>CM049416.1:0-600000 GCA_026929865.2 Hyperoplus lanceolatus | reverse complement strand
GTTATGTTTTTATTACTTCAACTTCCCATAGTCAGGTCATTGCAGCAGAGTACAGAGTTGAACGTGGTGTCCCCTTTAGACTGCCTCCTTATTTTTCTGCCACATCTGCTTGGAATCTCCAGAAATTATTAAGGCAGAAGTTAGTTGGGTTAAATAGAATACTACATCTCTCCATCAGGTATTTCTGTTCATGAAAGTTTTTGTCTTTATCCAAAAGGCAGGGCTGCACTCTATGATAATACACCTTTTTTCGTTAGTGAATGTAAGGGCTCACTCACACTAGGATAATCTGTACTGTGCACAAGTACGTTTGCCTCCTACAATCTAGTACATCTGGCCAGTGTGAGTGTGCCAACGCACTGTACACTTCCTAGGCCACAGCACACTTGGGAGAGGTGTACTCAGGCAATCCTGACGTCAATTTATTGGGGATGCACATCGTCGGTTAAACGTTTAAACGTCCGCTGCCTTAAGGCCAGGACACACTGGCCCGATAATCGCCGTCGTAGAGTCGGGAGGGCTCGGAGACACAAATCTGTTTGGTGTGCGCCGTGAAATCGGTCGACGTTGATGTCGTCGGGCTTCTTTTGAGCCGATTGAACATGGCGGCGGACAGTCTTTCAGTTGGAGCAATTTGATTTGTGGAGGGCTAGCGAATCAGTGAAGCCCGGAAGTGAGGCGGATAGCACAAACAGCTAACAACAGTTAGCCATTGTTTTAATATGTTTGTTTGTTTCGTTCAGCGAGTACTCGCATGCTTCAACCCTTGTTGACAGCGCGACACCATGCTCGACACTCTCTGCTAAAAATGGTGCTCTTTATGGTCCATAAATATAAATACGTATTTCTATCTATGTTTATGGTCTAGAGCAGGGGTGTCCAAACTTTTTTCACTGAGGGCCACATACAGAAAAATCTATGAAGGGCTGTGCCACTTTGCAAAAATAACACATTTATCAGGACATGTAGCTGCTCTGATGTTTAGTTTCATAGTGTCTTCGTAAATTGTAATCCTTCTTCACGGCAACACTTTACTTGCACATTAAAAAGATACATCCCCCCTCTTTTTTTTAAAGTGAAATGCATGAATCTGGTGCACTTTGAGAAGGAAATTAAGAGGCTAAAGCTGAAGAATTTTGTATGAAAAAAAATGTAAACACTGTGTCAGATGAATTAGAAGCTATTGGAGAAGGACACATGGATTTTCCATAATAATATTAATTTAAATTAAAATATTATGCAGGGTCCTCTGGGATGGCCTTGGTGCTCTTTTTCTTTTATGGGACATATTTCTCTGTAATATAATGAGTGCATTTAGATTATTTAAAAATTAAAAGGGCCATATTACATTATATTTTTAAAATGTGCCAAGGGCCAATCAATCAGTTTTGACACCCCTGCACTAAATGCAAAAAAAAATTAAAAATATTATTTTTTTTTAAAGGGCCATGTTGCATTATATTTTTAAAATCGGCCGCGGGCTAATAAAAAGCGGGCCGCGGGCCGTAGTTTGGACACCCCTGGTCTAGAGAGCCGTCCCATCATTTCCGGCTTCCGTATTTTTTCGGGCCACAATACAGATTAGCGCCACCTGCTGTTATGGAGCCATTACGTCCCGCGCAAAGCGCAGAGCGTACGGAAAGGCAACAGTCGGTTTGGTGTGTTCTTTGCACTTTTTCGGCCGCGACGGGAAGACTGGAGCTCCCTGAATCGGCAGTCACCATTTTCGGGTAGTCGGACTGGTGTCTCCTGGCCTTTACTTGTCTGCACCATAAATATAGTCGGTCAGTACTTTATTGCCCATCGCTTGGACTTGAACACACATAAAGTGTGTGAGAATGAACGTGTAGCCTATAGGCCTAATAGGTGTGGGCTTATGAAAGAAGGAGAGAACAAGAGATAAAAAAGTAGTATGAAGCAAAAAAGTTTTCTTGTCCGCTGCCTAAAGCCCTGCTGTGTTTACTCTCGCTCGTCGGACGTCAGCTGTTAATGTATAATGCGGCCTATAATTCTGCCTTTACGCACTGCGGTGGAGACAAACCCAAAACAACAAACATCTGGACTCGGCTGTCCGGCGATAAGAAACAGTAGCCTACACTAATGTTGAACAAGAAACTTTACAAAAGCACACTTAAAATACGATCTCTGCCCATTGTAAAAGCTCTGACATGATGTGTGTAAATCCATCCGGTACGTGTGTCTGATGGCGGGCCGTTATATTAATAATAAACAGCGCCACACATTACAACAGAGTTTTACATTAAAGGCTTGGTAATTGTTTAGAAGAATGTTAAGGCTGAAAGGCTCCATAAGCTTTAACACTTTTTTTAATAAACTATTCATCCCTACAGGTTATATGAGACCGTGACCCGATACGTCAACACACACAAAAAATTGCAGAAGGATTCTCGTTGGTCTAATGTGGAATTGGAATGTTTGCTGCAAATTTGGCAGGATGAAAATATTCAAAAACAATTGTCGGCTATAGCCTACATGTAGTCTATGCGCAGAGGGGGCGCAACTGTGCTTGGGTACAGTACAGGGAAACTTTGCCTAGTGTGAGTGCGCCCTCAAACAACCTCCCCACAAACTCACACACACACACACACACACACACACCTCTATGACTAGAATGGAAAAAACAGCAGGATAGGTTCAAAAAATAAAAAAATACACTTTGAAGGAGAGAGGCCTGCATGTAAAACATACTAAATGGCAGATGGGATCATCAGACAGAAGGGAATGCACCTACATGTTACACGAAAGTGGTCCAACATGTAAGTTCCTCTTGTCTGGAACATGCTGTACAATCATGTACAACATCGGAGGTCCTGGATCTACATGCTACCCTCGGTGTAAAGTAAAGTACACTGAGAGTGGACAGATAGCCACTAAGGATGATCCCAACAGGCAAGTCTCATGGCTTAATGTCTAGTCCATTCCCTTGTGAAATAGAGAAATACTTTATTCATCCAGGAAAGGAATTATCTCACAGGAAGCTCCAAGAGGCCCAGTCCTGTAACATCTTCAACAAATATTCACTTGAACTTTACTGAGTATTGTCTGTCTATTTGCTCTGTGCTTTTTCAGACTCCTCACTCTCAGTTCATTCATACTCTCTTCCCAGTCCTGGGGCCTCTACGAATAGTCAAATCTCCTATCCTTTAAGCCTCCTTTACCATACCTTAACGTCATCGGGGTTAAGGAGAGATGAAAGGTGCTTCCTATCGAACATAGGAAAAGACAGCACTGTTTAAAATGAATTTGATTCCACTTTTCCTAACCGACATCATGGGGGGGGGGAGTATTTTGTTTCAGTCGAGTTAAATCTTCCTCTCTTCTCTTCTCTCCGCATCTCGCGTTCGTATTCGTGTAGAGTCGGTAAACTCCGTCGTGGCCTGTTGCTTTAAAGGTCCCATATTATGCTAAATGCACTTTTTAAATGTGTTCCAACATATCCATGCGTCCACGGTGTGCCTAGAGACTGCCAAAATATAAAAAAAAATAACAATCTCTCCTTTTCTCACTCTCCCCTTTTCTGAAACCCCCACCCCTCCCCCTCAATATACTCCAGTCAGAATTCTCCCAGTTTCTGACCTCACAAACTGGAAAGCCAGAAGCTTCCACTGTGCAGCCCACACCCCTATTTCTTATTGGTCCACGGCCCTGACAGACAGAGGGCGAGGCGTATCTGGCTTCGCTTCTGTACAAGGGGCGGGGGCAGCTCTAAGATTGTATATCTACGAGGGGAGCTGCAGCTCTTTTTAAAAAATAGGCCATTGTGAGATTAGCTGAACATCAGCATAGTACAATAAATTATCTGAAAGTTTTTTTCAGCAAACAATTAAAGAAAAACATATTAGGGACCACTAAGACCATATAATATGGTGTTTAATAGTACCGAAAAGTGTATAATATGGGAGCTTTAAATATTGCCGCCGTAAAGGATTATGGGATATTACCCCTTTCCTTTCGTAAAGGTTGGTCAGGAGTAACCTATACTAAAGGATTGCTAAAGGATGCATCGAGGCACCTTTCCTAAGCATTTTTAGAATTCGAACCACCTTTCCGCCAAGTAGGCTACTTCCGGGTCATCTCGTTAGGAAAATAAATTCCCTATATGAAAAAAAGAGAATCCGTAGAGGCCCCAGCTTTCAATTAAATCAGCTGATTTTAGGCTTTTCTCTCTATTAGCTTTAACCTATCATATTAATCCCCACCTCTGGGAGCCAATCACCTTGCTCCTGGCAAAAGTTAAAAACCGTCCTGTCAGACACTTCTGACTTTTTGAGCACTTTCAATAAAATGATTGTTCAGTCTTTAAACCTCTGTTTCATTAAGTCTCTCCAGATGGAAATACTGCTGACCACGTGACTTACCTGCAATCACTATAGACCAATCAGTTTCCATGTTACACTCCTCTCTTTTTTTCAACCAGAAAAAAACACACATTCCTTTGCAACATTTCATCTTTGTAGTCCATTCAGTGTCTCCTCCCCAAAAACAATTCAACAACAACCTAATTTTCTTTTTTTTTACATTTCTTAAGTTATTCAGTTTTTTTAATTTTAATTTTTCAAAATAAAAGACACCAACCAAGACACCCATTTCTTTCTATTTCTTTTTACACGGACACACATTGAAAAAAATATGTAACTAGGAGAGACTAGATAAATTGTTGGATGAAGACATGGCACAGTGTTTCTGTTTTCAATTTGCGGTCTTCTCATGGCTGCCAGTTTTAGCAGACAGTGCCGTTTTCCTGTCGGGCCTTGGGGCAGGTGGAGCGGGGTATGGGCTGGACTGAGGGAGCCAGGGTGCAGAAGAAGCCTGAGATGAGGGTGAGGCCCAACCCGCCCCAGGCACAGAACATGGACCAGCCGTAACCATGGCCAATGTCGTCAGGCAGGCCGTACAGGTAGCGCGGGTAACGGGAAAGCTCAAAGTTGATGCCAGCAACGCAGGTACAGAGGGAAATTATGCAGAAGGTTCCTGAAACAACAGAGCAAGAAACAGAAGAAATGTACATTAAACATCTTTATGTCAATCAATCAATCAATCAATCAATCAATGAGCAATCAAAATCCAAATCAGTGTGACAACTCTGCTTTGTCACATCTTGTCAACATCCACACGTCTCTTTCAAAATATGTTTATGTCCTGTACATTTTTATTTTTCCAAACATTTATTATTTCTATGGCTGTTTCAAGTAGCCAAACTTGCCACACACTTTCAGACAGTCTCTCGTTAAAGGTTTAGATGGTGTTCATGTGTGTTTCATTCTGTAGTTGTGATTGGATTTCAGCCGCAAAAAAACTTTCAAGCTGATCTACTAACATTTGCTCACTTTGCTAACATATGCTGTCCATTTAATATGTTTGTCTTAATGCATTATGGAAATCAGGCGTTACTTCCAGATTGTGCAAAATTTGAGAGGAGCAGATGCAAAAAGGTTTATTTAGCACACACACTGTGATTTGGTGTTGTGATTGCGTCTTTATTTAATACGTTTGAAAAGCAGTTGTTAAACTGTTGTGCACTGAAGGCTGGTGAGGAGGACACATGAAAGCAGAGGATAAAGGCTTCTTTTGGTTCGTGTTATGTTTGGATTGACAAACACAAATAATCCAGACATATCGCCCATCCAGCAATGACATTCTGGAGCTTTTGGATGAGTTAAGGGCTTAAGTGTAGCCACTACTTTCACAAGAAACAGTCACAATACCTGCTGGGACAAAGGGCATTTCCTCGCGTCTGGGTCGTTCCAGCCCAGTGAGCGCACTATAACTATTTCTGTCTCCAACAGTTTGTCTACTGTCCCGACTCTCGAGTCCACTCATGAGCAGGTGCGCAGTCGTGTCCCACATAACGAAGCCAAACGGGGCTTTGACGCAGTTGCTGTTTCAAACAGGAGCAACTTGTGCAACCTGTTTTATTTGCAGAGGCTTTTTTTTATAAGATATTTGATTTTTGTTCTTCTAATGTCCTGCCATATTCTCTTCATTTCATCAGTCCTTATTGTTTTACCCATAGCATCTATTTTCTCACAGATACTCTCCTTATGCGTTTCTTAGTAATACTATTACTATATGCACTCACCAGCACGTGCACACCACTGCCGCTGCAGTCTCTTATCTCCTATCTCACGGTAGGCCTCATGACATACAGTAATCTCTGAGCTATGCTCAGAGCTGAGTGATTTTTGAACATAGCTAACGATTTTGGAGATGTCTCATGCTCAAAGATAGCTACCCCGCTTTCAAAACTTTGACCTCGGCTGTTTGTGTTGCTTTTGGGGACTTTAGAGATATAATTTGCAAGTTCCAATCCCGTAGGAGGAACTCTGTCGATGAATATAATAATGATATGCCAAAGCTGCTATATTGATTTTGAAGGGTGAACCAGACCGGTCGTTGAAATAGCTTTTCAGACCATTCACAGGGCATCAAGCCCTTGCTTAATATGCGGCTCATTGCCTGAATCTGTGCTAAACCCCTAGCTGTAGGTCACGCTGCATAGTCTATTACGCATTGTGTTTAAATTTCAACGAGTACATGCAAATAATGTGCAAATACTAGCTGGAAATCTAGACCCAGATCTTGGAACGATGTAGGGGGTTGGCAATGAGCATAGAACTTCCAACCAAGGGAAGGCACCAATGCATGCATTTCAAATACCACTGCATGCAATGAACAAGTGACAAGAGGGTTACTGGTTAATTTAACTTTGCCATATACGATATATATAAATACATATTCTTGCTAATTAAATATTTGAATGCCATCTTCTTAAAATTTTTGAAGGAAAGCTAAGTCCAATCGATAAGTGTCGAGGCCAAAGCCGTTTCAAACTACACATCAGCAGTCATCTTTGTTGTTGGTAACTATCACGATTTCGACTACGCAGCGCTGTCGTCAGCTGATTTGATTTGATTTTATTTTTGACCATTTTGATATAAAAACATGAACAGCATTCTGTCACACATTAAAATACATAAAATAGCCAGGGATAGACACAAAAAAGCCCGAAGGCTTATTTCCATTGTGGTCCCTGTACACAAAACATATACAAAATATACACATACATAAAAATCACACACACAACAATGACCCCCACTAAGGCAAGCCTAATTATGCATAAGCCATTTTTTTAGGGCCTTTTTAAAATTGCCCAAACTCCCGACCACCTTGAGTGCTCCCGGTAACCTGTTCCACAGTGCAGCACCCGTATAACAAAAGGAATTCTTTCCCATGTTGGTCCTCACCCTGGGTGGTACAAAATCAGTGGTGCTCCCCCTAGTGGCATGTGTGTGAACTTCACTTACACGATTAAAATAGTTTCTAAAATATTTGGGAACATCCCCATTTAAAATCTTATGTACCATACACAGTTTAATCTGAGATACCCGATCAACAACTTTCAACCAACCCAACCTCTCAAAGTGGGAAGATTCAAGATGAGTTCTCACGGGGAGGTCAAAAATAAGCCTAACCAACTTATTCTGCGAGGTCTGAAGCCTATGTTTCAAATGCACCGTGACGCCACTGTACCATGAGTCACATGCATAGTCATAATAAGGCTGAATTAAAGCTCCTGCTAAAATTAACATTGTTCTTTGATCCAGAAACTTTGAAATTCTGGCCAAAAAACGGATTCTGTGATTTATTTTGGTGATTGCCTTTTGAGCCTGACCTAAACCAGATAAATTACAATCTAAAACACAGCCAAGGTAACTGACTGATTCCTTGGATGTAATTTCCGAATCTCCAGCTAAAACCTTAAAATCCGAGGCTTTTTTCAGTTTGATTTTTGATCCAAACAATATGGACTCAGTTTTCCCCATGTGAAGTGATAACTTGTTGTCAGACAAGTTCTGCTCGATCAAATCAGATAGTACCATTTTGATCCAATAGCCTAATGCTGGGCTTACACTACACGACTTTTCACACGATTTGACAGTCGCAGACAATCTTCCAATGTCGGACTGAAATCACTGGAGTCGTGCTGGAGTTGTGGCGCGCGCACGTAATCTCAGTCGTTTGGTGTATGGTGGTCTTCTGACCCGATTTCAGCCAGTCTTCTTCCCGTCTTGACGTTCCGACATTATCAAACATGTTTGATATTATTGCTAGTCTTAGGGAGTTGGCTCAAGGGAAATGACGTAAACACTGTCAAACTCTCGCATGCACCAAGCACGACACAGGAGGAGCGGCATTAGTCGCGACCTGTGTCCGCCTGGTGAGGCACTTATTTCGGATACTTATTCATAGAAGCCTCGGTGGAGAACCAGGCTGACAGCCGCGCAACCTGAACACTCTACCGTCAAATACAGAGTTAGGAGTTAAAGTTATTGGGGGATGAGATCAGCAAATAAAGCTGGTCAAATAACTAAAGGAAGTCCCCCGCTCGGAATATTGAATTAACTTGTTTTTAATTAAATAATCACAATCGCGTTTGCGGAAATTATATTAATCTCAAAAGGAATCTAGTTGTAGTCTTGCAATATGAGACCCCTGTCTTTTCAAAATCTCACTCTGTGACTGAAAACTAATGACTAGTTGTCTTCAGGTGTGAGTTGATTGTCTTTTGATGTAAGAGGGTCTCAGTCTTCAGTCTTTTCAAAGTATTTTAAAAGTCCTCTAGTGTAAACCCAGCATAAGCTGCGGAACAAGTATAATTTTCTATTTACAGTGCAGATTTGAGATTTGATTCGGCTTAGATCTGCGATCTGCTGCCTCTCCCCCACTGTGAGGGTCACCCAGTAACTCGACTAAATCCGACGATTGCGTCTTGGCTCCAAAATGGTGGAACAAGCTCCCCATTGACATCAGATCATCTTCCACCGCAGGCTTAAAACACATATCTTTTAACTGCAACCTAGTGCTTGCGTGATTCTTGCTGTTCTGAGTTTATACCTTCATGGTTGAATGCACTTATTGGAAGTCGCCTGGATAAAAGTGTCAGCTAAATAAAATAATGTAATTGATTCCCAGGATATGCAAATACCATAATTGTAATGCATGCATGCTTGCAGCTAGTGCAGGGACGGCCTTTCCAAGTCTGCTGCCTGAGACAAGCCCGCCTTACGAAATTTGAAAATTAAATAAATGCATATATCAAATATACAGTATACAGGCTATAGCATTAAGCCATTGACTCTGACAATGTTCCTGAACTGGGAATGTGCTGGAAGCATCCCATTTGCTGTTTGTCAGTTGTGCTTTGATCACAGGACTGGTGTCATAATTATTAAGCCAGAAGCATCTATCTTATTTCATCTGCACCCTTTTCCCTGTGCTGTTTCTCCATTGATGATGGTTTTTCTAGTGGTGGCGAGGTCACAACATGCACAGTATCTTTTAAACCTTCACAGTTCACACTAGCTGATCAACCTCACTATTTTGCTATACCAATAACCTGATTGGAATAAGGAAGGAACATAATTTTAACTGCTGAATCTAACTCTGTTTTCTGACTTCTGTCCTATGATTCGATATTGGTGAGGCCAACCTCAAGCCAGCATTGTGAATTTCTTCATTACGGAGGAGAAACCTGAGTCCAGAGCCTGGAGCCTGGTTGCCTCCCGTCTTCCCCTCCTCTGCCCTACCATGGGCTCCAGCCTGAGAACTTAACTCTTCATGCTCTGTGCAGAGCAGCATCATCTGCAGCATCAGTAGCTCCTGCTCAAAGCTTTGGGCTGTGGGTCTTCGTCTGCCTATAAGCATCACCTCCGTTCCGGGCCTCAAGTATAATTTACACCCAAAACCATCTGTGGGTGCCATTACAGTGGAGGAAATAAGTATTTGATCCCTCACTGATTTTGTAAGTTTGCACACTTACAAAGAAATGAGCGGTCTATAATTGTAATGCTAGGTTTATTTTAACAGTGATAGACAGAATATCAAAAAGAAAATCCAGAAAATCACATTAAAAAAAATATTTAAATTAGTTTGCATTTCATTAAGTGAAATAAGATATTTGATCCCCTACCATCCATAAAGAATTCTGGCTCCCACAAATTAGTCCTGGTGCTTTAAAAAAGTATTCCTAATCTCAACTAGTTTCCTGTATAAAACAAACCTGTCTCAACTTGTTACCTGTATAAAATACACCTGTCCACAGAGTCAATAAATCAAACTCCAACATCTCCATCATGGGCAAGACCAAAGAGCTGTCTATGGACATCAGGGACAATATTGTAGACCTGCAAGGCCGGAATAGACTACAAGACCATTGGCGAGAAGCTGGGTGAGAAGGAGACAACTGTTGGTGCGATTATTCGAAAATTAAAGAAACACAAAATGACCATCAATCTCCCTCGGTCTGGGGCTCCATGCAAGATCTCACCTTGTGGGGTATCAATGATCATGAGAAAGGTGAGGGATCAGCCCAGATCTACACAGGAGGAGCTTGTTTATGATCCCAAGGCAGCTGGGACCACAGTCACCAAGAAAACCATTGGTAACACACTATGCCGTAATGGATTGAAATCCTGTAGTGCCCGTAAGGTCCCCCTGCTCAAGAAGGGACATGTACAGAACCGTCAGAAGTTTGCCAATGAACACCTGAACAACTCAGAGAATGCTTGTGAGAAGGTGATGTGGTCAGATTAGAACAAAATCAAGTTCTTTGGTATCATAGTCACTCGCCATCATAGTCACTCGCCAAGAACACCATCCCCACAGTCAAGCATGGAGGTTGAAGCATTATGCTTTGGGGGTGTTTCTCTTCACTGCATCGAGGGAACTATGGATGGGGCCATGTACCATGAAATACTGGGTGACAACCTCTTTCTCTCAGCCAGGTCCGTAAAAATGGGTTGTGGATGGGTCTTCCAGCACGTCAATGACCCTAAAAATACAGCAAAGGCAACAAAGGAGTGGCTCAAGAAGAAGCACATTAAGGTCATGGAGTGACCTAGCCAGTCTCCGGACCTTAATCCAATAGATCTGTGGAGGGAACTGAAGCTCAAGCGACAGCCTCGAAACCTTAAAGATAAGGAGAGGATCTGCAAAGAGGAGTGGTCCAAATATAATCCTGAGATGGGTGCAAACCTGGTCATCAACTACAAGACACGTCTGACCTCTGTACTTGCCAACAAGGGTTTCTCCACCAAGTACTAAGCAATGTTTTGATAGGGGATCAAATACTTATTTCACTCAATGAAATGCAAAATTATTTCTATCTTTTTTTATGTGATTTTATGGATTTTCCTTTTGATATTCTGTCTATCACTGTTAAAATAAACCTAGCTAGTAAGTGGGCAAACTTACAGAATCAGTGAGGGATCAAATAATTATTTCCTCCACTGTATATTGCTGGCTCATTCAAATAATTAGGGCACATCTGATTTGTCTTTGTATGTCTCGATATTAGTCTCCACTAATCCGCAATGCAATGATTGTTGATGATGTCAACTATTCACACCAGGCACATATCACTCCCTGACACTGGCATTAAACATATAAGTATTTTAATAATTCTAGAGGTCAGGAAATGGTTAAAGCTACATCCGCCGCTATACCTGCATCTCACTTGAAGGCGCTTTTGGGTGTTGAGGCTGATCCCAGTGAAAAAAGGTTTGGTAACACTTTAGTTTGATAGTCCACTGTTGACACTCAACAAGCCATCAGTAGATATGCAGTTGCATATCAAAAGTTAATGAGTTGAAATTCAATAGAACTATCTCAACAGATAAGTAACATGTATTCAACTAACTAAGTTTATAATTTGCACTATTAGTATTAACATAATAATATTAGCTTGTTCAACAAATAAGAAACATGCATTCAACTAACTGTAAGTTAACTATGGGCCGGTTTCACAGACAGGGCCTAGATTAAGCCAGGAGTAGGCCTTAATGTGGACTAGTTAAACTGGGACGTTTAAGTCACTGTCATGGATATGGCTTAAATTTGGCTTAGTTTGTCTGAGACTATGAAGTCCTGGAGTAAGGTAAGTAAGCCTGATTGTAAACACCTGCCCATGAGCACATGCTGCTGTTCCAACGGTGATCATAAAAACGCGGAGTGGAGCAGACACACCATTGCTTGTGAGAAAAAACAATGGCAGAGGCTAAAAAAACCCCGTCAATAAACTTTAATGAATTTGAAAAAAAACTCTTAAATAAATAGTTTGAAACCATCCGGCTATTGAATCTAAAAGCCATACTACTGGGACTGAGCAAATAAATAGTTGGGCCGCAATTTGCAACAAATTCAATTAATGAAAATGTTACTAAGAGAACAATACACCAACTTCAGGTTATCTTCATTATTATCGGTATTTCACATCTTTCTCATTTATAATTTTGACATTATATTTAATGATATCTGCACTGATAGACTCTGTGGAAAAACCCGAATCTCGCCTTAAAGAAGAGCTTGCCACAACCTTTCAACAAAGGACAAAAAATGACGTTGCATGAAAGTTAGCCCGAGAATTCCATGAACAGAAAATGCAATATCTGAAGGAAGTATGACATGAAAATGAAAATTCTACAGGTGGAATTGGACATTATTTAACCTTTATTTTACCAGGCAAAATTCCTTTAGGCAAAATGACCTCTTTTCCGAGCAAGGCCTGGTAGAAAATGGCACCAGTTAGAATGAATGAAATATAAGACAAACATAAGAAGAAAGCACAGACATGAGAAAACAGAGACAAATACATTCCAGAAGGCGAAGAAGAACAACAATTTTGAGGCAATGAGAAAAGTTTTAAAAATCATTCTTAGTGATGAGTTCCTGCAATTTGAGTGTTTTTTTAATAGTGTTCCAGGCGGTGGGAGCAGAGTACATGAAAGCCCTCTTCCCAAACTCAGTACGGGTTCTGGGGACAGAGGTGGAAAGAAAGTCCAGAGAGCGTAAACTGTATGACATGAAGTTGGAAGAGAGAGCTATGATTCAAACAAGATACAGTACTGAGACAATTGTGATTACTAATCACAGTGAAGATATAAGTAGAAAATAAAAGGTGTTCATGTTGTGTTTTGTCATTTTGTTATTCATGTGTGTCAGTATTTTAAATCACAACAACCACATTTGAAAACAGAATTGTTTTAGACACTCATTGTATTGTGCTGAATACATCTTCAATTTAAATGCATCCTTCTAATAAGCTCAAGCAAAGTTGTTATTTCCAGTGCATTTTCCATATTGAAAGCGGTCTCGAAATGTAAGTTCATCAAATAAATGTTAATAAGACCTATCCACAAGTACTCTTCTGGCTGGCCTCAGTAGTGGGAGTTGGTCTTCATTTAGATATTCCAAATAGTCAATGCTCTCTCACAAACACCACTAAACTGAAGTTAAACCTGCCTCCTTGGAGGATTAATTTAAACTCAAATTTAGACCTAGAGTAGCTCTAGTCGACAGTCTTGCAATTGGATTTGTTTAATCCAGAATAGCTTTAATCTAGGACTATTTTAAACTCAGTCTGTGCAAGTGGCTTTGAATTAATCCAGCTCAACAGGCATTTTAGTCTCGGACTAGGCTTAAGCCTTGTCTGTGAAACCGGCCCATAATCTTTATGACCATTCTACGCAACACCACATGCATAGACTTGGTTTTAGCTCACTTTAGCCTGAAATAGCAACATGCACTATGAATATGGAATATGCAAACATGTATTCACATACAGTTTAGTGTCTTGATAACAGCAGTTGAGAGTCAACTTTCTAGAAGTTGACACTCAACTGATAGTTGAATATTTGTAAAGAACATGTAATAAAAAGTACAATGTCTGTTGCAGACTGTATTTTTAAAAATAAATTAACAAAATAAAATGATCGTATAGTTAACTAACACTTAGTTGAATGCATGTTACATATTTGATGACAAGCTTTGTTAAGTATCAACTAACTCACTGTTTAATATCAACTAACCATCTACTAATAATGCAACTAATAGTTAACTGACAGTTAGTTGAATGCATGCTACATGTACAAAACAACATCTACTAAACATGCAACTTATAGTTAACTGACAGTTGAATGCATTCTAAATATGTATCAACTTACTCATTGTTGAATATCAACTAAACATCTACTAATAGTACAACCTATAGTTAACAGACAGTTAGTTGAATCCTTGTTTTTTTATCTGTTGAACAAGCTCTGTTGAATATCAACTAATCATCTACTAATAGTGCAATTTATAGTTAACTTACAGTTAGTTGAATTCATGTTACTTATCTGTTGAGATATGTAAACTCATTCACTGTTGACATGCAACTGCGTATCAACTGATGGCTTGTTGAGTGTCGACTGTGGACTATCGAACTAAAGTGTTACCGAAAAAATATCCTCATTGAACAGCTGCA
Source organism: Hyperoplus lanceolatus (assembly GCA_026929865.2). Classification (NCBI taxonomy): domain Eukaryota; kingdom Metazoa; phylum Chordata; class Actinopteri; order Uranoscopiformes; family Ammodytidae; genus Hyperoplus; species Hyperoplus lanceolatus. Next base: position 585,677 of record CM049416.1, on the reverse strand, counting down.
GGCCATGCACTCTCACTATTTTCTCTCAATGGCGGACTATGCAGCAATAGTCAGACAGCGACAAACCAGAAAATTCACAATTTAAAAACAACAGCCGGCGAAATCGTAAAGTGCATGCGTAAGGAAAAAGGTGAGACGCCCAACTATACAGTAGCGGACCTGTGGAACGGAGGAAATGGTGCGAAGCGCCACATATAGCCCTACTCTAGTAGGAAATTAAACCCAAACGTGACACCAACAGTAACTTTCAGTGCATCGTAGACCCAAAGCAACTGCAGGAAAAGGAACTTAATAATTTCTTTTTATATAAATATCATAAATATAAATGTGTCCATACTTTCTAAATATAGCTTTACTAAGATCATTAAACCCTTACAGCTATTAAGGTACCTTTGTTGTTATCAACCCATTGTGTAAAAGCCTAGAAGAAAAATACTGAGGAGCTAAATATTTTCAATTTGACATGAAAAACACAAACAGTCCTCTCACCTCAAATTCAGCAGTCTAACTCCAAGGAAGACTATGTAGATGAACTCTGATCCCAATTCTGGATATTTACATACCAATATTTCACAGACAGCGCCTTCTGGTTCAGAGGTAAAACGATTGTGACAACCAACCCGTGTGAAATATAACCCTGTTCTCCCCTAGCCTATCATATAGTTTCATATTACTCCGTTCATCTTTCTCTTCAGTTTACTGGCGAGTTGGTTTTTGGAAAAACGATCGGAGTGAGCGCTCTTGTCAGCTGCACCGTGTGTGTGTGAGATCTTTGAGTCTTCCCCGGTAGGCAAACGTTAGCATGGAACGTATTTATGTACCAAAATCGTCTTGACAACTAACAGACTTCAGACAGCTCATGAATTCGCTGTATCAAGATTATGTAAATAAAGGACAAACTTCTCACTAGATATTTCATAAAAACATCATCACACAACGATTTATGCTCTTTTTAGCTAATAATTCCCACTAAAACAAGCATTCATGGCAGCCATTAAAAGCTCAGAAGAGCTGCCGCTATTGGCTCGTATCGTGTCACGTGATACGGGCTCGATGTCCACTAATTCATATGCATGTTCATATGTTACGTTTTCAGCCAATAAACGTTCATACAGTGTGTTCCAAATTATTATGCAAATGATATTTTTCTCAGATTTTCCTAAATAGTCGATGCAAATGACAGTCAGTATAATTTTCAAGTCATCAACCGTTAAAGTATGATTCAAATTTTATTGAACAAACCTCCCAATGATAACAGTATTTTTTTCAAAAATAAGAAACTCAAAATGCACCGTTCCAAATTATTATGCACAACAGAGTTTCAAAACATTTTATAGGTTGTAAAGAAATAAAAATTGTCATTTGTTGAATTTGCAGAATGTGGAGGTCATATTTAGTGAAATCAAAAGCTATTTCAATCAAAAACATCTTAACAGGCCAAGTTACATGTCAACATAGGACCCCCTCTTTGATATCACCTTCACAATTCTTGTATCCATTGAACTTGTGAGTTTTTGGAGAGTTTCTGCTTGAATATCTTTGCAGGATGCCAGAATAGCCTATAACTGCTGTTTTGATGTGAACTGCCTCCCAACCTCATAGATCTTTTGCTTGAGGATGCTCCAAAGGTTCTCAATAGGGTTGAGGTCAGGGGAAGATTGGGGCCATACCATGAGGTTCTCTCCTTTTATGCCCACACTAGCCAATGAGACAGAGGTATTCTTTGCTGCATGAGATGGTGCATTGTCATTCATGAAGATGATTTTACTTCGGAAGGCACGGTTCTTCTTTTTGTACCACGGAAGAAAGTGGTCAGTCAGAAACTCAACATACTTTGGAGAGGTCATTTTCACACCGTCAGGGACCCTAAAGAGGCCTACCAGCTCTCTCCCCATGATTCCGTCCCAAAACATGACTCCGCCACGCCACCTCCTTGCTGACGTCGCAGCCTTGTTGGGACATGGTGGCCATTCACCATCGATCCACTACTCCATCCATCTGGACCATCCAGGCCTGCACAGCACTCATCAGTAAACAAGACTGTTTGAAAATTAGTCTTCATGTATTTCTGAGCCCAGTGCAACCGTTTCTGCTTGTGAGCATTGTTTGAAAATTAGTCTTCATGTATTTCTGAGCCCAGTGCAACCGTTTCTGCTTGTGAGCATTGTTTAGGGGTGGCCAAATAATAGGTTTATGCACAACTGCAAACCTCTGGAGGATCTTACACCTTGAGGTTCGCGGGACTCCAGCGGCACCAGCGCTTCAAATACCTGTCTGCTGCTTTGTAATGGCATGTTAGCAGCTGCTCTCCTAATCCAATGAATTTGTCTGGCAGAAACCTCCCTCATTATGCCTTTATCTGCGCGAACCCGTCTGTGCTCTGAATCAGCCACAAAACTCTTCACAGTACGATGATCACGCTTCAGTTTCTTTGAAATATCTATTGTTTTCATACCTTGTCCAAGGTATTGCACTATTTGACGCTTTTCGGCAGCAGAGATCCTTTTTCTCTCCCATATTGCTTGAAACATTTGGCCTGCTTAATAATGTGGAATTACAGTTTTTTACGATTGCTAAACCACAGTGGGCACAACTGGAGCGACATGTGCAAAACTCTAACAACAGTATGCCGAGCAGCGGTTCATTCGGACCAAATTGTAGCTCGTTTTTCACAATTTTCAAAACTCTACACACCTATCTCATGGGTTAACCACAGCCTGCACAACACTGTGGGTTTCCAGCACTTTTTTCAAATGCTAACACACTGCTGCCACAACTGTAAACCACACATTCAAAACAGAATGAATGCCTAGTAGTGCATTTCAAACACTGCAGATTGCAATTTCAACTGAAACACTAAGATGTCTTGTTTTAGACTTGTTAGTGAACATATATACAGTATAAAGGGAAAGCCCAAAAATGTATATTTCTTTGGAAATGTACCAAGGAAGACAAGTTGTTGGAGGGAGAAGAGTGGCAGTGAGAGTGTGAATGTGTGGGGGAAGACAGAGCTGTAATGTCTGATGAAATGCAGTAAGGGCTACACTGAAAACCCTGTTGTGAATCATGGTCTCTCATTGAGAGAGGCAGGGCAACCCAATCTGCAAAAATCTAAAGTTGCATCTGTAATACGAATTTTCCAGCAAACGAACAGCTTAGAGTTGCATCCTTACAGTAAATGACAACATTAAAGGAATTGATTTCTGTATTACAATTATAGAATATTTCCACAGATAAATACTACATTTGGAAATGTTTTCAATAGAATATACAAAATGTGTATCTATTGAAGCAAGCTTCTGATTTTCATTTATTTTTGTTTTCCTAAAAAAACTGGTATATTATAAAATAAACAATGTCATGTGGAAGAATTTCACCCTTTCATCAAAGAAAATATTACGTAATTTGTGTGAAATAACTCAAATTATTCAAACTGTAAAGATTAAAAGTTTGTAATTTGTGTATTGGGGTTTGATGCTAGTGTTTGTACTCTGAGCATGTTCTGAGTGACAATGTGTGTTATCTCGATGAGGCTGGTTCATAGTGTTTGCTGCACTGAACCTGTTTTGCAGGTGAAGTGAACTGTTCAGCTCCAGTGACTGTAGGTAGTGCAGACTGTAGTTAGAGTTTTGCACATTGAGCTACAGTTGTGCTTTGATTGGGCTCACATGGCAAACTAATTATCACAGGTGTATGAGATTGATTTCAATGATCCAAGGCGTCCTGAGACACAATATCATACATGAGTTTAATTGAAAAACAAAACATTAAATGTTTATGACACAATAATTTGGAACACGGTGTATGCCTATATATCCCTTGCTTGAAGAAGAGTTCACTGAAAACGTTTTTCTCTGGTTGGTGCAAGAGCCCCAAGGGAAAGGGAAATGGAAAAATAGACTCCACACGGTGTGGATCACTGCGGTCACGCCGAAGTACCCGTTGGAGAAGTGGCGACCAGGGAAAATTGAGTTTGGTGGCACAGTGTGAGGGTAAAGGCGGCAGAGTGCAGCCTGTGGCGATCTCTGTGAACGCTGTGGTCGAAATAAAAAGAAGCGATCCGACATAAAAGTGGACGCAAGAAAGTGCATATCCTCACACAGCAGTGTTAGTGCCACGCGCGGGGGATACTGAGACCCCCCATGAGATACAGATTCGGAGAATTCATCCCGGTGCAGTGACGGGCGGCGGAGGGTTAATAATAAACTTCACAGTCCCTTTCAAAACACAGTTACGACGTGCTTAAACACAAAGAAAAACACTTAGATAAAACGGACTAAAAGCCGCGAAAAATTAGCACAGTATTTATTTATTTATTCATTATTCTTTCGGACAATTCCACCAATACACAATTTTCTCTTTCATATCTTCATACATCTTACTTTGTGTTATCCGAAGGGTGACGGAAGAAGCCAAAGGCTTATCAGGTCCCGCCCCCATTTTCATCAGATTCGGATTTAGATACACAGATACACAGTTATTGTTTCAGAAAATTATAAAAATAAAAAATAAAACAAACAATAAAAAAAATAAGAAAAAAACAAACAAACAGACGCGTGTTGAAAACACGCGGTCAATGGCATTTAGAGACCAACTTAGCAGTTCTCAGCTCAGTTCAGTTTGTCTCTGTCAATGCAAAGTGTGAAGTGGCCTTGTATGTGGCCTGTTCAATTTCTTATCTGGCAGTCTAAACACATCTGCAAAAGTATTCAAAAACATACAAGTCTGTCTGCTGGCCTCTATTATTCATTACAATATTGTTATGATAGTGACATTCACATTGTGCTCAGCTTATTAGTCTGTAATTTTCAATAATTTTTTAAACATAATTTATTTTGAAATTGCGCAAACTGCAACTCCCTTTGACATCTTCATCAAGTTCATTCCATAGCTTACAGTTTTTGCCGAATGCTTACACACATGTTGCAGACTTTGGCCCACTGTGTCAAAACTTAACACACAGGCCGAATAGGACAAAGCACATGGAGATAAACTTCTAACTTATACGGCAAAATGAAACTCTTGAAACAAAACCTAACAATTCCATTTCAAAACTGTTTTTAGCATCAAAACAATACACACATGCACCTTTGAATTACTCTTTCCTAGCAGCAACAACACACATATGTGCTTTATGCAAAACACAGCTGTATTTAGTACTTTGGATGGTTTTTGACTTTAAAAGTCTCATACAGATTTTTTTTTTGTGAAAGATTGATCCACTACAGTTGATCTAGACACATGAAAACAAAATGTAAACGCTTCAGATTTTTTATTTTATTTTGCCATTTCAGGTTTTTGCAAGAGTAAAAAAAGAAATGGTACAACTAGAATATTCTACAAAACATAGTGTTCTAAGGGAATGATTGGAAGACATTTAGGCTATGAATCCTGTCTCCTGTTGGCATCTGGCCACATCACCTCATCCACGTCACAGGCAATGTCCTCCCTTGCCAAGCAACGGGGGAAATATCGCCTTGCGTGCCGTTTCCAACCTTTTGCAGATTTTTTTGGAAAGATTGATCCACTATATTTTCAATTAGAAAAGAAAACAAGTTTATATCGCAATTTCATGGTTTTGGCCAACAAAAGAAAAAAACACAACGAATAGGTAGGATCGCAGTTCAACAAGCAATTCAGTGTGTCACTATGAACTCTGAAACAATTACAGTAAAAAAAAAGTGTTGTAAGGAATGGGGCGAGTGGATTATGAATCCTTTAGATACCGCCTCCCGTTTGTGTCTGGCTACATCGCCTCATCGACATCACATGCAATGTCATCCTTTCAGAAGCAACAGCAAAAATATTCCTGATATCCAGTCTAAATGTCCTAATTATGGAGCTATTGTTTTGTTGGGCTGGAATCTCAGACCAGCCTCCTATATTGTTAGGCCATGATCTATAACATGGTCCACTATAGTGACCCTGTCTCCGTCTGTTGTCTCCTTTGTCCTCGTCCTCCTACCGCTCTCTCTTGTCCTCTTCCCCTGACTCTTACTGTCTCCCAAAGGAGCTGAGCTCACCTGAGGTCTATGTGTAATGCTAAGGCTCACACTGATTGGTATTATATTAGCTTTATTTTTTATTTTTCATGTGTGTGAATCTGTGTGATTTTCCAATTTTAGTTGTGTTTTGTATTTTAAATAGATGTGTTTTCCAAAGGATTGCAGGTGATTTCCTTTTTGACCAATGTGTCTTATGTAAAACACTGTGTGTAGAGTTTTGCAAAAAGTGTGTTGGAGAATTTCAAACACAGTGCAAAGCACTTATTGTGTTAGTAGGGTTGGTGCTTGTGTTTAGGGCATGGTCACCAAAGTTAGAGGTTGTGATGCTTTGGGCCTAGCAACCACTATTAGTGTGTAAGCATTAGGCAAAAACTGTAATACCCTTTACAGAAATCGAAAAGGATCTAAGTGTGGTCCGTATATTCTTCTCAGTGAATTTTCCTTTTCTTCTTAAATCATGTGAAACTCCTCTTTCTTCAAACATTACTTGTAAACTGTTAGGAAGGGTTTTTTTTGAAGCCTTGTAAATAATTTGTACTGTGTGGTAATTTACCACATCACGTAATTTGAGAATTCTACCTTCAATAAATAAGTTATTAGTGTGTACATTAGGCTTATGATTAGTGTATGAAACTGTGCACTCCTGTCTGCCTGACTGAGGCATCGAGAACAGCGTCAGTGTAAAAGTAATAGGTTGTATTCCACCTCAATATTAGCAGAATTAATCCAATAACATGCAGATAGGTTATTCTTTAATAACTGCAGAGTTTTTCAAACGTTTTTTTTTGTTTTTTAATTTGCACTCATATATCTCCGTTTGTAGGCTATTTAAGACCCTAATTTGTTTTGTTTTTTGCTGGGATCACTCCATGGAAAAATCTGTGGAGGCATTAGTTGTAAGAATGGCTTCATCCGTTTTGCAAAGGAACTCCCTATATGATAGACCTACATGGCTTATAATTAGGCCTGTATCTGGATTAATTTTACACAAACACATTCGTTCTCGCACTTCATACATGTGCCGACGGAGTCGCCGTTTCTCCTTTCTCCACTTTCTGTGTGTACGCATGGGTCAGAGTTTGCGTGGAGGACCGCACATCTTCCCGTCAAGTTTGCTTTTTATAAATCCCAATGTTTGCGTAGAAATTGGCATGCACTCTCTTCTCGGCGTACGCCACGTTTATAAATGAGGCCCCTGGTCTTTTAATCCCCTCCTTTGTAAGGCGCATATTGCAGAAATTGACAATAGAGTTGACTTGACATGACTTTGATACTGAAGTAACTTCTTGATAGAGTGTGTATGACTCACCTCCCATGAGGAAGAGGAGACCTGCCACATACTGCATGAGGCCTCTGTCCCAGCAGCAGCCCAGCACACCAATGATCCAACCAAACAGGATGATGGCCACAGCCATGCCCATGAAACCTGCCGTCATTCTGCGCAAATCTATGGAAACAAAAAGAGAGAAGGTAAACATCACTGAAATAACAAGTTAACAGCATCGGAGGAGTGAAGAGAGAAGTCAGAGAAAAGCTTAAATACAGGTGCATCTGATAATGGAAAAGCACTTTTTTCCCCTGTAATTTAATTAAAATAATAAATAAAGTTCCATATATTCTAGATTTATTAGACATAAATCGAAATATTCAGGGATTTTTTGTTTAATTTTGTGGATTACAGTTTACATCTCAAATTCTTAGAATATCGGATAAGGCCAATCAAAAAGAGGATCTATAATACAGAAATGTCGACCTTCTAAAAAGAATGGCCATTCATCCACCCAATACTTGGTCTAAGATCTTATTTTGCATGAATTATTGCATTAATGAGGCACGGCATGGAGGTGATCAGCCTGTGGCACTGCTGAGGTGTTATGAAGTCCAGGTTGCTTTGACAGAGGCCTTCAGCTCGTCTGTATTGTTGGTCTGGTGTGTCTCATCTGCCTTTAGACCATAGCCCATAGTTTCTCTATGGGTTTCAGGTCAGGAGAGTTTTCTGGACAGTTAAACACAGTAATACCATGGCCAGCAAACCCGTTACTGGTGGTTTTGGCATTGTGAATCTAGAATATATGGAATTTTCACTTTTTGAATTAAATTACAGAAAATATTTAGCTTTTCACTTGTCACTTTAATACTGCAAACCTGTCAAACTTGGTATCCATTCCCCTTCAGCCACAGTCTGCTGTAGTAAATAGGGCTGACAATGCTTCACACTCAAACACACTAAGTTTGGCCTTGTTAAACATCAGATCTTTGTCAGGTAAAACATTTTTAATTAATGATTTTATTACCAAGCACAATCTTGATTTTATGTTTTTAACTGAAACTTGGTTGGACCCAGACAACAGCTGTTCTTATCTTATCTTATTAATATCTACAGGCCACCTAAATACTGTGCAAACTTTTTTGATGACCTTACTGGACTACTGTCTGTAATCTGTATGGAGTTTGACTGTTTATTGATTGTTGGGGATTTTAATATACATGTGGACAAACCCGAGGACAGAAGTGCTAAAGAACTATGCTATGTACTGGAAAATTATGGACTCTCTCAACACGTAAACCAGCCTACACATAACAAAGGTCACACCCTGGACTTATTAATTTCAAAGGGCCTGGGGCCGGTTTCCCGATAACGTCATCTCTTAGCGAGCTACGAAGACTCCTACGTTATGACTTACCAAAGTTGTTTACCTCTGTAGTCATGGTTCCTGAACGGTCTCTTAGGAGAAACACTCCTTACGTCGTACGTACACTGCTGAAATCGATTGCTCAGAGTTCGATTTTCCATTTCCTGCTTTCCTGCTTATTTCATGCGAAGCTGCATGACAAGTCTTTGCGAATAAAAGATTACTAGAAATCCTTCAAAGCCGAAACATTTATTTAACACCTCTTGCTTTATAATCTAAGTATCTTTAAGAACAATAATCACGTTTCGTGGTGGGTCAGTAAGGAAACTGAAAGTAGATATAATATCGCCAATAGCCTATATCAATAAAAACAGATGGCCCAAACAGCGTCCAAATGAGCTAAAATCCTAATTACAATAAACAGTAACATGGCACACTTATTTTAAGGTAAGCTTTAATTGATTATTCATTAATATTTTCACACGTTTACATGTTTTGAGACGGAGAATCCGACGCACTCTGCTGTCAGCTGAGCCGGCTCTGCGGAGCTGTCAGCCGGCTCAGCTGACAGCTCCGCAGTGCGATGGTTCTAGTGTTAACCTTGGTCGAACGTACTACCATAGCCTATACTGATTTAAAAAAGGTAGCCTAGGCTATAGAAAAATATAGAAACAGCGGAGGAGATTAGATTGTTTCCAGCAATTATTTTCTTCATGAATGACTTGTGGCAGTTCCATGCGCAACAGGGATGTCACTCGTGTCCGTTTTACGCATGGTGCTTACGGAAGGATATGTGGGGGTCTGTAGTAGCCTATCTCTGGCGATGCCACAGCGATCGCAGGGACTTCACTTGTCATTAAATTTATACATCTGACTGTATTTCATATCTAAGGGACACAGCGATGACTATTAAATATCAAACTGATAAAAACGATCTGACTGTAGGTTATAGTGTATCACGTAGGCCTTATAAAGTATTTTCATATTGACGGACATAGCATCCAATCAGTTAATGCTGATTGTCAAGTCAGTTAGATGACTATGTACTTGTTCATATAGTTTGAACACTTTGTGAATCAGAGTGAATGGTATTCTGCTAAAATATATAGCTTATGTACGCTATATACAGTTATCGTTTTTAACAGTTTGTCATTTAATACAGTCATCGCTGTGTCCGTTTGATATGAAATACAGTCAGTTTTATTAGTTAAATGACACAAGCGAGAGCTGAAACATCCCTACGGTAGAGCTAAGAAGGCTCTGCGGGCGCTCCAGACCAACCTTACCAACGTATGACGTACGAAAGAGATTCGTAGCAAAGAACGTTTCGGGAAACAGGCGAAATGTTAAGTAGGAACTCTACGTAGGGGTTATGAATGACGTAGCGTTAAGAAGGCTCTACGAAGGCTTTGGGAAACCGGCCCCAGGACATTTCAAACCTTTTAGTGTCTGATGTGGGTCTCTCCGACCATTCCTGTTTGTTTTTTGGGAGTACAATATCTTTGCACACAACTGCAAAAACAAAGGTTATCAAAAAACGGTATATTACTGAAAACACGAGTGAACAATTTATCCAGGCATTTTCTCTGTCCCCGCTCCTCCCCTGTATCTCAGTTAAAGCGGCAGTTGAGAGTTTTTTTACTGTAATATTTGGCAAAACTGTCATAATAGCCATTCAGCTATATGTAGGTGAAGTGGTCTGAAAATATTTTTTATCACTTTGCTCCCCCCTGCCTCTGTGTGCTGCCCCCCAAAATTGCCACCGCTCATGTTAATTTTGACCAATCAGAGCGAGGTCAGATTCTCCGTTCTTATTGGCTGTGGGACCTTGGCAACGACGTTGATGCGTCAGTTGCGTGAGCGTTCACGACCCTAGCAGTCTGACACTAGCCTACTGTTTGGTACAAGGCTACTACGGCGGACAGCGAGTAGCAATGTCTTCACAAACGAACCCTCAATTTACCATTCCCAGGATACTAACAACTAACACTGCTAAGACAGCAAAAAAAAACGAGGAAAGACGAATGTTGAAAAGTTAACTGCTGAAAGGGAGACGGAGAGAGCTTGAAAAAAAGTACACCGGCCATGTCTTCTTGCCCTATCACATCAAGACCTCTCCGACCGCGACCTCGTCCCCTTGCTCTGCCCCTAGGCTGCCTGCCGCTGGCCCCATATAGCCCTCGTCCTGTGATCAGTGTTGCCAACTCAAAGCGATTTTGTCGCTATATTTAGTGACTTTTCAGCCTCCCTGGCGACTTTTTTTTTCAAAACAGCGACAAGCGACAAATCTAGCTTTTTTTTCTGGTGTTATTGGTGACTTTTTTCGCCAAAGCAAGTATCATCTCTTCTCAACGAGCAGCGGGAGCACTGACACGCAGCCCGCTCCTCGCGCAGCAGCTCCGAGCTGAGAGGTGTATCTCCTGCTCTGACCGCAGCTGGGAGGGGCTGCTGCGCGAGTACCGGGCCGTCTGTCAGTGCTCTGTGACGGGGGACGGGCCAGGAGGCTCCCGCTGCTCGTTGAGAAGCGTTAAAAGTGATATTTGCTTCGGCGAAAAAGTCACCAATTACACCAGAAAAAAAGCTAGATTTGTCGCTGTTTTGAAAAAAAAGTCGCCAGGGGGGCTGAAAAGTAGCTAAATATAGCGACAAAATCCCAGCCCCTCCCAGCTGTGGTCAGAACAGGAGCATAGATAGGAGATACACACACACCTCTCCGCTCTGTTACAATTAGTTTGCTATCTTGCCTGGCTGTTACAGCTACTTTTGTTAGGCCTACCAGCACACTTACAATGATTTTAAGCTAACATACATGGTATGTTTGTGATTAAAATGTATGCTCAATATGTACGCATGCAGTTATCATTACTAATGTTTAATCACCTCGGAATCGGACATGGTGTTTGTCTCCTGTCAATGTAACTGAATTCACATGAACGCGCGTAGCTGTCGTTCAGAGGGAGGAGCTACAGCAGGTAGAGCGTTGGGAAAACAATTATCAACTGCAGCTTTAATGAGCTTGTATGTAACTTCAACTCAAAAATTACAAATGTTATCGATGCTATTGCTCCCACCAAGGTGAAAATCATCTCTGGTAAAAAAAGGTCTCCCTGGAGAAATACCCCTCAGGTCAGAATTGAAAAAAGAGAGTGCTGTAAAGCAGAACGCAGGTGGCGAAAAACAAATCTAAATGTTCACTATAACATCTTCAAAGAGAAACTACGCACGTTTAACCTAGAACTAAGAAATGCAAGACAGTCTTTCTTCTCTGACATCATCACCAAAAACAGCAACAATGCACATGCCCTGTTTGCTGCTGTTGACAGGCTAACAAACCCTCCTGTGTCAGTAGCGTCTGAGCATCTTTCCACGAGGGCCTGCAATGAATTTGCCTCCTTCTTTACTGAGAAAATTCATAAAATAAGACAAGCTGTCACTGCATCAATACCAGGTTCAAGATATGTTTTATCTCTGTACCCATTTAAAACAAATTCAGATGCCATGACAGAGTTTTTTCTGATAAACAAGAAAAACCTGGATGACATTATACAACACCTGAACTCCTCCTCCTGTTGCCTTGACATTCTGCCCACAGGCTTCTTTAAAACTGTTTTTAGCTGTATGGCCTCAGATGTCCTAGAAATTGTCAATATGTCCCTTCGCACTGGTGTATTCCCACAGGCCCTGAAAACAGCTGTCATCAAGCCACTCCTAAAAAAGAAAAATCTAGATACATCACTCATGAACAATTATAGGCCGATATCCAACCTACCATTTTTAAGCAAGATCATTGAAAAAGCTGTTCATCATCAGCTAAATAACTACTTAGCAATGAATAATTGCTTTGATGTCTTTCAGTCAGGTTTTCGACAACACCACAGCACTGAGACTGCTCTGGTTAAGGTCCTCAATGACATCCATTTAAACACAGACAGTGGCAAAAGCTCTGTATTAGTTTTATTGGATCTCAGTGCTGCGTTCGACACAGTTGACCACAGCATATTGCTAGATCGACTTGCAAACTGGGTTGGACTCTCTGGAACTGTGCTAAACTGGTTTGAATCATACTTAAAGGAAAGAGACTACTATGTGTCAATAGGCAATTTCACATCCGAGCGAACAAATATTACATGCGGGGTCCCCCAAGGTTCCATTCTTGGGCCTCTTCTGTTTAACATATACATGCTACCGCTAGCTCAGATTATGAACAAAAACAAATTATGCTACCATAATTATGCAGACGACACACAAATTTACATAACCATATCACCAGGAGACTACAGTCCGATTCAAGCACTAAGTAAATGCATTGAACAAATCAATGACTGGATGTGCCAAAACTTTCTTCAATTGAACAGCGACAAAACTGAAGTAATTGTCTTTGGTGCCAGGGATGAACAATCAAAAGTCAGCGCACAGCTTAAATCTGTTATGTTAGAAAGCACACACCAAGCTAGACATCTTGGAGTAGTAATAGATTCCGACTTGAATTTCAAAAAACACATTAAATCAATTACTAAGTCAGCCTACTACCACCTTAAAAATATATTGAGAATTAAAGGGCTAATATCTCAGCAGGACTTAGAAAAACTTTTCCATGCATTTATTTTTAGTAGACTTGACTACTGTAATAGTGTCTTTGCAGGCCTTCCTAAAAAATCAATCAGACAGCTTCAGCTAATTCAGAACGCTGCTGCTCGAGTCCTCACTAGGAACAAAAAAGTAGATCACATTACCCCAGTTCTTAGGTCTTTACACTGGCTTCCTGTCACTCAAAGAATTGATTTTAAAATATTGATGATGGTCTACAAAGCCTTAAATGGTTTAGGGCCAAAATACATTACTGATCTGCTGATACGTTATGAGCCGCCCAGAGCCCTTAGGTCGTCTGGGACAGGTCTTTTAAAAGTCCCCAGAGCTAGTACTAAACAGGGAGAGGCGGCATTCAGCGTTTATGCGCCCAATGTCTGGAACGGACTGCCAGAGAGTCTGAGGTCCGCTGAGACTCTCAGCTCTTTTAAATCGGGTCTCAAAACGTTCTTGTTCCCCTTTTAACTTTTTGTAAAATGTTTTAATTCTTTTATTTAAATGTTGTATTTTTATCCATGTTTTAAATTTGTTCCTTTTTCTTTTTTTTTGTATTAGTAGTCTTTATTTGATTTTAACCCTGTGAAGCACCTTGAGTGGCCCTGTGCCTGAAATGTGCTCTACAAATAAAATTGCCTTGCCTTGCCTTGCCTTTTCCTTGATATTCTAATAATATGAGATGCACCTGTCGTACCTGAGGACTTGATGAATGCCGTCACTCGAACTGCAATTCAACTTTGTTTCTTTATTATTTTATTTTAATATTGACTTCATTTTCATTTATTGCTTTAAGGCAGTATGCAAACCCTGTCATACACATTGTTGGAACTCAAAGGGGCAGATTTGGTTAACGTTATGAACATTATTAAATTCATGAAATGATACATTTTAGAAAAGTATTAATTAATTATTAAATTACTCTAAATAAATTAATTACAGTTTTTTTCGATTGCTAAACCACAGTGTAGCTCAATGTGCTAAACTCTAACTATAGTCTGCACTACCAACAGTCATTGGAGCTGAACAGTTCACTTCACCTGCAAAACAGGTTCAGTGCAGCAAACACTATGAACCAGCCTCATTGAGATAACATACACTGTCACTCAGAACCTGCTCTGAGTACAAACACTAGCATCAAACCCCAATACACAAATGACAAACTTTTAATCTTTAGAGTTTGAATAATTTGTGTTATTTCACACAAATTACATAATATTTTCTTTGATGAAAGGGTGAAATTCTTTCACATGAAATTGTTTATTTTATAACGTACCAGTTTTTTTTAGGAAAACAAAAAGAAATTAAAATCAGAAGTTTGCTTCAATAGATACACATTTTGTATATTTTATTGAAAACATTTTCAAATGTAGTAGGGGAGAGTGGCCTAAGTTGTGCATTTTGGAAGTTGTGCCACCCCTTGTTTCTAGAAAACCGTGGAAGAAATTGGAAATGTGACCACATATTTAAGAAGAGCCATCCATTTGACTCATCCTGTAAAGAAGGGAGACACAAGGAATAAGATATAAGCACATTTAAGCTCAAAAAACTGTGTTTTGCCTTTCAAAGTAAAATTTCCATGATCAAGGTTTTTTGATTATTGTGTCTGAACAATTATAGACAAGTTTGAAAACATTTGTTTTAGTGCTTTGGTATGCTACATTTTGAGTCTATACAGTTAGCACGATGTCAGCCCTATATTGCTGCATCATGCTTATTATCCAAATTTCTGGGATTGGGGTGATTTGTGCCAAAGGGCCTGGGTGAGTTATAAGTAAGTAAGTAAAATGTATTTATAAAAGCACATTTATGACAGTTTGCACTGTCCAAAGTGCTGTACAGTAGGTAAACAATGAAGGTAAAATAACAATAACCAAAATAAAAGACGTAAAGCCCATACATCCACATAAACACAGATAGTAGTGCAGAGGTAAGATAGTTAATGGGGAGGAAACACCAGGGTGTACATATGGGTTTTGAACCTTGATTTAAAGGCAGAAATGTAGGGGAATCACATTTGTCAGGTGGCAGTTGGTTCCACAAGCACGGAGCAACTAGTGCAAAGTACATTTCTGAGAGTTGTGCCAGTGGCATGGCTGTATACGCTGGTCACCAAAAGAAAGTGATTGTCTACAGTAGCTCAGAAGAGAGTGACATCTCAATTCCACTTAACGACACCACTGATGAGAGTTCAGATGGCCAGAAAGATGATGATGGTGACTTTGTCATTGTGAGCTTTGCAGGTAAAACCATTAGATCTGCTAGGCCTTGTTTAAGAAAATTGTCCTTCAATCTTTGTCAACTATTTACTTTATTTACTTTAAATACACCTTAAATAAGTGATTGTCTAATGGATTTGTCTTGCATTACAGTTTATGAGATATATAGCAATGGCACAATTCATCCCATGGTATTCTCTCCAACCGCACAACACCACACTGGGGGCAAGTTGTGCATCAAGACAACTTTTTTTCTGGAAGCTATATTTCTTCAACAGTTTATTCCAGATCCAAAGTTTTTATTGCCAGGGATGCACAACACCCTGAAATATATGTACATATTTGAGTTGGAGACTTTACTGTCAAGGCCTCACTTTAAAGTCACTTTGAGTGAAAAGTTGCACAACTTAGGCCACTATCTGTGTAAATATTCTATAATTGTAATACAGAAATCAATTCCTGTAATGTTGTCATTTACTGTAAGGATGCAACTCTTAGCTGTTTGTTTGCTGGAAAATTTGTAGTACAGATGCAACTTTAGATTTTTGCAGATTGGGTTGCACTCTCAACCCTGCCTCTCTCAATGAGAGACCATGATTCACAACAGGGTCTATCAGTGTTGCCCTTACTGTATTTCATCAGACATTACAGCTCTATATCTTCTAGTTCTTCCTCCACACATCCACACTCTCACTGCCACTCTTCTCCCTCCAACAACCTGTCTTCATTGGTCCATTTCCAAAAAACTATATATTTTTCCCTTTATACTGTATATATGTTCACTAACAAGACTAAAAGAAGACATCTTAGTGTTTCAGTTGAAATTGCGATCCGCAGTGTTTGAAAGGCATTCATTCTGTTTTGTGGTTTACAGTTGTGGCAGCAGTGTGTTAGCATTTGAAAAAAGTGCTGGAAATCCACGTTGTTGTGCAGGCTGTGGTTAAGCCATGAGATAGGTGTGTAGAGTTTTGAAAATTGTGTTAAATCATTGAAAAACAAGCTAGAGTTTGGTCCGAATGAACCGCTGCTCTGCATACTGTTGGTAGAGTTTTGCACTTGTCGTTCCAGTTGTGCCCACTGTGGTTTAGCAATCGTAAAAACTGTAATTTCAAAATAAATAATTTTCTAATATTAATCATTTAATTGAAATTAATATTCATAAACAAATCTGAGCCTCGAATACCCAAACTGTGGGGCCCCGAGTGAGGACATCTTATTCCAGCTTTAGTGCAATATTAATGCACAATAATCCGGATAGATTATTTTCTCTTTTTGATTTGCCACTCATATACGTACACAGTTGAGGTTTGAGAATAGCCTCAGTGGATGCTGGTGGTTAGCAATAATTGTTAAAGATCTCCTATTATACTACTTTTCTGGTCTTAATTTCTCATTAATGACTCCCAAAGAGCAGGGGTGTGCAAACTATTTTCACTGAGGGCCACATACAGAAAAATCTACGAAGGGCCGGGCCACTTTGCAAAAATAACACATTTATCTGCATATTTATAACATATTTCCTGCAGTTGCTTTGGGTTTACGATGCACTGAAAGTTACTGTTGGTGTCACGTTTGGATTTACTTTCCTACTAGAGTAGGCCTATATGTGGCGCTTCACAGCATCTCCTCCGTTCCACAGGTCCGCTACTTTATAGTTGCGCGTCTTGCCTTTTTCCTTTCGCATGCACTTTACGATTTTGCCGGCTGTTGTTTCTAAATTGTGAATTTCCTGGTTTGTCGCTGTCTGACTATTGCTGCATAGTCGCTGTTGAGAGAAATACAGTGAGAGTGCATGGCGTGCAGCTGTTCAATGAGGATATTTTTTCCAATTCAATTAATCATAAATTCACTCATAGGGACTCATTCCCTCTCAGCCAATCACTTTGGGGATAGAAGGTATGAACATGACATCATCCATAGCAACAGGGTCAACACCGCCTTTTAGTCTTACCTTAGGAGTCCCTCCCATTCCTTAGTAAAAGTTGGTCTTATCAGCTTTGTGAATAGGTTTTAAGAAATTACTCCTTACTAAGAACTTTTAGTGCTCCTTAGGAGTACTCTTAAGATAAAATGTTTTGTGAATACGGCCCCTGATGTTTAGTTTCATAGTGTCTTCGTAAATTGTAATTCTTCTTCACGGCAACACTTTCCTTACAAACCCCTCAGAGCCGGCCCAAGCCTTCATGGGGCCCTAAGCAGAATTTGATTAGGGGGGCCCCTCTCCAATGTTAGCGCTGCCCAAATCATTGACAATTGTTAAATGCCATTCAGACACCTAGTGTTTCTGCTATTGCCCCCAATGTCCAGCTGGGTGAAAATAGTAGCCAGCTGAGATCCCGACCCTCCTAGGGGGATCCGGGGGTATGCCCCCCCCCCATGAGATTTTTAAGCTTTTTAAAGTGAAATGCATGAA
Source organism: Hyperoplus lanceolatus (assembly GCA_026929865.2). Taxonomy (NCBI): domain Eukaryota; kingdom Metazoa; phylum Chordata; class Actinopteri; order Uranoscopiformes; family Ammodytidae; genus Hyperoplus; species Hyperoplus lanceolatus. The sequence continues at coordinate 567,826 of CM049416.1, read as the reverse complement.
TCTGGTGCACTTTGAGAGGAAAATGAAGAGGCTTAATCTGAAGAATTTTGTATGACAAATAATTTGGAGACGCTGTTTCAGATTAATTAAAAGCTATTGAAGAAGGACACATGGATTTTCCATAATAATATTAATTTAAAATAAAATATTATGCAGGGTCCTCTGGGATTCTTTTATGGGACATATTTCTCTGTAATATAATGAATGCATTTAAATTATTTAAAAATTAAAAGGGCCATATTACATTATATTGTTTAAATGTGCCGCGGGCCAATCAATCAGTGTTGACACCCCTGCACTAGTGGGTTAACTATGACATGCAAAAAAAAGAAAAAAAAATCTAAAATCTAAAGGGCCATATTACATTATATTTTTTAAATCGGCCGCGGGCCAAGAAAAAGCGGGGCCGTAGTTTGGACACCCCTGCTATAGAGCAACCTGACATGAATCACAGCACAAAAAACTATGAAGATTTTCGGGAAATTCTTCCCCTCATCTGGGCACTCTCAGCATTCTCTGTCATCACTCGGCTTCGTCCTTCTCCGCCCCCTCGCCCCCCTCCTGCCAACCCCACTCCGTTGTGATTGGTTACCTTCCGGAAGACTTTCAGCAGCACGCAGGCAGGCAGGTGGGGGCATGGCAGGAGCATGCCTGAGCATGTTGCAGCATTACCATACATGGAAAATCCGGATTGATCTACGTAGATAAAGTGAAACGCAACCGGCGTTCCTAGTGTTTAGCGCTCTGCACAGCCACCCCAGACGGTCAGCAGGGAATACGTCTAAATGCATGTAAGTCATTATTTGACACTTTAGTATGATTAAACATTACTATAAATCATTATAACAATGTTTATAGGCCATAAAAGTTGAAAAAGCATAATAGGTGCCACCTCCAATTTTTTGTCGAGCGAGCTAGCTAGCAGCTCACCAGGCTCAGTTAGCGCTAGTGGTGACTCATCCGAGTTCCCAGTACACCTGGAACGCACTGTCAGAAGCCAGCTCATGACATACGTCACGACCAAACGTTATGCGATTGGTTGGCTGATCCAGAGTGGCACTGGGTAGATCCAATAGTTTTAAACTTCAACAGACACACGCCTCCAAATGAGTGAGCGTTTGCAAAATAGAGCAGTTCCAGACCTTCTGTAGAAATGAAATGAAGTACGATGGTCTGGTAGCACCAGGCTACCACTGATGGAGGATGACTTCCCTATGCTATCATACAGGCCATGTTACTTGATCCTCCTTCCTGCTCTTTCCTCCTGTTCCCTTCTCTCTCTCATGTGTCCTGATTTGGGAGGTGGGGGGTACTACTGCACAGTTCCAGTGTGCAGTCTCTCATCTCTAACCAAACTGTGTCCTCTTTTACGTTATTATGGATCAAAGAACCGGTAAGGTATAAAACTGCATGCTATACTATTATTGTGTTACTGATGTATGTTCTAAGTTGGACTGATGTTATATTTTGAATGGAGTTATGGTCCAGCTCCTTTCATTATGATTCATACAGTTTTTCTTTTTTTGTGCCGCAATTTAAAGCTAACCCACATGGGTCCAACATGGCCACTGTCTGTACTGTATTTGAACCTGGTACATATGCCCATATAAGCTGTTAGTGTCAGGGATTTTAATAATGTAATTGTAAATTGTTGTAATCAGAGCGATGTAATACTTAGCTCACTATGTGAGGGTGGTGTGGAACTGTAGTTTAGTGTCTAGGTTTAGTAGTTGATGTGCAAAGCCCAGCGGTTCCACTATAATGGTTTTTTTGGTTATTCTCCTTTAATTGGGAAAGGGGAAAATGGAAGGGTAGGGGATAGTTCTTTTTTTTTTTTTTACTTTTGTGTGTGTTACTCACAACATTCTGTCAGTGTATAATGGTTTCCAGCATTTTTACAATGTGGCGGTGTCATGAGTGGTCCTACTAACAGTAATAATGGAAATAGCATCATCAATCTAACGTTTTGTAAGGCCCCGTGTCCACCTAACGCCTTTTTCCACGCTGGCTGTGCGCACGGGAGTGTATGGCAGCATGGCCATACTAATTAAGAAGAATTTTCCTTTTTAATATTTGTCCTCCATAACTGACCCAAATGTCGATTTATTATTGTGACTGGCACTATTTTGACACTTCATGTCACCCTGTTAAATATACAGTATATGAACCAAACTTTGATAATCCAGGCTAGGCTCCATAGTGTTTTCAGTCTCCTTCCTGATTTATCAACAACCAGCTTGATAGCAGGCGGAGACTTTAAATGCATTTTATAATAATCATAATAATGGATTTCATTCATATAGCGCTTTTCTAGGCACTCAAAGTGCTTTACAGGGTTCCGGGTTCCATTCATTCAAACACAGTCATACCGGTGGTGGTAAACTACCTTAGTAGCCACAGCTGCCCTGGGGCAGACTGACGGAAGCGTGGCTACTATTGAGCGTCTACGACCACCGTTGCTTGTACTTCAACGAGGGCGGTCGCATATTCTGTTCCCTCCCGACCCCTTATCTTTTCCCTGCTCTGCTCTCTGTCTTGTGCAGTCTCTGTCTAAATCTCTGAGCTTCTCTGTGCATATTCCTCCGAAACCTAACTCACCCAAATCATGGATCTAATCAACTGGGGTCTTTCTGCAATGGATCAAATTTTCTCAACAAGAAAGGTGGGCAAAGGAGAAGCCCCCTGCCCCGACGGCACCTTTGCGGCTGGAAAAATTGGGACGCGTGGGGGAGTTGGAACCCGTGTGTCTAGCCCTCCTGACAGTTGAGGACGTGGAAGATATTTACGTTATTGGGATTATGGTAACAGGCTTCCTGCTGTTTGGAGTTGGTGGGTTCCTGTTCTACCGCACTGTTAAGAAGGCGATGGCAGCACATTCGGATACTGTCAAGCTGCCCGTCATAGAGGGCTTGGGCCGGGCTACCAACGCACAGACTCAAGTGATATGCGAGGTGAATCGCAAGCTGGCTCCCACAACAGAGCGTAGTCTGAGAATGGCCTTTTTCCCCCCCTGTCTTTCCCCTATGTTTATCCTTTCCTACTTAGAAGGGGCGCAGCGCACGCTTGACGACTCTTCAGTTTATCCATCCTGTCACCCATATTTGGTTACTGTCACTCTATGTCTCTTGGCGGGGTATAACTGTAAACAGATTATCGTTGTTCTGTAACATGTACAATAAGAAAAATAAAGCTGAATCTTGAATCTTAAACATACAGCAGTCCTAGACTTTCATAGGAAGCAAAGTGGGTAAAGTGTCTTGCCAAAGGACACAACCATGACACAGGTGGCAGGGCGGGGATTGTACCGCCAACCCTTGGATCACAGACCGACCCGCTCTACCACCTGAGCCACCGTCGCCCCAATTTTAGATACATTTATGGATAGATCTTCCTCTCGCCCATTTAATCCTTCGGACTCCACAGTTGTATTGAATCTGATTAAATCGCTAAACTTTGTTGATATTTGGAGAATTCAGCATCTCACAGAGAAAGAATACTCATTCTTTTCACAAGTTCATGGCACCTATACAAGAATAGACTACTTTTTAGTTGACTCTAAATTGGCATCAGCAATCCCTGCATCAAAATACCATAATATATCCACCTCAGATCATAGTCCTTTCACCATTGGCATTGATGTTGGATGGAAAAAGGCCCATTACAACTGGCAATTTAATTCTAACTTGATGATGAAGTATTCTGCGAAAAATGTTTTGGATTTCAATGACACAGGTAACGTTTCAGATTCAACTCTGTGGGAAGCTTCCAAAGTAGTACTAAGAGGATTTGTGATGAAGCCGCACAAAAAAAGCAAAGTAGACGGGCTGTCAGAATTAGATCAACAGCTCACTTTGTTTTTTTAGTTGTTTGTGTACGTATACTATTGAACTTTGTATACAGCAAACAGAAAGAGTCAAAATCTGTATTCCTTGAACTTGATGCACACAAAGCGTTTGATCAGATGGAGTGGAGGTAAAAGCTGTTAACCATAGAAGTAATTTCACTGCATGGGTAGAGATGCTCTGTTGCTATGCGGATCCAACTGCATCCGTTCTACCAACCCAGGATTTTTTTCAGCAGCGGTGGTCCCCGAACCTCCTAGGGGGATCTGGGGGCATGGTAATTATTCATGTTTATCATTGAGAATGTAGTGGCTGGTGTTATTTTACTTGCCTGCAATCTTCAAATATTTAAAAAAAATAAAGTGCAAAATTAGGTTATAATCCAAATTTTGCTTCCTTTAAACTAGTGACTTAGTGTGCAGTGGAGAGAGAAATAAATGCAGACAGATATAGAGTAGGGAGGAAGAGATAGCTTTATTAAATAATTTAGCTTTTTGATTTGCGAGTGATCATCGATGACTTTAGACTGAGTTGTGCTCTCTGCTCCGTGAGGCTTGAGCCCATCAGCTGAGCGAACAGCTGTCCGACACGGAGATGAAAAACGAAACTGAAACTTAACTAGACCTGCCTGGACTGGTGGAGGAGCCAAATATAAATGAATAAATATTGTACTAAACTGTTAGACAAGTAATGAGTTGTGGAATTTGCATCAGTGATTGTGATTCCTGTAGGGCAGAACGACACTTCCCGCCGGGAGTCTGAGGAAACTAAAAGGGATTTTAAACTCCTTTTCACTGTCCTAAAACCCCGCTTTGAGTCCATTTTTATTTCTGGCCCGATTTCCTCTTCTCGCGGCACTGAATCATTCAGCAGAATCTTTCAGCTAAACGCATGGCTTCAGTCCAGCTGTAGATCACATGACATGTTTTTTATCGACAATTTCGATTTATTCTGGAACCAGGCAGATCTATTTAACCCATTGATGACTATTGCAGTCTAGGACCCTGTTTCCACCTGGCATTAACATCTGACTTTTTGAATCTGGTTACAAGTGGACAGCTCTCAGTCCGTGTGTTCCCACTTGTATTTTCAAATGTGACTTCTCTGTCTACTTGTGATCGGATTCCATTTACCCGCGCTGTATATAAATCAACACGTTCATCATTTCCGTTTGCATTGCTGTTTTTAACCGGTGGGGTTCAAACAAGTAAACATACAGGGCTGTACAGTGCCACAGTTTTAATCGCATTTGCTATTAAAATGCATTACATGCAAAGATAATTACCAGTCTAGGTTGACGAGATAGGCTAGTCTATCTCATTTAGACAAGGAGGAGCGATGCACAACACTGCTTAGAGGGCCCTTACATTAACACTCGCCAAATGCGGGAAATATCATAGTATATAAAAGTAAAAACTCTTAGGCGAGTAAGTTATTACGCCACTTTGGCTGGTGAAAGATGTGTGCTCGCTGTGTGGCTATTCTAACATCTGCCTCTGATAAACTCTTGTCACCGCAACCAGTCCATAGCTTTCACAGTTAAGTTATTCCCTGTGCAAATAGAACGTTTCCTGTACACCTTCACATTAAAAGCCTGTAAATAGCCAAGTGCGAGTTGACCTTTATTTTGAAGCAGATAAGAACAGGAAGTTAGCGCTCCACATGACTGCAGCTTGCATGGCGCCAGAAAAAAAAATCAGCAACTTCCGTGTTATCACAGTTTTACTCGGTGAAATGAAAACAGAGGACAGATAGCTTGTCATTTGCAATACTTTTAACTGGGCGCACACTAAAACCTTTAGTTGCAGCCGCCAGTGAAGCATTTTCTATGTATTTCCGCTCAGGCAGTTGAGTAGGAGGTCCCTAATGTGGACACAAACCACATGCGTGTTTCCACTATCAAATGAATGTGGATACAAGTGGATACAAGTGGTCACAAACCACCTCCGAATGTGGTTTTTGTGATCCGATCTCAATGCGTCTTGAGAGCGTTCTCACCTGTAGTTAGAGCTGTATTCATGTGATCGGATCACAAAAACCACATGTTAATGCCAGGTGGAAACGGGGTCTAGGATGCATGTCCTTAATGCCTGAGGGTTTTCTGAAAAAATAGTATGAATTGTCAAGTCTACCAAAACCTTAATATCTAAGCCTGTGTAGCACATAGAAACATGAAATAAAATACATTTAAAAGTTAAAGCGGCAACGAGTAACATTTAAATATCTTTTAAACAGCCTCATGTTTCCTCTCATAATCATAAATTACCTTTAACAGCAAACGAGACCATCAGTGCAAAGAAAGACGTTTTTATATAGTTTTTATTACTGCATTTGATCTGGTCGTACACCCAGTCCGATTTTCGGTTCACGCGTGCATGCTCTATGGTCACATATCCGTATTGGTCGCAGATTTCAGTGTCGCGCAGGAACGCGATTTGAGAAGCCTATCACTCCAGGTGAGGGAAGGGGATAGGGAGACCAGATCCCAATTCACCAGATGTGGGACAAAGACTACGTTTGTGCGGGACAATGCGGGACAAAGTGCTGTTTTTTTAGCAAAATAAACTCGTGTCACCACCGGTAATGCCAGAGACACAGCTTTCTATATTAAAAAAACACTATCTTTAGATCAGCGCGCAGCAGTTAAGTTAGCTACTGTTAAACAAATAGAGCATTAAGGCTGCGGCTTCACATTAAAAGCATTTCACTTGACAAACGTGAGTTGGCTTTTATTTTGAAGTAACAGGAAGGTAAACGCTGAAGCACTGCAGGCAGCGCCTTCACAGAGCCCAGCAGCCCGATACACACACACAGACAAACACACACACAGACAAACGGAGACTGCTGTATCCTCACAGCTATCGGATAAATGCCAGATTATAAAACACGCATTTAAAAAGGGGGGCTCACTTTCAATAACAATGCGGGACAACGTCTCAATTTGCGAGACGTGTGAAAATGCGATCTGGTCACCCTAGAAGGGGAGCGGGAGCCTTGTTTGAGACAGTTATTTGTCGTCATAATGACTGATAACGGGGCTGAACCATCAAAGAAAAAAAAGAAAATGCAATGAAGAAAAGCTAAAAGGGAGAGTGATAGGCGGGCGGGAGGGCGTTGCCAAGCAAGGTATACACAATTTCACGGAGTGAACCTAGACTGCAGTGTTTACTCTTAAATGAATGAGCGGTAGCCTACTAAAACAAAGTTTACTTTGCCTCACCAGCATCATCAGATGACCATTATTCATCTGAAATAGTCATTATTTACAACAACATAAACACATTACCTCATCGTGATCCATAACTAACTGCCGTCTCTCGTTCATTCGCTTTGTGTGGGGACACATACTCGTTCAGCTCCGTGAGAGGTGACAAAGGATCAACTCATTGCAATCAGGAGTAGTTGATGCTGTGTCACTAACCACTCTCACCGAGACGAAAAGAGTCCGGTGCCCTCACACTTTCAACACACGGACACACACTATATTGCTTCCTGATTATGTGAATCTTGCACGCCCTGCACGAGCTAGAAAACAGCTTCACGACAGCTGGCGTCGTAAAAATACTACCGCTTTTGTTCAAAGGTGTCGCCAACGTGCCGACTTACTCGTTGTAGCTTTAAGGTTCACGTTTTATTTAAACATGCTCCCTTAGCGCATACAAACCAACACATTTTTCTAAAAATCGTCAAAATTAGATGGGGGAGAAAAAAAAATAATGTAAAATATTTAAAAATAATGTGCTAAATGAGGTTATAATCCTGCTTCCTTTTAGCATGGATAGTAGTGACTGAGTGTGCAGTGGAGGGATAAAGATAGACAGATATAGGAAGGAGGAGATAGCTTTATTTTATTATTTAGTTCAGTTATCACTGGCACCATAAATCCAACTTCCCCAGTACAACTGGAACGCAGACTGACTCCGGCTGTCGGGAGCCGATCAGCTGGTCCAAACTGTCCAAATGGCTGTATACCACGGAGATGAAAACGAAACTGAAACTTAACTATCGCCTGGCTGGGCTGAATTTTTGTTGGAGCAGCAAAATATAGCCTAAATTCATAAATATTGTTAATAAATAGATGCAATGTGTTGTGTGATTTTCGTCACTAGTCTATAGTAGACCTTGATTCTGCGCACCAAACGCCACTAACTGTTCTGTAATACATTATGGCGGACACAGCCGGCGTATTTTATTTATTTATTTATTTATTTTTTTATTTTTTTTGACGTGATTTTCGGCAAACCACACAACTTTTGGGTGGTCACGTGGTCTTAACAAATCAACAAAACCCACCTCATATATATTTGAACCAATGACGGTGCATTTTATGCTGCGCACGCCATGAAAATTAGATAAAGTAACAATGCTGCGTTATGCAGCAACAGGCAGGAGATACTTAATTAATTAATTTTATTAGGATAACCCCTTGTGATGAAACCATCTCGTTTTCAAGAGGGTCCATACAAACAAAAAATACAGTAAAACATATTCTTAACAAACAAAAATGAAAATATATATAATACAAATAACATACCACACACACACACACACACACACACACACACACACACACACACACACACACACACACACACAAACACACATGCATATTAAGTGCTTGACATCAATCTTGCATAGTACTTTTCCAAGAAAAAAAATATATAAAATACATGGTAAAGTGATAACAGTAATAACAAAAGGTTAGATAATACATTTCATTACAATACATGATTAGTAACATGAACAACTGTTTGTAAAGTGAGATGACAGAGCATTTTTAAACTTGTGCAGAGATGAAAATAGAGCGAATATTGACAGGCAGATTGTTCCAATCAGATGGAGCTTTGCACATAAATGCTTTCTTAGCTATACTTTTGGTTACAAAAGGAACAGAAAAAAATAATTGTGAAGAGTGTCGAAGTTGGTAAGTGGAAGAGAAAGGTGGAAAATCAGCTGTTTCAAATAATGAGGATAATTGAAATGAATACATTTGAAAATAAATTGAAGCCAATGTTGTTGTCTTCTTGATGGGAGAGAAGGCCAATTCAGTGATTGATACATTGTGCAATGATGAGTAGAAAAAGAACAACCAAGGACAAAACGAGCTAATCTATTTTAAACAGTATTGAGAGGAAATAAAGTGATATTGGAGGCACACTGATAAATAATATCGGCATAGTCAAAGATGGGTAAAATAAGTTGTGTGGCTAACTTCATTCTAACAGAAAAAACAAAACAGTGTCTGGATCTGTATAAAGTACCTATGGAAAAATTCAGTTTTTTAATAACTTACTAATGTGGCATCGCGCAGCAGCCGTCATCAATGGGTTAAAAGGGATGGGATTCATCCAACCCACCATGGAAGCCACATGCTGGCGTGCAATATCCAGCATGTAGTGCAATCCTCCACACGTGCATGACTGTTTACTCGGCACACGCCCACTACACAGATCGCCCACACCTCTCTTCCTCATCTCAGGTTACCATTCGAGTCTCCAGCACCCCCTACGGTCCACCTCCGGCATCACCATGTAAAATACTGGTTACTTCACCTCCCCATACTGTTGCTGTTTATGTAACTAACCCGACAATATGTTCAAGAAACGCACATTTTTCAAACCTGGTATCCATTCCCCTTCAGCCACAGTCTGCTGTAGAAAATAGGGCTGACAATGCTTCGCATTTAAACACTCTAAGTTTGGCCTTGTTAAACATCAGATCTTTGTCAGGTAAAACATTTTTAATTAATGATTTTATTACCAAGCACAATCTTGATTTTATGTTTTTAACTGAAACTTGGTTGGACCAAGACAGCAAGCTGTTCTTATTGAGTCAACCCCCCCAAACTTCACTTTCATGAGTGAGGCCAGAGTTCATAGGAAAGGTGGTGGAGTTGCTATTTTATTTAATGAATCTCCACAATGCAAAAAGATGTCTTATGGAAATTTTGTTTCATTTGAAACTGTGGCTCTCAAGTTAAATTCAGCCTCTCGAGCCAGTTTTATTAATATCTACAGGCCACCAAAATACAGTGCAAGCTTTTTTGATGACTTTGCTGAACTGCTGTCTGTAATCTGTATGGAGTTTGACTGTGTATTAATCGTTGGTGATTTTAATATACAGTATCTCACAAAAGTGAGTACACCCCTCACATTTCTTCAAATATTTCATTATATCTTTTCATGGGACACCACTGAATAAATGACACTTTGATACAATGTAAAGTAGCGTGTGTACAGCTTATATAACAGTGTAAATTTACTGTCGCCTCAAAATAACTCGACACACAGCCATTAATGTCTAAACTGCCGGTTACAAAAGTGAGTACACCCCTGAGTTAAAATGTCCAAATTGTGTCAATATTTTGTGTGGCCACCATTATTTTCCAGCACTACCTTAACCCTCATGGGCATGGAGTTCACCAGAGCTTCACAGGTTGCCACTGGAATCCTCTTCCCCTCATTCATGACAACATCACGGAGCTGGTGGATACTGGAGACCTTGCGCTCCTCCATCTCCTGTTTTAAGAAGCCCCAAAGATGCTCAATAGGGTTTAGGTCTGGAGACATGCTTGGCCAGTCCATAACCTTTACCCTCAGCTTCTTTAGCAAGCCAGTGGTCGTTAGGAGATGTGTTTGGGGTCGTTATCATGCTGCAATACTGCCCTGCGGCCCAGTTTACGAAGGGAGGGGATCATGTTCTGCTTCAGTATGGCACACTACATGTTGGTATTCAATGAACTGTAGATCCCCAGTGCTGGCAGCACTCATGCAGCCCCAGACCATGACACTCCAACCACCATGCTTGACTATAGGCAATACACACTTGTCTTTGTACTCCTCACCTGTTTGCTACCACACACTCTTAACACCATCTGAACCAAATAAATGTATCTTGGTCTCATCAGACCACAGGACATGGTTGCAGTCATCCATGTCCGTAGTCTGCTTGTCTTCAGCAAACTGTTTGTGGGGTTTATTTTGCATCATCTTTAGAATAGGCTTCCTTCTCGGACGACAGCCATGCAGACCAATATGATGCAGAGTGCGGCGTATGGTCTGAGCACTGACAGGTTGACCCCCAACCCCTTCAAGCCCTGCAGCAATGCTGGCAGCACTCATACGTCAATTTTCCAAAGCCAACCTCTTGGTATGACGCTGAAAACGTGCACTCAACCTTCTTAAACTGGGCTGCAGGGCAGTATTGCAACATGATAACGACCCCAAACACACCTCCAAGACGACCAGTGGCTTGCTAAAGAAGCTGAGGGTAAAGGTGATGGACTGGCCAAGCATGTCCCCAGACCTAAACCCTATTGAGCATCTTTGGGCCTTCTTAAAACGGGAGATGGAGAAGCGCAAGGTCTCTAATATCGACCAGCTCCGTGATGTTGTCATGAATGAGTGGAAGAGGATTCCAGTGGGAACCTGTGAAGCTCTGGTGAACTCCATGCCCAAGAGGGTTTATTTATTTATTTATTTATTTATTTATTATTCTTTCGGACAATTCCACACAATACACAATTTTCTCTTGAAAATATTCATACATCATACTTTGTGTTGTCCGAAGGGAGACGGAAGAAGCCAAAGGCTTATCAGGTACCGCCCCCATTTTCATCAAATTCGAATTCAGATACACAGTTACTGTTACAGAAAATAAAAATAAAACAAAAAACATTTTTTTTTTTTTATATAGCTATATATATATATATATACATACATACATATATACACATATATATATATACACATATATACACATACATACACATACATTTTTTTTTTTTTTTTTTTTTTTTTTAAGAATCTGCAGTCCAATACACAATCAATTTTAATGTAATTGCTTCAGCTTTTAAGATCAGTTCAGCACAGTTCAGTTTCTCTGTGACAATGCCAAGTGTATAAAGTGTGAAGTGGCCTTGTATTTGGCCTGTTCCATTTCTTAACTGGTAGTCAAAACACTTCTGCAAAAGTATTCAAAAACAAGTCTGACAGCTGGCCTGTATTATTCTTTACAATATTGATATGTAAGTGACATTGACATTGTGCTCAGGTTATTAGTCTGTAATTTTCAATAATTTTTGAAACATAATTTGCTTTGAAATTGCGCAAACTGCAACTCCCTGTGACAACTTCATCAAGTCCATTCCACAGCTTAATACCCTTTATAGAAATCGAAAAGGATTTAAGTGTGGTCCGTATATTTTTCTCAGTGAATTTATCTTTTCTTCTTAAATCATGCAAAACTTCTCTGTCTTCAAACAATACTTGTAAACTGTTTGGAAGGCTTTTTTTTGAAGCCTTGTAAATAATTTGTACTGTGTGGTAATTTACCACATCACGTAATTTGAGAATTCTACCTTCAATAAAAAAGTTATTAGTGTGTGCCCTGTAATTGGCTTGGTAAATAATTCGTATTGCTTTCTTTTGAAGAATCTCCAACGGGTGCAATGTACCTTTGTAAGTGTTTCCCCATATTTCAGCACAGTAATGCAGATGTGGGGAAACTAAACTCCAGTATAATACAAGTAAGGCCTTTTGATTGAAACAATGTTGTGCTTTCCAAAGTATAGAAATACTCCTGGCTATTTTGCCCCTGAGATGGCTAACTTGTGGTTTCCAGCTTAATTTATCGTCAATTATTACCCCTAGGACTTTGTGTTGCTTGACCCTTTGAATTTCAATCCCATTTACCTTGATTGTTACAGCGACATCTGATGCTCTCCTGCCAAACATCATGAATTTAGTTTTTTCTAAATTTAGTGATAACTTATTTCGGTTTAACCACTCATGTAACTTAGTCAATTCAATGTTTACGATCTCAACCATATTATTCAGATCTTTCCCCGAATAGAAGATGTTTGTGTCGTCAGCAAATAAAATTAACCTTAAGACTTTTGACACTTTACATATGTCATTTATATAAAGCAGGAATAATTTCGGCCCCAAGATTGACCCCTGAGGGACCCCACAAACAATATCTAAGCATGTCGATGTGAACTCCCCTAATTTCACAAATTGTTTCCTGTCATGTAAATAACTTCTGACCCAGTCATGTGCCAAACCTCGAATGCCATAATTCTCCAGTTTATTAAGAAGGATGTCATGATTAATAGTGTCGAATGCTTTTTTGAGGTCTAAGAAAATTCCTATAGAGTACAATTTGTGATCAATAGCATTACTAATAATTTCTACCGATTCAGCCAAGGCCAGTGCGGTGGAATGATTCTTTCTAAAGCCGAATTGACTGTCATACAGAAGTTGATGTTTAGTAATGAATTCATCAAGTCTATTGCTGAATAACTTTTCCAGAATTTTAGAAAATTGTGTTAAAAGTGAGACTGGTCTATAATTAGTAAATGAATGTTCATCACCATTCTTATGTAATGGTATAACCTTTGCTACTTTCATGTTAGAAGGAAAAATGCCTGTTTGAAAAGATAGGTTAAAAAGGTGTGTTAACGGTTTAATAATAGTTTCTTGCACTGATTTGATTACTTTCATGTGAAACCCTAGCGCGTCTCTAGAGGTCTTTGTTTTCATTCCAAGCAATATCTCCCTTATCTCGTTGGCCTCGACTGGCTTCAAAAACAAGGAGTGTTGAAGAGACGCTTCGTTTTCACTAGACTCCCCTACACTCTTCCCACAGATCCCTTTTGCTAAATTAGGTCCAATATTAACAAAAAATTCATTTAGTTTATTTACCGCAGTGTTCATGCATTCAAACTTAACGTTATTTTCATGGAAATACTGAGGATAATTATGTATTCTGCTGTCATTTCTTAACACTGTATTTACTATGTCCCACAATTTTTTGGGTTGATTTGCATTTGTTTCTAACAACTTACCATAATATTTCTTTTTACAGTCTCTGAGAATGTTATTTAGCTTGTTACGATAGATTTTATATTTTAACTCCGCCTTTGGTGTCCTTGCTTTTATGAATCTTTTGTACAATGTATTTTTCTTTTTGCAAGCATTTATCAAGGATTTAGTTAGCCACTGTTTATCATGTCTTTGCTTTAAGGCCCTTTTTTTAAGTGGACAATTTTTATCATACAGCCTTTGAAATATCTGCAGGAATAAATCGAAACTTGCATTAACATCCTTCCCCTTGTATACAGAGTCCCAACTTTGCGTCAATAAGTCATTTTTCAGTGCTTCTATCCTCTCATCAGTTTCCAACCTTACAAATATCTCTTTGTTTGTTCTCTGCTGCAACTTTTGTTTCCAATCGTATATAGCAAAAACAGGTAAATGGTCGCTTATGTCATTAATCAGGAGTCCACTTTCTATTTCATCCCCCATAACATTCGTAAATATGTTGTCTATTAATGTGGCACTCTTTACTGTAATCCTGCTTGGCCTTGTAATTAAGGGCTGAATACCCATAACATGCAAAGTATTTACAAATTCTTCAGTCAGTGAATTAGTAGTATTTAGTAAATCAATGTTTGTATCCCCACAGATAAATATCTTCTTTTGATTTGACTTAGAAAATAGTTCTCCCACGTATTCTATAAAGTCTTCCATTTTTGAATCGGGTGTTCTGTACACACAGCTGATAATTAAACACTTGTCCTTCATTAGAATTTCAATAGTCACACATTCCAATAGGTTATCAATTGCAGTGCACATGCTATTTACGATTTCAAACCTTATATTTTCATCCACAAAAAGGGCCACTCCTCCCCCTCTCTTGTTCATTCTGTTGACACAAACCAGTTTATACCCCTTTAATTGGAAGTCCATGCCTTTGCCTTCATTAATCCATGTTTCTGATACGGCAATGATGTTAAACGGGTTGCTGAATTTCTGTAGATATTCCTTAATCTGTGAAAAATTTGTGTAGAGACTTCTGCTATTAAAATGAATGATGGACAATTTTCCATTTGAATGAAAGTGTCTTATGAATTGATCCTCAGTATGGTAATGACAGTCTTTTTCCCGATATTGTAGAAATGATTGTCTGGGTCAATTATTTCATTTGGGTCCGAAAATGTGGGATCCACATAATGATTAGCTAATAACTCCAGCCTTTCATGATCATTTATCCAATCAGTTGTGTTACTCATCCTCTCTGCTTGAGTCGTTCAGGTCCTCTTCCCTCCGGAATTGAACCAGATCTTCCTCGGTTCTGATTTGCACAATTTTAGCTTCTTCAGGTGTAGCTCCATTCATTTTGATGAAGATTCTTCCATCTCTCGTCCAGGTTTGTTGGACCTGTCCACCTTTTTTTAATCCTCTTGCTTGGTAGGCCAGATAAGCGTTTCTCTTGGTTAGATTTTCACTCATTCCAATTAGTTCGCCTTTAAGCTTCCTGCCTTGACTGAGCAAATTTATCTTATGCTTTCTACTCACGAATTTCAGAATGACAGCACGCTTTTTGGTTAATTTTCCCTTCGGGAGAAGAAAACAGGAATCCACGTTCTCCAGATCCAGACTAATGCCTTTGCTTTTCAGGAACATTTCAACCTGGTTTTCCACCGACACATACCCTGTATCGCCCTCTTCATCTCCACTCACGGCAGTTGCATACGACCTTGGTTTAATAGTAATTCCAGTCAGTATTACATCTCTGTTTTTTGCTTGTTGATCCTGTTCATCAATTTTATCTCCAAGCTCTTTCAAGAGCTGATCTTTCTTCACATTGACGGCATGAAGTTCCTTCAATTCGATCATCAGTGGCTTCAGACCAGCAGCAATTTTCTCTTTGATTTTTACATCAAAACGCCCCATCCATTCTTCCATAATTCCAGCCAGCTCAGCCTTCCGCTGTGCTCGCTCCGTCTCCCTCTCACTTTTTATTTCACTCTTCAACTCTGCCAACATTCCTTTCTTCAAGTCTGCCAACTGTTTTTTCATTTCTTCGGCAAAGCCTTTGTCCTCTTCCTTATCAGTGTTTTTTCCTTTTTTGGACATCTCCAGAGATTTTTAGAGATTTTCAGAATCTGAATTCTCCGCTGCTCTCAGTAATAGCTGTTCACCCTCGACAAGCCGGAAGTGAAAAAAAAGAGTTAAGCTAGTGCTGGAAAATAATGGTGGCCACACAAAATATTGACACTTTGGGCCCAATTTGGACATTTTTTCTTAGGGGTGTACTCACTTTTGTTGCCTTCAGTTTAGACATTAATGGCTGTGTGTCAAGTTATTTTGAGGCGACAGTAAATTTACACTGTAATACAAGCTGTACACTGACTACTTTACATTATATCAAAGTGTCATTTCTTCAGTGTTGTCCCATGGAAAGATATAATGAAATATTTGAAGAAATGTGAGGGGTGTACTCACTTCTGTTCCGCCTCTACTGGCCGTGCGGCGAGATTACATACAAAGTCAATGTACTAGCGCGTGGCCGCACGTCCACCCAAGAATCGGCGGCCGGCGGCGGGCGTTTGCGCGGCGCGTGGCCGCGCCTCATCGAAGCGCGTGAATCGAAGGCGCTGCCATTTGCGGCGCGGCCAACATGTGCGGCGAACGCAGAAGATGAAATTATTTAACTTTTTGGCGTCGCCGCGCCGCGATAGCCAATCAGCGTTGAGATTGCCCGGTGGTCTGCAAGACGAGGTGGGCGTGTGGAGTGAGGACATTGGGCTTCCAATACATTCTGGAAATATGTATATTTTGCATCTGTTTAGCTGTTGGTTGTACTTTAGCCAAGGTAGCGCCGGTTAGCATAGTGAAACTCATTCAGCTGTGTGCTGTTCCTGAGGATAATATGAACCCAAAGTTGACGGCAGTGTCCATGTGGAATTCCAATATAGTACAGCGAAGCACCGGTGTTGTCCTCCGTCAGCCGGCACACTTTCACTTTCAGGTAGGCTGATGTCTGCCTTTATTTTTGCAGCTAAGCACACACTGCTGTTGTTATTGTGTTTAGTATGTTGCTGAATTACTATTAATATTTGTGTATTTGCGATCGGGGTGCGTCTTCATGCAGTTTTAATGATATTTGTGACATGACTGCTGCTGGTTACACAGTGTAGCCTACCTACATCTGTATTTTTTGGCACAGCTGGACCATGTTGTTGTTGCACCGTAAGCGTGACGGGTCTGATCTCGGCGTCGGCGTCAGGAATATATGGCCCAATATTTATTTATTTATTATTATTCTTTCGGACAATTCCACACAATACACAATTTTCTCTTGCAAATATTCATACATCATACTTTGTGTTGTCCGTAGGGAGACGGAAGTAGCCAAAGGCTTATCAGGTCCCGCCCCCATTTTCATCAAATTCGGATTCAGATACACAGTTACTGTTACAGAAAATAAAAATAAAACAAACAAAAAACATTTTTTTATATATATATAGCTATATATATATATAGGGGAAGGTGGGGTGATTTGTGCAACTTTTTACTCAAAGTGATTTTAAAGTGAGGCCTTGACAGTTATGTCTCCAACTCAAATATGTACATATATTTCAGGATGTTGTGCATCCCTGGCAATAAAAACTTTGGATCTGGAATAAACTGTTTAAGAAATATAGCTTTCGGAAAAAAAGTTGTCTTTGTCTTTGTCTTTGTCTTTGTCATTGTCTTTGTCATTGTGACACAATGACGCACAAATCACCCCACGTAGTGGGGTGATTTGTGCGTCATTGTGTCACAATGACAAAGTCACCATCATCATCTTTCTGGCCATCTGAACTCTCATCAGTGGTGTCGTTAAGTGGAATTGAGATGACACTCTCTTCTGAGCTACTGTAGACAATCACTTTCTTTTGGTGACCAGCGTATACAGCCATGCCACTGGCACAACTCTCAGAAATGTACTTTGCACTAGTTGCTCCGTGCTTGTGGAACCAACTGCCACCTGACAAATGTGATTCCCCCTACATTTCTGCCTTTAAATCAAGGCTCAAAACCCATATGTACACCCTGGTGTTTCCTCCCCATTAACCCTGCACTACTTACTTACCTCTGCACTACTATCTGTGTTTATGTGGATGTATGGGCTTTACGTCTTTTATTTTGGTTATTGTTATTGTACCTTCATTGTTTACCTACTGAATGCACTATGTACAGCACTTTGGACAGTGCAAACTGTCATAAATGTGCTTTTATAAATACATTTTACTTACTTACTTACTTATAACTCACCCAGGCCCTTGCGCACAAATCACCCCATCCCCAGAATTTTGGATAATAGGCATGATGCAGCAATTTAGGGTTGACATTGTGCTAACTATATAGACTCAAAGTGTAGCATACCAAAGCACTAAAACATGTGTCAAATGTTTTCAAACGTGTCTATAATTGTTCAGACACAATAATCAAAAAACCTTGATCATGGAAATTTTACTTTGAAAGGCAAAACACAGTTTTTTGAGCTTAAATGTGCTTATATCTTATTCCTTGTGTCTCCCTTCTTTACAGGATGAGTCAAATGGATGGCTCTTCTTAAATATGTGGTCACATTTCCAATTTCTTCCACGGTTTTCTAGAAACAAGGGGTTTTGCAACTTCCAAAATGCACAAATCACCCCACCTTCCCCTATATATATATATATATATATAAATATACATTTTTTTTTTTTTTTAAGAATCTGCAGTCCAATACAGTCAATTTTAATCTAATTGCTTCAGCTTTTAAGATCAGTTCAGCACAGTTCAGTTTTTCTGTGACAATGCCAAGTGTATAAAGTGTGAAGTGGCCTTGTATTTGGCCTGTTCCATTACTAAACTGGTAGTCTAAACACTTCTGCAAAAGTGTTCAAAAACAAGTCTGCTGGCCTGTATTATTCGTTACAATATTGTTATGAAAGTGACATTGACATTGTGCTCAGGTTATTAGTCTGTAATTTTCAATAATTTTTGAAACATAATTTGCTTTGAAATTGCGCAAACTGCAACTCCCTGTGACAACTTCATCAAGTCCATTCCACAGCTTAATACCATTTACAGAAATCGAAAAGGATTTAAGTGTGGTCCGTATATTTTTCTCAGTGAATTTACCTTTTCTTCTTAAAACATGCGAAACCTCTCTGTCTTCAAACATTGCTTGTAAACCAGTGGTTCTCAACCTTTTTTGAGCAAACGCCCCCCTAACCTTACCAAGATACTCTAGCGCCGTCCCCCCCCCCCAAAAAAAAAAAAAAAAAACACACACACACACACAATTAAGAATATGTTTTGGCTACATCCTCTATCAACAATAAAACATATTTTCTGTGCTGTTTTGGTTTCTTATAAGAATTATTAAAAAAAAATCCCAATATGAGCCTGTTCTATGATAGGCAGATTTAACCCACTGTCAGGTGGCTCGTTGCATAAAAAGAAAAAACACTATCAGCATTGGTTGTAATCCTTGAGATCCCCCCCAGACATGTACCGAACACAGCCCATTAAGAGGGCATTGTTGTCGGCAGTTGTTGTCTCATCTAACTGGATGCTGAAGGGACACGCACGCAGGGTGGCACACAGCTGCTGCTCAGTGTCGAGCGACATCTCCCGTATGCGCCGGGCAACAGTATCGTTACTGAGCGGGATGGCTTTGATGACTGGCGCAGCATCCCGCTCCATGACTGTCGATATTGCTTCTTTTATTGCCGGAATTACCAAAGACTCACCCACAGTGAACGGTAAACCAGACTTAGCAATTAATAAAGCGATGTTGAAGGACGCCACCAACCCGCTTTCGCTTTGATTGACGTTCCGGGCGAACAGAGAGTTGATGGTGGGCCGTCTTGAATGTTGATCCCTCAGAGACTTAAAGTAGGATGGATCTTCAGCTGATTTTTCGGGATGTTTTTTCACTAAATGTTCCTGTAGTCGCGAGGGTTTCATGGCCTCATTAGAGAACAACTGATCGCAGAGCAGGCACATTGGTAAAGTGGTGTTCATCGGTGACGGGATAAATCCATAACTAATGTAATTGGCATTGTACTGCTGGCACTTTTTCTTGCTATCCGCCATGTTTGTTTTTGTTATGTTATTAAAGTTGAATATGTTACAATGAATTGTGTACGTTTTCATTGGTTGTTGAACTGTTATCCCGCGAACTAGCGCTCATGACGTAGCTGTGCTTTGCTGCTGTACAGGGCTTCAGTGAGCCTCTCGCGGTGTACAGCGTTTAGTATATCGTCTCTCTCCAACATATGAGAGTTGTGTCTTTAACATGGTTCTGCTTGTGTGTTAGTTAACTCCATGCTTTGGCTGATTACTCTGTTTTCTCCACCTCAGAGACAATAGTTAGTTTAAGTTTGAATCTCGCTGCGCTAGCATTAGCAATATCAGTAAACGTCATTATACTAGTCTGTGATTGGCTGATTCCTCTGCCGCTAAGGCTTTGATTGGCTGGTTGTTCTGACTCAAAGACCTCTTATTGGCTGTCTGTAGAGCCTTCTCTTTTCGAAGGCTGTGACAGTCAGCAGACCGCAGAAGAGAAGGAGAGAATAGTTATAAAGAGGTCGAGGGGTTAGAAACATGAAAAGTTAAAATAGGCTGTTTATTTCAGGTAACCTATTTTTGCAGTCAAAAGATTTATAAGATTTTTAAGAACGTTTAAAATATATTTATTAAAAAAAAAAAAAAAAAAAAAAGCTCTCGTGTCCCAGCCTGGTCCCAGCGCCCCCCTAGGTTGTACGAACGCCCCCCAGGGGGCGGTACCGCCCCCGTTGAGAAACCCTGTTGTAAACTGTTAGGAAGGCTTTTTTTTGAAGCCTTGTAAATAATTTGTACTGTGTGGTAATTTACCACATCACGTAATTTGAGAATTCCGCCTTCAATAAAAAAGTTATTAGTGTGTGCCCTGTAATTGGTTTGGTAAATAATTCGTATTGCTTTCTTTTGAAGAATCTTCAACAGGCGCAATGTACCTTTGTAAGTGTTTCCCCATATTTCAGCACAGTAATGCAGATGTGGGGAAACTAAACTCCAGTATAATACAAGCAAGGCCTTTTGATTGAAACAATGTTGTGCTTTCCAAATTATAGAAATACTCCTGGCTATTTTGCCCCTGAGATGGCTAACTTGTGGTTTCCAGCTTAATTTATCGTCAATTATTACCCCTAGGACTTTGTGTTGCTTGACCCTTTGAATTTCAATCCCATTTACCTTGATTTTTACAGCGACATCTGATGCTCTCCTGCCAAACATCATGAATTTAGTTTTTTCTAAATTTAGTGATAACTTATTTTGGTTTAACCACCCATGTAACTTAGTCAATTCAATGTTTACGATCTCAACCATATTATTCAGATCTTTCCCCGAATAGAAGATGTTTGTGTCGTCAGCAAATAAAATTAACCTTAAGACTTTCGACACTTTACATATGTCATTTATATAAAGCAGTAATAATTTCGGCCCCAAGATTGACCCCTGAGGGACCCCACAAACAATATCTAAGCATGTCGATGTGAACTCCCCTAATTTCACAAATTGTTTCCTGTCATGTAAATAACTTCTGACCCAGTCATGTGCCAAACCTCGAATGCCATAATGCTCCAGTTTATTAAGAAGGATGTCATGATTAATAGTGTCGAATGCTTAATCAAGCGGCGAGCCTCTTGCATTCACGCGGTTAACCGCCGCCTTCGATGTGGTGGCCAGCGGCCGCGGCTGCGGTAAATATGGCCCAATATGACCAAGCGGCGAGCCTCCTGCGTTCACACGGTCAACCGCCGCAGGGGGCCAGTGCGGTGTGTTCCCAGCTTTACCTACTGGCAGGACGCATATCCTTGTTTTCTTGTTAATTTTTTTTTAATTTTTAGCAGGGATGACATCTTCTTATGATTTGAATTCCCCTTCAGTAAAGTTGAAAGAGGTCTTCGGCCGAAATGTATTTTGGGTGTTGAAAGCGGACTCTACATTTAAAATAGCAATCTACAACCATATGCCCAATTTGCTTGCTTTTTAACCTCTGTAGGTGTGTTTAAACGTAGAATCTTCACACTTACAAAAGTTACTCTCAACATTGAGACCTTTCCAGCAATGTATTCAGTTGGTGTTCTTGACGAAAAGGTTTTGATTTTACGATCACTTTGAAGGCCCAATATGGAAAATTAAGCTTTTTGTTTGCTCATTTGTTTTCTTGTGGAAATAGTAAACCAAAAGGTGTCACCTTCAGAGATTATAATACAGAACGCTATGCATAATCTAAAATCCACATAGGCCTAAATCAAATATACCTGCATGGATGGATAGATGGATAATGTACTTTATTTATTGCCGTAGGGAAATTGTAGCATTGCAGGAGCAGGTATTGTGGATTGTATTGCAGTTGGCAGGAATGACTTTCTGTAGTGGTTAAATAGCTTAAGGAGTAGTGCTGTCCATTATCTTCAGCAGCTTGTGAATTATCATTCTCTCCACAACCAACTATATGGGCCCAAAGAGGTAAACAATGATTTGCTCATGAAGTACAGTCTGCTCTGTCACTCCATGCACAACCTCCATGTGACATTTGCAGTCTGTTGTTGAAGCAAATGCCCAGGTATCTGTAGCCCTCCACCATCTCAACCTCTTCCCCCAGGATGGGAGTAGCCAGGCATAATGTAGTTTTGGTCTGATGAGACCAAGATACATGTATTTGGTTCAGATGGTGTTAAGAGTGTGGGGCGGCAACCAGGTGAGGAGTACAAAGACAAGTGTGTCTTGCCTATAGTCAAGCATGGTGGTTGGAGTGTCATGGTCTGGGGCTGCATGAGTGCTGCCAGCACTGGGGATCTACAGTTCATTGAATTCTAACATGTACTGTGACATACTGAAGCAGAGCATGATCCTCTCCCTTCGTAAACTCGGCCGCAGGGCAGTATTGCAACATGATAACGACCCCAAACACACCTCCGAACGACCACTGGCTTGCTAAAGAAGCTGAGGGTCCAATTCGGACATTTTCACTTAGGGGTGTACTCACTTTTGTTGCCAACAGTTTAGACATTAATGGCTGTGTGTCGAGTTATTTTAAGGGGACAGTAAATGTACACTGTTATACAAGCTGTACACTGACTACTTAACATTGTAACAAAGTGTCATGTATTCAGTGTTGTCCCATGGAAAGATATAATGAAATATTTGAAGAAATGTGAGGGGTGTACTCACTTTTGCGACACACAGTTTGCAAAGGTTGAATGTGGTTTAATTTTCACTGTGATATGTTTGGATGAGAATGATCAATAAGGTTTTGAGAATATATACACTTTATCTATCAAGAATAAATCAGATGTTGGAATGTAGGAAAAGTCTATTGTTGTATATTGTTGTGTTTAGGTTTTTGTATGACCAGAAGGGTATACTACGAAGCAAACTCAACAGAGCCTCGCTCTCTTTTCTTGATATGGTTCAACATAACACAAACCCTCGCTCAGAGCTGACTGGTATCACGAAGGCGGTTATCAACCTCTTATGTTGAAAGAGGGTTTCAGCTTCAGGCTCTGTGCGCGTCCCCATGAAAGGGGGCGTTTGGCCCGTCATTTGACTCTGCTTCCGCACAGAATGGACTGATCTTGTGCCGCTAATTTTACACAAACGGACTGATTGCGAGCAGCTGAGTAAAAAAAAAAAAAAAAGTTTGTCAGTCAGAATGATCCCAAAACAGCAGATAACAGACAGCCGAAAAAAACTTGCTTAATAAGGGTTAACTAACCATTAGTTAACCGTTAACTAATGTGTGTAGTAAGCATTTACTAATAGTGTTCATGTTAACTAAGGTATTAAGTAATGCATTATTTAATGTTTATAAATATCCTATATTAACCTTAGTTAATACATTAATTAAGCATGAACCAAAATGTGATTAATATAATAATAAGCATTAATTAACTTTTAACAAATGTCATTTTTGTAACATTACTTAAGCATAATTAACCATTTATTAATGCTCTTTGTGACCCTTATTGTAAAGTGGGCACAATGCATCCATTAACTGACACTTACTAAATGCATAGGCATTACTGAAGTATTATTAACCTTAATAGGCATTACTTAAGTGTAATTAACCATTTATTAATGGACTTTGTGACCCTTATTGTAAAGTGGGAACCATTGCTCATGAATTAACACTTAATAAAGGCATACTAGTGCTGATTGAGCATCACTTAAGCATAATTAACCATTTCTTAATAGTATTTGTGACCCTTATTGTAAAGTGGGAACCATTTATCACTTGTTACACTTAATAAATGCAAAATAGTGCTGAATAAGGATTACCTAAGTACAATCCATCAATCAACAATGCTCTTTGTGACCCGTGTACATTCTCTATAATAACAATATTAAACATACTGAAAATACTAAAATATTCACAACTGGAAATCAATTCATGACAACATTCTGTTATCAACACAATTCAAAAAAGAAAGAACATTTTATTTTATTTAGAATCTTTAGTTTTATTTGGAAACACGGCTCTCACATTTGACAAGAATACCGTCAAAGAACTCCAAAATAGTTTCTTCAACAAATGATATCCAGTTTAATGATTTTCTCTGAAAGGAACAAACAGGAGGAAATGGATTACTAACATCAGTGGTGAAAAAAGACACACTGACTTAGCAGTTAGGTTTAACAGGTAAATGTAAAATATATGTATTTTCTACTCTCTTCCTTGAAGAATATATCATTGTTGCAACATAAACAAAAATAAAATGCGCTAAGAACATAACAGTTCCATTTTTAATCATGGACTGAAGATAAAACAAAATCATTATCACTATTGTGACTAAACACTAGTTTAACCTGGCCCTATCACTGTTATTTCAATGAGCACACATGTATTTCATTTAACCTTTACTTGAAAGATAGTTAACGGTTTACAATAAGGGTCACAAAGAGCATTAATAAATGGTTAATTATGCTTGTTAAGTAATGTTACAAAAATGACGTTTGTTAAAAGTTAATTAATGCTTATTATTATATTAATCAACGTTTGGTTCATGCTTAATTAATGTATTAACTAAGGTTAATATAGGATATTTATAAACATTAAATAATGTATTAATTAATATCTTAGTTAACATGAACACCATTAGTAAATGCTTATTACACACATTAGTTAACAGTTAACTAATGGTTAGTTAACCCTTATTAAGCATTAACTAACCATTAATTAATGTACCCTTATTGTAAAGTGTTACCAAAAACTCTTACTGCAAATAAGGAGAGTGGAATGCTGTCAGAAAATTAGGCTACTGAATTTATTCATTTATTTTACCGATCGTTCTCGCAGTGCGTAACGTGACGTTATAAAGCAATTAAAGGTTGAACTTGGATACAATATACACACAAAATTGATTCAGGCATTTTTACACAGGTAGAATAATATGTTGTCTTGAAATAAAGAGGAGAGTGTAGCAGACTTACGGAGGGAGTGCCATTCGTCCTGCCGTATTGTCTTGGTGATGTTGTAGGAGAGATTTTTGGGTATTGTAGCCGAGGAGTAGTGGTACTTTATGTACAAACACCTTACAATGGAACCTAGAGAAACCGAAAAAACAAAGGATTATTTTTTATTTTCTTAATACAGAAAAAGCACTGACCCACGGGTATTTACATATAACTACAATGATAAGTGTAAGATAAGTATAAGTGATAAGCGTAGACTTTTTATGAAAAAAAATAATAAGGTAATAAGTTGTCTTTACTTCAAAACAATTAATTGACTATTTTTCGTCTACATTTGACAAAGGGAATATTGTATAGAAAATCCTTTCAAAGCGCATTTTCAGGGAGTGTGGATAAAACCAGGAAGTTGATCAAATAAAAAATTAGAATTGACTAAATGTTTGACAAAAATATAAATGCGGACATAAACGCGTAGGAGTGAGTTTTTATTTTTTTTATAAATCAATATTTTTTCATTCAAGGCTTATCATGAATTGATTTTATCAAAGTAGCCTGGTGTTATGAAATGTAATAATAAAGAAGAAAGAGATGAGAATTAGTTTTTCACATTTCGTTATGTTACCGCCTAGAATAACGCTGGATTAAATTATTTTTTTCCCTATAAATTCTACACATAAAACCCCATAATGAAAACTTTAAAAAAGTTTCTTTGAGATATTGGCCAAATTATTATAAATAAAAAAACTAAAATATAATATATGTACATAAGTATTAACAGCCTTTGGTCAATACTTTGTTGTGGCACGTTTGACAGCAATATGAAGCCACAAGCTTGCCACACCTATCTTTGGCCAGTTTTGCCCATTCCTCTTTACAGAACCTCTCAAGCTCCATCAGGTTGGATTGGGAGCGTCGGTGCACAGCCATTTTTAGATCCCTCCAGAGACGTTCAATGGGATTCAAGTCTTGGCTCTGGCTGGGCCACTCTAGGACATTCACAAAGTTGTCTTGAAGCCACTCCTTCGATACCTTGGCTGTCCGAATAGGGTTGTTTTCCTGTTGAAAGATGAACCGTCGCCCCAGTCTGTGGTCAAGAGCGCTCTGAAGCAGGTTTTCTTCCATGTTTCTGTACATTGCTGCATTCATCTTTCCCTCAATCCTGACAAGTGTCCCAGTTCCTGCCGCTGAAAAACATACCCACAGCATGATGCTGCCACCACCATGCTTCACTGTAGGGATGGTATTGTCCAGGTGATGAACGATGCCTGGTTTTGAAGTGGATTTAAATGGCCTGTATACACCAGAGTTTGCTGAGCAAAGGCCTTTAAATGTTAGAGGTCACTATGAGAGACGAAAACAACCTTTTAATAGATATATGTCATCCGTTGCTGGGACCTGTGATATGAAACCATATGCCTATTTTAGGAGTACCAGCATGCCAAGGTTTTGATATAAGACTGCGCACAGGCGTGTACTAGTAGCTTTTGGGGGACAGCCCTCCTTGCTCATGCTACCACCAAATCCTCTGTATGTCTTCTGGAAACTCCTGCAATAAACTTGGAACACTGATTCAAAAAGTCCAGTCTACAGTCCTTTGTCTTTGGTCAGCCTGGGGAATGATTCGGCTACTACAGTTTCCTCCAAACATAACACTTGGCACCAAAGACTTCGATCTTTGTCTCATCAGACCAGAACATTTGGTTTCTCATGGTCTGAGAGTCTTTCAGGTGCCTTTTGGCAAACTCCAGGCGGGCTGTGGTTTCCGTCTGGCAACTCTACCATACAGGCCTGATTGGTGGAGTGCTGCAGCGATGATCGTCCTTCTGGAAGGTTCTCCTCTCTCCACAGAGGAACCCTGGAGCTCTGTCAGAGTGACCATCGGGTTATTGGCCACCTCCCTAACTAAAGCTCTTCTCCCCCGATCACTCAGTTTAGAGGGACGGCCAGCTCTAGGAAGAGTCCTGGTGGTTCCAAACTTCTTCCATTTGCGGATGATGGAGGCCACTGTGCTAATTGGGACCTTTAAAGGCCCATTCACACCCTACGGTAAATACGGATAGGGACCCTTTCGTCTGTTCCTGGAGGTCGTTTCGTCCATCAGTGGGTCTGTCGCCAGAGAGCTTACGAATCTGGAGCGCTCCGGACAAACCGGAGCAATACCAACGGAAATCAAGGGGGCAGTACAGAGCATAGAGACAGAAGTTCAACCATTCGCAGAAATCGACGAAGAAAAGAGTAGTAACTCCCGAAAATAAACGAAAAAGAGAATAATAACGTCCGAAAATCGAGGAATCATCATCTAGCTCTCTCGTCGTCAAAACAAAAAAAAATCGCCATTGTTGTATCAGTTCTAATTGAGTGGTCTCACATGAAACCGCCGTGTACACTTTTTGTGCTTTTTTTGCCGATTTCAGATGACACAAAGCAAAATCATCTCCTCTACAGATGCCATGTTAAAGGTCACATATTATGCTAAATGCACTTTTTAAATGTGTTCCAACATATCCATGGGTCCACAGTGTGCCTAGAGACTGCCAAAATATCAAAAAAAATAACAAATCTCTCCTTTTCTCACTCTCCCCCTTTCTGAAACCCCCCACCCCCCCCCCCCCCAATATACTCCGTTCAGAATTCTTTCCTGAATGATTTGTGTGGTATTTTTAGCCAGTAGCTTCCGAGCTAGCTTCGAGACAAGCATTCAGCTTTTGCTCATAAAAACATAATTCTATTACCCACACAATGCCTCGTTTTTAAAAGGACAAAGGATTGAAACTTAATAGTGTGGAAGTCAACTTTGAAGATATTTTTTTCACTGATTTTAGTGGTATTTTTAGTTTATTTTATCGTCTGAGTCTTATTTTTAGCGTTAGCGCCCATTTAGCTTCGGTTGTAGCACCAAGTTTTGCTCATAACACGCTGTTTATATTCCCCACAGCAGTCTGAAAATGACTCGTTTTTAACATGACAAAGGATGGGAAGATATTCCTGTAGAAATCAAACTTTGAAGCTACTATTTCCACTGGTTTTAATCATGTCAGGTCATGTCAAACTGTTCTCAAAGTATGGCTTAGCTCCGGCCGGGTAAACACTGTGTTCGCAGTTTAGTTTTAGTTTTATTTATTTGCGCAATTAAAAAAGAAACATACACAAAGAATGGCAAAGAATACAAATAACATACAGTGCAGGGAGAGGCAGAAAACCCAATGGGCTTATTTGAAGCCTCCACCTAAATAATGTTAAAATTTCACAAAGTTATAAGGAAACACAAAATAAACACACAAAAAATCACTACATAAAGTGATAAACAACTAATAATAACAAATTATATATAATAACAACATAATAATAACATCAATATACAAGCAGAAAATGTGCGTGTGTAAGTGTATGAGTGTGTGAGTAAGTCCGTGAAGGGAATATTGGTTTATAAACATAATTTATTAATTCCTAGAGCATATGTAAATCAAAGTAAAACATGGGGACATAGACAACAATACAAAAATAAAAAACAAAAATATAAAATAATAAATAATAAATAAAAAAAAGCAATTACAAAACAACAGTTAAATGATCTTTTAAGTTTCTTTTGTAGCATTTTATAGAGGAACAGTTTTTTGCCAGATGGGAAAAGCCATTCCATAATTTGGTACCACTAAATCTTATTGAAAATTGACCTCTGCAAGTAAGAAATTTAGGAGGATGAAGATCTGAAGATTGACGAGTTGAATAGGAGTGGACCTGTGAATTTGTTTTAAAGTAAGTCTTGAAATGTTCAGGAATATTCCCTTCACTTGAATGTATTTTATAAATAAAAACACATATTTGAGAAATATTGATATCGTAAATAGTAAGAATTTGTAGTTTTTGAAATAGAGGAGCAGAAGAGATGTGTGACTCTGATCGAGTTTCAATTCTAACAAAACGTTTCTGGAGAACCAAGATTTTGTAGAGAGTAGTAGGAAAAGTACTTGCCCAAACTATGTTACAATATGAAAGATATAGGGATAAATTAGACTACAATACAGAGTAAGTAGACAGTGTGTAGTGACAAGATGACTGACCCTCCTTATTATACCAATAGATTTATTTATTTTTCTACTAACCCAGTCAGTTTGTTCTCTCCAACTCAAATCTTCATCAACAATAACTCCCAGGAATCTTGTAGATGATACTTGAGGCATCTCAACAGACTCAATTGTAATTTTAGATAAATCCTTAGAATATGTTTTTTTGCCACTGAAAATGATAAAGTTAGATTTTTTTATATTCAAAGATAATTTATTTAATCTAAACCATGTAGCGTAGGCAGTTAAACCAACATTAGCATCCTTAATCAGTGAACTGAAGTTTGAATGAGAGAGAACTAAAGTTGTATCATCTGCAAACATTATTGGAGAAAGGATATTGGAGACATTAGACAAATCATTAATATATATGAGGAATAATAATGGTGCCAGAATGGAACCCTGCGAAACCCCACAGAGCAGTCTGGCTTTGTTGGAATAGCAACCCTTAACACAAACAAACTGTCTTCTGTTGGAAACATAATTTTTTAACCATTTGTACGTAGTGTCATGAAAACCATATTTATACATCTTTTCCAGTAAAATATGATGATTTACTGTATCAAAAGCTTTTGAAAAGTCTATGAAAATACTACAAATAAATTCATTATTTTCAAGTGCAGAAGTAACTTTGTCAATCAGGTGACGCAGAGCCATATAAGTGGAGTGTTTTTTCCGGAAACCATACTGGTGTTTGTAAAGAATTGAATTAGAATCTAAATGAGAAAGAATCCTTTTATATATAATTTTTTCCAATATTTTTGAAAAACATGGCAAAATAGATATGGGTCTATAGTTATTAAAACAACATGGATCATCAGCTTTAAACAGAGGAATAACTTTGGCAACTTTTAAATCCTCTGGTACAACGCCTGTTTTCAAGGACAGAGAAAATATGTGAGTAAGTGGCTGCAGCAAGGACGAAATTTTGATTTCAGAAGTGGGGGGGACACACATTTTTAATAAAACTCTAATGATAAACCAAGAAAAATGCGCACTCTCCAAAAAATTCTTGAAAACAAACTAAAGAGGTGCAAGACCAAAATATTTTTTCTTTCTTTATATCTTTTTCTTCTAATAAAACTCTAACTCTTCACTGTTCACTGTGTTTTCTATTGCTTCTTTTAAGTATCATCCAAAGCTTCCAAACACATGCTGTATAATGTTTATTCTTTCAACCTCACCTGTGAGCCTCCAGCTTCTCCTCCTTTACCTCCTCCTGCCTCTTCTCCTCCAGCTTCTCCTCCTCTACCTCCTCCACCCTCTTGTCTTCCATCTCCTCCAGCCTCTCCTGCCCTCCTCCCCTCCCCCCCCTCCTCCAGCCTCTGCCTCTCCTCCTCTCTCTCCTCTTCCCTCCTCCAGCCTCTCCTGCTCTCCCTCCTCCAGCCTCTCCCCCCCCCCCCCCCCCCCCTAGCCTCTCCTCCTGTATCTCCTTCTGTCACCTGACAAAAATATGTTGATGCATAACATGAACAGTGCGACAATTTGGGGTGCAACAATCATCAATTTTGATGATATGGTTATAGAGGAAAAAACTTCTAATTTCACAATTATCATGAGTTTTGATGTATAAAATCACATTTGTAATCTATTTCATTGTAATTTCCCTAATCTTTCATTGTTGGTGTTTTTTCATTTTTGCTGCCTTTCAACATAAAAATAATACATGAACATAAGTGTATCTCTTTGGCATTAAATATAAGCTTTTTAAAATATTTGCATTGTTGGGGCTCTACAGTTAAAATAATAATAATAATGATGATAATAATGCATTTTATTTATCAGCACTTTCAATAAAACTCAAAGACACTTGACAAGGTTATTGAGATCTTTGTAGATAATTGATGAGGAGGATCTTGAAGTGGATATGCTGCTTTATTGGGAGCCAGTGAAGGTGTTGCAGGATGGGTGTAATTACTATCTATGGGTGTAATGCATTTATTTGAGTAACTTACACTTTGACTTCTAAAGAAGTCTCTTATATCCACTTTTCTTCTTTTAGACATGTCGGCGCCTAATTACCAAACATACATACACACACACGCACGCGCACACACACGCACGCACGCGCACACACGCACGCACATGGACACGATTCAAACATTAATGTAAATGAAACCTCTGATATTCATATCATGGGGTAAGAGCTATACACTGAGAGCAGCGGAAAATACTGATAAACCTTTCGTGATACTGAAAATGCTGGCTTTAGACTCAACAGACCTCGCTCAGCCCTTAATCTCGCTTCGTAGTATACCCCTCTGGACAACTAGCAGACTGGTGTACTCATCATGGATGTATTGGGTGTACTGAGTGTGCACGCAAGATGGAGTGACAGCGGGGACGGCCAATCACACAAGAAACGGCAGAGCCAATCGAGGAGCTTGTGGGCGGTCTAAACTCAGGGAAACAGGCTTCAGCTTGAGTGGCGGTTTTCCGCTTGGTCCTAGTGCTTGACATGTCTCTGTTTACTATAGCGCAACATTATTTTTGGACGGTAAAAAGTGCAGGGGACCAAAACGGCCTTTTGAAAAAGTGCAGGGGACATGTCCCCTGTGTCCCCCCCCCAAATTACGTCCGTGGGCTGCAGTATTGACTGTTTTACCTGTTTGACAAGAAATGCAGTAATATTATCATGACCAGCTGAAGATGTTTTTAGTTCCTCAATTATGTCACTTATTTCTTGGATATCAGGGGGCTTAAAAGAAGAAATAATAGGAAAATGTCTCGGAATAAAATCCAGTGGATTACCATGACATGCAGATATTTTGTTAGCTAATTCATAACCAATATTAACAAAAAAATCATTACATGTTTGAGCTATATCAAATGGATTTTTCAGAGAATTTTCACCATCCAAAAAGACTGACGGTAGCTCTGGGACAGTTTTTTCTCTTTGCAACAACTGATTTATTACTTTCCACGTGGTTTTAATATCCGTTGAACACCTCTTCAATTTTAAACTGAAATATTTCTTTTTTGCAGATCTAATGGAATGAATATATTTATTTCTATAGGATTTATAAATACCATGGATAAGAGGAGTAGGATTTGAGACATATTTTCTGTATAGTTTATTCTTTTTCCTCAACAGATTCAACAAATCTACTGTAAACCAAGGCTTATTGAAGGCTTGACTGTATTTCCTGGAATTTCCAAATGGAAAACATTCATTAAAAATAAAGCTAATAACTTTCATAAAATGTTGATATGCAAACTCAGCATTATTTTCCTCATATAGGTCATCCCAAGAAATACTGGCAAGCTTGTCTTTAAATTTTGAAATATTTGACTTGCTCATAATTCTTTTGTGCATTATTTTCTTGGTATGTTTAGTTCTATTAACCTTGATTAGAGAGTACTGGAATATGGGAAAATGGTCTGACAAGTCTAAATACAAGACCCCAGATTTAATTCCTTCACTCAAAGAGTTAGTTAAGATGTTATCTATCAAAGTTGCTGAATTGTCTTTAACTCGTGTAGATTTATAAATAAGAGGGAAAAAATAACTAGAATAAAGAATATTGAGAAAATCCCCAGTAAGGGTATCTGATTTATATTTAAAGAGATTTATATTAAAATCTCCTAAAATGTAACTGAGTTTATCTTCCTTGTTTATCAGATCAAGAGAATTTGACAAACTTTCATTAAAATCTTTGATGATAGAGTCAGGTGGGCGATAAATAACACCAACAACAACATTCCTTCCACCAGAGACACCAGAGAGCTCTACAAAAACAGATTCCACCTCAGCCCCACCAGACTCTAGAGAGAGATCATTCCTAATTTTAAATTCATAGTCACCATTGATAAACAGAGATACTCCGCCTCCAGATCTATTCTCTCTTACGTAGTGAACCGAATTATATTTAGGTAATTTAAAAATGTCTCTAGAGTCCTCTGTAAGCCATGTTTCTGATAAAGCAATAACAGAAAAATCATGTTTAAGTGAAGATAGATAATGAATGAATTTGTCATAGTTGCTGGAAAGACTTCTTATATTCAGATGAAAAGTAGAGAATATATTAGGAGGCATAGAAACACACAAGTCATTAAACTGAGTGTCATTATAAAAACTACAAATGTTAGAGGCATCAAATGATGAAAAAAAATGTAGGTCTGGGTCAACATCAAAATTGTAAGAGTCAATAGTAGAGGGATCAAAAGGCTTAAAAATCTGGCCTTCAAAATCAGGTTTGTTGTGTGTGTAAGGAATAATGTGCTGTACGTATATAGTTAAATAATTGTTGGGAATTCATAAGGGGTAGATTTGGTCAAAGTCAAGAATATTATTAATTTCATGGAAATTATAATATTAAGAAAAATTGTTAATTAATGATCAATTAAATTAGTCCAGCTAATCAAATTACTTATTAATACCTACGGAGCACCACCCTTTGTAAAAGGGAACTTTGTATCAAATCAGAAAACAGTCTCATAATGTTAAAGGGATTTATCTTGAAAATGTCAAAGTTGGTTACCATGTACATTTAAGATAATGAAGGAGTGAATATTCGAGCATAAACCTTATTTACCAGCCATTAGTGAAATACAAGACACAAATATCACAGACACTGCTTCTTAAAATCAAAATGTAAGGGTTTATTTACTTAGGCAAGTTGATTAAAACGATACACATAAGTCAATAACCATGAACTAATCTAATTTAAGAAAGCAGACATAGCACAAGCAATAATAAGAACAGTTTAGATTATAAAGCCATGTATTTCTATCTATGTGCAGGCGAGTGCACATGTGTGTGTGTGTGTGTGTGTGTGTGTGTGTGTGTGTGTGTGTGTGTGTGTGTGTGTGTGTGTGTGTGTGTGTGTGTGTGTGTGTGTGATAGAGGAAAGTCACTTTAGAATTTAGATGAATTTAGATGGCACACGCGAGAGTTTGAAGTGGCTTTTAAGCCACGGGTAGATCAATTACTAATAGCAATGTGGACAACTTCTAAAAGTTGAATATTCTACCTTTAATCAGTAGGGGAAGTAGCATGCAGAGCATGTATGTAACCTACTGCTTCAATCAAACACATAAGAATTATAAAGGATGATGCTGGGAGACTTAGGGTTTGTCTTCACGCGATCTTAACTTTGAAATTACAGAAACTCAACACTCATGTATTCATGAAGAATACTTGAGGGGGGAAATCACGAGTGTCAGTGTGTTTGTGTGTGTGTGATGTGCGTAGTTAGAAATGAGAAGGAGAGGAACAAAAGACAGTAGCCGCAGCTCCAGCGCGTAGTGAACTGTTTCCTCCAATCACAAAGTGGCCGCAAATGCGCATTTGGGGTACACTGAGTTGAATTGATAAAGAGGAGACAATTCACTGGCTTTAAGAGTGACAGCAACAAAAACACATCAATGCATTCCCGGTTAACGGGAGAAAAACACTGTGAGCGAAAAACACTTTGTGTAAAACACAAGTGAGTCAGAATTACTTTAAAAAAAAAGAAATAGTGAGCTCGTCAGCTCTTACGTTTACTTCAAGTTAATGAACAACATAAAATAACTATCTTAGCCCAGACAATAGCCTCACGTGAATCGCTTGGTCCAGCGATGATTGGTTGAAGGCAGCTGGAGGAGAAAAAGGCCGCTTGCCGGGCCTTGTGCGCTGATGGAGCGCATCTTGTGGAAGACAGTGGTGTGGAACCAGCTCAGCTGATAAGGGCAGCGTGCATCACCATGCCAAGGGAAAGAAAGCAGGGGATCAGCGGCTCTTCTTGGCAATGGCGGGCTGTCTGCGGTCCGATGGGCAGCATAGGCAAGGAGGATAGGAGGAAGCGGAGAACTCCCTCTGCGTCGGGCCTTGTCTTGGCTGGCGCTGCGTCTGGTGGCAGCGTAGTAACGGCCCAGATGATAAGTGATAGGTGGCTTCACTTCTCGGCGGGTCCGCTGGCTGGCTCCGGTCCATAGAACGGGCAGTGCAGGCGTCTTGATGAAGGGATCCTGCGTCTTTGCGCACGCTTTGCGCACGCTTTGCGCGTGTGGGGGGTCCTGTTTTGAGGAGAGGTTGAGATGTGCTTCAGCTCTGGTGAAGCGGTTTTCTGTAGGAAAACTCTCTCGAATCCGGGAAAAGAGAGGAGATGTTTCAAGCAGTCCAAGAACTCGTCCAGCGAGTTTAATAGACTGGGACTTGGAGTTGCTTAATCCTAGGCCTCAGGGTTAAGCATTTCGTACCTTCTATCACGGCTGGAAGCCGACGGCGAATGGCAAAGATGAGAGGATTGCATCCTGTATTAAAACAGTCCAAATGCATTCTCATCCAATCAGAAGTTAGTTGTCTAATCAGCAAGCAGTGTTTACATTCAAACCAGCCAATACAATGCTCTTCCTTCCTTAGGAAAAGAAAGCTTTGAAGCTTGTGTCTCACAGTTGAGATAAGGTAAACACAGCAGGGTGCCTGGGCCCTGCCATGTCTGGTTTGAACTTTATGGTAGCTTCCAAATAGAGTTTCATCCTGTGGAACTTGCAGAGAATCAATCCCCAAAGGTCTGGTAGGATTAACCAACCTTTTAAAAGGGACTATCACATCTTAAATGAGTTTATGACCTCCGCAGGGGTCTGGGATGGTTGCATCTACAGAGAAACTTATGTAAACATGCGTTAGACTTTAGTCTCTTGGAATGCACTGTGGCATCAGTCTTAACCCATTACAACATTTCAAATGAGACACTCTGTGTAGGCACAACATAATCAAAATACTGAAAAAAAAAAAAAATCTAATGGTAAAACTAGTGAGCCAAAACTAATGAGCCAAACTCTGAGCGTTGGCTTTCCTTTAAAGTGGTGGGTTTTGGGTGGGTGGATGGACAATGAGTTTGTCATATCTCAAATATGCAATGTCACCTCTCTCGAGAGCTGCCTTCATTGCTGGGAGTAGTTCATTCCTTCTTTGCCGGACGGCTTCAGGGAAGTCCTCATTAATGAAGATGCCTGAGACCTTCAAATTTTTAGCTTTATCCAGAACAGCAAGTTTGTCCTTCAGCCACAGAAATCTGACCACAATGGGTCGTGGCTTTTCTGATGATGCCCTTGGCTTCCCAGTTCTATGAGCCCAATCCAGCTCTATTTTCAAGTGATCCAGTTGTAGTTTTTCACTGAATAGTTTTCTCACTTTTTCTTCAGATTCAGACACCTTTTCGTTCCCAGATTATTTAATGCCATTTACAACAATATTTTGGCGTCTTGACTGGCCCTCCAGATATTCTGTCTTGTATGAGATTGAACTCATGCTTTTGCAAATTGTGTCCAAGTCTGCTCTGGTTTCCCTACAGTTCTTGGACCAAGGTTTACATGAGGTTTTAAAATCATCAAATTCCTTTTGAGTCATTTCCAGACTCACCTTGAGATCATAGACTTGCTTTGACAGATCATCAGTCCTCCTGTTTGAAGAGTCAACTATGATCTGAACACAAGTTTTGAAGCTTTTTTCCTGTTGTTCAAGCAAAGTCCTGTAAAAGTCTTTTGTTGGTCCAACAATTCACGCACTTGAGCCAAGGTGACATATTCCTCAGCGGTGTGGTTTGAAGCTTTAGGTGGCATGGTTTGGTCATCAAGGCCTGCTAGACCCAAAGTTCAGCAGGATAGAGCCAGAAAACCTCCACAAAAATGCTAAAATGTCCACAAATTTGCTGTAGAGAGTTGGTTGGACTCTTCTTAATTCAATCAGCAACAGAAATGTTAAGTTCTAGGCAGGATTCCTCAGATTTTTGTTGGATAGAAAACCAGCCACAGTTCAGAGAAACACAGCAGCAGCCATCTTGACTTAATTACCTGCTGGCCTTGACAGTCACGCAGTGTCTCTCTAGTATCGCGAGAGCACGGCAGAGACGGTGGGAGAGCCCCATGGACATATAAAGAAAGCCCGGCAGAGAGGTGGGAGGGGCCAGCCAGATCGCACAAATATAGGTCATCCTGAGACCAGAGGACAATCAGGGTATAGAGGCTTGCTACAATAAATGATCTGAACGGGTTTTTCAGCAAACATCTAAAACAATAAGTATTAGGGACTACTTAGACCATATAAAATTGACAGCAAAGTGCATAATATGTGAGCTTTAAGGCCAGGACACACCGGGCCGACTACCGACCGTCCCCAGAAAATGGAGTCTGCTTCAGTAAGCTTCATTTTCCCCGACGCGGTCAAAAAAGTGCGAAGAACACACCGGGCTGACTACTGACTTGCTCTACACTCTGCGTTTGCGCGGGATGACAATAAGTAGGGTGTTGTTATAACATAGGCTGTCATTATAACGGAGAGAATGCATGCTGCAGACACACACAGACACACACACACACACACACACACATGTGGCCGCTCCTTGCCCAAACTACCTCGACTATATCTAAAAACATGTGAAAACGTCATGCAAGGACAATCTAATGCTGTGTGCTGATTGTGTTTAGCCTACATGAAAATCCGAACATTCTCAGATTCTATCAATAGCTTCCTAAATCATGTTTGACAAAAGTGAAACTAATATCTGCTCCGCTGCCGTGGCAGAGCAGAGACGGGCGAGCCCTCCACCAATCAGATTGCTCCGGCTGAAAGACTGGCCGGCGCCGATTGAACATGTTGAATCGGCTGAAAAGAAGGCCGGCGACATCCACGACGGCCGACGTCACCTTACACACCAAACAGACTCATGTACCCGCCCCCTCCAGACTCTCCGACGACGTCCGAGGCCCGATTATCGGCCCGGTGTGTCCTGGCCTTTAGCGATTGTCGATGCCGGTAGTTTGCGACACAACACTGCCCTCTAGTCAATGTATTGCGTAGGATCCATAACAACGCTGAAACTGGACGGAGCTATGAAGGGTAGAACCGGATACAACGTTTAGTACGGACGGACAAATTTCGTCCGGATCCGGAGGTATGAATCCACCTTAAAGCAGCAGAAACTTTTCTGTACCCTTCCCCAGATCTGTGCCTTGAGACAATCCTGTCTCGGAGGTTTACAGACAATTCCTTCAACTTCATGCTTGTATTGTGGTCTGACATGCACTGATAACCTTACATATACAGGTGTGTGCCTTTCCAAATCATATCCAAACAACTGAATTTACCACAGGAGGACTACAATTAAGCTGTGGAAACAGAATGGACCTGAGCTAAATTTTGAGCTTGATCACAAAGGCTGTGAATACTTATGTAAAATGTATTCCTTTGTTTGTTTGTTTTTAATACATTTGAAAAAATCTGAAACAAACTTTTTAAAAGCTGTCATTATGGGGTATAATGTGTAGAATTATCAGAGAGAAAATCATGTAATCCAGCGTTATTCCAGGCTGTAACATAACAAAATGTGGAAAAAGTGAAGCGCTGTGAATACTTTCCATTTGCACTCTATGTTCCCGTTCCCCGTCGGGGCAGTGCGAGGGCCTTCCAAACATGCAGCGTGTTTTTAGACCCTTCCCCTTAACAAGTGTCCCTCCTGAGCTGGTTTACAGTTTTTGCCTAATGCTTACACACTAATAGTGGTTGCTAGGCCCAAAGCATCACAACCTCTAACTTTGGTGACCATGCCCTAAACACAAGCACCAACCCTACAAACAAAATAAGTGCTTTGCACTGTGTTTGAAATTCTCCAACACACTTTTTGCAAAACACTACACACAGTGTTTTACATAAGACACATTGGTCAAAAAGGAAATCACCTGCAATCCTTTGGAAAACACATCTATTTAAAATACAAAACACAACTAAAATTAGCATTACAAATAGACCTCAGGTGAGCTCAGTTCTTTTGTAAGACAGTAAGAGTCAGGGGAAGAGGACAAGAGAGAGCGGCAGGAGGACGATGACAAAGGAGACAACAGACGGAGACAGGGTCACTATAACAATATAGGAGGCTGGTCTGAGATTCCAGCCCAACAACACAATAGCTCCATAATTACAGTTTTTGCCGAATGCTTACACACATGTTGCAGACTTTGGCCCACTGTGTCAAAACTTAACACACAGGCCGAATAGGACAAAGCACATGGAGATAAACTTCTAACTATACGGCAAAATTAAACTCTTGAAACAAAACCTAACAATCCCATTTCAAAACAGTTTTTAGCATCAAAACAATACACACATGCACTTTTGAATGACTCTTTCCTAGCAGCAACAACACACAGATGTGCTTTATGCAAAACACAGCTGTATTCAGTACTTCGCATGGTTTTTGACTTTAAAAGTCTCATACTGATTTTTTTGTGAAAGATTGATCCACTACAGTTGATCTAGACACATGAAAACAAAATGTAAACGCTTCAGATTTTTTATTTTATTTTGCCATTTCAGGTTTTTGCAAAAGTAAAAAAATAAATGGTACAACTAGAATGTTCTACAAAACATAGTGTTGTAGGGGAATGATTGGAAGACATTTAGGCTATGGATCTTGTCTCCTGTTGGCATCTGGCCACATCACCTCATCCACGTCACAGGCAATGTCCTCCCTTGCCAAGCAACGGGGGAAATATCGCCTTGCGTGCCGTATCCAACCTTTTGCAGAATTTTTTGGAAAGATTGATCCACTACATTTTCAATTAGAAAAGAAAACAAGTTTATATCGCAATTTCATGGTTTTGGCCAACAAAAGAAAAAAACACAATAAATAAGTTGGATCACAATTCAACAAGCAATTCAGTGTGTCACTATGAACTCTGAAACAATTACAGTAAAAAAAAAGAAGTGTTGTAAGGAATGGGGCAAGTGGATTATGAATCCTTTGGATACCGCCTCCCGTTTGCGTCTGCCCACATCGCCTCATCGACATCACATGCAACGTCATCCTTTGAGAAGTAACAGCAAAAATATTCCTGATATCAGTCTAATTCTCCTAATTATGGAGCTATTGTGTTGTTGGGCTGGAATCTCAGACCATGTTCTCGTTGAGAAGCTAGTTAACATCTTTAGCCTAGATCCTTGTTTAGTGGGTTGGGTACTGGATTTTTTAACTAAAAGATCCCAAAGTGTTAAGGTGAACACAACAGTGTCTAGCCTTCTGTCCACCTCCACTGGTTCACCACAGGGCTGTGTTCTCTCTGCTCTTTTCTTTATTTTATACACTGATGACTGTCGCAGTAAAAACGACAACCGTTTCATCATCAAATATGCGGATGACTCGGTCATTGTCAGCCTACTCAACAACGATGAGACTGTGCATGGCCAGGTTACAGAGGACTTCCTGACCTGCTGCAATGATGCGTTCGTCGAGCTTACAGTTTTTACCTAATGCTTAAAGGCCTACTTCACCGGTTTGAATATGAAGGTGTATTGAATTCTGAGATCCTATGTAGTATAAATGTGCAAAAAAAAAAAAATCGGTTCATCCTAGCCTGCGAAAAGGCAGAAAGAGTGTTTTTTTAAAACCCTATATTTCTCTTTCTCGTGACATCACAGAAAGAGAAATAAAAAAAAAGGGGTTAAAAAAAACCCTCTTTCTGCCTTTTCTCAGGCTAGGATGAACCGATTTCAATTTTTTTCGCACATTCATACTACATAGGATCTCAGAATTCAATACACCTTCATATTCAAACCGGTGAAGTAGGCCGTTAAACACTAATAGTGGTTGCTAGGCCCAAAGCATCACAACCTCTAACTTTGGTGACCATGCCCTAAACACAAGCACCAACCGTATAAACACAATAAGTGCTTTGCACTGTGTTTGAAATTCTACAACACACTTCTTGCAAAACACTACACACTGTTTTTCACATAAGACACATTGTTCAAAAATGAAATCTCCTGCAATCATTGGGAAAACACATCTATTTAAAATACAAAACACAACTACAATTGGAAAAGCACACAGACTCACACACATGAAAAGTAAAAAATAAAGCTAATATAATACCAATCAGTGTGAGCCTTAGCATTACAAATAGACCTCAGGTGAGCTCAGCTCCTTTGTGAGACAGTAAGAGTCAGGGGAAGAGGACAAGAGAGAGCGGCAGGAGGACGATGACAAAGGAGACAACAGAAGGAGACAGGGTCACTATAGTGGACCATGTTATAGATCATGGCCTAACAATATAGGAGCCTGGGCAGAGAGTCCAGCCCAACTACACAGTAGCTCCATAATTAGGTCATTTAGACTGGATATCAGGAACATTTTCACTGTTGCTTCTCAAAAGATGACATTGCATGTGATGTCGATGAGGCGATGTGGCCAGACACAAAAGGTAGGCGGTATCCAAAGGATTCATAATCCACTCGCCCCATTCCTTACAACTCTTTTCTTTTACTCTAATTGTTCAGAGTGACACACTGAATTGCTTGTTGAACTGTGATCCTACCTATTCGTTGTGTTTTTTTCTTTTGTTGGCCAAAACCATGAAATTGCAATATAAACCTTTTTTCAGAAGCTTTCCTATATTTTTTCATGTGTCTAAATGAAAATATAGTGGATCAGTCTTTCCAAAAAATTCACGCAAGGCGATATTTACCCCTTTGCTTTGCAAAATAAAAAATAAACTTGTTTTCTTTTCTAATTGAAAATATAGTGGATCAATCTTTCCAAAAAATTCTGCAAAAGGTTGGATACGGCACGCAAGGCGATATTTCCCCCGTTGCTTGGCAAGGGAGGACATTGCCTGTGACGTGGATGAGGTGATGTGGCCAGATGCCAACAGGAGACAGGATCCATAGCCAAAATGTCTTCCAATCATTCCCCTACAACACTATGTTTTGTAGAATATTCTAGTTGTACCATTTCTTGTGTGTCTTTGTGTTTTTTTTTTCAACTTTTGCAAAAACCTGAAATGGCAAAATACAATAAAAAATCTGAAGCGTTTACATTTTGTTTTCATGTGTCTAGATCAACTGTAGTGGATCAATCTTTCACAAAAAAATCTGTACTAGACTTTTAAAGTCAAAAACCATCCAAAGTACTGAATACATCTGTGTTTTGCATAAAGCCCATCTGTGTGTTGTTGCTGCTAGGAAAGAGTAATTCAAAGGTGCATGTGTGTATTGTTTTGATGCTAAAAACAGTTTTGAGATGTGGTTGTTAGGTTTTGTTTCAAGAGTTTCATTTTGCCGTATAAGTTAGAAGTTTATCTCCAAGTGCTT
Organism: Hyperoplus lanceolatus; assembly: GCA_026929865.2. NCBI lineage: Eukaryota > Metazoa > Chordata > Actinopteri > Uranoscopiformes > Ammodytidae > Hyperoplus > Hyperoplus lanceolatus. The sequence goes on along the minus strand of CM049416.1, from coordinate 525,564 downwards.
TGTCCTATTCGTCCTGTGTGTTAAGTTTTGACACAGTGGGCCAAAGTCTGCAACATGTGTGTAAGCAATCGGCAAAAACTGTAACATCTCTAAAACTAAAGAGCTCTGTATAGATTTCAGACATGGCCCCCATCCCACCGAGAACACTGTCATCTGTGGCCAGCCTGTGGAAATCGTGTCCAGTTATAAATATCTGGGCACTATCATTGATAATAACTTGAAATTTAATGCAAACACTGAAATGCTGTGCAAGAAAGGCCAGCAACGCCTCTACTGTCTTAGAAAATTGGCTAGATTTAATGTTGACAAAAGCCTGTTGAAATTGTTTTACAGTGCTTACATTCATTCTGTCATCTCCTTCTCTATCATATGCTGGTACGGTAACCTCACTACCAAGGACAAAAATTCTCTTGCGAAAATAACTGGTATCCAGTTAGAAGGCCTTGAGCCTTTCTATTGCAAACAGTTGCTCAAAAAATCGGTAACACTTTATAATAACTATCCGTTGTAACTCGTTAATAGATCATTAGTAAACTCTTAATTAATGATTATTAATGATTTGTTAAGTGTTTGTTAGCAGTTTGTTAAGGATTTATAACAATGGTAGATAGTTAATAGCTTAATAATTGAATCAGTTTCATCTGGGAGGTAATCCGAGATTAACTGATCACGTCACGTTCAAGTCCATGGCATGCACAGTGTGTATTGAGTTTATTTAAAAATATTTGAAAATGGGGCTGCCCTCAGTTGCCCATGCACTGTGTATAGTCTATAGCCTATTTCAGCCTCGTCCTAGATGAACTGATTCAATTATTAAGCTATTAACTATCTACCATTGTTATAAATCCTTAACAAACTGCTAACAAACACTTAACAAATCATTAATAATCATTAATTAAGAGTTTACTAATGATCTATTAACGAGTTACAACGGATAGTTATTATAAAGTGTTACCAAAAAATCTAGGTCCACGCGACAAGACAGTGCCCACCCTCTTAATTCTGAATATAGGGAGTTGCCATCTGGCCGTCGCCTGTGTGTCCCTATGACCACCAAAAACAGATACAAGTTTTCCTTTGCCCCTGCCTCGATTCGAGCAACCAATGCTGCCAGCAGCTGCTATTGTTGATTGGGTTTTTGATTTTTTATATTGTTGATGGTGTTTATGGTACTGTACTGTTGATATTGTTGCTGTTGTGGGCATTGCTGCTAACGGCACTCTGCACTTTATTTTGCTGCTATTGATTGTTTGCTGTTGACCACATAGCACTTTATCTTGGCACTTTATGATGTTACGATTCTAGGATTTTATGTTTGATTTATTTTATGATTTTATGATTTTATTTAATTTTATGATTTTATTTATTTTATTTTATGACGGTATGACCTGTGTCTAACTGTCGGAGCTTGGATAACAGTAGGAGAAAGTTGCCCTGGACTGCCTTCTCAGAGCGGGAACACTCTTTACTAAGTGCCCGAATTCTCTGGTCATATCTCGGGCGAGTTTTGCCGTACAGCAAGACTCTATCCCCAGCGTGGCCCGTCTTGAGCTATGGAGGGAAAGGAACTAACTTTGTTGTGTTGGTTTTTCCCTGATTCTTGCACTTTGCACTTTAGTGCCCAGGCCTGCGTACATGTTGTGATGTTTGTGTCCGTCACTGTTTTGTACTGTTATGTGTTTGATATAATATTTATTTATTTGTACAATATATTTCAGCTGGAAATAATACGGACAAAGTAAAGAGCTTAAAACTATTCAAGCCTCACGTCTTTCTTGGATCTGATGTTCACTATCTGTCAAGTTTGACACAGACTTGTCAAGCGAGGACAGAAAAATAATATATTTACATAATAAAAAATATTTATTTGTTACTTGTCCTTGCCCTAAATGTGAATGTGCAAATTTGGAGGGGAAGCAAATGGGTGAATTGGGATTGGGCAACATGTTCCACCTATGCATCATTGTCAGAAAAAATATCTCTCAAATATAGAGTATATATCACTAGAAAATCCTGCGGAGAAAAGTATGGGCTGACCCTATGGTCCATGGTATATTGTAGAGCACCATGGGCTGTACAGAGTTAGAGGGAAAGGGGTGTGGCCTGTCAAACATTGCATTTTTTTATTGGGGTTTTCGCATTTGTGGCGCCCCTTATGTGTTAATCTCGACAAGCCTCACAAGACATTCTACCACATGTGTTCTGCAAATATACAGCAAGTTTTATGAGGATAGGACATATGGTTAATGAGTTATGGCCAATTAGCTGCTAAGCCCCGAAACTAAGTAAACGTTTTGGTCAATGGCGGCCATGTCTTTCGAGCTATCCTGCTAATATATATATTTATGGACATGTGTATCATAGTCCCCCGAGTCTTCGTGAGAAATTTGGTGTCGATACAGTGAAATTTGAGAATGTTATGATTAAAAACATGTTTTTCAGTTTATGCTCAGTAGCGGAAAATATTCCCTGGCGGATTTATATGGTCCCAGAGGCTTTTTTGTAGAGTACCCTCAAGTTTACCTGTGTGAGAAATGTCAAGTGAATCGGAGTAACGGTGTGAGGGGCGTGGCCGCTCAAACTTTTTTCAGCCGGGGCTTAATAACAGCGCCCCCTTGTGGAAAATCAAAAAACTATAATAGCACACCCTGTGGGGTGGGGACGCACATACGGTGACATTTTTGCGTTTCTAAGTGAAACGTGTGGGAGGAGCTAGAAAATGTGGCGGAAGAAGTAAGAAGGAAAAGTATGGTGGATAACAATAAGTTACGGGCCCTAAATACTTGAGGTCCCGTCCTGATATAGGGGAAGGTGGGGTGATTTGTGCAACTTTTTACTCAAAGTGATTTTAAAGTGAGGCCTTGACAGTTATGTCTCCAACTCAAATATGTACATATATTTCAGGATGTTGTGCATCCCTGGCAATAAAAACTTTGGATCTGGAATTAACTGTTTAAGAAATATAGCTTTCGGAAAAAAAGTTGTCTTGACGCACAAATCACCCCACTACGTGGGGTGATTTGTGCGTCATTGTGTCACAATGACAAAGTCACCATCATCATCTTTCTGGCCATCTGAACTCTCATCAGTGGTGTCGTTAAGTGGAATTAAGATGTCACTCTCTTCTGAGCTACTGTAGACAATCACTTTCTTTTGGTGACCAGCGTATACAGCCATGCCACTGGCACAACTCTCAGAAATGTACTTTGCACTAGTTGCTCCGTGCTTGTGGAACCAACTGCCACCTGACAAATGTGATTCCCCCTACATTTCTGCCTTTAAATCAAGGCTCAAAACCCATATGTACACCCTGGTGTTTCCTCCCCATTAACTATCTTACCTCTGCACTACTATCTGTGTTTATGTGGATGTATGGGCTTTACGTCTTTTATTTTGGTTATTGTTATTGTACCTTCATTGTTTACCTACTGAATGCACTATGTACAGCACTTTGGACAGTGCAAACTGTCATAAATGTGCTTTTATAAATACATTTTACTTACTTACTTACTTATAACTCACCCAGGCCCTTGCGCACAAATCACCCCATCCCCAGAATTTTGGATAATAGGCATGATGCAGCAATTTAGGGTTGACATTGTGCTAACTATATAGACTCAAAGTGTAGCATACCAAAGCACTAAAACATGTGTCAAATGTTTTCAAACGTGTCTATAATTGTTCAGACACAATAATCAAAAAACCTTGATCATGGAAATTTTACTTTGAAAGGCAAAACACAGTTTTTTGAGCTTAAATGTGCTTATATCTTATTCCTTGTGTCTCCCTTCTTTACAGGATGAGTCAAATGGATGGCTCTTCTTAAATATGTGGTCACATTTCCAATTTCTTCCACGGTTTTCTAGAAACAAGGGGTTTTGCAACTTCCAAAATGCACAAATCACCCCACCTTCCCCTACAGGATTTTTGTCTACAGCAGTATGAAAAAATAGGTCTGTCACCTTTTGTATGTTTTGATAATAGAAATAAGAAACTAGAAAATCCCACAGAAGGGAAGGAGTAGGCGCTAGAAAAATGTCATGGAAGAAGAAGAAGAAGAAGTATGGTGGATAACAATAAGTTACAGGCCCTCAAGTACCTACAGTTGTTTTCGATAGCTAACCCACAGTGGGAACAACTGTAGCTCAATGTGCAAAACTCTAACTACAGTCTGCACTACCAACAGTCACTGGAGCTGAACAGTTCACTTCACCTGCAAAATAGGCTCACTGCAGCAAACACTATGAACAATCCTCATTGAGATAACACACACTGTCACTCAGAACACACTCAGAGTATAAACACTAGCATCAAACCCCATGCACAAATGACAAATCTTTACAGTTTGAATAATTTGAGTTACTTGACATATTACGTATATTTTCTTCAAGGAAAGAGTGAAATTCTTTCACATGAAATTGTTTATTTTATAACACACCAGTTTTTATTGGTAAGTAAAAAGAAATGAAAATCAGAAGCTTGCTTTACATAGGCCTACATATTTTAATTTTATATTTTATTGAAAACATTTACAAATGTAGTATTTATCTGTGTAAAAATTCTATAATTGTAATACAGAAATCAATTCCTATAATGTTGTCATTTACTGTAAGGATGCAACTCTCACCTGTTTGTTTGCAGGAGCACCACCCTTTAAAAAAGGGAATTCTGTACCAAATCAGAAAAACAGCCTCAATGTTACAGTTTTTTTGATTGCTAACCCACAATGGGCACAACTGCAGCTCAATGTGCAAAACTCTTAACTACAGTCTGCACTACCTACAGTCACTGGAGCTGAACAGTTCACTTCACCTGCAAAATAGGCTCAGTGCAGCAAACACTATGAACCAGCCTCATTGAGATAACACACTGTCACTCAGAACACACTCAGAGTATAAACACTAGCATCAAACCCCAATACACAAATGACAAACTTTTAATTTTTACAGTTTTGAATAATTTGAGTTACTTCACTCAAATAAAGTAATATTTTCTTTTAAGGAAAGAGTGAAATTAGTTAACATGAAATTGTTTATTTTATAACATACCAGTTATGTTTAGGTAAACAAAAATAAATGAAAATCAGAAGTTTGCTTCAATAGATACATCTTTTTATTTTATATTTTATTGATAACATTTCCAAATGTAGTATTTATCTGTGTAAATATTCTATAGTTGTAATAAAGAAATCAATTTATGTAATGTTGTCATTTACTGTAAGGGTGCAACTCTTGCGTTTTTGTTTGCTTGAGAATTTGTGTTTCAAATGCAACTTTAGATTTTTGCAGATTGCGTTGCACCCTTAACCCTGCCTCTCTCAATGAGAGACCATGATTCACAACAGGGTTGATCAGTGTTGCCCTTACTGTATTTCATCAGAAATGACAGCTCAATGTCTTGTAGGTCTTCCTCCACACATCCAGTCTCACTGCTTCTCTTCTTACTCCAACAACCTGTCTTCCTGTTCCTGAAAATTGTGTTTAAGCAATGAAAAACTATCTGGAGTTTGGTCCACATGAACCGCTGCTGTGCATACTGTTATTAGAGTTTTGCACTTGTCGTTCCAGTTGTGCCCACTGTGGTTTAGCGATCGAAAAAAACTGTAAAGGGATTTACCTTTTACAGTTTTTTTCGATCGCTAAACCACAGTGGGCACAACTGTAGCTCAATGTGCAAAACTCTAACTACAGTCTGCACTACCAACATTCACTGGAGCTGAACAGTTCACTTCACCTGCAAAACAGGTTCAGTGCAGCAAACACTATGAACCAGCCTCATTGAGATAACACACACTGTCACTCAGAACATACTCAGAGTACAAATACTAGCATCAAACCCCAATACACAAATTACAAACTTTTAATCTTTACAGTTGAAATAATTTGAGTTATTTCACACAAATTACGTAATATTTTTCTTTGATGAAAGGGTGAAATTCTTTCACATGAAATTGTTTATTTTATAACATACCAGTTTTTTTAGGAAAACAAAAAGAAATGAAAATCAGAATTTTGCTTCAATAGATACACATTTTGTATATTTTATTGAAAACATTTCCAAATGTAGTATTTATCTGTGTAAATATTCTATAATACAGAAATCAATTCCTGTAATGTTGTCATTTACTGTAAGGATGCAACTCTAAGCTGTTTGTTTGCTGGAAACTTCGTATTACAGATGCAACTTTAGATTTTTGCAGATTGGGTTGCACTCTCAACCTTGCCTCTCTCAATGAGAGACCATGATTCACAACAGGGTCTATCAGTGTAGCCCTTACTGCAGGGGTCTCCAACACGTCGATCGCGAGCTACCGGTAGCTCGCGGGCAGGTTTTCAGTAGCTCGCCTGATAGGTTGACCGACTGTGTTGTAAAAAAAAATAAAAATCTGTCTAAGGGAAATGTATCTCTTTCCCATGGTCAAAACTTCTCAAAGGGCCGCGATTTGCGGTAAATAAATGTTCACATGGGTCTCAAAGGGTTTCTCTATGAGCTGGCGTTTGTGTCTGTGTGTGTGCTGCTCTGCAGCTCTGCATGTGGCCATGCGTGACTACGGCATGCATGCGGGAGAGTAAACGAGCAGAAGCAAGCCGTTACTGACTGATGGTGAAAATAAACCTTTATTATACTATCTATGAAATAAATGCAGTGCGGTTCTATGGGGATATTTAGCTGAACAGAATGAAGTGCTCTGCAAAGCTAGAACAGTTTAAGACTCCACATCACCGTGGCAACACAACCTATCAGCTCAGACAGCGCAGAGATAAGTTTGATGAATGCATGAGAGTGATGGACCAGACACCTTTCAGTAAGTTTACAGAAGTGCAAAACTGTTACTGTCTTTGACCTTTGGATAAATGTATTTGATAATTTTAAGGAGAAAACACGTTGTATTTATTATTTCAACTATTGAGTTATTTGTAAAACAGCATGCTAGTGTAGCCATACAAGATTTATTTTCTGAGTTTTCTAAATTTTTAAATACATGTTCAAAAACGACCAATAACCTCTGTATTTAAAAAGAAATCGAGCAAGTAGGCTAATAATAATAACCATTAATGAATTATAGGCTATCGCATCACAGTAGGCCTATTGTCCACAATTATCTCACAACAGCTCCCCATCCAAAAAGGAACTTTAAAAAGTTACAACTGTAAGGTCAGTTGTCTGTTTTATTCAAATAAGCAGTTGTTTATTTCTGTAGTGCGTATTGGCATCTTTGAGCAAAATACCCCCAAAATTTTCGGGCGCACAGACTCCTCACCCCGCTCCCTCCACAACACAACAAGCATGGAGGAAAGCTAGGCAAAGTGACACAGTGCCGGTAGAATTAAACCAAAAGGGAATATAACAACGGCTCATTTTTAATCGGCTTGGATTTAAAAGAACAGCCGAGCAGCAGAAGCGGGGCATTTGTAGAGAATGCCAGAAATAAGTTGCAAACGTTGCAAAGCACTACAAATCTCTTGTAGCATTTACAACAGCAGTATGAAGTAGCGCGGGTAGGTTGGACAATCGGTGTTCTGACCAGGGGTGTAAAGTAGCGAATTACATTTACTCGCGTTCCTGTAATTAAGTAGTTTTTTCGTGTACTTGTAATTTTTTAAGTGATTTTTAAAACCTATACTTTTACTTTTACTTTGAGTATGTTTATTTTTAAGTATTGTACTTCGCTACATTTTATATCACCTGCGTTACTGAGTAAAAAATAGATAGGGAAACGAGAGAAAATAAAAGAAATATCGCGGGGGGCTTTTATTTTTACAGCACAATACCGGAAACTAACTAACAGTGAATGATCGACATGAGGAGAGAACACATTGCGACTAAATGATAACAACAAACATTGCTTCCCTCTATCATTAAAACTAAATAATCCTAGTTAAACTATCATTGTACCGCACGTGAAGGCTTTTAAATGCAGCGAACCTTTCATCCAGCCGTGCGATCGGCCCCTCCCTCACCTGATAGTGTTAAGCTTTCAGTTTAACAGTGCAGAGTAGGATGGAGACGGTTCGTGTTGCCGGGAGCTTTGAAAAACTTCCAGAAGACGGCAGAAAGTCAGGCTTTGGTCGAGAAGAAAGGTAAAACTAATAGACTAAAATAATGTGCAAGATATGTTACGCGCGGACACGCGAGTCAGATGACATGCGCAACCGTGAGAGAGAGAGAGAAAAAAAAGGCATATTCGACCCAGCTGCACCTCAAAACATCACGACCAATTAGTTTACTCACTTTAATTCAAATCCAAGTGGTCTATGACCAAGCAATAAAGGAATAAAAAACACTGGAAGTTTAAAGCTCCTTGACTCTTGTCACCACAACAGTCATCAATTAAGAACACTGTAGCCTACAATGCAACTTGCTTATCCAGCCAGCTCCATGAGATATAAATACAATATGCCCTCACATTCCTGCTAGCAAAAGACGTGCCCTATCAACAACATTTGCAACGGTTTATTTTGATTTTGACACTTATTTAATTTAATTATTAAAAATATGTTTTACAAAGGATATTTGCATTTTCATTGTTTTCAGTTCAATTAGGATATGTTTAAAGTCCAAAGTCATGGTTTCAAATGTTAATTAAGTGCATGTTGCAGTTCTTAAATCAATGAATAATTGTCTATGATAATTGTGATTACACAATTTCAATCAAAATAATGAATTATGATTTTTGTCAAAATGGAGCAGCCTAGCCTTGCAATGTCCATGGTTTGGATCAATTATACACAATTACATTATTAGAACTGCAGCTGCAGTCTGTTTAGGTCTGTAGACCGGTTACATTCCCATTCCCACATTAACAGACTATTCGCTCCATATTTGCTTATCTAAAGTATAATGCCACAGTATTACATCCATACATGTGTGGGTGACATCATTTGTTTAATTTGTGCGCTTTAATTAGTAAAAGTGTTGCATTCATTAAACAAAACTAGTTTGAGATTTATATCCCCTTGTCTATATATAATGCCCCTACACTGAAGAGACCCCTGCCCCCTCCCGCTGTTAAAAAGTAACTAGTAACTTGTATTTAAGTACATTTTAAATCAGCTACTTTTTTCACTTTTACTTCAGTAGATTTTTAGACCAGTACTTTTACTTTTACTTAAGTAAAATTTCATCCAAGTAATCATACTTTTACTTCAGTAGAATATGTTTGTACTCTTTCCACCTCTGGTTCTGACATTCATCGGCAGCATTTCTAAGGACTGTCAACACATTACATTACATTAGCTAAGTAGCTTTTATCAAAGCAACTTCCAATTGGCCAATTCAGCCATGAGGAGTGCAAACTCAGAACAACCAGGCCTTATACCTTCTATTAGCTTCCAGCTATTTTATTCAAACTGTTTTTAGACCATCATATTCTTATTGTGAGTGCATTTGGAAGAGAATGTGTTTTTAACCTGCAGATGTGTAGACTTTCTGCTGTCCTGATGTCAATAAAATACTGTGTAGTTTACACAGGAATGATAGTTACGTATATAACTACGGTTCTATGAGTTCCGGATGACCGCCAGAGGGCGGAGTGCTTACAGCTTTTGGATGTTCCACGTCTTGACGCATGCGCAGGTCGAGATCTTTATACCAACAAAGTCACCTGTGACACCTGGGTGACCCCGGGAATGTCTATATATTCCGGAAGTCACCAGAGGTTCTGTTCCAACTGAATCTTCTCGCGGTGTCTGAGAAGTCTGAGTGACAGAGAACTCTGGCGGTCATCCGGAACTCATAGAACCGTAGTTACATACGTAACTATCGTTCTATTTCGTTCTCTGACCGCCAGGCGGTGCTTACCTGGATGACTTATACCAAAGGTCACAAAAGAGTACTCATCAATTAAGGGCTTGCAGCCATCAACAAGACAGCTGTCATCCCACCGGATGAGGTGGAGCAACATTTACTCTGTAGAGCAGCGCAGCGTCACACATGAAATGAAACCACTTCAGCCGTGGCGCAAATGTCCTGCCGTGAAATCCGCTTCAAGGCAGCCCATGATGTAGCCATACTCCTGGTAGAGTGGCACTCAACGGCCCAAGGCATGGGGGCCCTTGTGCTCCTATATGCATTCAAGACCACATCCACAAGTCAGTGGGAGTGTCTCTGTTTGGACAGGGCAGCCCCCTTCCTGCAGCTCCCATAGCAGACAAAGAGGTATTTGTCTTACGCAAGCTGGTTGTTGCCCAACTATGCCCTAAGCGCCCGCCCCGGGCACAGTGGGTCCTGACGTTCTTTCTGCATCCCCTGAGTGAGCAGGGGATTTAAATATACTTCGATCGATTAGTTTTTACATGGTGGGGAGACAATCGTTTTGGATAGGAGAAGGATGGATTTGGCGAGAGCACCACTCCTGACCCTTCTACATGCCAGCGCAAGCACGCCTAGCTTACTGACAAGGCATGGAGTTCACCAACCGATTGCAGTTGCAATGGCAAGGAGGAATACCGTCTCATGAACCCCAACCGCGTCAGGTCTGCCTGACTCAGCGGCCCAAATGAGAGTAGACCTAAGGCCCTCAGGACTACGCCTTAGTCCCCTGATGGTGCCCTCAGGGGTCATGGTGGCTGAATAGAAGCCTCTGGCCTGACTAGGTAGTGGGACCCTACCGTCTGGTTGTCCACCCCTGCATGTGCGGCCGATATCGCAGCCACATAGACGCACAGGGTGGGAAGCAGCTGTCCTGCTGCCCAACACAGACTGCAGAAAGTGTAGTATCACTATCACTGAACAAGTCCATGGGACTTCGCCATGTGCCATGCCACTGCAACAACTTCCACCTGTCTGCATAGCGCCATGTAGTGGCAGAGTGCCCCTGAAGTTAAACGGTATGGACCTCTGACTGAGTCGCAATACGTCAACAGCGGGTCCTGGCTACCAGGAGCCACGCACAGCTGCAGGCGCCCGAGTTGGGTGCCACATGTCCGCCTACCTGAGACAGAAGGTCCTGTCTCCCTGGAAGGCACCAAGGGCTCTCCTTGAGGAGTTTAGTAACGCTGGGATCCATGGCCTTCCTGGCCAATGTGGAGCCACCAAACGTAGGCTGTAACTGCAATGCTGGACCCCATCCAGTGTTGTCAGTAACAAAAGCTACACACATAGTGTGTGGCACGGCTCATCCACTGGCAAGCAATAAGTAAGCTATGCACGCAGAGCCTGCAGCTGGTGGGACACAGCTCAATACACAGTGAAAGCGACTTCTGACCCGAAGCCGCCCACTTGACGAGCAAATTAGTAGCCTATGCAACCGCTCCTAGGCGACAATGCCCAGCTCTCTCAGGCGGTGGCTCACCCCAAGCCACTCGCTGTTGATTAAATCAAAGTAAGCAACCGGTCTAGGCGAACTTAGCACCCGATCAACAGTGCAACAATGCTAGAAAGACAATACATTCGAGCATACACTTAGCAACCGGGCTTTTAGTGAAAAACACACAAGCAACGGTGCGAAGGAAATGCACAAAGCAGGATGACTGGCCAAGCATTAGCCAGAGCATCTGCCTTAGGGGACTGGTCCTCTCCATCTAGGAGAACCCAGAGGGACAGTGGGTCATCTCTTCGGAAGCAAAGAGATATGCCACTGCCCTGCCATACTTGTCCAAATCAGCCTTTTCACCCTCAGGATGGAGTCTCCACTCCCGGGGGTGGCCCTTTTCTATCGCTGTGTTCCGGACACCTGGAACTTGGACAGCTTGAATAATGATAATTAGATTATGCTGAGGTCAGCATACTTATCAGTCGAAGGAAGAGGCTGTACTCCAGCAGCCTCATTCCATGGAGTGCTGTAGTAGCTGCTGAGCAGTGGCTTCTGCGCTATGGAGAAAGGCAGGCTCGCATGGCCGCCCGACTCGAGCACCAACTGAGCTGTAATGGTGGCAGGGATCTGCCACACACTGTTTAATATCCGCAGAGCCAGGGACGGCCCAAACGGAGGGAACCCTGAACCGGTACACCCTGCCCAGAAATGCAAGGGGAGGACCACCTGTGACTGGACAGTAGGGACAGAAAGTAGCATCTTTCAGGGCTATGACACAACCCAGTCCGCCTGAGCGATAGACTGGAGGACCCCTGCAACACTTAGCATAGGAAGGAAGAATCGTGAGGCATTGATTCCGCCGTCTTAGTCCAGAACAGGGCGGCCGCCCCACCTCCTGGTACCTGAACTTCGGTTGAGTAGAACCTACCGAGCATCGAGTAGCACCCCACGACTCTGGGGAGGCGGAGGCTGGACGCCGACCTCCTGAGCGCCTGAAATGCAGCTGTAGTGCAGTGTTGCGCGCTGTACAGAATGTGCTGAAGCACTGGCCCCACCCGGTGTCCACCTGAACGTGGTGAAGCTATTGGCACGGGGTACCACAGAGGTTCCCGGCTGGAATCAGGCAGAGGTACACGTCGCAGCGTGTAACTACTGTCCTAGCCTGGTCAACCTGAACACTTCGCACCTGGCCTGAAGAGCAGCTGGCCAGAACGCCTGGCCTGGGATCACTGGAAGAAGACAGGTCTGACCAGTACACCTCCGACTGGGGCCGGCGCTGTAGCCAACTGTGGCGCGCCTGGCCTTTTCCTTGTGGACGCCCTTGGGTACCTTGAAAGGCGCTATATAAATTCAAATTATTATTATTAGCTCCCTAGGGGGTCGTAATGCAAACCAGATGGCCCACAGGCAGCAACGTGTGCTCTGAAGCAAGGAGGTCGCCTGAAATCCGGCACTGGGGCCGGGAACGCGCACATCGGCTCTCAGAGCCTCGTCTGGGAGACAACCAGGGATGCTATAGCAGGCTCAATCGGAGCTAGCTGGTCCGAGCCCTAACTATCAGCATTATGCATGGCTGCCAGAGCTCTGCTGTCACTAGTGTGATGGGAGAGAGCCCTTAAATCTGGCCAGTATCTACGGGCTCAGCGGAATAAGGCTCAGAGGAGGCACACAGAACGGAGGATTGAGGGCCTGCCGAAAGAAGGCATTCGTGGTGCAGATGAAACCAGAGCTTCATCTAACCCCATACTTACTTGCCCAGTCACGGACGGACACTGACCCTCTAGGCGGAGCTGCCCACCCCTGTAAGAGGTTACAGGACGCAGCTGTGGACAGCATGTCATCCCCTGTAGTAGGAAGGATGCCCAGCCGCAAGGTTACTCACTGCCACTGTACCATGAGCTGGTTGGAGGCTGGTAGAGCCTCTACCTAGCAACCTAAGTGCCTGAGACATGAAACTACAGTTCATGCATGGGTTATCTGACAGCGCTTCCCTCAGGTGCTCAACCCTGAGACCTGCAGGGCACTTGTCATGGCCATTCCCCACTGTATGGAGGCCATGAAGGCGTAAGCCTGCCCACTCGCCGAGCCAACTAAATATGCATCTGACTAAGGTATGCAACCGGGCTTCAGGCGAGAACAACCGGAACGCGGCGCGGCACCGCCAGAATAATACAGCGGCGGTGCAAAACATGGCGCCCACTGGCGAGCAAATTACAGTAGCCTGCACAGACACGACAGGCTTAGTGTGACAGCTAAAATAACACAGTGAGGCGACTCTTGGAAACCCAAGACGCTCCCTGGCGAGCAACCAACGTATGCAACCGGGCTTTGGCGAGAGCAACCCCGATCCTCGGTGCGACACCCCATGGACATATAAGAAGAGAAGCGTACCGTTAGAGATAATACAGTGGCGGCGTACAACTACGCCCACTGGTGAGCAAGTTACAGTAAACATGCTAAATTTAGCCAAAAGTCGAGCCAACTAAAATATGCATCCGACTAAGGCATGCAGCAGACCTCAAGCTGAAACAACCGAACCACGGTGCGACACAGCTAGAATAGCATTGGCAGTGTAACCCTGCCGCCCACTGGCGAGCAAGTTACAGTAGGCTGATATGTCCCGAGCTCTGGGCGAGAGCACACCCAAGCAACGCGCGACCTGTCGAGTCAATTAAAATATGTAATCCGAATAAGGTATGCAGCCGGGCTTCAAGCGAGAGCAACCGGAACCACGGTGCGACACCGCTAGAATAATACAGTGGCGGTGTAAAACTATCCCGCCCCACTGGCGAGCAAGTTACAGTAGGCTAGGCAATCGAGCTACGGGAGCGCACTAGTTCAATTGAATTCAGTTTACTTAAGAAGGGGACAGTGCAAATCAATAAACCACATGATCATACATGGGTTAAAAAAATGCTAGAATTAGCCAAAATGCTATTCTCTATCTGTAGTCCCCTGGCAGTGTCAGCGGCTCTTGTGTGGCCGCCCATGGGCAATCAACGAAGGCTATAGGCACTGTGGACAGCATCATTGAGCCCTAGGCGAGAGCCCAAGCAATAATGCGCCTTAATAACACAGTGACGCAACGACGATCACTGGCGCATGAGCTACCGTGCAACGGTGCGACACGGCTAGTAACACAGCAGTGTGAAACTAAGCTGCCGACTGGCGACACACTACAGCAGCCTACACACGAGCAACAGTGTGACACGGCTAAAATAACACGGTGAAGGCGATTTAGGAAACTAATTCGCCCACCGGCGAGCAATACAGCAGCATACAGTGTAACAACAGCATACTAGTGCTGACTCCTCAGCGGCCGAGCACAGTGCGTACTATGCTACAAGGTACTGTGGCGGCGGCCCAAACGCCTAGCTGTCGATTAAATCAAAGTGAGCAACCGAGTCTAGGCAGATTTACTTTTATTCAACAGTGCAGCAATGCTAGAAAGACAATACGTCCGAGCATACAATTAGCAACCGGGCTTAGTAGAAAAGCACACAAACAACGGTGCGAACGAAGAATAACACGGCGACTGTGAACCCAGCCGCACGCGGTCATCAAAGCAAGGTGGAAAGGTGATATTAGCTTCCGCGGTAGCCGGGCTACGCGTAGCCTGCACACTTTACTCACCCCTGACCGGCCCGCAGCCAAGTCGAACGAATTGCAAGTCGCAGCCCTTGGTGTGTTCCGAAGTCAAATCGAAGCACCAACCCTTAGGTACGAGCTACTTGCGACAAGCTAGTGGTATGCTAGCACAACAATGTGTGCGACCTGCTAGTCAGCGAGAAGAAAAAGGGAACAGAACCTCTGGTGACTTCCGGAATATATAGACATTCCCGGGGTCACCCAGGTGTCACAGGTGACTTTGTTGGTATAAAGATCTCACGACCTGCGCATGCGCGCCATGGTTTTGGCCATCAGTGCTGTAAGCACCGCCTCTGGCAGTCAGTAGGAACGAAATAGAACTGATGGTTTTCAATACCTTCATGCAGACTTTTTATCATTGCATTTGTGATATTATACTAAATGTCATGGCTCATGTATCAGACAAATTTTGATGTACAATGTGTAGGCCTAATTCATTTGTATTTAACACATTAATAAATAGCTTCCAAATCATGAGACCAGAAAATACAGGACACACCTCTTGAAATGTTATATTAATGCTTAAGCTATTTTAAATGAAAATATCTATTGAAAATCTATATGTTTTTCCTCAATAGCTTATATCGAGATATACACTCACCGGCCACTTTATTAGGTACACCTGTTCAATGGCTTATAAAAACAAAAAGCTAATCAGCCAATCACATGGCAGCAATTTAATGCATTTAGGCATTTAGACGTGGTCAAGACAATGTACTGTCAGACCGAGCATCAGAATGGGGAAGAAAGGGGTTTAAGTGACTTTGAACGTGGCATGGTTGATGGTGCACGGCAGGATGGATCCATACTTTCATGTTGTTTACGCCAAATTCTGAACCTGCCATCTGAATGTAACTGAAATCGAGACTCATCAGATCAGGCATGATTTTTCAATCGTCTATTGTCCAATATTGGTGATCCTGTGAGAATTGTAGCCTCATTTTCCTGTTTTTAGGAGTGGCACCCGGTGGGGTCTTCTGTAGTGTAGCCCATTTGCTTAACCTCTTAAACTCTGGCGTCCCCCAATTGGGGGACTTAGTGATACTCTAGCAGCAAAGGCATACAACACTTCCATAACAATATAGAGAAATTCAGTGAATTAGCAGCAAAGAATACAAAGGTAAACAATCACTTACTTACAGCGACCAACATAAATTCACTCTTACCTTTGAGATATTTTGATGAAAAGTTGTACTTTAGAGCAAAAAACTCCTGTTATAGTAAATCCAACATGTCCCCTTTCGTTTCCAACCATTTCCAAGTGAATCTGACTTTTTTTTTACTTTCAAGGAGTCTCGTTGGCTCAGCATGCATCGGAGAAGGTTTCCCGGGGGTACCATTTTGCTTTCTTACTGCTAGCCAATCATGTGTCTGGCACACATTTCGATACCTCCCCTAAAATCTATTGGCTCTTACGGTTAAAACAAGGTGTCAATCATCCAAAACGACCAATCACAGGCTGAGTTATTCGTCTGTAACCTTCTTAGGCTTCATGCAGCAGTAACCATCTTTGCCTTAAGTCTTTGCCAGAGCGCACGGTGTGAGCAGTGAGTAGTTCTGAGGAGGTTTTATGGAGTTTTGAGATAGTTTGTCGTTGTTTTTTGGTCATTTATTATCAAAAATGGCAGAACATCGCCGAACCAAGTGCAGTATGGATAAGTTGATCGAAATGATAACTGCTGACAATGCTGAAGCTGGACGAACTTTCTGCACGGGACTCCCGCTCCAACTGACAGAGACCTCGGCAGCAACAGAGTGACTACATGAATTTGCCATTAGAAAGGTACAATTCAATTCATTAGTTACTAGAGAGATGTTCATATATAATGTATATAATATCAAGTTTCTGCTAGATAAATGCGTGTGTGTGTGTGTGTGTGTGTGTGTGTGTTGTGGAGTGAGGTGACCTTGATGCAACTTATTACTTGTGCATATATTGTGACATTTGTATCTCTTTTTGTCAATAAGTAAAAGTAGGAAATGTTTAATGAAACAGAATAGAAAGGGGCGGACCATAGGGCCATAGGAAGTGAGTAGGGGGAAGGCCTTATATGGCCATACAGTAGGAAAGAGTAGAGGGAGGGGGCTACCGGGGCTCCCCCGTGCAGCTGTGTCTTTTTCACTCCTCCCTCTCACAAGTCTGATTGGTTTTTCAAGTCACTATATAACAGCAAGTTTTGAGCAGGACAGGGCTTTTTGGGGCCGCTTTTTGTAGACACAACTCTGTTCCAGCTCTCTCTGTCTCCCACCATGGAGGCAGAAGAAAAACTTAGAAAACTTTGTGAGTCCAAAATACTCTGAAAGATTTTGGACTTCGAAGTACTTAGAGGCAAAGTCTTTTAAAACACATCTTTGAACCTCTTGACACTAAGAATGACTTGATCAAGAATTTTTAGAAATAGGAAAACGGACTGAATTGCTCGGAAATAGATGGATATTTTTGGAGAAATGGTACCCATAGGGACATGCCTTTCATTAATAGGTGCCATAGCGATATCCACCTAAATCCGTGTGATTTATGAAGTTTTCGTAGCGCTTAAGATGATACTTACAAGCACGCATGCAAGTGTTTGGGTATTGTTTCAAGAGCTACAACAAATTTAGAAACGAGAACCAAGTCAAAATAACTCTATTGAATGAGTTATAGGCATACAACCTCTTTTCTTTTCCTTTCTGGTCCATTTTATGTAATATTTCTATACTCTCTTGTATTTTGTAAATAAAATCCCTTAAATGTTGTAAAGCCTCAGTTGTGAATTAGTTTATAACTGGAACAGAAGGACTTTAGGTATAGGGTTTTTTCTTCAAAGAGATGGTTTCGTCCCTGGGGAGGTAAGTACTTTGATTCCACACAACGGCACATTACTGATTTAAAACACACACAACCTCATACAATTAACCTCTCTGTAAGGAGAGAATATGTTGATACACCTAATCTTTAAAAATAAAAGAATAGGTTATAAATACCTTCCCAGATTAAACTAGATGTTTATATTCTGAAAATAGTATATCTGTTCTATTTTATTAGAAGGGTGGTTTACAAACTAAGTTACGTACAACTTACAAACAATACCTTGCGAATTGAAATCTTTATTCTAAAACATAGAGAAGTATTTTGAGAAGCAATATTAGAAAGGGTTAATAGTTTAGAGGAGGTCGGCCTCATCCTAGGATGAGGGGGCTCTGATAAAATAGACACTTTTCAACACAGTGGTATATATTGAATATTATACTTTCGATAAAAGTGAAACTCAGGTTGGTCCAGAGGGTAAATCCAGCGCTATTACACAAAGATGACGGGGTTCGCGTCTCTTGTAGGAACTGTGGTGAGCGGAGAGTCGTCTTTATGAAGGAATAATAGACAATTTAAGCATTGTGCTACAAGTTGGTTAATATGGGTTTGATAGGACATAACTAATAAACCTTTTGATACTAGCTTTTCATTTAGATTAGACCTTTTCAAGTCGAAATCGTATTAGTGTGAGAGAGAGAGAGACAGGCAGGGAGGGAGGGAGGGAGTGTTTTTTTATGTTATGTTTACTTCCAAGATTATTATTATCACATGTCTATTGCTTTTGTGAATGCATGTATTGTGTGTGTGTTTTACTTCCAAGATTGTTATTATCACACATCTATTGTGATAGCTTTTTTGAATATATTGTGAATGTATTACACTTTCAAAATAAGGCCTCTAAATAATATTTGTTTCCTTCCACAATTGGTGTTGCAGTGATGATGAGCAGCTTCATCTTCCCAGACAGAGCCATTGCCTTCTCAGATGCAGCTAGGAAGTTGGTGTTTGCTGAAGGCTCAGCAGCTACTCCACCGCTTGCATTACCCCCACGCATGCCCATCTACTATGACTCGCAAATTTGCAAGCGGGGCCTCAATACTGGGATCCCGAGGGTGAAGACATCCATGTATTGCAGGAAATGTCAGGTACCACTGTCTCACTGCAAAAAAGAACTGTTTCCAGCTCTGGCATGACAACAAGTAGAGAGGAAAAGGACACTCAGGAGGGGCTGTTTTTAGTTTGGACTTATTGTTGATATATTGTTTTTATTTGGACTTCACAGTCAGTGTAAATAGTTTTGTGTGATTTATTTTTTTACAGTTTGTTTATTATTGTTGATAAATAAATATGTTTTATTTTGATTCAAACTTCAGTTGCTTTTTATGATTCTTTGAAAATTGTATATAGTTTAGGTTGGTTATGAAAAAAAAAATCAAAAAAAAAGTCAAAAACTCTTGAAAATGTATGCGATGATCACAGATAATGACATAAAAGTGAAAAATATAGTTCAGTACATCAAAAACTTCAAATGGCACAGCTAGTGCCAAAGTGTGCCAAAATGTGCCAAATGACCATTTTGGAGAGTCCGCCTGACTAGTCTGTACTAAATCCTCTGTAATTCTGCTCTGCTTCACTTTATGAGGATCAAACTTTGCAGGGATAATGGTAACACCTTGTGCTATGCTTAGATGTAGAGTTTTAGCCCCATCAGCATCATTTCAAAGAGATATTCATTGAAAAAGTGTGATTTTTTTTAGGCGGAAATGAAATCAGTCATTTATGCTTGTGTGCAAACTTAATTGACTCTGAGCCAGTGGCATAAATACTGATACTTAAACATCTGAACACATTTCACAAGTGTTCCCTTCATAATGACACCACAATTATTCAAATAGACCTTGTAGATGCAGAGATATACTCTATTCATTTTGGGTATGTCATTTTCGAGCAGAAACCTAAAAAATAGGCTAGAGCTTGGTCATGTTTTGCGTTCAGAGATGGTATTCTGCATACACATTTGAGTTACTGTTGCCTTTCTATAATCTCGAACCAGTATGCCAATCCTCCACTGACCTCTGACTTCAACAAGGCATTTTATGTCCACACAAATGCCGCTCACTGGATATTCTTTCTTTTTCGGGCCATTCTCTGTAAACCCTAGAGATGCTTTGGAGTGAAAATCCCAGTATATCAGCAGTTTCTGAAATACTCATAACAGCCCTCCTGGCACCCTCAACATTGCCATGTTCAAAGTCACTTAAAACCCCTTTCTTCCCCATTCTGTTGCTCGGTTTTAACTTCAATAAGTTGTCCCGTCCAGGTCTACATGCCTAAATGCATTGAGTTGCTGACATGTGATTGGCTGATTAGTTATATTTGTTACAGCTTTTTACGATTGCTAAACCACAGTGGGCACAACTGGAGCGACATGTGCAAAACTCTAACAACAGTATGCAGAGCAGCGGTTCATTCGGACCAAACTCTAGCTCGTTTTTCATTGCTTAAACACAATTTTCAAAACTCTACACACCTATCTCATGGCTTAACCACAGCCTGCACAACATTGTGGATTTCCAGCACTTTTTCAAATGCTAACACACTGCTTCCACAACTGTAAACCACACAATCAAAACAGAATGAATGCCTAGTGCATTTCAAACACTGCGGATTGCAATTTCAACTGAAACACTAAGATGTCTTGTTTTAGACTTGTTAGTAGGGATGGGAATCGAGACCCGGTTCCTCTTCAGAACCTGTGCTGAGTCAACCAATTCCCTGGAGTCGTTAACATGCCTTCTTAACGATTCCGCTTATCAGTTCCGCTTGTTGCAAATGTGTCATGACTTGACACTCGCGCTGCTTTGTTTTGGTTCAGAACGCAGCAAACATGGCGTTGAGACAGAATCTCTCAAAATGTTGGTTGTTTTTCACTTGAAAAGACGACAATACGGCCACTTGCAACAATTGTAAAGTTTCCATTTCGTCAAATGACACGCGCACAAGCACGAGCGCAAGCGAGCAGACGGCGATCCTGACGGTTAAACGTTTAAATGTCCGCTGCCTGTCTAGTCGACACCAGAATTGCCCATTGGACTTGTACATACAATGTGTGAGAATTAACGTGTGTGTAGGCATATGTGTGGGCTAATAAAAGAGGGAGAGAGATAAAAAGGTGAGAGCAGCATAAAGCAAAGCAAAAAGGTTTTCTTGACCGCTGCTTTAAGCCCCGCTGTGTTTACTCACGTTCGTCAGCTGGTTTGTTTCTTTTTCCTCCCGTCAGCTGTTCTGCTGCCTTTACGCACGGCGGGTCGAGACGAAGCCAAAACAACAAACAGCGGAACTCGGCGGTGATAAGGAAACAATAGTCTACATTTAAGTTTAACAATAAACTTCATAAAGACACAATTAAAATAACGATCTCTGCCCATACAAAAAGCACTGACTTGGATAACTTGATGGAGCGATCGATGTGCAAAAACCATCCGGAACATGTGTCTGATGACGGGCCGTTATATTAATAATAAACAGCGGGCGGGCTTATAAAAAAGGAAGAGAGATTCATTTCTTTTTCCTCCCGTCAGCTGTTCTAATGCACCCTTTGCGCACGGTGGTTGAGACAAACCCTACACTAAAGTTAAACATGACACTTTGTAACTACACACTAAAAATAACGATCTCTGCCCATACAAAAAAAAAGACTTGGATTACTTGAGGAGCGACCGATGTGCAAATGTGTCTGATGACGGGCCGTTATATTAATAATAAACAGCGCGCTTCACATTAGAACAGCATGTACATAAAACATCTCCTTACA
The DNA here is from genome assembly GCA_026929865.2 of Hyperoplus lanceolatus. Taxonomy (NCBI): domain Eukaryota; kingdom Metazoa; phylum Chordata; class Actinopteri; order Uranoscopiformes; family Ammodytidae; genus Hyperoplus; species Hyperoplus lanceolatus. The sequence goes on along the minus strand of CM049416.1, from coordinate 504,054 downwards.
TGATATTTTTTCTGCAAACAAATGGTTAATTTGCCAAAGTTGATAGTTGGTCTTATCTTTGCAGAAGACTTTGGTATTTTTTATGTCAGTTGAATTTTGTTTCAAGTTGAATGCAAATGAGCACAGTTAATATTCCAAAAGGCACAAGCTCTTCCTTAACTGTGTTTTTAGTTTTTAGGGAACATAATGGCATTTGGACTTAAAGGCCTACTTCACCGGTTTGAATATGAAGGTGTATTGAATTCTGAGATCCTATGTAGTATAAATGTGCGAAAAAAATTGAAATCGGTTCATCCTAGCCTGAGAAAAGGCAGAAAGAGTGTTTTTTTAACCCTATATTTCTCTTTCTCGTGACATCACAGAAAGAGAAATATAGGGTTAAAAAAAAACTTACTTTGTAAATATTACTGTGATGTCTTTTACTGTGACATCACAGTAATATTTACTAAGTACGTTTTTTTTAATGGATTGTTGTTTGCCAAGAAGTTCTTGGAATAAAGATTTCATTGAGTAATAACCACTTGTATACAGTCTATGGTAAAAACGCTGTATTTTGGATGTTCTGTCTGCATATTTTAATATGTAAAAAGATAATGATTAATGGATAATTGATCGTTAATTTTCCCAATAATGGATCAATGACATTTCTTAAAATGCCCATCCCTACTTTTAATGTGTGTAGCAAAATGTTGTCCATGTTTTATCAGTCTGTTGTGGCAAGTGCCATTTTCTTTGCGGCCATCTCCTGGAGCAGCAGCATCAGGGACTGTGACTCCAAAAAGCTCAACTAGCTGATTATGAGGGCTGGCTCTGTGCTGGGGACTGCTGTGGAGCTCCTGGAGGTGGTGATGGGGAGCAGAATGGTACAGAAGCTGTTGAACATTATGGACAATAACATACATCCCTTACACAGTCTTGTGTGTAAACAGAGGAGTGTTTTTAGTGGGAGGCTATGCCAGCTAAGCTGCAAAAAGGACAGATAAAAAAACACTTTTTTTACCTACTGCAATTGCACTTTATAATGCTGTAACACCTACATCCTGCTGGGATGAATAAAGTATATCTTATCTTATCTTATCCTTATCAGAAGTGATGAAACTAGGCCCGGTTTCTTTTGTTTTATGACTTTGTTCTCAGAGGTGTTGGCTCCAAAAAACTCAAATCAAGGCTTTCTTTTACCCAGGTAGACCCCAAGAGTTTCTTATCAGGCTTCATAAAGGGGATGTAGGCCCCAGTTACTCCCATAGGCTTGCATTGTACTTTGTAGCTTAGCTGTAGGCACAACAACATACTGGTCTGCATGGCTGTCGTCCCAGAAGGAAACCTATTCTAAAGATTGATTGATTGTTTGATTGATTGATTTATATTTATTTCTTCCAACAAAACTCATTTCAAAATTCTCACATGTACAATCCATAAAACCATGACGAAAAGGAGGCAGGATGAAGAATATCTTATATTTCCTGCCCCCTCAAAACAAAACAAACAAAAAGAAAAACACTCTACATGTCAACTCATGTCAGAGCATGACGATAATAAATGAAACAAAATAGAAACCAAAACATCAATCTGAAACTGATTCCAAAACAAAGCAAAACATGATCACAACCATTAATACAGAAATCATACATTTTTCTTTCTATATTATATATAATAATATACAATATTTTTATTTCTATAAGTGCTCATACAAATTCATTGTTTTCTCTTTAAATCGTTTTTTAAACTGAAATATATTTGTACATTGCTGTAGTTCACGTTGCAGAGAATTCCATACTTTCGCTCCTACCACTGAAGTACACATTTGCTTTGCTGTTGTCCTTGCAACTTGATGCTTAAAGTGTCCTTTTCTTCTTCCTTCATTTTCTATAAGGATAAACAGATTTTGAAGATTTGCTGGCAGTACTTTATTTTTTGCTTTAAACATAACAATAAGTGTCTGCAATTCGACCAATTCTTTAAATTTTAAAAGTTTAGAATGAAAAAATAAGATATTTGTGTGCCCTCTATAACCAGTTTTAAATATAATTCTTATTATTCTCTTTTGTAGCAGATAGAGTGACTTTGTGTTGCTTTGGTATGTGTTTCCCCACACCTCCACACAGTAGCTGATGTAGGGCAACACTAGCGCACAATACAGGGTTCTCAATGTCTTATAATCTAACACATATTTTACTTTATTTAATACAAAAGTAATCTTAGATATTTTTTTCTGTATGTGTGAGATATGTGGTTTCCACGTCAACCCTTCATCTAGGAGCACACCCAAAAACCTAATTTCCTTAACTTTCAATGATTGATGATGATTGTTCCTGCTATAGATAGTACAGTACTTTCATCTTTTTTTCTATTACCGAAAAGCATGAACTTCGTTTTCTTTAAATTTAAAGATAGTCTATTAATATCAAACCATTCCTTCAGTTTGACCATTTCTTGTTCCATACTTTTTACTAATTCATTTAAATCATTTCCAGAAAGGTAAAAGTTTGTATCACCTGCGAATAGAACAGAATTCAGTAACTTAGATACATCACAGATGTCGTTAATGTAAAGTATAAATAATATCGGTCCTAAAACTGAACCTTGCGGTATCCCACATAGAATTTGCATATTATTGGATTTGTTATCGTTATACTGAACATACTGTTGTCTTTAGTTCAAATAACTACTTAACCAATCCAATGCTATTCCTCTCACGCCATATGATTGTAGTTTTGATAGCAAAATTGAATGATCTATTGTATCGAATGCTTTCTTTAAGTCGATAAATACACCTATTGTATGCTTCTTATTGTCAGTTGCATTTACTAAGTCCTCAACTATATTCATGACTGCAGAAGCAGTAGATCTCCCAGAACGGAATCCATACTGGCTCTCGTTCAACAGCTGCTTCTTTTCAATAAAATCGTCTAATTTTTGAACAAAAATCTTTTCAAGGATTTTTGAAAATTGAGATAATAACGAAACTGGTCTATAATTTGTAAACATATGCTTATCACCATCCTTGTAAATTGGGACCACCTTTGCTACCTTCATCCTATTAGGGAAAACCCCTGTTTGAAAAGAAAGTGTCATGGTCCGTCTTGTCCTGTCTTGGTTTTTGTGGTTTCCTGTTTTATTTTGGTATCTCTGTCTTGTTTCCTCCCCATATCCTGTCTAGCTTCCCTCTTGTTGATTGCTGTTCCCTTCCCTGATGTGTTTCACCTGTGTCTCATTATGTCTTGTGTATATATATTCCTTGTGTTCCTTTGTTCCTTGTCTGTGCATTATGGTTTATCCTGTTGGTGAGTCTGTCCTGTGCATGTTCTGTTTTCCTGTTCTCCTGAATGTTCGCCTGTTGGCCTTTTTGTTATATTTTTGGACAATAAATAGTCTTCAAGTTTTACTGTCTTGCATTTGGGTCCTGCTTTCCTGCCTGCCTGTCTGCCACACCGTAACAGAAAGATTGAATATGTAACTTAAAGGTTTAACAATGCAATCAATGGTTTTTTTCACAATGAACATATCTAACCCGTCCGTATCTGTAGATGTCTTGTTTTTTAATTTATTTACAATGGATAGAATTTTGTTTTCATTAATGTCTCCAAGAAACATTGATTGTAGTACTCTACTCCCCCTTATCCCTCCATCCTGTGGCCGTGCGTTATGTTTATCAATATTTTCTGCTAGCTTGGGCCCCAGATTCACAAAAAAGGAATTAAATTCATTTACTGCTTTTAAGTTCTCAATTTTCTTATTATTCTCGTTTATGAAATGGTGTGGTATACCGCCCTGACCTGAAGTAGGCCTACTTTTCCCAATCAGCCTATTCAAAATATTCCATGTTCCTTTTATATCAGTTTTGTTTTTTTCTAAAAGGCTACCAAAATAATCTTTTTTCGCTTGTCTCATTATTGTTGTTAATTTATTTTTATACAACTTATACTTCATTTCTGCTTCTTTTGACCTACATTTTATAAAATCTCTATAAAGTTTATTCTTCTTTTTGCATGCATTCTGTAGTCCCCTTGTGATCCAAGGGCTTTTGCCAAAGCGGTCCTTATACTTACACTGCACAAATGGACAATGCCTTTCATATAAGGTGAGATATTTATCTAGAAAAGCCTCATATGCAGGGCTGTACGCTTATTTTTTTAGGTGGTAGCAATGGTGCTAGCAAGCAAAAAAATTCAGTAGCACAAAAATAAATTTGGTAGCACACAAAGTAGGCTATGATTGAAAACTTGCATAACCTTAACCCTTGCATTTTGCTCAAATTACCTTTGAGCATGTCATCCTGGTCTCATTTGAGATTCACAATTAATATGATATCCTAGTGTGTGCAGTAATAATTGTAGAAAAATGAATAGGGGTGCACTGATTGCAATTTAGAAAAAAGAATCTAACCTGCCAATTGCAATTTTTTGCTGATTCAGAATTATTATTATAATGTCCTTCTGTTAATTAAAACCAAACTTTAAAACACTAAACATAGCCTATTAAATAAATAAGTATACATATTGGTACAATTTAGGATAAATTAAATAGGTTGTTGTGAATGTGTTGGGTGTAGCTTTTCAGTGGCTTATTTAAAACTTTGTTTAAATAGACTAGGCTACTGTTGACTGCTCTCTGCAGCTGAATGAGTTGCCTTTCAAGCTAGAAAAAAGCGCTAACTTCCTGTTCTTACCGGCTTCAAAAAAAAAGTCAACTCACGTTTGGCTATTAACAGGCTTTTAACGTGAAGGCGCACAGGAAATGTTCTGTTTGCACACGCGCTAACTTAACTGCGGTAATGTGCCGTCTCCTTCCGGTAATTGCCGTTGGTGAAGTTTTTATACCTAGAATCGCTGCACGAGCACCGATCCCGAGCACACGTCTTTCACCAGCCAAAGTGGAGGGTGGACTCAATAACTTACTTGCCTAAAACTCATTTACCCGCAGTGTTAATGTAGAGCCCTGTAAGCAGTGTTGTGCATCTCTCCTCTGTGTTTCAAAGACAGCCTCTCCTCATTATCAACCTGTCGCACGAGTGCGAAGGGATTCGTATTCATCATCGCACGTGATCAATTTCAGTAGCAAATGCGATCAAAACTGTCGCACTGTACAGCCCTGCTCATATGCATCGGTTACTTCCCCGACATAAACCTTTTTCCAATCTTGCTTACTCAAGTCATTTCTAAATTCACAAATTGCTTCATCGGTCCTTTTTCTGACATATTTAGTCCTACAGCCTAATTCTTTCTCAGTGGCTATAGCCCCTTTTACACAGCCAGTGAAAGCCGGGAATATGCCGGCCTTTCGGCCCTCCGCCCTGCTGTGTAAATGCGACAGTTGCGGAACGAGGGAAGAAAGGTGCGAGAGATTGTTCCGGGAATTTTACTACCTCGGGGGGTAGTAAGATTCCCGACACAATCAGTTCCGCCTCTCTGTTTAAATGCTCCAGCTTGTTGTTGCGGAACAGTGGGGCGTTTGACGTTCCATAGCCTACGTTTAGTACGTTCTAAACATGCGACCATGTTAGCAGTTGAAGGACGTGTGTTTAACATCCACGGCGGCCTGATGTCCCGTAAAAATCACCAAATAAAAGGAACGGCGTATAATCTAGCTGATCATAAGGTCCGTTGCTCAATCCAAACCCCCGCTCTTCATTTTGCAGAGTGTATGAGTCTATTTCTGCCCAGGAGAAGTTGTACAATGGGAAAGCTAGGCTAGGCTACGTAAGGGATAAAGTATAGCGAACGGGCCACAGAGCTACTGTTTTGCTAACACAACTCAAGACTCGCACACTCTACAAATAATAATTCTAATCGGCCAATATGTTTAACAAGAGCTCCATCTAGCTAACAAAGCATTATCCCCCAACATAAATAACACAATTCACGGAGAAAATTACTGCGGAACATTTACATTGCGGGCTGCAGCCTGAAGTTACTGTCTAACTGTCAATATGCGGCCAAAGTAGCCTACTCGCGTCGTCTTGACTCGATTCCTGTCGGACATTAACCATGACTCCTGTGTTCCCTGCTCTCCTGATACATGCAAAGTCATGTTGAAAAAGTATTCCATTGTTTTCTGAACGAGTAGTAGCCCTGTTTGTAGACGTCTATCCAACAAAACTATGACGTAGATCCTATAGCAACGGTCATTATACCCTTGACAGCGGTCTGTCAATACGGCCCTCATACTGCAGGCTCCAGCACTTCTGCTCTCAATTCACCAGCCAGTGTTGTTGTAAAGCAGCTAACCGGCGCGGCGCTAAATGTTTACATCACACTTGACGCTGTTTACAAGCACCTCTTTCATTCCGGAACGCTGTGTAAAAGGAGCTACTGATGCGTGGTTCTGTGTAAATAACACAGAAGCAAGCAACGCCAGCATTTTGGAGTGATGTTGTTCCGTCAATATGCCACAATCTCTGTGTAAAAGGGGCTTATTTGACAATCCAACACAGAAAAGACAGGTAAATGGTCACTTATGTCATTGATCAACAAGCCACTCTTGGTTTTACTCTCTAAAATATTTGTAAAGATATGGTCGATCAATGTCGAACATGTTGACGTTATCCGAGTTGGCTTGGTGATCAATGGGTACAACCCTCTACTGTATAGAATCTCCAAATAGTCACTAGCTGGTACTTGTCTATGCAGACTCAACAAATCAATGTTTATGTCCCCGCACAAAATATACATTTTCTTTTCGTTAAGCTGACACAACACTTTTTCTAGATGTTCATTAAATGTTTCTATTTTTGACCCAGGTGTTCTGTAAATACATGTAACAAGAGCATTCCTCTTATTTTCCATATCAATCTCCACTGTAACACATTCAAATAAGTCATTAATGGCTGTTGTCATACATTCTACAATTCTGCATTTCAAATCAGTGGTCACAAATAAGGCAACACCGCCTCCCCTCTTATCTCTTCTACTGCAATGATGCAGTTCATAACCTTCCATACAGAAATCTACACCTCGATCTTCATCAAGCCATGTTTCTGACAGCGCTATTACTGAAAATGTATGTTTAAAAGACCTTATGTATTCCTGGATCTTGGCAAAATTTGCATACAAGCTCCTACAATTAAAATGTATGGCAGGTTAACTGTGTCATTAAAGTTTTCTTCTGTATAGTAATCACACATGGAATCAATTGAGTTGAAACAGTTGTTTTCTGGATCAATATTGCATTCAAAATCATATAACTTGTAGTCTGTGTATTCAGATCTTAACAGTGTATGGCCCCCTGTAGGCACGGGCATATCTGTCTCAGTCATCATTTTCTATTATCAGTTAGATAGCATGCCCATGCCAATAAGACTGCGGGTGCAGGCCATTCTCTCAAACCAGAATCTTTTCGGTATAACTGTTGCATCCACGGCGCAAATAGGCACTCCTGCCCGCATCCATCCACACAGTCCCATAAAGAAACTATAAAATATAGGCCTACATCAAGCAACAAGTGCAACCAGGTTGAGAACAAAATAAATAATTTAGTCCACAATAAGTCCAAAATGAAAATAAAAATTAGGCTTAGCTGCAATCCTGAGAAAAAAAAGATCTGGGGGAAGTCCCCGTGGCAGAAAACGAAAGTAGGCCTATATAGGCCTATGTAAAAGCAGCGGTAGCAGAGGCAGTGTGGTTTTAACAGTTTATAGAGCTTGAGCCTGTGTCTCCATGGAAGCATTATAGATCCAGATTGATTAACAGAAAATATAGGCCTACTATATACAGTCATAATGAAGGTGGAAAAGTGCTTTATACCTCGTTCCAATAGGCGCGCAGAACTCCATTCAAAACTTAAAAGACATAGAAATAAGAGGATAGAGGCACGGAATTCCTATATTACCCAAAAGCATATTTGCCATCATCTTCATTTGTAGCGGTCCAGGGGCCGGTTTCCCAAAGCCTTCTTAGAGCCTTCTTAACGCTACGTCATTCGTATCCCCTACGTAGAGTTCCTACTTAACATTTCGCCTGTTTCCCAAAACGTTCTTTGCTACGAATCTCTCTCGTACGTCCTACGTTGGTAAGGTTGGTCTGGAGCGCCCTCAGAGCCTTCTTAGCTCTACCGTAGGGATGTTTCAACTCTCACTTGTGTCATTTAACTAATAAATCTGACTGTATTTCATATAAAACGGACACAGCGATGACTGTGTTAAATGACAAACTGTTAAAAACGATCCAACTGTATTTAGCGTATATCACATTTAAAGTAGGCTTAGGCTATTTGATATTTTAGCAGAATACCATTCACTCTGATTCACAAAGTGTTCAAACTATTTGAACAAGTACATAGTCATCTAACTGACTTGACAATCAGCATTAACTGAATGGATGCGATGTCCGTCAATATGAAAATACTTTATACGTGATACACTATAGCCTGCAGTCGGATCGTTTTTATCAGTTTGATATTTAATACAGTCATCGCTGTGTCCCTTTGATATGAAATACAGTCAGATTTATAAGTTTAATGACAAGTGAAGTCCCTGCGATCGCTGTGGCATCGCCACAGATAGGCTACTACAGACCCCCACATATCTTTCCGTTAATGCACCATGCGTAAAACGGACACGAGTGACATCCCTGTTGCGCATGGAACTGCCACAAGTCATTCATGAAGAAAATAATTGCTGGAAACAATCTTAATCTCCTCCGCTGTTTCTATATTTTTCTATAGCCTAGGCTACCCTTTTTAAATCAGTATAGGCTATGGTAGTACGTTCGACCATGGTTAACACTAGAACCATCGCACTGTGTTCCACACACTGCGGAGCTGTCAGCTGAGTGCGTCGGATTCTCCGCCTCAAAACATGTAAACGTGTGAAAAAATCAATGAATAATCAATTAAAGCTTACCTTAAAATAAGTGTGCCATGTTACTGTTTATTGTATTTAGGATTTTAGCTCATTTGGACGCTGTTTGGGCTGTCTGTTTTTATTGATATAGGCTATTGGCGATATTATATCTACTTTCAGTTTCCTTACTGACCCACCACGAAACGTGATTAGTGTTCTTAAAGATACTTAGATTATAAAACAAGAGGTCCAAAACACAGATGATGATTAAACAAATTAATGTATTATTTGATTAGGCAGCATACAGATGCAGCTGCGCATGAAATGAGCAGGAAATGGAAAGTCGAACTCTGAGCAATCGATTTCAGCAGTGTACGAACGACGTACGGAGTGTTTCTCCTAAGAGACCGTTCGGGAACCACGACTACAGAGGTAAACAACTTTGGTAAGTCATAACGTAGGAGTCTTCGTAGCTCGCTAAGAGATGACGTTATCGGGAAACCGGCCCCAGGTCTTTCAGCTCCCCAATCAAACACTTTCTCCGCTTCAGGCGAGGGGCCATTCAACCTTATCAACACCTTGCAATCTCTAGTCCAGGTTCCCTTTATTTTGTGTTCCTTCCATAGCTGCCGTGCTACTCTAGCAATCTCAGCATTTTTAGATGTTAGGTGTTCGTTGATGTACACTGCCGTGCCTTTGAGCTTTTTCCCCTGCATCAATAGCTCTGTTTTGTGTTTATGACTCACAAAACGCATTATGATCCTGGGCTTGATCGCGCAGTCCTTACTTGGTAGAATGTGACAAGCTGCGATGTTGCTCTTGTCCAGGTGGATGTTCCTACTTTGCAGAAAGGATATTACCTGCGATTCGACCGATTCTTGATCTTGCGTACTTAAACTTTCCTTGCCGTCTCTCTTGGTCGCCGCGGCAGCATACGTCCTCGGTTTAACATCAAGGCCGCTTATTATTACATCTTCTTTGCGGGTGAACAGTTCCATGTCTTGGATTTTACGTTCCAGTTCATCTATCTTCAACACTTTGTTTGCAAGTACAGCAATCCTGCGATCTTTTGCAGCCATACTTTCTCTGAGTTCTTTGACTTCTGCCAAAATGTTTGTGATCTCAGTTTGCTTTGCTGCAACGTCTCTTATATCTAGCGTCAATTTCTTCAGTGTTTCATTCATTTCTCTTATTGTTTCTTCCATCGTTACCTTCCTTGTAGTCATTGTAGCCTCTAAGTTCCACAATAATATTAGTTTGACTTGCCAATTAAGACATATATCGATAGAATCAACAAACCATAGAGGAGCCGCGAGCTGCAGCTGCGTTGCGTTCAGGTGCAGTCATGAAAGATGATGCTGGGGTTTCAGGGAAAGACAGACAAGAACCCAATTGCAGGACACAGGAAACAGTTCAGATTCAAAAATAGATTTTAATGAAGTGGATGACAAACCAGGTAGTAAAACAGCGTGGCAAACAAGTCCAGTTGGGGCAGGCAAAAGGGAAAGTCCAAAGACAGGTCGAAACACGAACAGGCAAGCAGGATCGGAACACAGGATGAAATCCGAATGCTGGAAAGCTGGGTGAACACACTAGGACATCAGACAATCTGGCAACTGACTGAGGGAACTGAACAAAGATATATACTGGGGCTGATTAACTGATGAGGAGCAGGTGAGTGTGGGGCAGACCAGGTGAATGTAATTAACAGGGAGTGCAGAGCAGGAGGGAGTGGCCGGGTCTGAAATGACATGAGTTAGAAAGGAAACCAGGAAAACAGGCATATGAAAACAAACTAAGGTTGCGTTCCGAATCGCATACTTTCTACTATATAGTATGTAGAAAAAAGATTTAGGATGTCCCGATTCTTGTGGCCAGATTTAGGATGGTTAGAATACCCGGATGGTCTACTTCATGCGGCCAAGATTGTTAGTGTTGAAAAGTGCATCCTATTTGGGCGATTCTGACCCACAATCCAGTGCGCACGTGAAGTGACGTAACATCGACGAAGCCTATAGGTCCATGTTATGAAAACAAACGGGGATGCGACGGATATAAAAGCAAGAGGCAAGATCAAGGCGCAATGTTATGATGAAATAAGAGAGAAAAGTACGTCCCAATAGTATGCCTACTGCATCCTAACTAGATTCTTTTTATCGTCAGATGTAGTATGTAGAATAGAAAAAAGAAAGAGTATGCGATTCGGAACGCAACCTAAATACTGACTGAAGTTGTGACAGATGCACAAGAAAGCCCACAAACAGTTTGCTGAAGACAAGCAGAATAAGGACATGGATCACTGGATCCATCTCTGTGGTCTGATGAGACCAAGATAAACTTATTTGGTTCATGCTTGGTGTCAAGCGTGTGTGGTGGCAACCAGGTGAGGAGTACAAAGACAAGTGTGTCTTGCCTACAGTCAAGCATGGTGGTGGGAGTGTCATGGTCTGGGGCTGCATGAGTGCTGACAGCACTGGGGAGCGATTTTATTCTTAAAGATGTGATATGTTACTTTGACGATGGTAAAGATAAGTCCCTTATTTATATGGTTAATTTTTTTATTTTACTTGGGAAATTTTTTATTCACAAACAAAAATTCTTAGAATCCCATCCCACTTTCCAGGTTTTTTTTGTAGAATTTAAATCATTTTTTAAGTCCCTTTCCCTGTTAAAAAATAAAAAAAAGTTCTAGATTTATTGAGTGTTACCAAACTAGATTTCATGAATCTCCTTGACAACAGGTCAAATGAATTCATACCTCTTTAGCTAGATTTATTCTTTATATTTTTACAAATGTTTATTAATGTTTTTTTTCATCCATCCTTTATGTATTTTGTATATTTTTTTATATAATTAATATGACAATTAATGTATTAAATATGTATGTGTATGTTTATTGTATGTAAAATATTGTGTTGCTCTCTGAGTTTGTATTGCATAATTGTTTTGTTTAATGTAATTGCATAATTGTTTAATAAATTTGTAAAAAAAAAAAAAAAGACAGCACTGGGGAGCTACAGTTAATTGAATGCCAACATGTACTGTGACATATTGAAGCAGAACATGATCCCCTCCCTTCGGAAACTGGGCCGCAGGGCAGTATTCCAAAATGATAACGACCCCAAACACAACTCCAAGATGACCACTGCCTTGCTAAAGAAGCTGAGGGTGAAGGTGATGAACTGGCCAAGCATGTCTCCAGACCCAAACCCTATTGGGCATCTTTGGGGCAACCTCAAATGGGAGATGGAGGAGCACAAGGTCTCTAATATCCACAAGCTCTGTGATGTCATCATGAATGGGTGGAAGAGGATTTCAGTGGCAACCTGTGAAGCTCTGGTGAACTCCATGCCCAAGAGGGATAAGGCAGTGCTGGAAAATAATGGTGGCCACACCAAATATTGACACTTTGGTCCCAATTTGGACATTTTCACTTAGGGTATATGTGGGTGTACTCACTTTTGTCGGCAGCACTTTACACATTAATGGCTGTGTGTTGAGTTATTTTGAGGGGACAGTTAATTTACACTGTTATACAAGATGTACACTGACTACCTTACATTGTATAAAAGTGTAATTTCTTCAGTGTTGTCCCATGAAAAGATATAATGAAATATTTGAAGAAATTTGAGGGGTGTACTCACTTTTGTGAGATACTGTATAGGTCTATGAAGAAAATTCAAGTATTATTTTTTTTTTGTGGTTTTGGATACATAATGTTCACATACTATGTCAAAGTGAAATAAAAACTTGCAGGTAATGTAGGGGAAGTTTTACTGAAAAACGCCCATATATTCACCTGCTATTTGTTCATAACATTTTCATTTAGGTTGATGCCACCTAAATCAAACTTTTACATTACCATAATGACATCCAATGTATTTATTTACAGCATTAAAAAAAATTGTTATGAATGTTTGTGTACCCATAGTAAAATTAACATATTTTCGAAATCCGGTTTTTACTTTTATTGTGTGGTTTTGGGTCCACTATGATCATGTTGTATGTCCAAATTAAAAAATAGCTATTAGGTTGTATAGGTGAGGGTGTGCTGAACAAAAAGATAGCAAACATTGGTTTGATAAACATTTCTTAATGTAGTTAAGTAAGGATGAATCAAAATGCAAAAACGGACAAAATAGCTCTCGACCTCAGAGGGTTAAGGTCAGGGCTGTACAGTGCGACAGTTTTGATCGCATTTGCTACTGAAATTGATCACGTGCGATGATGAATACAATGCTGCTCGCACTAGTGCTAGCATCTAATACACTTCACCAACGGTAATAACCGCAGACGGCACGCAGTTAAGTTAGCGCGTGTGCAAACAGAACATTTACTGTGCGCCTTCACATTAAAAGCCTGTTACTAGCCAAATGTGAGTTGACTTTTATTTTGAAGCCGGTAAGAACAGGAAGTTCGTGCTTCACAGCCCGGCAGTGCGCTGGCTTGAAAATCAACTGCTTCAGGTGCAGAGATCAGTCACCAGTAGTCTAAAAAAGTTTGAAATAAATGATAAGCCACTGAAGAACACCTCCCAACACATTCACAACAACCTATTTAACTTATCCTAAATTGTACCAATATGTATACTTATTTATTTAATAGGCTATATGTTTTAAAGTTTGGTTTTAATTAACAGAAGGACATTTACCAAAAAAAAATATTAGTATGAATATAATAATTATATGTGTATACACAAAATATATAGATATACATTCTATGAGGAGAAATAATTCTGAATCAGCAAAAAAATTGCAATTGGCAGGTTAGATTATTTTGTCTAAATTGCAATCAGTGCACCCCTATTAATTTTTCTACAATTATTACTGCACACACTAGAAAATGAAATTAATTGAGAATTTCAAATGAGACCAATATGACAGGCTAAAAGGTAATTAGAGCTAAATGCATGGGTTAAGGTTATGCAAGTTTTCTATCATACTTTGTGTGCTACTGAATTTATTTTTGTGCTACTGATTTTTTTTGCTTGCTAACACCAGTGCTACCACCTAAAAAAATAAGCGTACAGCCCTGGTTAAGGTAGCAATTCCTTTCTTTTTCCAACATTGTATTTATTGATTTTTAACATTTTGCACATACAAAGTCTTACACATTAATCAGCAGGTTTGTACCCTATATTAGCACCAAGGTGTAGGACATTACAAAAAAGATATATGAAAAAAAAAACATATAGGGGAAGGTGGGGTGATTTGTGCAACTTTTTACTCAAAGTGATTTTAAAGTGAGGCCTTGACAGTTATGTCTCCAACTCAAATATGTACATATATTTCAGGATGTTGTGCATCCCTGGCAATAAAAACTTTGGATCTGGAATAAACTGTTTAAGAAATATAGCTTTCGGAAAAAAAGTTGTCTTGACGCACAAATCACCCCACGTAGTGGGGGTTTTTGTGGGTCATTGTTAATCACCCCAAGTCACCATCATCATCTTTCTGGCCATCTGAACTCTCATCAGTGGTGTCGTTAAGTGGAATTAAGATGTCACTCTCTTCTGAGCTACTGTAGACAATCACTTTCTTTTGGTGACCAGCGTATACAGCCATGCCACTGGCACAACTCTCAGAAATGTACTTTGCACTAGTTGCTCCGTGCTTGTGGAACCAACTGCCACCTGACAAATGTGATTCCCCCTACATTTCTGCCTTTAAATCAAGGCTCAAAACCCATATGTACACCCTGGTGTTTCCTCCCCATTAACTATCTTACCTCTGCACTACTATCTGTGTTTATGTGGATGTATGGGCTTTACGTCTTTTATTTTGGTTATTGTTATTGTACCTTCATTGTTTACCTACTGAATGCACTATGTACAGCACTTTGGACAGTGCAAACTGTCATAAATGTGCTTTTATAAATACATTTTACTTACTTACTTACTTATAACTCACCCAGGCCCTTGCGCACAAATCACCCCATCCCCAGAATTTTGGATAATAGGCATGATGCAGCAATTTAGGGTTGACATTGTGCTAACTATATAGACTCAAAGTGTAGCATACCAAAGCACTAAAACATGTGTCAAATGTTTTCAAACGTGTCTATAATTGTTCAGACACAATAATCAAAAAACCTTGATCATGGAAATTTTACTTTGAAAGGCAAAACACAGTTTTTTGAGCTTAAATGTGCTTATATCTTATTCCTTGTGTCTCCCTTCTTTACAGGATGAGTCAAATGGATGGCTCTTCTTAAATATGTGGTCACATTTCCAATTTCTTCCACGGTTTTCTAGAAACAAGGGGTTTTGCAACTTCCAAAATGCACAAATCACCCCACCTTCCCCTATATATATATCACAAGTACAACAGGATTTAAATAACGAAAATAAAAAATAACGTGAGACCCCTCTATTCAGGCGTCTAACAAACAAAACCAAAAGTATATAACAGACAAACAATAAGTCCTGTAGTATTTCTAATGTTGCAATCGGGGAATACAAGTAAAATCACATTACAATCTAGTATTCATCATATAATCACGTGAGCGTTGCAGAGGGCAATTTATTCATCCCCAGGTTCTTCTATCATATGTGCTATATCTCTCCTCTCCAGAAAACTTATAAACGGACCCCATATGTTATTAAAGAGTGACTCCTTGGCCTTGATAATGTATGTAATTTTTTCTAAGGGCAGAGTTGTAGATAACTCAGTAATCCATTTATTTAAACTGGGCATGCCCACTTTTTTCCATGACAGAGCAATTATTCTTTTAGCCAACAATATACCAATTTCTAAAAAATATGCGGTGTCCTTTCCTAATATTGTATTTTTCTGGATATAGGCCGTGTAAGAAAAGTTTGGCATCTAAAGGTATTTGTATTGGAATAATATCCTGGATACACCTCCTCACAGCCTCCCAAAACTTATTAACTTCTTCACAGTGCCAAAGACAATGAAAAAGAGTACCCTTTTCCTTCTCACACTTGATACAGATATCTGGAACGTCACTGTTGAATTTATTGAGTTTTTCTGGGGTGATGTAAGTTCTCATGAGCCAATTGTACTGCAGTAATTTAAGACGAGTGTTAATTGTTTGTGATTGTGCTTTGGTACATGCTCTCTCCCAGTCCACAATGGTTATGTTGTCATGTAGGTCTTCCCTCCAAGCCTCCAGCCTCTTTACCGATGACTCTGAGGACTCGGCTACTAGAAGGTTATAGAATTTGGAGATTATGCCCCGCCCCAAATTTTCCGTACATCATTATCAATCAATGATTGGCCCTGTTGTGATCGGATAAAATTCCGCAATTGTAAAAATTTAAAAAATTGATTACGGGGGATATTATAGTCAGCAGTTAGTTCTTCAAATGATTTCAGATATTTCGTGACTGGGTTAAATAAATCTCCAATTTTTTGTATTCCATTGTCAGCCCAGAATTTGAATCCTGCATCGGATTTACCTGGAGGGAAAAAATTGTTTCCCCAGATTGGACTGAAGAGTGAGAGAGAGACATGCTCCCCAAGATGTTTGTTAACTTGTTGTAACACAGTAATCATATTTTTAACCATGGGGTTCTTTATGATTTTTTTAAGCCTTCTAACATTATCTGAGTACAGGAAAAGGGGAAGAGGGAGGCCCAGCTGTTGGCTCTCCATCTCCCTCCAGAGAGGGGCTTCCTCTTCTGAAAAGTAAAACATCAGCGTTCTTAACTGTGTCGCCCAATAGTACCAGAGCGGATTGGGGCACCTAAGCCCCCCTCTATCATATGGCAAGTATAGCAGTGATAGTCACAACCTGGAGCGTCTATTGTTCCAAATAAATCGGATGAAAAGTTTCTTTAGGTGAGAGAATAGATTACTCGGTGGTGGCAGTGGTACATTTTGAAACAAATACAGCAATTTTGGCATTACATTCATTTTAAGAACATTTATTTTCCCCATTAACGACATTGGTATAAATGACCATCTATCCATCGATTTCTGGACTTCGTGCATTAATGGACTGTAAGTAACTTCTACAATATTCTCAAGATGGGGTACAATTTGAATGCCCAGGTATGTAAAACAATCAACAACTTTAAATTGAGCAGCTTCCTGAGGTGGGGATTTCCTTTCCAAGTGGTTTAACGGCATAATTGAAGTTTTGGATTTGTTTATCTTATAGCCTGAAATGTTTCCAAATGTCTTGATCAATTCAAACAGAACCGGAATAGATTTTCCCATATTTTTTAAGAAAACAATAATATCATCTGCATATAATGCAAGACGGTGCTCCTGCTCCCCTATTCTAATTCCAGAGATATGTTTATGAGTTCTCACTGCAATAGCCAATGGTTCGATTGCTATAATAAATAATAATGGGGAAAGAGGATCCCCTTGTCTGCATCCTCGTTGTACTTTAAAAGGTTTTGAGATATTACTATTAGTCAGTACCTCTGCGTATGGATCAGTGTAGAGCAACTTAATCCATTTCCCAAAATTTCCTCCCAGGCCAAAGCGATCCAGAGTTTCGAAAAGGTAAAGCCACTCGACTCTGTCAAACGCTTTCTCAGCATCTATTGACAGAAAAGCAGTATCTTGCGCCCCCTTTTGGCTGTGGAGAATATTCAAAACCCTTCTGACATTATGGAAGCCTTGTCTGCCACGAATAAAACCACACTGATCTTTCCCAATTATTGTCGGTATTATTTCTTCAACCCGTCTAGCTAAGATTTTACACAGCACTTTCAAATCGGCATTTAGAAGGCTGATTGGCCTCATATTCTCACATTTATTATTTGGTTTACCAGCTTTTGGCAGTAAGGTAATCATAGCTCCTCTTAACGAGAATGGCAGGATTCCATTTGAAAACGATTCTTTAAACATTGCCAATAATGGAGCTTGCAGCCTATTTTTGAATTTTTTATAGATTTCAATGTGTAGACCGTCTGGCCCTGGTGATTTACCTACTTTAATATTATCAATTGCTATGGACATTTCCTCTAAAGTTATGTCTTGTCCTAATTCAATCCTGTTATCTTCTGATGCCCTGGGAATATGAATTCCATCTAAGAAATTGTCCAATTTAAGTTTGTCATGTATAACCTCAGAACTATAAAGTTTCTCATAGTATTTCCTGAAGGAATTGTTTATTTCAGTTGGTTCTACTATGTCGTGTCCCTGGTCATTTTGAAGTATAGAAATTAGTCGTTCACTCTGTAGCTGTTTGATACGCCAAGCAAGCACCTTGCCGGATTTTTCCCCCTGATCATAGAATGTTTGTTTTAGGCGAAGCAGACTGGATACTGCTCTTGATGCAGAAATCTCGCTATATTTTGTTCTTAGCAGGAGTAGCCTTTGATGAGTTTCAGCAGAGCGTGAATGATAATATTCATCCTCCAGTACTTTAATTTCGGTTTCCAGCGTCTTTGTCTCCTGGTATGTCTTCCTAGCTTTGGAACTAGTTATTTGGATTATTTGGCCCCTGATGAAGGCCTTAAAGGCCTCCCACCTAATACTGGCTGAAGTTTCTGTTGTATTTGTTTCAAAGTAGAATTTTATTTGTTCATCTAAGAAGGAAACAAAGCCGGGATCAGTTAACCATTTTTGCTTGAAACGCCATCTAGGGGGATCCCTCACCAATTGGAGATCTTGATATATTATGGAAGTTGGAGCGTGGTCCGAGATTAGAATAGCGTCATAAGAGCAATCTTTAATTTTATATTTTAAGCTGGCTGATATCAGAAAAAAATCAATACGCGAATAAGATTTATGTGTGCTGGAGTAACATGAAAAGTTCAAGTCGCTAGGATTTGTCTCTCTCCAGATATCTATCAAATTCATATCCTTCATGAAATGGTGTATTACCCCCCTACTTTGAAGATGAGATTGGTCACTTCCTGAGCTTCTATCTCTGACTGGATCCAGAGTACAGTTGAAATCTCCTGCTAAGATATAATTGCCGGAGAGATCAGATAAGGAAAGAAACAAGTTCTGAAAAAAATTTGGGTCATCAATATTTGGGGCATAAATATTTGCCAAGATAATTTTTTCCTTAAGAATATTACCCTGAATGATAAGATACCGACCCCCCTTGTCTTTAATAATCTTATTTACCTGTAAAGGAATAGACTGATGCACCAGGATAATAACTCCTCTTGCTTGGGAAGTAAAGTGGGCTGAATACACACTGCCTCTCCACCTTCGCCTTATCTTTAACTCATCACTTTGCATCAGATGTGTTTCTTGAAGGAACACTATATTAGACTGTATCAGTTTGATTCTATTCATCACCTGTTTAACTTTCTTGAGTTTTTGTAGTCCTCTGCAATTCCATGAAGTCATTTTAATTTTTAGCTCACTAGACATTAAACGAATTAAAATTATTTTCCCCGACGTTTGAAGCAACTACCATAAAGTAAAAACAAAACATGACAAATACAAACTTGGATGGAACAACCAATGAACATTGAGCAAACATACCCCTTAGCCCCTTCAGGTTACCTGACCTGAATACCCTCCCCCCTTAAATCGTATGACTTCCTGAAAGCTTATTACTGTTCTACCCTAAAGAGAAGAACAGAGTAGCTGTGCTATCAACCTTGTATCTTGAACCTTAACTCCTGTGCTACAATTTGAAAATAAAACTCTTTTCACTTGAATACTATAACAGAGCAGAGGGATGCATTATGCCTTTTTCCAGCAAATAAAACCACCTTAAAATAAGAGTGAGGAAAAAAGGAAAAGTTAAAAAAGGAAAAAAGGGAGATAAACTATCTCCTTTGACTGTAGTGACTGCCCACTGGTCCAATAATGTTGTCACTCTTGCCTCTCAAAAAATATTTAAAAAAATGAATAAAATGGGTCAGAAAAACATACAATATGTATGTCCATTTGAAAACAAAAGGTTTTCTCTGTATGACCCTTTTTCACTTGAATACTATAACATAACAGAGGGATGCATTATGCCTTTTTCTCAGCAAATAAAACCACCATACAAAAAGAGTGAGGAAAAAAGGAAAAAATCAAAAAAGGAAAAAGGGAGAAATACTATCTCCTTTGACTGTAGTGTCCGCTGGTCTAATAATGTTGTCACTCTTGTCTCTCACTGTATATAAAAAATATTTTAAAAATAAATAAAAAAGGGGCAGAGATGCATACAATATATGTCCAATTGAAAACAAAGGGTTTCTCTGTATGACCCGTTTTCCCAAACAGACCTTCAAAACTGACGAAAGAGTTTAAAAGTAACTAAGGAAGTTAAACCAAACACTTCTAAAAAAATAAAAATAAAGAAGTTCCAAACCGAGCTAGTTCTAAACAAGCCATATGTAATATCTGCAATCGCTCATTATTAAACCACGATACATGTTACCTTCAAATTGACGTCAGCGTTTGCAATGTATGGGTTTAGTCCTTTCAGTGCTCCTCTGACTTGATCCTCCTGATAAAACCTTCTGCCTCGCTTGGGTTGTTAAAGATGTGAGATCGTCCCTTATGTGTAACGATAAGTCGAGCAGGTGGGATTATACCGTACCGGAGTCCTAATGATCGGAGCTGCCGCCTCGCCTCGTCAAACTCTTTTTGCTTCTTGTGCAGGCCTGCTGCCACGTCTTGGTAGAGCCTCACATGGTGGTTCTTGTAAAGGATTTGTCCTTTCGACTTGGCTGCTCTTACCACCGCTTCTTTATCTTTATAGCTCAAAAACTTCATTATGAGCGTTCGGGGTGCCGCATTGGTGTCCGATCTCGGACCGATCCTGTGTGCCCTCTCCACCGTTGGTTTCGCACGTAGCTCCAGCACCTCCGGGATCCAGCTCTCCAGGAAAGTACATGCATCTTCGCCCTCTGCTCCCTCCGGTAGATTCACCAGCCTCAAGTTTGAGCGCCTAGATCTTGCTTCCAGGTCCAGTATTTTCTCTTCCAAGTCCTTATTTTTACCTTCTAGAGATTGCACTTTAGTTTGGAGCATTGTAACGCTGTCTTCGGTGGTGGAGATCCTCGCCTCTGCCTGCGTCACTCGCTCTGTACAGTCCGAGACGTCCTGCCTCACATTCTCAATAGCAGTGAATAAGCCGTCGAATCTGGTTGAAAACTCAGTTTTCATGTTGTCGATAGCTGCCAGTATGGTGTCGGTGTTGGCTTCCGACTCATCCGTTGCAGTCTGGTCTTGTGTTGTTGTGTCCTCATTTAGTGCTATGCTAGCTATTTCGTCCGTCTCATGGTCCGTCTCCATAGCTTTAGCGCGAGGAGTAGCCGTCGAGCTAGCGGGCGAGGTGAAGATCGACATTTTCGTTTGATTATTTCGTTTTTGGCTTGCTTTTTTCTGTGCGCGAGGCATAACCGTAGAGTATCTGCATTAAAGTGACCAAGCAGCAGTTCTCAAATAGAGTTTTGAAAAGGATTTAAACACTATGGTAGCGGAGCAGGAGAATACACGTCCACTCAGCAAGCCGCCATAACCGGAAGTCCTCAATTCCTTTCAATATTGAAACATTATAATTGATGCTTGAAACCGGACAGTCAAGGGATTTGTGAATAAGTTTATGTTTCATATTGTGTCTATAGCGAGTAAGAAAGCCCTTAGGAGAAAGTGGCTGACAACTGATGTACCAAATGTTGAAGACTGGTTTGATGTTATTCTATATGTTACTTACTTCCACTGTAAGACTTGAACAAGAACAGTTTAAAAACCTTTGGTCATTCTCGTGAGTCTATATACACACTTAGATCAGACTGAGATTTTCTGATGTAAACACTACCTCCACCATGCTTATGTTCAAGCTACTCAAATGTTAAATGTTTAAGTTTATTTGTGCTATTTCTTTTATCTAAGAGTACATGATGATGTTACATGATGATGTTTTTATTTCTGTGTCATGCCACACAAGTTGCCCATCCCACACAGGATTACAGGACACCGAAATAACTACACAAAAAGTGTAGTACATACACAATCAAAATACACTATACAATACAATTCATCCAGCACATGTACAGCCTGATTTAAATCCAATCGTAGAACAATTATAAGTGTTTTTGCAAAGTATTGTACAGAAGCCAATAGCTGTTTTAAAAAAAACGTTCATGTACTGAGATAAAATAAATATTGTGATTATCTTTGTCACAGTTGTCAAAACATTTTATCTCCTTTATTTTTATATTGATTTTATGTATGATAAACATATATTTTTTTTGTCATTATTTAGAAGAAACTGTTTATTTTACCGCTGTATAGTGTACATGGCTATGTTTTTATGTTATTTAGTTATCTTTTCTCACAGGTATTTCCTTTTTCTTTTTTTTGTTAAACAAAAAAAACAAAAAATATGACCTGTATAATGATAATAATATAATAATATATAATAATATATAATATATAATAATATTTTGACAAAAAATAAATGCAAATGTTACAGAGGTTTTTTTCTTTTGTGGCATGCTACATGCTATGTAGTGGAGCTGCTGATGTTGACCTACAAGTCTAGAAGCCTAGTCTGCACTCTCAGAGGAGACGAGAGCAGCAGATCAAAAGGCTTCCAGCACCTTGGTTACATTGGTTCCTTTTATTTTCCTCTATGACAAAACGCACCCAAACAGCAACCAGTTAGGCTGGATGAAAACAGCAAAGGTGTCGCCATGGGAACATTCTCTCTGATACTCTGCCTGTGGTTGTATTGGTCAGATGAATGTGTTGTTTGAGCTGCTTACAATCAGAGAAACTCTGCTTATGAACGCGTTCAGCTCAGCAGCCTGAATATCACCCTTGAAACTGTAACTGCATGTTACCGTGACAACTCAAAGCAGGGGATGTACTGGGTCTTTCTCTAGAGTTAGTAAGCTGATGGTGATAAGGCTCTCTCCAGTGTTAACAAACTGTGGTCTGAAGGAAGTGTAAGACTTGATGAACAAAGACAGACCAAAGCTGATCTAACTACTGCCTTTCATCTACTGGCACAAGGATCCTCCTTCATAGGAGATGCTTCTTGTCCTGGACGGTAAAGAGGTCTTTGTAGTGAGGCCGGCAGCTGTGGCCACAAAGCACCTTTCATCTGCCCTCCCTCCTCACAGCCAGCCACTCTGAATAAGGCTGATTGATGTGGGCTCTTCTACAGGGCCACAGCGCTCTATGGACTGTGTTAGGCCTTGTTCAAACCAGCCAGAGGAATACAAGGATGGACAGGCGCTGCGGGAAACTCTCAGTAGTGTTTCAGACCTGACTGTCTAGTATGAACTTTGAATGGTGTGGTTTTAAAGGTCTGCTTACACCTAGTCTCGCAAAGCCAGACCAAACTACAGCAAGTAGTATGGTCTGGAAGCACTCTGTTTAGAGCCGTCTATTCGGGTGGGGAAACCGGGGGAAACTGGGCTAGCCTGTTTGTATTTGTTTAAACCAATCACAATCATCTAGGGCGGGGCTAACCCCGGGAAGCAGCAGCGGTGTCCTGCAAAATAGTGCCGGGGGGGGACTTATTTTGATGGAACGTCTTCACGTCCAGAGACTGTCAGAGAAATGGCTAAACCCGCAAACGCCACACAAAAACTATTAAAGACAAAAGGAATATACATAGTGTGTTGCTTTCTAACCAGCATGTCAAGACACCATACATTTTAGCCCCCGAGGAGCTCACGGGATAACTTAACCGGAGTTAACTAGCCACGTAGTGTTATCTCTGGTAACATTATCATCGGTGGTTGAGAGGCAAGGCTACGGCGGTCGAGTAGAATTTTTAGCATTCGAGAACTTATGTCACCACCTCCTATCGCTGTAGTCAGAGCCGTAGTCCGTCTGTTTACAGGCAGAACAGGGTTTTGACGTTGTGAGCGCTACACCAACTGCAGCAAGTAGCCGTAAGAGTTGCTAGGTGATAGTGGAAGCCGTTGGAATCTTTCCCCGTCGCTAAAACACCGCTGCTTAGTCCCTAATTCACCAAAGAAAGGGAACGGCGGATCTTAATCTAACTGGTTATAAGGTCCGGTGCTCAATTCAAACCCCCACGCTTAATTTTCCAGAGTTTATGAGGGTATTTCTGCCCGGGGGTAGTTGTACAATGAAGTTGGACAGCTAGGCTAGGGTGTGTCCCGAACCACCGCCGCCAATATTATTAAGTATTGCCACACTTTATTTCTGTCTACAGTAATGTGACTTCTCACACCCTGTGTGTGTGTGTGTGTGTGTGTGTGTGTGTGTGTGTGTGTGTGTGTGTGTGTGTGTGTGTGTGTGTGTGTGTGTGTGTGTGTGTGAGAGAGAGAGAGCGCTGCACATAAGCACATGGGTTGACTGTGAGCGAATTTGAGGGGGATCACAATAGGGTAAAGCCAGCAACCGGAAAAGGAGGGGGCTGCGTCAGGGCTGCGTAGCTTGCCGCCGCAAGCGAATAGACGCTGGCGGAAGTGGTCATGCCAGACTAGCTTACACCTAGCAAAATAATCCCTTTAGTGTAAAATATACAAGGCTTAAAATGTTTATGATGTCAAATAATATAATTTCTGCTAAAATATGATTGCAGAACATTCTTTCTTTGGTGGTCAAAGGTCAAGGTCACTATGACATTGCATGTTGTGAACGTTATATCTCAAAAACACTTTGAGGGATTTTCTTCAAACTTCAAAAAATGTCCACTCTGATTCAAAGATTAACTGAATAGATTTTGGAGGCCAAAGCTCAAAGGTGATATAAAGTTCTACAAATTAAACCTTTTTAAACCTAAACCTTGATCGACTTATATTTGTGTAACACAACTTATTGCTAAGTATTAGTTACAATGGAAATGTCATATTTCAGTCCTGAGGATTGCTTAATAACTTTGAGGCACAGCACGATACGCTTATTTTGGGACCCTTCCCAACTTTTGACAGTGGAATCGGAAAAAATTGCATGACATACATTACTAAAACAAATGGTTCCACTCAGTGGAAACAAGAACTTAGATAAGTAGCTTTGCCAGTGGCTTATTGGCAGAGAACCTATGAAAAAACTTGAGGCTCCATAGTGGCCCTCACCATGGTACAAGGCCCCTGGGGAGCAAGGTAATCCAATCTGGGCCTCTTGCTGCTCTTTCTGCTTGGATGATACAGTGAATATCTTGATCAGGACCAGAAAGTCCTATTCAGATGGTTCAAGAGGAGTAGTTTTCGTCTCCCTAACATCCTCCCTCGAACAGACCGCAGCTCAATCTTATTTAAAGAGGACCTATTATACTTTTTCGACTTTTATGACCTATACACGTTGTTATAATGATTTATAGTCATGTTTAACCATACTAGCGTATCAAATAATTATGTACATGCATTTAGACGTATTCCCTGCTGACCGTCTGGGGTGGCTGTGCAGAGCGCTAAACACTAGGGCAGCCGGTCGAGAATTCACTTGTTCAAATCGGTTCAAATTCCTGCCATCGTGTCGTCACGTTCCCGGATTTTTCCATGTATGGTAATGCTGAAAGGTGGTGGCGCGCTCCGACCATGCCCCCACCTTCCTGCTCTCAAATCTGCCCGTGCGCTGCTGAAAGTGTTCCGGAAGGAAGGTAACCAATCACAGGAGGGGGGGGAGGGGGCGGAGAGTGGACAGAGACTGCTGTGCGCGCTCAGATGAGAGGAAGAGTTTCCCGACAATCTACATAGTTTTTTGTGATGTGATTCGTGTCAGGTTGCTCTATAGTACTTTTTAACGAGAAATTAAGACCAGAAAAGTAGTATAATAGGAGATCTTTACTGCCGACCAATAATACAGGTATCGACCCATTGCTCAGGTTGGTTCAGGGCTGGGCCTGGCCCAGTCACAGCAGAGGGCAGAGGTCCCTTTTGGGATATCATATCTCAGATATGATGAAGTTATGTTGATATAATTAATTCTGTAGCTTGCTACACAGTATGTGTTTTGTTAGTAATATGAAAATGTCTTCTTTCTCATAATATCTGATCAACTGAATATGCCTTTTAAACATGTGTAATTAAGTACGGGTCCTCAGTGTAACTGGGGACCCGTAATTATTACTCTCCACCATACTTCTTCTTACTTCTTCTTACTTCTTCTTATTCTTCCTCACATTTTTCTAGCTGCTTCTCCTCCCACACCGTTGCATGTAGAAACGCGAAAATTTCACACAACGTGCGTCCCCACCCCACGGGGTGTGCTATTATACAGTTTTTTGAATTTCCGCTAGGGGGCGCTGTTATGAAGTCCCGACTGAAAGAACTTTGAGAGGCCACGCCCCGCACACCGTAACTCCGATTGACTTGAAATTTCGCACACAGGTGTATGTTAGGGTGCTCTACAAAAAAGCCTCTGGGACCATAAAAATTCTTCTGGGAATATTTCCCGCTAATTAGCATAAACTGAAAAACAGCGTGTTATCCACAACTTTCTGAAATTTGACTGTATCAACACCAAATTTCTCGTGAAGCCCCGGAGGACTACAATAAACATACCCGTAAAAGATTAGTAGGACAACTTGAAAAACATGGCCGCCATTGACCAAAACATTTACGAAGGGGCGGGGCTTAATAACACGTTGGCCATAACTCCTTAACCATAGGTCCTATCATCATGAAACTTGCTAGGTATGTGCAGAAGTCATGTGGTAGCATGTCCCTCGAAGCTTATCGCGATTTACCCATAGGGGGCGCCACAGGGGCAGGGCCTATCCACAAATTGGCCATAACTCCTTAACCATAGGTCCTATCATCATCAAACTTGCTGGGTGTGTGCAGAAGTCATGTGGTAGCATGTCCCTCAAAGCTTATCGCGATTAACCCATAGGGGGCGGCACAGGGGCGGGGCCTATCCACAAATTGGACATAACTCCTTAACCATAGGTCCTATCATCATCAAACTTGCTGGGTGTGTGCAGAAGTCATGTGGTAGCATGTCCCTCGAGGCTTATCGCGATTAACCCATAGGGGGCGCCACAAAAGTCACCCGACTCCGATTGACTTGAAATTGATTACACATGTACAGCTCATGGTGCTCTACAATTTCGCTCAAAGGAATTTTTTTTTAATTTCCGCTAGGGGGCGCTGTTATTAATCCCCGACTGAAGAAAGTTTGAGAGGCCGCGCCCCGCACACCGTAAGTCCGATTGACTTGAAATTTCTCACACTGGTGTATTTTAGGGTGCTCTACCAAAAAGCCTCTCGGACCATAAGAGTCAACCTGGAAATACTTTCGGCTAATTAGCATAAACTGAAAAACAGGGTTTTATCCACAACTTTTTCAAGTGTTACTCCATCAACGCCAAATGTGTCGCGAAGCCCCGGGGGACTATGACGCACGTCTCCGAAAAATATTGGAAGGATAGCTTCAAAAACAGGGCCGCCATTGACTAAAACGTTTACGCAGGGGCGGGGCTTAATAACACGTTGGCCGTAACTCATTGACCGTAGGTCCTATCATCATGAAACTTGCAGGATACGTGCAAAAGACATGTGGTGGCGTCTCCCTCTAAGCTTGTCGAGGTCAACCCGTAGGGGGCGCCGCAAATGCGAAAAAAGTCATTCGCCGATGCAATGTTTGCCAGGCCACGCCCCTTTCCCCCTGACTCCGATTGACTCATCATTTGTCAGACATGTACAGCTCGTGCCGCTCTACGGTAAAGTCTCTCGGACCACAGGGGTCGGCCGTGATTTTTTTTCTTCCCCGATTTGCACGGGCGGCCCGTACTTTCAAAATCTCCGTGGGATTTCTAGTTTGTCACTAATATCTCTCTGCTCCCTCTCTCTCTCTCTCTCTCTCTCTCAATTCAAAAAGCATGACTTTTGTAGAAAACCGTAATGCCAAAGCATTACATATATTACAAATAATAACAAATGAGAACAGTCCGAACTTTGTTAAAGTCTGTCTCCTGTCAGTCACTGTTCTCAGGTTGGTCCATGCCTTTGTCTCCTCCAGGTTGGACTACTGCAGTGCACTCCTCATCGGGATCCCTGGCAAGAGCATCCAGAGGCTCCAGTACATTCAAAACAGCGCTGCCAGGATCCTGGTGAGGGTGCGCAAACACGATCACATCACCCCCATCCTGAAATCACTACACTGGCTCCCTGTCTCACTCAGAATTGAGTACAAGGTCTCCCTCCTCACCCACCAGTGCCTTCACGGACATGCCCCCCTTTACCTTCAGGAACTCCTCATCCCCCCGACAACCTCACGTACACTCCGTTCAGGATCCACCCACACCCTCCAAACCCAACGAACAAAACTGCGCACCATGGGTGATCGGGCCTTTTCTGCTGCTGCCCCAAGACTGTGGAACTCCCTCCCTGACCACCTGAGGGCCCCACAGACTACAGCTGTTTTTTTTTTGTTTTTGTTTTTTTAATATTTTTTTTTGGCATTTTTATGCTTTATTGATAGTGCAGAGAGACAGAGGTGAAATGGGGCAGAGAGAGGAGTGACGTGCAGAGGACGACCGCGGGCGGGAATCGAACCCGGGTCTGCTGCTGGGCCCGGCCCGGGGGGGACGACCTACCAACTGAGCTAAGGGCGCCTCACTACAGCTGTTTTTAAACAAACCCTTAAAACGCATCTTTTTAAAAGAGCATTTAGCTAAAATGTCTTTGAGGTTCCCCTTTTAATTGTTTTAAATGCTTTTATTCTCATTGATTTGTTTTTCTTAATTAAGTACGGGCCCGTAATTATTGTTCTCCACCATACTTATTCTGAGTGTTGGTGGTGGTGGTGGTGGTTCTTATTCTTCCATGACATTTTTCTAGCTCCTACTCCTCCCACACCATTGCACTTAGATATTCCAAATTTTCACCCAACGTGCGTCCCTACCCCACGGGGTGTGCAATTATACAGTTTTTTGAATTTCCACAAGGGGGCGCTGTTATTAAGCCCTGACTGAAGAAAGTTTGAGAGGCCACGCCCCTCACACCGTAAGTCCGATTCACTTGAAATTTCTCACACAGGTGCACATTAGGGTCCTCTACAAAAAAGCCTCTGGGACCATAAAATTCCGTCTGGGAATATTTTCCGCTAATTAGCATAAACTGAAAAACAGGGTTTAAACCACAACTTTGTCAAATTTATATTTTTATATCGTATTGACACCAAATTTCCCACGAAACCTCGGGGGACTATGAAGCACCTCTCCGAAAAATATTAGAAGGATAGCTTGAAAAACATCACCGCCATTGACCAAAACGTTTACGCAGGGACGGGGCTTATCAGCAAATTGGCCATAACTCATTGACCATAGGTCCTATCATCATCAAACTTGCTAAATATGTGCAAAATACATGTGGTAGCATGTCCCCAAAAGTTTGTCTCGATTAACCCATAGGGGGCGCCACAAATGCAAAAACCATAATTCAAAAATGCAATGTTTGACAGGCCACGCCCCTCGCCCCCTGACTCTGATGGACTTGAAATTTATGACACATGTTCAGCTCATGGTTTTCTACAATAAAGCCTCTTGGACCAGAGGGTCAGCCATGATTTTTTTTCTTCCCTAATTTACATGACCTGAAAGTGACATCTTTGTGGATTTCCAACCTATCATCACCAAATTGTGTACATCAGGGGACCAACAATCACAAGTGTATAAAGTTTTAGCGAGATAGCTAAAAAAAAAATGCTGCCCTTTATGAAAACGTCTTCGCTAGAGCGGCCGTTTTTCTGCCGATTTGCCACGATTGCCACCTTCAATCGGCCACAACTCGGGACTCGAGTTTGGAAAGCGAGCAGCGGCGGTTTGTAGAAGCGTTCGAGCCCGGCCGACGGGTGGGGCGCCGCCGATGCGGGGCTGGCGGTCGGCGCCGGATGGCCCGTACTTTCAAAATCTCCGCGGGATTTTCTAGTTAAGTACTCTCCACCATACTTATTCTTCTGTTTCTTCTTATTAAGTACAGGTCCTCAGTTTACTGAGGACCCGTAATTATTAAGTACGGGCCCGAAAGAATTGAGGGCCCGTAATTATTATTCTCCACCATACTTATTCTTCTGTTTCTTACTTCTTTTTCCTTCCATTTTTCTAGCTGCTACTCCTCCCACACTGTTACACGCAGACATGCAAAAATTTCACAGAATGTGCGTCCCCACCCCACGGGGTGTACTATTATACAGTTTTTTGAATTTATTAATTCAAAAAACTGTTATTAACTGTTATTAAGCCCAGACTGAAAAAAGTACTGTAAGTCCGATTGACTTGAAATTTCTCAAACAGGTGTATTTTAGGGTGCTCTACCCCACGGGGTGTGCTATTATACAGTTTTTTTAATTTCCGCTAGGGGGCGCTGTTATTAAGCCCCGACTGAGCAGTGACGCTAATTTCAGTTAGCATGTCAATAGCGGTTTCCGTTTAAACTAGCACGGTCTCGGATAGCTCTGCTACCGGTGAATGTAAACATGATCGCTTACACAGAATTGATCGTTTTGAAACTTGTATAGCCTATCTCAATTTAAAACACACATTTTAAGAATAATTGAAAATATAAAAATAAGCTTGTACTAGTAGCCTATACTGTACTAGTAGCCTATACCGTTTTACACACTGTGTAGGCCCAGGCAAGTTTCACTCAACTATAATTTAGAAAACAATATATAGGCTACTAGTACAAGCTTTATTTTTATACTTTCAATTATTCTTAAAATGTGTGTTTTAAATTGAGAAAGGCTATACAGGTTTCAAAACTATCAATATATTTCATTTTATTTTAAAACCAAGCAGGTAGAAGCATAATACCATTTAGTTATCCTATCGCAATTGCATTGCAAATTGCTATATTGGCCACTTTAATTGCAATCGCACAATTCCTCCAAATCGTGCAGCACTAATTGGTGCACCATAAAATATATGCTAGTGAACCTAGATGAAAAAGTTAGGTGCACTGGTGCAACCAATGAAACATTAAGGCTGGATCTCGATTCAGGGGTTGCAGCCTACGAAGGCTGCATTTGAAGACCGATTGCGTCATAGCGGCGCACAAAGGCTTGTTCCATTTGCAACGATTTGCAAGGCTCCTTCATATGCGGCCGAGAAATCCAGCCTTCGTTTCACGTTTTTTTTTAAATGGGGCAGAGAGGGGAGTGACAAGCAGAGAACGACCGCAGGTGGGAATCGAACCCGGGTCTGCTGCTGGGCCCGGCCCGGGAGGGGGACGCCTTACCAACTGAGCTAAAGGCGCCCCCCGTGTCACGGTTTTGAAGGCTGCAACAGATGGATCCTTCGCGGCCCAACATATCCCAAGATTCATTGCGTTTTTTTCAGAGATGGCATAAAATAAAATAAAAAATTACAAAACAGCAACGTGTTGCTCCATCTTCTTAACTTTTATCTTCCTTTCTTTTTTTCTTGTACTTTTTTTTCCTTTTCGTCTGGTAAGCAACTTCTTTTTCTTTTTTCCTCCGTTGACAAGGCTGTCTCCGATGGCAACAATCAGGGTCCCGTTTAACAACGCTCATTCGGCCCTGGTTCGGCCTTCGAATCGGCCTTCATAGGCTATAGCCTTTATAGACCACGTAGACCGCGTCCTTCCAAGGACCCGGTCTCTGGATTGAGATCCAGCTTAAGTCTGGAGCCCTGCCTCCGGGCCATTCTTGGGGGCTTAATATCTCATGAATGCTTTAAGGGATTTTCTTTAAACTTTGCACAAATGTCCACTCTTACTCAAAGATGAACTGACTGATTTTGGAACTCAAGGGTTTCATGTCTCATGAACGCAATATCTCAAAAACACTTTGCGGGATATTCGTCAGAATTGGCACAAACTCACACTTTAATTAGAGGATGAACTGATTACATTTTGGAGGTCAAAGGTCAAGGTCACTATGAACTGACATATTGTGAACGTTATATCTCAATAACACTTTGAGGAATTTCTTCAAACTTCACACAAATGTCCACTTTGACTCAACGATGAACTCTAAGGTTTCTGCAAGCTTACTTATTTATTTTTTATTGTCAGGTGGCAGTGGCCTTGTACAATATTGTAGCTTTACCTTCTTTAAAGCATTGACTACCACCACTGGACTTTCACCGCTCGGCAATTGTCACAAAGGCATAGAACTACCATGCGGTAGTTGTAGATATGTAGTGGTTACAGGTTATTAAGAGACAGAACTAGTGAATGCAAAAGCAGTTACCAGTTGTGTGTTGCCACTGTGTGCTAACTAGCATGGTGCTGACACTGTGGAGTAGACCTCTTCTCACAACACTCTTTACCAGGACACAGCCTTGTGCAAATGGTAGTCAATCAAGACGATTGAGCCAGCCCCAAAGGATGGCACACACAAACATTCAGGGAGTACACACTAATGCTGCGTCCACACCAAACGCGTTTGGGGAGGAAGGGGCGGTCACTTTGCATACAAAAAAACTGGCGCCGCTCATTCGCTCGAGTTGAGAATATTCATCTCACGCTATTTTTTTGCGTGAGGTCTCGCGGTTTGGGTGTGGACACAGCATAAGTCTCTTCTTCCGATTTGAAATCACCCTCCCTGTCTTACACACAATATGCTTTGTGTGGTATTATCTGCTACAACTTTTCTCCGGCAACTGGAATCTTGCTAGATACTTGAATGACTTTTAACTGCACTTGAACAACAAATAAAACTGTTATGTAATTTGTGGAACCACTTGATTTAATGTTTATATCTAGGGAATAATATTTTGTTTGATCATACTGCAGTAAAAAGATGTCATGCTAGGTTTGAGTTAGTTTAGAAACAGTTTCATAACATTATTTGTCCACCATAGAGCAATGACAATTTGTTTTGTAAACTGTGAAATATCCCGATCAGATATATCTTGCTTAAAATTTAAAAAAAAAAAAAAAAAAAAATTAAAAAAAAAAAAAAAAAAAATAATAATAATAATAATAATAATAATAATAATAATAATAATAATAATAATAATAATAATAATAATAATATAACTTATTATACGTATGATAATAACTAATTTAAGGGGTCCATAATGAAACTGTTAACTTTTATTCATACCTACCTATTGATATTATAGACGGTTAAAAGAATCCATTATTAGTTGGGCAACACAAAAAACTAAAATGTATTCAAAGTTGGCCTATATTAATCACCAAAGAAATACACCAAGTCTTTAAAAATATTGGGTATTTTACCTGGTAAATTACTTTGACCCGTTCTTATGGTAGGGGTGGGCGGTAGGCCTATACCGGTGTTGTCATGCAATGATAGGGATTTCGCAATACCATCATGACGTCATACACAATAAACTAAATTTTCTTGCCCTTGCTACCAATTTGCCACCTTCCATGAAAAGCAAAAATATTTATTTTCCAATTTTCTTAATAAGAGAAATAATAAATAGATAAAATATACAGAATAATTTGCACAACACCTGTTGCATCCCTTCACAACCGTCACAAAGAAACCTCAGAACTTGATGAAATATCACAGTATCTCTGAATTGAAAATCCACTTCTGCTGGCAGAAACCCTGATATTAGTGAATTTTCCAGACAAAAGTAGTAAACTTGCAAAACATGTATACACAATATTCAATCATACTTTTAATGTAACTGCGTGGGAGATTGAATTCTTACATGTTTTGTTTCCAAATTTTTCATGAATAAAAACGTTTTTATAAACATCAACCTTTTTTTTCTTTCTTTTTTTAATCGCACCTTACATCAACCTGAAATCCCATATGTACAGTAGGCAGCCTGAGCCGATAGAAGAGAAAGCTTTGGGAGGGCGCTTGCTGAGGGGCAGAGCTTGTGGACGGTAAGGTTCAGGAGCAGTGACAGTCTGATGTAGCCTGGTCCAACCAGACCATCGTACTTCATTTCATTTGTACAGAAGGTCTGGAACTGCTGTAATTGGCAAACGTTCACTCACTTGGAGGCGGGTGTCTGTTGAAGTTTAAAACTATTGGATCTGCCCAGTGCCACTCTGATTAGCTAACCAATCGCATAACGTTTGGTCGTCACGTGTGTCATGAGCCGGCTTCTGACGGTGCATTCCAGTTGGATATGGAACTCGGAAATTTCCGACTTCACTACATATTGTAGTCATACTGTAGATCTACCGGTACCTGGCAACGGTAACTTGTTAGAGCCTAACGTATAGTTATTTGGACGAGAAAGGTTGTCGGCGTCCATACTTTCGCGAGCAGATGCACTGGAACACAGACAGGTCGGAACTCGGAACTACCAAGTCGGAAATCTCCTTCTTCCGAGTATAAAGGAACGCAGCATTCAACTGAAACTGGAGCGCGACTTCGACGTCATCGTTCTCAGCCATTCGCTCTGTTCGCTGATTGGACGGCTGTAAATTAGCCGGAGAAAACTGAGAAATGCACTGCACACCAAGACTGACTACTGAAGGGAAAATGAAATTTGGCCGGAAGTAGGTAGGCGGGCGGAGCTAGGCTAAGTCTGATGTGCCAGCAGCAGCATTGTGAGAGGCGGAAGCAGCACTAGGCTTGTTTACAGGCTTAAGCGATAGGCTGTGTTACTCAGAAAGTTTTGTAAGTTTGTAATGGTTAAGATTTCGATAGAGTAGGAAATTAATGAGCTTTTGTGCACAGCATTTACTAACCGAAAGAATGGGCTAACATGTGAAAAGAGTCGCTGAGTAGCGTAGTTAACTGCATTTGCAAGAGACTGCGCTCTGTGAACGTGATTGATGAGTGACTACAGAAAAGCAGGTGATAGGTAACTTTGGAGGCGGGCTGTCGCCGTGCCCACCCAATCAAAAGCTAGGAATGCTAATGGTATATTATATACACATTTTGGAATTGGCTGAAAAAAAAATCATTTTCTTCAATTTTGATTTTGTGGGCAAGACAAGACGAGGCTGAGTCCACCCTTGGCCCTGGCTAACGCCGGCCTCGCTCCACGAGTGTTTTAATTAATTTCGGACACTAATGGTGTTAATCTATCGGTAACAGACGTGTAGGTGTTCGCACATGTGTAGATTAGTATGTGGGGAGAGGATCATCATATATCCTATATCATATTTGTTTAGCCTGTTAATTTCAAGATCTTTGGAATTAAGAATGCATGAAACTCCCCCATTCTCTGTTGGAAAATGATCATACAACTCATTTACTTAAAGCTATTATATTATCAACACAATAAATGTATTTATAAAGAGATATGCCAGGCTACTACTCTCAATATAGGGCTAAAGACGACACCAAAACGTTATACCGTATTATAATATCGTCACCGCCAAAGACAAGAAAAATACTGTGATGAAAATTTTAGGTAATATCTCCCACCCCAACATTATAGGTGGAACTTGCTTTAGGCTACTAGCCTACCTGTCATAGATGCCCTGGGTAGAAACGGGCCTCTGAAGCACTAGTAAAACTCAAAGAGGGCTAGGTTCCTAGGTCTGAATGGGGACGGTATGCCTACTGCTATTCTAGCCTGGTCCGACTACTTAAGTGAAATGAAAATTGAGCGGAAGTATGTAGGCGGGCGGAGCCAGGCTACTGCTATTCAGTGTCAAAATTAAAATGCACCTCGCTTTTGCAAAATGGCATGACAACAAGCATTGAGCACCCACAGGCCTTTCACAGTAGCCTACATTCTGCATGTATCACAAACACTTGCTTCCATGCCGTTAAAAGAGCTCGATGTCTTTGTTACACCAAATGAACAATCACCAAACAGGCTAATTGATTTTCTTTTTAATGCTAATGTCATAGCACATCTCTGCAGGCTACACTCCTGTTTCTGTAACAACTTTAGCCTCTTTAGCTGTCTGTTTTCTTTTCACTCTTACCTTTACGGATGAGGTCTTCGTTTTCTTGGTCGAAGCCCAGCCGATGACATTTCCTCCACAGCCCCATGTTAGTGGAGTTATATCGCCTGCTACACTCATCCGCGGCGCTCATGGCGAACATCTGCCGCCGTGTCCGGGCCAGGTCCCAGCGGTGCGGGCTGCTCCGGCTGGCCCGCAGAGGGAGGCTGTTGTTGGGGATGTAGATGAATCCCGGGTCCTTCCGGCGGCTGGAAAAGCTCCGGCACCGCTCCCTGTATCTTCTGGCGTCGGTCTCGTACCAATGGTCAGAGCACAGCGCCACAGCCAGCATGCCCAGGGCGCAGAGAGACAGAGAGAGCCCCGCGTACAATAGTAACTTCCCGGCAGCCATGCTTGCTTCTGTTACAGCCGCATCAGCACCTCGACAGACGGACAGCTCCTCTGCGGTTGAGCTCACATCCCCTCTGGAGCACAGCGTCGGAACCGTTACCAAGGTGGTGGAGATAGATTAAACAAAGCTCAGTGTCTAAATCAGATGTTAAATCCCACTGTTATCCTCTTGTAAATAACAGGCTCTCCGCAGCGTGGTCGGCGCTGCAGCAGCTCGGCGTTTATCTCATCTCACACCCGGATCTCCAGCATTCATCTGTCTGAGCAGGGTGACACCATCATGCACAAAACACATCAGAACAGCTTTAATCTCCTTGGTCAAGCACACAGTAGGCCATGTTTTACATAGAATAGGCCTACACTTAACTGCATAATCCACCCACTTAAGGGGTAGAGAAAATAATGCAACGCTTATTTACAAATAGGCCTACATAGGACTACTATATAGGCTTCTAATGCCTGACGATAGCTGCGTTATTGACGTAGTGTAAATGTACCTGATGTGGGCTATCCGAACACAGCCCATGCATAGCAGTCCATCAGCAGAAGGAGAGTGCAGAGGGGTCGAGCAGACGTTTGATAGGATAATGGCAGCTCTCCCCGAACAGGCGCCTGACCATGGACCAATCAACGGCAGTCTGTCAATATTTGACTGAACAATCATTAACTGCGCCTTCATGTGCTGTTGCCTAACGCTACAGCTGACATGGTTTATTGCATTGCTCAATTCCTGTGCATCCTTTCGATGACAAGTAGGATATTACAGGTAGCCTATTTTGAATATTAGGCAACTTAAAATGATAAGTAGGCTAGCCTATTTAAATTGACCTACAATGAGCAAGTAGAGCCAAAGCTGGATTTCAAAATGGGTAAAGCATGGTTTTGTAGAGGTGTAAAGGGTTGCTGTTAATTCATTAATGAAGTAAAAACTTCCAACGCGGCACAGCTCTGCGAGCCAAGGCTTTAGGGTGCTCCAGACTAAACTTACAAACGTATAACGTAGGTAAAGCTGGGGTGGGTAACTTTTTCACTGTAATTTGGCAAAAATGTCATACTAGCCATTCAGCTATAAGTGGTCTGAGATCTACTCATCACTTTGCTCTCCCCTGCCTCTATGTGCCGCCCCCAAAAATTGCCACCGCTCATGTACACTTTGACCAATCAGAGCGAGGCTCCGATTCTCCGTTCTTATTGGCTGTTGGGACTGTCTGTTCACCTTGGCAACGACGTTGTTGCGTCAGTTGCGTGAGCGTTCAAGACCCTAGCAGTCTGACAGTTTGCCAACAAACAGCAATGTCTACAATCAACTGCCCCTAAATGTCCTATTTCCTGTTTAACAACAACTGCTTACACCGCTAAGACAGCAAGGATACGAGGAAAGACCGGGAAAGAAACTAGTTGAAAAGACATTAACGCGCATAACTGTCGTTCGGAGGGAGGAGCTACAGCAGGTAGAGCGTGTCAGGGAGGGACCAGAGAGAACACAAGTGGAGCGGTTGAGGTATTTGGATTCGAATCTCTATCCCGATTGCTATTTTCACCCAAAACATATACCTATATGAAGCTATATATATATACCTATATAAAGCTATATATATATATAGCTTTAAAGAGATTCGTAGCAAAGAATGTTTCGGGAAACACGCAACATTTTAAGTAGGAACTCTAAGTAGGGTTTACGAATGACGTAGCGTTATAGGAGGCTTTAAGAAGGCTTCGGGAAACCGGGCCCAGGACTAAAAAAGCATTCTGAGCAAGACCTGAAGGGGTGCCACAAATGCAATAAGCTTATCTGCTTCATGGATTTACAAAAAAGGGAAATGGCAGCAGACAACATGACAATATAAACACTTTTATTTGTAGGCTATAATTTATTTTTAATTCAAAGTCTATCTGCATATGTCTGTTATCTGGGGGCGGAGGAATTTATGGGAATCCTGCCGTAATTGAAACCTGAAAAAGGCTTAAATTTCAAAGGCTTGAAACTCTGTGTTTGAAAACTTGACATCTTGTAAAAAAGGTGTTTTTCAGCTACAGATTTGCAAAGTTACAGATCTGGCACTGTTGTGTGTAGGCCTATCATTTTGTTTCCCGGTTTTGAAACCTTGTAAATGGGGATCTAAAAACAGGTGTCCATATGTTGAGAATAACGTTTTGAAAGGGTGAATATTTATTTTGAAGCATTGTTCATTTACACTATTGCAATGTATTTAATTCAGACCTGAGTTGTCAGCACTGACTTTTCAGAGATTTGAACCCACATTTCCAAGCTTGCGAGTCATGGCAAGATTATTGGCAAACTCCGATACTGAAAAAAAAAAAAGGAGTGGGTATGCTATAGGAGGGAAGAAATCCTGTTGACAAAGAGGTTGGGCTGTGCGCACTGAAGAAAACACAAAAACTTTTAGGAAAACACCAGACAGGTTGGTCTGAGTGATTTCAGGAAGCAGAATCAGTGGAACATGTAGGCCTATGGATGGGAGATGATGAAAAATCACTTTGTAAGAACTAAGTTAGGAGGATTAACAAAATGTATCTTTGAAGGGAGAACTCAGCATGAAGAATGGGGCACAGGTTCAGGTAGCCAGCCTACTGTTAGCTTTTTTATTTTTTTTGTTTAAATTTATTTAGATTTTTATTATTTTAAATTCATAAAATAAATAAATAATTTTGTTTTTTGGAGGGAATAAGAGTGAATGGTTTTTGATCCTATTATCCACACTCCAGAGCAGTAGGTGGCGGTAATACACCAGTAGGGTAGATGCCGTAAAACTCAAAAAGAAGAAGAAAAGTCTGTGTGACAGTGAAGGTTACTGTTAGCTTAAACATTAGCACATTTAATTGATCATTTAACATGTGTGAGGGGCTTTAGCGGCGTCTGGTTTGTTTCACTAAATAACTTCCTTACCGGCTGCAGACTCAGGTAAGAGCGCATGTTATTGTTTAGAAGGCTAATGGATTTGGCATACGCCTATAGATGGAAGTAGAAACCGTAAGGTAGGCTATATTAGCCCCTTGCTTTAACGTGGCGATTGAAGAACATCTCTACTAACGTAAACCAGTGTTAGGTCAGCGTGTGGATAGATTGATAGACAGACTATCCGACTGACAACATGTTCGCTTTCAAACTCTAAATCTTTAGGGACAATATTAACAACAAAAATAAGAGACTAAATCAACTTTATCCTATGTGAGCTGTTTAGTACTGTTTTCTTGAATGATTTGGAGACACTGGGTCATATAATGTAGGCTAATTTAGTTTAATTTATTTTATCCACATTTTTATTCAAATGACCAAGACAGCATGGAGGTAGCCTATTGAAATCGGTTTTGTGTAAACGTTTTGTTTAATGACGGTAGGATAAGTCACAGATCGAAAGTACAGCCTGACAAAAGATGTGTCAAATATTATTTGAGTTGGAACATTTGTAATTGTTTAGTTTCTAAACCGACAATTACTGCAAATGAGACGTGTTTTATGCAAACAAAAACCATGTTATAAAGAACTTGAACAGCACTTAAAAAAAACACTGGTCACACCAATGTTTTTTTTACCTTATTCTTTTTTTACCTTATTCTTTTTACAACAGCAATTCTTAAAAACTTTTTTCTCAAAGACCTTTTTTGGCCTACAACAATCTGTTTTAAAATTTTATTTTATTTTATTCAAAATCTCAAATTTTGGCTAAGGACAGTCTGTTTTGAATACTTTTCCAGCATCTTACTTTCAAGCTTCCACTGCCTCCTGGTATGTGAAGTGACACCTCTGGCCCATTTATTGAGACCTACGTGCAGGCTGTAAAGATGTTCCTCTGCTAACTGTTGCTAATGTTTGTGTTGATCTGCAAATTAACTGGCAGTAGGCTACTAGCAGCAGAGCTAACATTATTATAGCCATTATTAGTGCTTTGTGTTAGAGAGAGAGAGAGACGGTTTGTGTGTCTGATACATGGTCTGATAGCAGCCCCCCCCCCCCCCCCCCCCATACCTGCATCAGACAGACAACGTGTTGCTCTGAGCAAGAGCTGACGTTTGTAAACCTATCTATGTTGTAAACACGTAAATAGTTTTACAGGTCCACATTCAATAGGCGACTGTATATCTATAAAAAATAAATAAAAAAAAGCTAACCTTACCTTGTATTTATGGCAACTAGTTTGTAAAGTTAGTTTGTAAATATG
Organism: Hyperoplus lanceolatus; assembly: GCA_026929865.2. NCBI lineage: Eukaryota > Metazoa > Chordata > Actinopteri > Uranoscopiformes > Ammodytidae > Hyperoplus > Hyperoplus lanceolatus. Next base: position 464,075 of record CM049416.1, on the reverse strand, counting down.
TAAAGAGGCCTAGGTAATTTGTATACTACTTGGTCAGCATTTTCTATTCATTTTGCCTCTTTCAGAATTGTATATTATGCCAACAGTGTGGCACTTCTGTAAACTTACTGAAAGGTGCCTGGTCCAACACTCATGCATTTTTCAAACTTTTCTCTGCGCTGTCTAAGGTGATAGATAGTGTTGCCACGGTGATTTTATTTATTTATTTATTTAGCGAATGCAAAGTCCTTTAGCCAAGCAGTTGTCTCTTGCTCTGTTGTATGAAGGGTGACAAGTCCTCCTTTTTTTTTGTAGAGGGCATGCTTCAATGATGTGATGCATTGTTTGCAGCTCTCCACAAGCACACTGTGGGGTTGGGCTGCTGCCCCATTTGTGAAGGCTGGCCAAGCAGGGGCCATGTCCAGTCCTGAATCTGTTCAATGTTGTCCACTGCTTCCTTGGGAGATTGGTGCCAGGTAGGGCTGTCGCGATAACCGCACAGATGAAATACTGCAATATTTTCAAGCCAATCGCAGAGCATGGGCGGTCAACGCAACAACCGCACGTGACGTTCATGGACCTGTTATAAAAGGTGACGAACCCCCGTTTTTCAAAACTCATATTTGGAAAAAAGATTTGAAGACCAGTGCTGTGTCTGAAATCACGCACTTCTGTACTTACACTTACTTTTTTGAGTGCACTTTGCGCAAAACCGGAGAGTGTGCCAAAATGCAGTGCACTGTAAGTTCCTCGGTCGTGCACTCAAAACGGTCTAAAACTTGAGTGTGGAGCGATGGACACTTTCCACACTCAACGGCCGCCATCTTGCCTACGTAGCGAAGAGGACGGGACATTAAAATCAAAATAGACGAGCTTGAAGCAACCATGGAGACAGACGCGCTCTACAAAAGTTAAATTACACATTGTTTTTGTTTTTCCGTGATTTATGTTCCTGTTTTGGCTATTGGTAACACAAGCAGAAAAAAATACCACCGAAGAAGAACCGTCAAAATGCAAAGTCATTTCCGGTAGGTGCGTGACGGCAGTTGGGACAGTGCACTGTAGAAATGAGAGCACTGCGTCTATAAGTAAGTGTACTGTAGGGATAATAAAGTGCACTCAATGTAAGTGCACTTACCTAAGTGTGCGATTTCAGACACAGCACAGATCTTGTTTTTAAAAGGAAATTAATTGTATTTATTAAAATTATATACAAACATTTAATAAAACACCTTCCTTCATTGCAAATGAACAGTAGTAGGCTACAAATAGACCGAACTCTGATGTGTTTACTACAGACTTTATTCCTCTGCTCCGCTGTGATCGCTCTCGCTGTCATCTCTCTATGCTCTGGTTCGATCAGCCTCGCTGCTGTCCTCGGCATCTGAGACGCAACATTTATTTAATGCTCATACTTAATCACATAGCCTAGTGCTGGAACGAAAGCTATAAACGCCGTGGTTTAAGGCTGAAATGATAACCGGGGTAAGTTACAGAGTCGTTTGGAAGGCTTCCGCGATCTCCGTTAGTTTCAGTTTACAGCCGATAAAGTTACAATCACAACGACCGCATGGACAGCGTTTAAATAAAGCCTCTTATTCTTATTATCATTAGGGCTTTGATGCAAATGATGAAATCTAAACATTACGGCGGCTGTGGTGTGGGTAAAAGGAAAAGCGCAGTTGGCAATCTCATCTCTCCTTACTGCCACAGTAAAAGTCGATCGCACAGCGGATTCCTGCCTCTGATACGTTGACTTGCAACATAATGATTTGAGGCTTTGCATTGGCTTTTGCGATGTCCCGTGCCTCCTGTTCTCTCTCCACACAAAGCGTTCTCTCTCCCATTGCACACACGCATGCCCCGGCCGCTTCCGAGAGCACAGACAGTGTTGGTTCCACCCGATAAAAAAAATAAAATAAACACAACTGAAGCTATGTATATACTAAATATAGCCTATTATTATTATTATTATTATTAAGCTGAATGGGGGAAAAACCCCGTCTTATATTCGGACCAATACGGTACAAACAAGTTGGCTTAATAAATATAGACCTATAATTAGGCCTAAAAAGGGGTGGAGCAATTATATTGCATACCGCACGGTTTAACCACCCTGACTCACCGCACGGGGTATTCCTTCATCGCGACAGCCCTAGTGCCAGGGACCGGTAGGGTAGGGTCTGACTTGGGACGTCCTTGGACTCCCATTCCTTTTTCCAAACTGATTGGATGGTGAGATCAGCTGGTGGTGGGTTCTTCCAAATTGGACGTCTAGATGGAAGTCGAGCAGTTTGTGGATTAAAAATGTGAATTGGAAGGTGAGGGGAGTCTTTAGACTTTTGGAGCATTTTGAGTAAGGGCTACTCGCCGGATGTGTGGAGGAGCTATGTTGGCTAGGACGGGGAGCCAGGGGAGTGGTGTTGAGCGGATTGTTCCTGTGATGGTCCTCATTGTAGTGTTCAGTTGGGTGTCCACATGGTGTGTGTGGGATGACCTGGACCAAACAGGGGCACAGTATTCCGCTGCAGAAAATACAAGGGCTAGTGCTGAAGTACGCAGAGTGGGGGCTGCTGCCCCCCACTTTGAGCCAGCAAGCTTACTGAGGAGGTTGTTTCTGGACTTCACTTTTGCTGCTGTCCTTTTGAGGTGTTCTTTGAAGGATAGGGTCCTGTCAAGGGTCACCCCAAGGTAGGTTGGAGTGGGGGCATACTTTAGTTTGGTCCTGTTCAGATAGATGTTGGGTTCTCTTGTGGCTTCTGCATTGTTGAGGTGGAACACACTGGAGACCGTTTTTTCTGGGCTTGGTTTTAGGCGCCAGGTGTTGCAGTATTCGTGCAGTTTAGCAAGGTCTTCATTGAGCACTGCTTCTAATGTACCAAAATCTGGTGCTTGGAAGGTCAAACAGATGTCATCTGCATAGATGAATTTGCGGTATATGGTGGTGGGTAGATCGTTTGTGTAGAGGTTGAACAGGGTTGGGGCTAAGACTGACCCTTGAGGGAGCCCATTCTTCTGCCTTTTCCATGCACTCTTGTTCTGTCCAAGGTGAACTCTGAACCTGCGGTTGGAGAGCAGAGATTGGATGATTTATGTTGCCCAGGCAGGGAGTGCTTTAGTGAGTTTTAGGAGGAGGCCTTTGTGCCACACAGTTTCGTATGCTACGGTGAGGTCAAGGAACACTGCCCCGGTCTTCAGTTTTTTCTCAAAGCCGTTTTCAATGTGGGTTGTTAGGGCCAGTACTTGTTCTCCTGTGCTGCGGTCCTTGCGGAAGCCTGCCACGGTGATGTGGAGTCTTAAACTGTTCTAGCTTTACACAGCACTTCTTTCTGTTCAGCTAAATATCCCCATAGAACCGCGCTGCGTTTATTTTCGCCACTAATTCAGTGATGGCTTGCTTCTGCCCGTTTAACTCTCCCGCGTGCATGCTGTAGTCACGCATGCAGAGCCGCAGAGCAGCACACACACAGACACACACACCAGCTGATAGAGAAATCCTTTGAGACACATGTGAACATTGAAATGGCGGCCCTTCGTGAAGTTTTGACCATGGGAAGAGGTAGGGCTGCAGGATATATCGGCTATGTAAGATATATCGATATAATTTTAAATGGGATACAAGATTAGACAATATCGTTTATATCGATACACGTCATTCTGCGCTAAAATAATCAGTTTCTGCCTCGAGTGTCTGTGTTTTTCTCGCATCGCATGAAGAGTGTGTGTGTGAGACTTTTCGAGGAGTGAGCCCTCCCCCTCCCCTCACTCCGCTCCGTTCACAATACAACAAGCATGGAGAGAAGCTAGGCAAAGTAACACCGCGCCCGTTGAATTAAACCAAACGGGAATATAACAACGGCTCGTTTACATGGAATCGGCTCAGATTTAAAAGAACAGTCAAGCAGCAGAAGCGGGGCGTTTGTAGAGAGTGCCAGAAACAAGTTGCAAACGTTGCAAAGCACTACAAATCTCTTGTAGCATCTACAACAGCAGTATGAAGTAGCGCGGGTAACTTAGATTTAGGTTGGACAATCGGCGTTCTGACATTCATCGGCAGCATTTCTAAGGACTGTCAACACATTACATTACATTGAAAAAGCTGACGCTTTTATCCAAAGCGACTTCCAATTAGTTAATTCAACCATGAGGGAACAAACTCAGAACAGCAAGAAGCATGTAGCCTATTAGCTTCAAGCTATTTTATTCAAATGTTTTTAGACCATCATATTTTTCTTAGCCAAGGTGCATTTGGAAGAGAATGTGTTTTTAGCCTGCAGATGTGTAGACTTTCTGCTGTCCTGATGTCAATATAGTACTGTGTAGTTTACACAGAACTGATGTTTTTTCAATACCTTCATGCATACTTTTTATCATTGCATTTGTGATACTAAATGTCATGGCTCATGTATCAGACTCATTTTGATGTACAATGTGTAGGCCTAATTCATTTATATTTAACAAATTAATAAATATGAGCTTCCATATCATGAGACCAGTGTCTCCAGAAAATACAGGACACACCTCTTGAAATTTTATATTAATGCTTAAGCTATTTTATATGAAAATATCTATTGAAAATCTATATGTTTTTCCTCAATAGCTATAAATCGAGATATATATCTTATATCGCCAGTCAGCCTAAAAATATCGGGATATGAAGTTTTGTCCATATCGTGCAGCCCTAGGAAGAGGTGCATTTACCTACATCAGATTTTTAATTTTTATTTTTTTTGGCATTTTTTTTTAGTGCTTTTATTGATAGTGCAGAGAGACAGAGGTGAAATGGGGCAGAGAGGGGAGTGACATGCAGAGAACGACCGCGGGTGGGAATCGAACCCGGGTCTGCTGCTGGGCCCGGCCCGGGAGGGGGACGCCTTACCAACTGAGTTAAAGGCGCCCCCACCTACGTCAGATTTTTAACTTAAATATAAATAAAAAATAAATTAAATATTATTATTATTATTTTTTTACAACACAGTCGGTCAACCTATCAGGCGAGCTACTGAAAACCTGCCCGTGAGCTACCGGTAGCTCGTGATCGACGTGTTAGAGACCCCTGCGGAATGTCGGCATCGCGTGCATCAACAGTCATTCAATGCAGCGGTGTTTAGCACACAACCGACGGTGCGACGGTCCCATCAGTTAAAAATAGTAATCCAGTTTTCAAATCCATGTTAAAATCGGCAGGATAGGAGCTAGTTAGCTTAAAGAAAAGTTGCTAACGGTGTCAAATGTGATGTGTTCAGGTCGGCTCGGTAATATGAAGATTAGGCAAAGGTATAAAAGGTCATCACGATGTGTTCAAATGTAACAACAAAAAAAACTAAATTTTAGTTTTTGGAGAGAAACTTGAATAAATCAAATCAAATCAGTTTTATTTGTATAGCCCACAATCACAAATACATTTGTCTCAGTGGGCTTTACATTTCATACAATATGATATAGGGGAAGGTGGGGTGATTTGTGCGTTTTGGAAGTTGCAAAACCCCTTGTTTCTAGAAAACCGTGGAAGAAATTGGAAATGTGACCACATATTTAAGAAGAGCCATCCATTTGACTCATCCTGTAAAGAAGGGAGACACAAGGAATAAGATATAAGCACATTTAAGCTCAAAAAACTGTGTTTTGCCTTTCAAAGTAAAATTTCCATGATCAAGGTTTTTTGATTATTGTGTCTGAACAATTATAGACACGTTTGAAAACATTTGACACATGTTTTAGTGCTTTGGTATGCTACACTTTGAGTCTATATAGTTAGCACAATGTCAACCCTAAATTGCTGCATCATGCCTATTATCCAAAATTCTGGGGATGGGGTGATTTGTGCGCAAGGGCCTGGGTGAGTTATAAGTAAGTAAGTAAGTAAAATGTATTTATAAAAGCACATTTATGACAGTTTGCACTGTCCATAGTGCTGTACATAGTGCATTCAGTAGGTAAACAATGAAGGTACAATAACAATAACCAAAATAAAAGACGTAAAGCCCATACATCCACATAAACACAGATAGTAGTGCAGAGGTAAGTAAGTAGTGCAGAGGTTAATGGGGAGGAAACACCAGGGTGTACATATGGGTTTTGAGCCTTGATTTAAAGGCAGAAATGTAGGGGGAATCACATTTGTCAGGTGGCAGTTGGTTCCACAAAGTACATTTCTGAGAGTTGTGCCAGTGGCATGGCTGTATACGCTGGTCACCAAAAGAAAGTGATTGTCTACAGTAGCTCAGAAGAGAGTGACATCTCAATTCCACTTAACGACACCACTGATGAGAGTTCAGATGGCCAGAAAGATGATGATGGTGACTTTGTCATTGTGACACAATGACGCACAAATCACCCCACGTAGTGGGGTGATTTGTTTTTTCCGAAAGCTATATTTCTTAAACAGTTTATTCCAGATCCAAAGTTTTTATTGCCAGGGATGCACAACATCCTGAAATATATGTACATATTTGAGTTGGAGACATAACTGTCAAGGCCTCACTTTAAAATCACTTTGAGTAAAAAGTTGCACAAATCACCCCACCTTCCCCTATGATACAATATGATACAATATGACACCCTGCCCTTACACCCTTAGCTCGGCTGAGAAAAAACTCCCAGTAAAACCTAGGGATGCAGGGCTCAACAATAAGGATTGCCCGACGTCCCGGGGCAAGTAAAATGCCATGTCGGGCCAGTAACTATGACAACTGGCATGCCCGACCGGGCAACCGGGAGGTTCCGCTGAAATTCTTGAATAATAAAAAAAAAAAAAAAAATCATATTTCTTTTTTTTTTTTTTTTAAATCGCCAAATACACGTAATCTATCTATGGTTTATTTTCATATTTAACTGGTGCTAATTATTACATTAACGCTAATTTTTGTGCGCGTAGTGTCTGCTACGTTGCATCTCTCCTCTCTGCTCCGTTTTGTGAAGGGGGGCGGGGCTCCACTGCCGATACACACACACGCAGACTCGGCACAACATCGGTGAGCACACACACCCAGAGAGGTAGAGAAGAGAACTACACGCAGTAGGTTGATGTGACAGAAAGTCCAAAAGCCAACGAGTACATTATAAATGGAGTGAAGTCGACCCCGACCGTCTGAAAACCAGCGAAAATATCCACGTTTTTTAAATGCATTATGCACCCAACGTGAATCTAGTAGTAGCGAGGATGCTAACGTTAGCTCTGCTGCTAGTAGCCTACTACCAGTTAATGTGCAGTTCAAAACAAACATCAGCAACAGTTATCAGAGGAGCATCTTTACAGCCTGCATAGATCTCAATAAATGGCCCAGAGGTGTCTGACTTCACATACCATGAGGCAGTGGAAGCTTAAAAGTAAGCTACTGGAAAAGTGTTCAAAACAGCCTGGCCAGAGCCAAATTTTGAGATTTTGAATCAAATTACTCGTACACACATTAAAATAGCCTATAGTGAAAAAAACAACTTTAAAACAGATTGTTGTAGGCCTAAAAAAATGTTTGCAGAAAGAAGTTTTAAAGAATTGCTGTTGTGAAAGGAATAAGGTAAAACAAATAAAAATAAGTGCTGTTAAAGTTCTTTACATGATTTGTCTCGTTTGCAGTTATTGTCGGTTTAGAAACAAAAAAATTACAAATGTTCCAACTCAAAATAATATTTGAATAATAGCCTCCACTTTCAGTATGACCCTTAACTCATCTATAATACTGTCCATGATTTGTTTATACATTGTCAATAAAGAGCAAATATAACAATTATTTGAACACGACTAATAGAAAAAAAATTGTATAGGGGCCAGTAAAAATTGACTTCGGGCAAGTAGAATTCAGATCCACTTGCCCGAACGGGCAAGTGAAAAAAAAACCTTAGCGTTGAGCCCTGGGATGTCCATGGTTAACTGGTTAACCGTTAACCGTTAAGAAGATCTTTAACCGGTTAATACTAAAGGTTAAATGGTTAAAAAAATTAAATAATTGTAATTTCTCTGAAATCCGGACTCTTATTTTGATATCGCTAAACCGGATGTAAGAATGCCAACTGTCGATAAAGAATGAAAAGAGTCTGTAGGCTACTCTCAACTTTACAATAGGTCCATGGTACGCTCCCAGAAAGATAGCCAGTCACAACTTATGGTCACAACACTCCCGTGTCATATCGTTTGTATAATTTAATTAACAGCGTGGGCTCCCGCTAGCTTAACATAGCGCTAGCATTAGCCTTCTTGAGGTGGATGCTGTCCTGCATCTATCACCGTCTCAGTGAGTGTGTGAGGGAGTGACAGACAGCCAGGCAGTGAGTGCCCCTGCACAGACACAGAGAGGTCTACCATGCTTGTGTGCCAGGATCAATAGCAAAAATCCGTCATAAACAAAAGCGTTAAGTATCGTTATGCAGTATCCTACTGATAACATCTGAGCTTATCAATATTACGGTCTTTCAAAATGTTGCCCCATGCTCAGCACTACTTAGCACCGGGTTTCGGTAGGCTACCCATCCCCTAAGCCTGTGTGTGTGTGTGTAAATGTCCCTTTACAGTCACTTATTGCACTTTCTGCTCCTACATTCGCATACTAGACCTCTTCTCACAACAGACAAGGTGCCGTGTGAATGTCAAAATGTAGGCATTTAAATTGGCTACTGGTCCCTGAATACTGGTTTTTAAATTAATATGCCGGTTCTTGGAACAAAAAAAGGTCGGGAGCCCTGCTATAATGCTTCATGTATTTCACTATAAATAGGCTACATTAAATCTTAACGGTTAACCGGTTAATAACCGTTAATTCTGGTGGTTAACCGGTCAAAAAAAAAATGATAAATGGCCATCCCTAGTAAAATCCCTTTACCGGGAATAAGAAAAAAAAATTAAGAAATCTCAGGGAGAGTCGACAGAGTAAGGGATCCCTCTCCCAGGACGGACATACTGCAATAGATGTCATAAGTAGAGAAAATCACGAAGGAATTTGATCATTGACCAGGTGATTACATGGTAATACTAAGTAAAGTGCAAATAGTGTGGATGCAGGAAGACTTCAGATGCTGCCAGAGGATCCACACCGTCTCGTCTCCACCAGGGAAAACTAAGGTTTCCATCGCCGGGATTACATCCCACGTCTCCAGGTGGCATCCTTAACCACTGCAACATCTTTCGCGTTGATGGTCCATTCTCAGATGTTACCGGAGGGGGGACCAGATCCACACAGTCTCGTCACGACCAGGGAAAACTGGAAGAGGACAGACAGGCAACCAGTGAGCAAAGCAAAAATTAATTTAAAGATTGAACAAGCAAGCGAGTAGAAAGAGTACTATCCTGATGGACGGTGAATCAGTGCTGATGTGAGGCAATAGCAGGCGGGGAGCATCCGTTCCTAGGACAGCTGATTCCGCACAGAACTCGGAGTCAGTCGAGTAGCATGGAGAGTGCTTGGTAGACAGAGGGAGAGAACCCCCGGGGCAACGCTCAGCCAATCATGGAAGATAGACAGAGGAGAACAAATGTCAGAGAAATGGTATCAGTTATGCAATTAGCGTCGGCAGGACAATTTTTCAGTGGGAGGACAACCGGTACTCAGGCCCAGACAAACCGAGACCGAGGCAGCTCCTCAGGCTGTTAATAATAACGCTATAACAATGTTAAACAATATGAACACAATTAACATTAAATTACATTGATTTACACTCTACCGTTCCCCACCGACACACAATCGGCGCCAGCCCCCCAGACCCAGAGCCTGCACCCCAGCACCCCGCCCCCAGAGAGCACGCCCCAGTGCGGCACTAGTCCCAAGGAGGACCAGGGCCATAGATAGAGAATAGAGTATAGAATAGGGAAATAACCAAATGCACCGCTGCCACGAGGAGCAACCACAGCCGAAACCCCCGCAGGGGCGGCCCGTACAGCCCACTCGGGCCCGCCGGACCGGCCATGCCCAGCCCATGAGGCAAGGCCAGAGGCACAAAGGGCGCCTCTGGAATAATACGGTTTTGATGAAAACTTGTTTATTTTTTTATTCTTTTTAAAGATATTTTTTGGCATTTTTATGCTCTATTGATAGTGTAGAGACAGAGTTGAAATGGGGCAGAGAGGAGAATGACATGCAGAGAACGGCCGTGGGCTGTAATCGAACCCGGGTCCGCTGCTGGCCGAGGCCCATGGGGGGGACGCCCTACCAACTGAGCTAAGGGCGCCCCCTGAAAACTTGTTTATTAAGCAATATAAAATAGATACTTAATATGGAATTATGACCTGTTTAACATCCTATTTTGAACTCTGATCTACTTTATAGGCAATTAAAGCAATAATACCAGTTCTTTCAACAAAATAGTAGAAAAGTATCGAGAGTAGTATCAATAAAGACTCGGATCGTTAAGGAGACTCGAGAATGGTATCAATATCAATACAAACTAGAACTGCAAGCAGTTATTAGGGGGCCAAGCCTCCAACGCAACTCGGGTCCCGAGCGTTGTCGACCACAGCGCAAGATGGGGCAGACTTCAGTGAATCTGTGGATATAGAGTTTTTGAATGTGGGATGTTCGATGTTGGAGTTATATAGTTATTGCTGTTGTCACAATATATACATTTGTTATGGTTTTGGCGCCCCCTTAGGGATGAATTTCGCAAAACTGAAGATAGCAGAAAGATGCAGCTCACAGAACAAGTGGATGTCAAGATTTTTAATGTGCTATGTTTGGTTGGGGAGTTATGAGCAAAAACAGATTGTCAGCCTTGACAAAATGGCGGCCGGAGCTCACTACACAATGTAATGGACATGTGAGCATTAGCAATAGCATTACCGCCAAAACACTTTGATGGAAAAACAGTAAAAAAGTTCCGACCACATTAATATTTCTTGGCCATATTTTTTATATAGACTCGGTTATGCCCCATGATGGTCTCTCTTGAGTTTTAAGTGGCTAGTTACGATGTTGTGAGCATATTACGCCGGGAAATGCACAGAAATGGCTCTGTGCAATCCTACAGAGACAGTGAGCAAACAGCGCTGGCCGGGCAGCTACGTAACTATGGTTACATGCTAGCAGCGGGACACATTGTAGCCCACTGATTCATTTAATTAATGAAGAGGAAAAGCACCACACAATAAACAGAGTGCTGCGCCGATATCTTTCACTAAACACAAGACTCTCGTCACTCTTGCCGAGGTGACTACACAAGGCTCTCTTTCATTACTGCTGGAAGCTCAAACATGCATTTCACACCAGGAAATGGGTGTGTACTCAGACATGAAAGGCAAAAACTGCAATCTGACTGGCAGTTGCGTTTATTTCTGCTGTGTGATTGGCTGTTAGGTAAATCCATATCAGTACTGTTTTTTTTTTTTTTTTTTTTTTCATATCGAGCATTTGTGTCAAAAGCTCATCGTCGTAATCGACACGAGTTTTATCGCAATTAATAACCGAAATTTAATTATTGCCCAGCCCCTATTAGAATGTTTTTGCTTTTAATCAATTTTAAAAGAATATTTGGAGGATAATCATGGCAAAAATTGTCAAAGTGGTGTAACCGTCAAAACTTTGTAACAAAAAATGTACATTAAAAACTATGTGTATTTCTCAAAAAAACAGTCACATTACTTCAACAATATATAAACATACCTAAATAAGTTCACTGTTTAAAAGGGCATGTAGGACAGAACAGACATGAATCTCCTAGGCTCATTTACCCATCTACTTAGCTCTTTGTCACACACAATTTGTTAAAACTTTTTGTTTTTTCAGTTTTCCCATAAATAAAATAAAATTAGTTACACCCTTTATGCCGCTTTTCCACCGCATGGTATCAGCTCAACTCGACTCGACTCAACTCGCATTTTTGGCGTTTCCACCGCAATTTCATGGTACCTGTTACCTGGTACATGGTAGCGGCTGCTTTTTTGGTATCGTCTCGCTCTAGGTACCAAGCGAGCTGAGCCGATGCTAAAAGGTGACGTCGGCAGACGGCCGGCCACTGATTGGCCAGAGTCTATTGTCTGGCCAACAGGGCCGGCCGTCTGCCGACGCTTCTGATTGACCAGAGACTACCGGCTTCATTCTGTTGTTTATTCTCCCAACTCTCCGGGACTTTTTTTTTTTTTTTTTTTTTGTAATTTATTTTTTATTGATTTTTGGTGTCAAAACATTTCAACATCATTCATCACAGCTTGTGTGTGTGCTCTCCATGACATGAATAGTACGCTTGAAAAAATATATCAAAAGTACACACATACCGACACAATACATAAAATAAATACAAGTAAAAGGAACAGTAGAACAGTTAGGGAGTAGTCTGTTTGTTTGTAAATTGACTAATGTTCTGTGAAAACAAAATCAGGCCTTTGGGGCGTTACAAAGTGAATCCACTTTTTAAAGTGTGAGGTAAATTGCTCTGATTTATGATTGACAAATGCTGTGATCTTTTCCATCTTGTAAATGTCCATTGTGATGTCCATCCATCCATTTAGAGTTGGGCTCTCCTGTGATAGCCACTTCCTGGTTAAAGACTTTTTAGCTGCAACCAACAAAATGTTCAATAAATATTTGTCCTTTTTCAACCAGGCCATGGGTAAATTCCCAAAGTACATAGTCTTGATTTCTAAGGGCAGAACATCTTTGAAAATGTCTTGTAGGGCATTGTGTATCTCCTTCCAGTAGTCTGCGATAATCGGGCAGTCCCAAAAAACGTGGAAGTGGTTTGCGTGCTGGTTACCGCAGTTCCTCCAACATATAGGAGGTGTTCCATCATAATGGGATTTCTGAGAGGGTGTTATAAAGTATCTAATCAAGTTCTTCCAGTTATATTCCCTCCATTTCTGTGAACTAGTACATTTCCAATGAAACCTCCACATTGTTGTCCATTCCTCTTCAGATACATTCACCCCACCTTCTTGTTCCCATTTTTGCCGAATGTATAAAGTTGAATGTGTTTTAAGATTTGAAAGCATTTTGTACGCACATGAAATTATTCTCCCATTTACATCAGAGTTATATGCTTTCTCTCCGGGACTTTTAAGTGTATTTACACCGCTTGCAGCCTACTCTGGCTCTCTTTCATTTGATTTGCATCACAGATCCGAATTTTTTTCCCATATATTCGTTAAGCTCACCCAGTGTTGGTTGTTGGGGAAGTTACTTTTAACATACGAGAGGAGACATGTAGGGCAGCTAGCAGCTAGGCTAAATAGTAGCCAGCTGGGACAGACATGAAAGCGAGCGATTACATTACAACCTCGGACTGAACTGATTACCTCAATAAAATATTCAGGCTGAGACACGGCTTGCATTTGAAAACACGTATCCTGAAACAAGCACTAAACAGCCAACTTTATCATGCCCGTGTTTACGTGCATAGGGATGTACGTGACGCATCCCTACAGCTGACTGTGTGGCAGAGTCACACATCGGGACAACAACCATCCCTTGTAATGGCCCGTACCAATATTCTTCTACTTCTTTTAAACTCTGCCCTTGTACTCAAATTGCTCCTGCTTGCTCTCAGATTTACTCTGCGTCAGTTTAAACCGTAAATTTGTGCTCAGATATATTGTTTACACATAACATTGTCATGGTTACAGTTGTTTACGTAGCACCGAATGCAAATGCTAACTCCGCCCTCAGTCATCTGTATAATGCCATTAGCCTTTAGTAAAACACTTATCCAGAGGCATTGCACCTCATAGCAGGCGACTTTAATTATGCTGATTTGAAAGTATTGCTTCCCAAATTCCATCAGCACTGTGCTACCAGGGGAGGAAACTCTGTACAAAGCCTACTCAAATATCAAGCATTGTTACAAGACTACACAGCTCACCTGGGAACATCTGATCATATGTACCTGCTTCTGATACCATCATACACCACCATTAGAGAAAAGCGCCCCCCCAATTAAAAAGACTGATAAAACATTACCTGATGCCTCACAGCAAAGTCGGACATTCAGCCGATCTACATGAAAGGGGTGTGGAGAGGATCTCGGACTTCAGGTTCCTAGACACACACATTCAGGAGGACCTGAACTGGACAACAAACACAAAGGCGCTTCTGAAAAAGGCACAACAAATCTGGTACACAGCCTTAGGGGACCGACATAGACACGTGACATACAGTTGTGTTCAAAATAATAGCAGTGTGTTTAATAAAGTGACGCAAGGTCAAAATCCTTATCATAGCTTTTATTTCCAAACACGCAAATGCATTTGGGGACATTGCATTTCAAGGGCATTTCCTCTTCAGCATAAGGCAACATGACCTCTTCAAGTATTTAAATGTAACCAAACTGATCCATGTGCGATAAATAGACCCGACACCATAGTGTGAGAAACATCCCCATAACATGATGCTTGGGCCACCATGCTTCACTGTCTTCAAAGTGTACCATGGCTTGAATTCAGTGTTTGGGGGTCGTCTGACAAACTGTCTGCGGCCCCTATACAAGCCACAGTACACTTTGAAGATAGTGAAGTACGGTGGCACAGACATCATGTTATGGGGATGTTTCTCACACTAATGGTGTCGGGTCTATTCATCGCATGGATCATGGATCAGTTTGGATACTTTAGAATACTTGAAGAGGTCATGTTGCCTTATGCTGAAGAGGAAGTGCCCTTGAAATGGGTGTTCCAAAAAGTCAACGACCCCAAACACACCAGTAGGCGAACAAGATCTTGGTTCCAGACCAACACGATTAACGTTATGGAGTGGCCAGCCCAATCCCTGGACCTTAATCCAATAGAAAACCAATGTGGTGACATCAAAAATGCTGTTTTTGAGGCAAAACGAAGAAATGCAGAGGAATTGTGGAATGTAGTCCAATCGTCCTGGGCTGAAACACCTGTTCACAGGAGCCATAAGTTGGTCGACTCCATGCAACACAGATGTGAAGCAGTTCTCAGAAACAGAGGTTATACAACTAAATATTAGTTCAGTGATTCATAGGAAAGCCAAATCTTCATGCATTTTTCAGTTGATACAGTAAATGTTTGAGTTGTAAAGAAAAATGCAGACACTGCTATTTTTTTGAACAGTCTAATATTCCTTTTTCTTCACTTTCTGTAAATATATAGAAACATTTGACAAATGTTTCTTCATATTTGGATTTGGAATTGAATGTGCAATGTCCCCAATGCATTTGCCTGTATGGAAATAAAAGCTATTATTAGGATTTTGATCTTTACAAATTTTTTTTAAACAGTCACACTGCTATTATTTTGAACACAACTGTACAATTTCAGGGAGCTCGGTCAAGAAACACGGCCGCCAATCACTAAAACGCCTTCACAAGGGCAGGCCTCTGCTGCTAATTTGCCATGACTTTTTGACCAACTGTCCACTCAGCCCCAAGTTGGCACTTATCTTCAAAGAGCGTGTGGCAGTAGTTCGCTGAAGCATTTTGAGCCAGGCTAGCAGTGGGCTACGGGTCGCATGCACATTTAAAATTTCTGCAGAAATGTATAGTTGTGAATATGATTAAGGCATAATTGATCATGGAACCAAGTATACTTACTGTGTTCCATGCTTAGACAAACATGTGATATGGAATGATGTTCTACTGGTCTAAAGTCTTCTCTCTTCTCTGTTCAGCAGTCATGGCTGCACTGTCCAGCTATGCTGTACGCATGGCCCGACTGAGCGCACAGATCTTTGGGGAGGTTGTGCGTCCGACAGACTCCAGATCTATGAAGGTGGTCCAGCTGTTTCAGGAACCTCCCATGGCCAAGAGGAAGGAGGTGTATGATTGGTACCCACAGCACAAGATTTACTATGCCATGACCCAGAAGCTCAGGTTCATGGGACTGTTCAGGTACCGGCCATTTTTCAACCACCCAGTCATGTTGACACAAAATTCTGCCAAAAGTCTATCAGTACCAGAATGAATTATGCCCTTTCACCTACTGGATGGATTTCAATGTAAAACCACTTTGCAGTGTGTTGAGTGATCACATTGGTGGTAGTGAAATAGTGATCCTAAAAAGTGGAATTATTTTGTGAGAATGGTATTTCCGTTAAGAGAAACTTTGAGCATTAGTATTCAGTGTTTCCCCCAGAAAATGTCTTAGTCAAGTTGGTCACTGCCCCGGGTCATGGGAGGCGTGGCGCCAGGCGCCGTGGCGAACATCTTTGGGGTATTTTGCTCAAAGATGCCAATGCGCAGTAAAGAAATAAACAACTGTTAATTTGAATACAAAAATACAACAGACACTGACCTTACAGTTGTGCAATTGTGTTTGCTGTGTGCAGGTACAAATGTTGTGCAAACATGCTGACAGTACACAATACAATTAACGAAAACTTCTACTGTTTTGGTGCAATAGTCTACTATGCAGACACACTAAATACAAATAATGGACCATACTCTTAACATGTGTATGCACATCAAAGGGCAAATACAACTTTTTAAAGTTCCTTTTTGGATGGGGGCTGTTCTGCGACTATTGTGGACAATAGGCCTACTGTGATGCGATAGCCTATAATTCATTAATGGTTATGTTGAGCCTACTTGCTTGATTTCTTTTTAAATACAGAGGTTATTGGTCATTCTGGAACATGTATTTCCCAATTTAAAACATAAAAATAAAGCAGCATTGAAAATTAAGAAATTAAATCTTCATGGCCTACACTAGCATGCTGTTTGAAAAATAACTCAATAGTTGAAATAATAAATACATGTGTTTTCCCCTTAAAATTACTAAATGCATTTCAAAGACAATTTCTTTTTAAATACAGAGGTTATTAGTCATTTTGGAACATGTATTTCAAAATTTAGAAAATTCAGAAAATAAATCTTGTATGGCTACACTAGCATGCTGTTTTACAAATGACTCAATAGTTGAAATAATAAATACAATGTGTTTTCTCCTTAAAATGATCAAATACATTTATCCAAAGGTCAAAGACAGTAACAGTGTGGCACTTCTGTAAACTTACTGAAAGGTGTCTGGTCCATCACTCTCATGCATTCATCAAACTGTTCTCTGCGCTGTCTGAGCTGATAGGTTGTGTTGCCACGGTGATGTGGAGTCTTAAACTGTTCTAGCTTTGCAGAGCACTTCTTTCTGTTCAGCTAAATATCCCCATAGAACCGCACTGCATTTATTATCGCCACCAGTTAAATGTCGGTTTGCTTCTGCTCGTTTAACTCTCCCGCGTGCATGCAGTAGTCGCGCGCGGTGCGGTACGGTCGCGCGCGCAAAGCTGCAGACACAGAGCTGCTGATAGAGAAACGCTTGGAGACACATGCGCACATTTATTTACCGCAAATCGTGGCCTTTCGCGCAGCTATGACCATGCACAAGCACACATCACGCTTGCTAGTACATTAATTGTGCAGAACTAATTAAAAAATTAAATATATTTTTTTTTATTTATTTATTTTGGCGGGGGGGGTCGTCGGTAGTCAAGGCGGGAGGATGGCGTCGCTAAGGCGGCCGCAATAGCCATAAAGCGCTGGGGGAAACACTGGTATTGACTAAAGCCTCAGTACGCAAGGTAAAAGTTTAATAAAATATATTCTCTTCCTTTTCAGAGATGAGCACGAAGACTTCAAAGAGGAAATGCGTCGCTTGAGGAAACTGAGAGGAAAAGGAAAGCCAAAGAAAGGAGAGGGGAAGAGAGCGGGAAAGAAGAAATAAGCTGCATCTTCATACAGGACTTGTGTTTGAAGGCAGTCAGCCTTGGAATATGTATTTTAGAGGGATGCTGATACTTAAAGGATTCCATTGGACTTGTCAGGACTGCCATTTGCTTTTTTTCTGAAGCTTTTCTCTGTTGGCAAGAATCATACCTTAGGTCAGCATTGCACATTCTCATTATTATGCTAATATGTGACTTTCAGTTTGGTACTACTATAACAAGCTGATCGTTGTTATCATCCGACAGCACTACAACAATAACAAGCCCTGTCTTTTCAAGGTTCAGGAATTTTTATTAACCATTTGATTAACAAGGTTTGGTCTGTTGCAGCTGTACCTCATGTCAGCTCGGTAGTTAGTGTTAGGTGGGATTAGCTTAACTGTTAAAGAAAAGTGTAGTATGATGTAAAGGAAAATATATATTTTCTGTTTTCAAAATAAAATTGATATGAGGAATGTGTGAAGTGTTACAAAGCTCATCTGCTTAACAACACAGAACCCACATGTTGGCAATAACTTCTACATTTCATAGGCAAAGCCATACAATTAATGGTAAAGCACTTTGGCAACAGTTGAAGTGTCTCACATCTCAGCAGTGTGACCACGTAGAAACGCCGGTCACTGATTAGGTAGGCTACAGGACCGAATAACCAGTGGGCTTTTAGTTGTCTACTGAATAGAGTTGCAAAGGAGTGGAAAGTTTCCGGTAAATTTCCACGGGAACTTTCGCTCGGGAATTTTGGGAATATTCAAAATAGGGAATTATAGGAATTAACTAAATGGCCGCAATTTAAATTATTATTTTTTCACATATCCAAACATAAATCTAAACATATAAACACTATGTTTTGTCATAGGCAGACATCCATGCAAAATAATACAATAAAAAAACATTACATTTGAAAAGATTTATTTGTAAGTAGAATCTTATCAAGGTTTGATTAATTTACAAACAATCAATAATTTCCCTGAACAACAAACATATGAATGTTGTGTTAAATATAACGCATCTTTCTGACCCCACTCATTCAATAAATTAAGTAAATTTCCCCCATGTGATGGAGGAATGCACAGTGCATGTACGGGGTGTGGCCTCAGGACCCCTGCAGTAGTATGTGTGCTTTGTGCAACTTGCCAAGTGTACTTGCATGAATTCTGCTTGTTTTAGTTATGCTCAAATATATTTTCCCCAACTATATTTATAATCACTGTTTAAGCCTCTGTAAACCTGGTCTAGTAAAAATCAATATATGATATCAAGTTGGGTGTCTCAATAAGCTTTAAAAAAAATCAGATTTGAAATTAAATGTTCATAAATACTATAAAACTTATTTGAAAACACTGCTTTTTACTGTCTAGAACGTTTGCTAGGACTGAAATTACATAGTTAGAAGGATTAGGTGCATTTGGGTTGCTTCAAATGTAGTAAATCCCGTTTATTCCTGTTAATTCCCCAAATTCCCGTTAATTCCCATAAATTCCCGTTAATTCCCATGGAAAGTTTCCAACTTTGAAAATTCCCGGAATTTTGCAACCCTACTACTGAAATGGGTTGATGTAGCTCTGTAAGTCTCACGGCTATCAATTATATCTGGTCATCTATCATTACAATATTTGTTAATGTACATTATAAGTAAGATGGGTCATGCATTCTTGCTTTGTCTTAATACCCGGTCTTGCATGTAATTATTTTGATATCAGTTCAAAGGGATGGAATTTAATTATCAGAACTAAATGACAAGATAAATGATCAAACTAGTTCCTCCTGCAGAAATACATCATGCAATAAATGGTTCAAACGTCTCCAGAACGTTTGTTGTGTGGTTCTGAGTACTGTTATTGAATTTTTACAATATAAGATTGTCAAATTTTTGTTACGTCCAATGTGACATTTTAGCACCTGGAAATAAGGTAGAATTTAAATTGCTCGTACATTTGGAGATTGTAAGTCTGCTGAGATTTCCAGCAAGGTATAGATTTGGGTCAACATTCTGCAGGGCTAATATGTTTTTTGCCTAATATAATTTTTGGGACATGGGACAGAAGACGTCCTGCAATTGTAACTGCTGTTATGTTTTTAAAAAGAAATATTTTAAATTGTAGATGTTTTAGGGATTAACAATAGAATGTATTGGACACAATTATCCCCTTAAATTGTATCATTATTATATGAACTCCATGACACAAAACCGTGCGTCCACAGAGAAGGGTTCAATCATTAATCATTAATGTCGTCAGTGGACAACACTAAAAACATTATAGTTGATGATCCATGTTTGTTTCTCTAGGTAACAAAAAACACACTTTTTAATACATGACATTTTAACTTGCCACTGATTGTATCTACTATCAGTTTATGTTTCCCAATGGCCAAATTTCGTTATAAAGTTTATTTCTGATTTGATCTGCAGCACATTAAAGCCACTACGAGTAACTTTGTCCATTGGCGGACCCCTTTGGACAAAAGCGGTAGTATTTTTACGACGCCAGCTGTCGTGAAGCTGTTTTCTAGCTCGTGCCGGGTGTGCGAGATTCAAATTATCAGGAAGCAATATAATGCATGTCTGTGTGTTGAAAGTGTGAGGGCACCAGACTCTTTTCGGCTCCGTGAGAGTGGTTAGTGACACTGCATCAACTAATGCCAGTAAGTGCTATACACACACCTGATTGCTATGAGTTGATTTCTGATGCAGTGTCACCTAAATCTCACGGAGCTAAAAGACTCCGTGTCCTCACAGAAAGCGAATGAACGAGAGACAGCAGTTAGTATGGATCACGATGAGATAATGTGTTTATGTTGTTGTAAATAATGACTATTTCAGATGAATAATGGTCATCTGATGATGGTGAGGCAAAGTAAACTTTGTTTTAGTAGGCTACCGCTCATTCATTTAGGACTAAACACTGCAGTCTAGTTCGCTCCCGTGAAATTGTGTATACGTTGCTTGGCAACGCCCTCCCGCCTGTCTACCACTCTCCCTCGCTCTCCCTTTTAGCTTTTCTTCATTGCATTTTCTTTTTTTTCTTTGATGGTTCAGCCCCGTTATCAGTCATTATGACGACAAATAACTGTCTCAAACAAGGCTCCCGCTCTCCTTCCCTCACCTGGAGGGATAGGCTTCTCAAATCGCGTTGCTGCACCACGCTGAAATCTGCTACCAATACGGATATGTGACCATAGAGCCTGCACGAGCGAACCGAAAATCGGACTGGGTGTGCGACCAGACCAAAAGCAGTAATAAAAACTGTATAAAAACGTCTTTCTTTGCACTCATGGTCTCGTTTGCTGTTAAAGGTAATATATGATTATCAGAGGAAACATGAGGCTGTTTAAAATATATTTAAATGGTACTCGTAGCTGCTTTAAGGAATGCTCTTCTTTCAGTTCAGTTTTTGTTGCAGAAAAGAGTTCTAAAAATCATTTATTAAGCAGTTTAAAGAACATACAATTAGATATTTGTCATCCTGTCTAGTTTATTAAAAATCATGGACTTAGTTGAACTTCAGACTTGAACTATGTATTCAAGCAAAGAATGACTTAATAATACAAAAAAAGTCTATTTTATTTATTGTTTGTATCATACATGTTCCTGTGTGTATATAACTATTCTGTCACAACAACTACAGACTTTAGGTCGCACAAAATCTTTGTCTATCTCTCTTCAGGCTGGTCTGCCTGCATGTGCTATCCGTCCATTGCAGCTCATTCAGAATACAGCAGCTCGACTGGTCTTCAACCAAAGTTCTCTCACACTACACCACTCCTCCTCTCCCCTCACTGGCTACCAGTAGCTGCCCGCATCCGTTTCAAAGTACTGGTACTTGCGTACCGTGCAGTGAATGGATCAGGCCCAGCCTACATCCAGGACATGGTCAAACTTTACACCCCAGCTCGTTCACTGCGCACTGCATCTGCCAATCTGCTGGCTGCTCCCTCACTCCGATGTTCACCTAGTCACTCGACTAAATCACAACTGTTTGCTGTCTTGGCTCCAAAATGGTGGAACAAGCTCCCCATTAACATCAGATCAGCTGATAGTTTACAAATCTTTCGCCGCAGCCTTAAAACACATCTCTTCAGACTGTACTTTGACTCAAAAAAAGGAAATAAATTGCGCTTGTTACATCTCCATGTAGCACTTAGGTGTGGCACGTTGTAGTTACGTTTATCTGAAGCTATAGTGGCAGCCTTTCCTTGTAGCCCAGGAAAGGCTGGCATATCTGTTTAAATTTGTGACCTTCATGACACCATTTGGACTTTTTATTCTTTGCTTAACATTTACCTACAATGTCCTTAGAAACCTGTTCAGTAGAGTACGTTATGTTAGTTGTCTATTTTATTTTGTCTTTTGTTCGCGTTTTCACTTTTTCAGTTGTGTGTTTGTGTTGTGAAATCCCCCCAAGAAGTATGTAAAACTAAATGTTTTAGAATCACTGAAAACAAAAAAAATTATGATCCAAAGTTTTGATATCTGACTCACAGAATACAGTTAGGTAACGCTTTACAATAACTTACACAAAATGGTAGTACCTACTACCTAGATATGTGTTACCTACTACTACATTTTCAAAATAGTCTCGCACCGCCAGACGCGGGCTCTAAGGGCTTTAACTGAAAATAGCAGGTAGTACAAAATAAAAAAACTTATGTAATAGGTAGCACAAAAACAAAAAAACATGTAGTAGGTAGCACAAAAAAATGTGGCCGTGTCTGAACTGCCATACTAGCGTCCTACATCCTACATACTCACCATCTATATACTGCATACTCTCTACCAGAGGTGGAAAGAGTACAAAAATATTCTACTCAAGTAAAAGTATGATTACTTGGATGAAATTTTACTTAAGTAAAAGTAAAAGTACTGGTCTAAAAATCTACTGAAGTAAAAGTGAAAAAGTAGCTGATTTAAAATGTACTTAAAGTACAAGTTACTAGTTACTTTTTAACAGCGAGAGGGGGCGGGGGTCTCTTCAGTGTAGGGCATTCTATATAGACAAGGGGATATAAATCTCAAACTAGTTTTGTTTAATTAATACAACACTTGCAAATGAAAGTGCACAAATTAAATAAATCATGTCACCACACATGTATGGATGTATGCTGTGTCATTATACTTTAGATAAGCAAATATGGAGCAAAGTCTGTTAATGGGGGAATGGGAATGTAACCGGTCTACAGACCTAAACAGACTGCAGCTGCAGTTCTAATAATGTAATTGTGTACAATTGATCTAAACCATGGACATTGCATGGTTAGGCTGCTTGATTTTGACAAATCATAATCATGATTATTTTGATTGACATTGTGTAATCACAATTATTAGACAATTATTCATTGATTTAAGAACTGCAACATGCACTTATTTAACATTTGAAACCATGACTTTAAACATATCCTAATTGAACTGAAAACAAGGAAAATGCAAATAGCCTAAGAAAAACATATTTTTAATAATTAAATAAAATAAGTGTCAAAATCAAAATAAACCGTTGCAAATGTTGTTGATAGGGCACGTCTTTTGCTAGCAGGAATGTGAGGGCATATTTTATGTATATCTCATGGAGCTGGCTGGATAAGCAAGTTGCATTGTAGGCTACAGTGTTCTTAATTGATGCCTGTTGTGGTGGCAAGAGTCAAGGAGCTTTAAACTTCCTGTATTTTTTATTCCTTTATTGTTTGGTCATAGACACTTAGATTCAACTTAAAGTGAGTAAACTAATTGGTCGTGATGTTTTGAGGTGGAGCTGGGTCGCATATGACTTTTTTTCTCTCTCTCTCACGGTCGCGCATGTCATCTGACTCGCGTGTCCGCGCATAACATATCTTGCACATTGTTTTAGTCTATTACTTTTACCTTTCTTCTCGAGCAAAGGCTGACTTTCTGCCGTCTTCTGGAAGTTTTTCAAAGCTCCCTGCAACACGCACCGTCTCCATCCTACTCTGCACTGTTAAACTGAAAGCTAGGTGAGGGAGGGGCTGATCGCACGGCTGGATGAAAGGTTTGCTGCATTTAAAAGCCTTCACGTCTTCACGTGCGGTACAATGACAGTTTAACTAGGATTATTTTGTTTTAATGATAGAGGGAAGCAATGTTTGTTGTTATCATGTAGTCACAATGTGTTCTCTCCTCCTGTCGATCATTCACTGTGTTAGTTTCCGGTATTGTGCCGTAAAAATAAAAGCACCCCGCGATATTTCTTTTCTTTTCTCTCCTTTCCCTATCTATTTTTTTTTACTCAGTAACGCAGGTGATATAAAATGTAGCGAAGTACAATACTTAAAAATAAACATACTCAAAGTAAAAGTAAAAGTATAGGTTTTAAAAATCACTTAAAAAATTACAAGTACACGAAAAAACTACTCAATTACAGGAACGCGAGTAAATGTAATTCGCTACTTTACACCCCTGCTCTCTACTCAAAGATCGATTGTGTATGCGAGCTGCGTCTAAAACGTTCTCAGTTGAAGTATACTCAAGCAATGAAGAATTTCTTCTTCTTCTTATAAGATTCAGGCAGTTTAGACACTGTTAAGCTAATAACCGCCCTCTACAGGTTAGATATTGAACTAGATTTTTACAGTCCTGTGTTCATCATCTGTGTTTTAGACCTCTTGTTTTATAATAATGATGTTTTGAGGCGGAGGATCCCTCCGACGCTCTCTGTCCGGCTCATCAGCACTCAGCTGTCTGTGAGTTGAGCTGGACGAGCCGCGGTGTGTGGAACAGCGATCTGTTCTGATCTCTCTCCACTATCAGACTCACAACACTCATTTCACTTAGTGACTCTAATGTTGTTAGGTATTTATCTTCATCTCTTATCTACTGTAAGAGTGTATGAATGACTGCACGTACAGTTGTCAGATCGCGGAACCCCAAACAATGTTGTTGCCTAGCAACTTGCTCGAAAATATTTCATTTTCCTGGGCGGGTAGAATTGACCCAGTGCATTGTGGGGCGGTTGAGTAGGAAAAGTATACGATCGATTCATACCCAAAATCTTCCCGGAAGTTAGTACTCATCCGGGAATTTCTCACATACCCAAACTCGCATACCCAACCGTCACATACTCAAATTGAAGTCAAAATGAGTATGAGTAGGACGTTAGTATGGCAGTTCAGACACGGCCTACGTGTGGTAGGTAGCACAAAAAAACGTAGGCCTATATAGTAGGTAGCACAAAAAAAACTTATGTTGGTAATGAAAATATACCTATGTAGTAGGTAACACATAACTATGTAGTAGGTACTACAATGTTGTGTACCTTATTGTAAAGTGTTACCCACAGTTATTTTTATCAATGTTGAATCTTTTTCTCAAAAAGTCATGACAGGAATAAATATAATTTATAATCTTAAAGTGAGTCTCTTTAGTTTTTGGTGAAATAGGGAGAGTGAGGTATTTAGATCTAATTGTATTTCTTGTTTATTCAGGATAATCTTTTAGCAGATCAATTCTTTTTAATGGTAAAGGAAAGATACAGGTAAAGGTACATCTCAAGATTTTGTTTGTGAATTTTTTTATCTTTAAATTAAAATTCATCAATACAAAGCGATGGCAACTGCAGGACAAACACATTATAATGTCCTTTACCATATTGACTATTACTTGTAGGATTGCTTTGATAACAACAGAGAATTCTTTCTCAGAACATTTCACATTGAATCTATTAATAAATACGTTGAAATTTACCTTCAGAATCCAGTAAATGTCTAATAGACCAAACACCTCTCCCTATCCAGTCACAATAACATAATGATTTTCTTTTAAACAAAATGGTTACTCCAGATTGGGGAACTGTGTAGAGTGAAATAATGTCTGTAAATCAGTTTCCAATATAATAGGACCTGCTGATGAAATGTTGATATTTTAATGGGTAATTTAGAAATACAAAAATCAAACCTTAATAAAAAATCCATACCACCACACTCAAATATTTTAGATGGGATATTAATCCAGAAACCGACCATGTTTACTAGAAATTGTTGTAACCATTTTAATTTGATCATTCCGTTCATTGTATTATAATCTATCACATTTCAACCACCTTCTGTTCTCGATTTTACAATATCCCCCTTTCTAATGCAGTGGTGTTTATTTTTCCAAATAAAATGTAATTTGTTTTGATTGATTGCTTTAATTAAATGATATGGAATGGGATACATTATCCTAGACAATGTTTACATTTTAGTGACCACAATTGGTACGAACAGGGGCGCAACTACCCACTTTCTGGGGGGTATGCAGACACTTAGCAGGCGCCTCCCCCCACCCCCCCCCCAACATGAAAAAGGTGTCATGTCCTTAAACAAACCACCCAGAATTTTTGTGATTTGAACATGTAAAATAAGCAATTTGGTGAACTCTGGTGAAGAGAATTAAAGACAAAGAAAACTTTTATTTCAGTTCAAATGAATAGTAAAATGAGCCAAACACGTTAGTCAGCCAACCTTCTTGACTTTACCAATACAACGTGTATAGGTATTTAGAAAGAAAAACGTTAAAAAAACAGCTCAGAAAAACGGTTAAATGGGAAATACCAGCTTGTTGATAAAACTTATTTTTCAAATGAATGAGAGAGAAAAGGCATTAAATAGGACAGAAAATAACGTAGAGCCTCAAATCTATCGCACCAAATTCCCTTACAATAAACTATTAAGATTGTGGCAAACAGGATTTTCATTATCATTGCTACACAACCATCAATCAAACACATATCTCTGTCTCTATCTCTCTCTCGCTCTCTCACACACACACACACACACACACACACACACACACAACTCAGTTGTGCGCTGGAACGGTGCAAAATATGATAATAGTGGGTGTGATGGAAGTTCTGTTAAGGTTGGAGGTCAACTCAGGTGGAAGAATATTTCAGGAGACCTGGATGAATTATGAAGCAATATTTATTACAGACTTGGCCAAGGAGAACCGGACTACAACTCTCGTGACTTGCACTTCAATTCTGACAAACTCATGCTTAGAGCTGTGTTTTAACCTCGCGCTATCTCTACCACCTCCCCGGCTCGGGCACCAAGCGTACCAATGTTTTGGTTCAGAGCTGAACACAGTGAAACATAACATTCTGGAGTAGAAGGAGATGAGACTTTATCTATACAACTGACCTAAGTGTCTCCTAACAGGCTCCAAGGCTGACCTAGAGTCTGAGAGACAAACACACAAGATAGACATATGACCTATTAATCTTTCCCATTAATATTACAACTAAAGACACAAAATTCCCTCACAGTGGGAAACACGTGAGCGTGTTGTTTGGGCGCTAACCTGCTATAATCACTACACTACCATTCAAAAACTGTGAAAACAGCAAGTCAAAAATTTGAGGTGACACGTTAATCTGCAGTGACAATCCGCGAGTCGCGGCCGATAATCAGTGTGTATTAATCAATACAATCGGCCATATAAAACTAAGGTGGGCAAACTCCGTGTACGGTGTATTTATTCATTCAACCACTTTGAAAAGCTTTTTTTCATCCATGCAATCTTTCTCCTTCTCAATCTTCCGTTTTCTGTTGTATGCCCCGCGAGAGCTTTCTTTTCTGCCTATCCATCTATCCAAAAGTATTCACAGCGCTTCACTTTTACCTGGTTAAATAAAGGATATTGAGACACAGCACACACCCGACCCGTGTAAGCTGTACAGTAATAGCGTGCTTCGTATTATTTCACTGTTGGACTACTATGGAATGAAATCAATCTCAATATTAATGAATGCACAGAGAAGGATTCACACTTGTATTTTGTGATTTATATATAAATGACTCTCTTCTCACAAATACATTTCAATGCACACACAAATGAAAACCGTCATATATAAATGTAAAATAAATCCATCTATAAGAAAAACGTTTCACAAACACATTTCCGATCCACACACAAATGTGTATTGTTTTAAATAAATGTTATATAAATCCATAAATATATTAATTTAAAAAAGATTTGCAATTTTCATCAAAAATGTGTTTGGATGTTGTTACATTTATATACAAACTGTTACATTTGAATTTACAAAATGCTTTTAATTTGTGAACTCCCTTGCATTCATGTGTGAATTGGTCTGTATTTGTGTGTGGAATTTTGAGACTCCCCTGACGTCGCTGGTTTCACAAATGTGTGTTTTCAACCAGGAACTACCTATAGCCAATCGGATGTCTTCCTCGTTTTCAGCCAATCACATGAGCGCAGTCTCACAAGGGTCCGCTTATGCCCAGAGACAAAGGACGGTACGGCACGACTGAATGAGCTCAACCTGAATGCATTATTTTTAAAACTGCCGTGGCGTTGTTTTGCCGCAGTGGACCACGTTTTTGGTGAATCATAAACGAGTCACCAAAAATTCCAGCATTTGCAGCGTCCATTTCTCCAAAGAAGAGTTTAGTAACTTTGGCTAGAAGGCTGCTGGCTTTGCAGAGCGGTTATGTCTAGCTGATGCCTGCTGGAGCTGCCATTCTTTACTTCAGACTTCACCGACCCAGTGCTGATTGCCGATCATGTAAGTCACTTATCAGCTTAGCTGTACATTACATTTTATTGTCTCATTAGCTTTAGTTATGCTACTACAGTGTATTTCACTTGTGTGTGTTGCTAACATTTTGCCCTAGGCCCAGTGTTTGAAGCTAACGTAGCTAACGTTGTTATCATAGTAGCCTAATACTGAATGTTTATTTTTAGCAGGTCATGCTAGCTACCTTGATGACAATCACACACAATATAACCACTGAATTAAGAATTATATTATACCCTAACAGAATATCTCTGTATTACAGCATTACAGACAGCCTATATGCCAGAGTGAATGCCAGTGTTGAGGGCTAATGCGACATTGAGCCTGAACCTCTCCTCTCAACCCGGGACCCTGGAAGACAGACGATGTGACCTACACATGCAGTAGTTAAAGAACCATGGAGAAGAAAAGGAACAGAGGTATGATGAAGAATCTACTCATGCTAATGTAGTTAAAGATATCCTAAACTGCATAGAACTCTCTGTATATTCTATTTGATTGTTTCGCAATAAGCTTATTAGGTGAACAAGCAGACTGCATTTATTCTTCTCATAAGGACTGTTTTCTTCAGTGTCATCATTGTAAATATATTCAATTTCTTCTTAAAAGCAGAAACAAGGTTTTACTCAAAGACATCTTGAAGCTGAGCCCACTGTACCAGAGCTCAAACTTGGAAGTTGTCAAGGTGTTGTCCAGGAGTGTCCTCTGGTTGTCTCATTTTCATACTTTGGATGCAGATCAGGTACTTATGAATACATATGCTAATCTTATAGTGTATGTACAATAAATGCCCAATAAACAATTAACAAACAACATATTGTACTTGCAGGTGTTCCCGTGGAGAGTGCCAGACGACGACAGTAACTATTTGAAATTGTCGCAGTTTGTAACATTGGTGTGCAGTAAATAATAAATGTATTATACCTCTCAAATCTCTTTATCTATATTCTGTGATGGCTTACCTTGGCTGAAGGAGCATAAACTAAATTACTTTTACTATGAAAAACATTGTTGCTGTACCAGTGCATGTCCCTGTACAATAATACTTTCTCCAGGTCAGGAACGAGGTGCTTCTGGAGCATCCAAGGTGCAGGACGCTTCTTCAAGGCCTTGAACCAAATGTGTCTCAACCCTTATGCCTTAGAAGCTGCTCTACAGGGCACATTATGGAACCCTGCATTTGAGAGGGAAAGCAGCTTACTAGATAACTCAATATCCATCAATCTTCAATAATACTGTATCTACTATTTGAAAATGCTTCATCATTTATTACACTTCAATTATATTATAATTAAAATAATTATTTTAAAATGCATAAATACACATGCACGCAGCGTTGAATGAAAATATGTGAGGCTTTATTTAAAGAGTTTGAAGTCAGTAGGTCTTTGAGCAGGACACTTCCACAAAAACACTTTGTCCTTTCTCGTCCAGTTCTTGATAACTGCAAAACAAAAGCACAGTGACAGAAAATAGGTAAAGGTTTGCTTATGGTTAACACACACAGGCCTGGCTAACTGTTGTCAAATGATCTACAGTGGGTTGCTAAAGTATTCATACCTCTTGAACTTATTTTACAAGCCACACTTTTCAGTTTTCTTATTTATTTAAATATAAAAAATTTAAAACTATGTATCATCACATCACAATTATAAGCAATGATGTGTTGGTTTATTACATGAAATCCCAATAAAATAAATGTACGTGTGATGTATCCATGTGGAAAGGTCTAAGGGGTATGAATACTTTTGTGAGATTGTGAAGATGCACTTCGAGATGTCTTTGAGTAAAACCTTGTTTCTGCTTTTAAGAAGAAATTGAATATATTTACAATGATGACACTGAAGAAAACAGTCCTTATGAGAAGAATAAATGCAGTCTGCTTGTTCACCTAATAAGGGACCAAAAACGTGGTCCACTGCGGCAAAACAACTCCACGGCAGTTTTAAAAATAATGCATTGAGGTTGAGCTCATTCAGTCGTGCCGTACTGTCCTCTGTCTCTGGGCATAGGCGGACCCTTGTGAGACTGCGCTCATGTGATTGGCTGAAAACGAGGAAGACATCCAATTGTCTATAGGTAGTTCCTGGTTGAAAAAAACACATTTGTGAATCCAGCGACGTCAGGGGAGTCTCAAAATTCCACACACAAATACAGACCAATTCACACATGAATGCAAGGAAGTTCAAAAATTAAAAGCATTTTGTAAATTCAAATGTAACAGTTTGTATATAAATGTAACAACATTCAAACACATTTTTGATGAAAATAGCAAATCTTTTTTAAATTAATATATTTATGGATTTATTTAACATTTATTTAAAACAATACACATTTGTGAATCGGAAATGTGTTTGTGAAACTTTTTCTAATAGATTTATTTATTTTACATTTATATATGACGGTTTTCATTTGTGTGTGCATTGAAATGTATTTGTGAGAAGAGAGTCATTTACAGTATCTCACAAAAGTGAGTACACCCCTCATATTTCTTCAAATATTTCATTATATCTTTCCATGGGACAACACTGAAGAAATGACACTTTGATATAATGTAAAGTAGTCAGTGTACAGATTGTATAACAGTGTAAATTTACTGTCGCCTCAAAATAACTCGACACACAGCCATTAATGTCTAAACTGAAGGCAACAAAAGTGAGTAAACCCCTAAGAAAACATTTCCAAATTGGGCCCAAAGTGTCAATATTTTGTGTGGCCACCATTATTTTCCAGCACTACCTTAACCCTCTTGGGCATGGAGTTCACCAGAGCTTCACAGGTTCCCACCGGAATCCTCTTCCACTCATTCATGACAACATCACGGAGCTGGTCGACATTAAAGACCTTGCGCTCCTCCATCTCCCGTTTTAAGAAGCCCCAAAGATGCTCAATAGGGTTTAGGTCTGGGGACATGCTTGGCCAGTCCATCACCTTTACCCTCAGCTTCTTTAGCAAGCCACTGGTCGTCCTGGAGGTGTGTTTGGGGTCGTTATCATGTTGCAATACTGCCCTGCAGCCCAGTTTAAGAAGGTTGAGTGCACGTTTTCAGCGTCATACCAAGAGGTTGGCTTTGGAAAATTGACGTATGAGTGCTGCCAGCATTGCTGAAGGGCTTGAAGGGGTGGGGGGTCAACCTGTCAGTGCTCAGACCATACGCCGCACTCTGCATCATACTGGTCTGCATGGCAGTCGTCCAAGAAGGAAGCCTATTCTAAAGATGATGCAAAAGAAACCCCACAAAAAGTTTGCTGAAGACAAGCAGACTACGGACATGGATCACTGCAACCATGTCCTGTGGTCTGATGAGACCAAGATAAACTTATTTGGTTCAGATGGTGTTAAGAGTGTGGGGTAGCAACCAGGTGAGGAGTACAAAGACAAGTGTGTATTGCCTATAGTCAAGCATGGTGGTTGGAGTGTCATGGTCTGGGGCTGCATGAGTGCTGCCAGCACTGGGGATCTACAGTTCATTGAATACCTACATGTACTGTGCCATACTGAAGCAGAACATGATCCCCTCCCTTCGTAAACTGGGCCGCAGGGCAGTACTGCAACATGATAATGACCCCAAACACACCTCCTAACGACCACTGGCTTGCTAAAGAAGCTGAGGGTAAAGGTTATGGACTGGCCAAGCATGTCTCCAGACCTAAACCCTATTGAGCATCTTTGGGGCTTCTTAAAACAGGAGATGGAGGAGCGCAAGGTCTCCAGTATCCACCAGCTCCGTGATGTTGTCATGAATGAGGGGAAGAGGATTCCAGTGGCAACCTGTGAAGCTCTGGTGAACTCCATGCCCACGAGGGTTAAGGTAGTGCTGGAAAATAATGGTGGCCACACAAAATATTGACACTTTGGGCCCAATTTGGACATTTTAACATTTTAAGGGGTGTACTCACTTTTGTAACAGGGAGTTTAGACATTAATGGCTGTGTGTCGAGTTATTTTGAGGGGACAGTAAATTTACACTGTTATATAAGCTGTACACACGCTACTTTACATTGTATCAAAGTGTCATTTATTCAGTGTTGTCCCATGAAAAGATATAATGAAATATTTGAAGAAATGTGAGGGGTACTCACTGTGAGATACTGTATATATAAATCACAAAATACAAGTGTGAATCCTTCTCTGTGCATTCATTAATATTGAGACTGATTTCATTCGATAGACTACTACCACACAGAAAAACATGCCATCCTGTAATATGCCTAGATGCGCCAACTTTAGGAAACAGAAAAGAAGCAGGAGTAAGCGTAAGCTGAAGATACTACCTGTTGAAGAAGAATCCGAATAAAGATAAGCTCAGTGTTGGGAAAGTTCTTTTTCTACGTGAACTAGTTCAAAGTTCAGTTCACACACTTTAAAATGAACTAGTTCAGTTCATAGTTCATAATTAAAAATTCTGAACTAAGTTCACAGTTCAAAAATGAACTAGTTATAGTAGAACATAGTTCTTTTTATTCAATATGTTGCTGCAGGCTATTATTTTTCTAAATAATTGCCACATACCATATAGAACCACAGACAGAAATTATTTCAATAACATTCACTCCACACTAGAAGCCAGCTGCAGCTTTTACCCCTACAGTATATTCTCAAAAACATGAGGAAAAAGTTGCTGTTTGAATGGTCTTTTTAATGAAGAATTATTCAAACAAAAACGGTTAAGGTGCAAAAGTTTTTCCATTTTTATAATTTTCCAAACCTGGAAACAATTCACATGAAATTTAATTCAAAGAAAGCAATACTGAACAATATACCAGGCAGGTTCTACTGTACAAACAAATTAGCCTACAGCTTAAAATAGTAAAAACCCTCAAGGAGACCATTCTAAACTGCAGACTGTCTATAAGACCCCTTATCTGTTTATCAACACGGCGGATGCGCACGCTGCATAGCTGCAGAAAGAAAAATTGTTTGGCTGGTTGTCATGGTTACCCGTTTGGTTATATTGCAGTTGCAGTGTTTCCTTATAGGTCCATGGTGCTAAATAGCGATGTTGTCAGCTTACTAAAAACAGTTTATCAGTGAGTGATAACATTGGTTATGCGGAAACATTAACACTATTGAAGGAGATACGTCTTAATGACCCATACGCGATGCCGGCAGTTGAGTAGATAAATGATGAGAAGAAATGGCCCCGACGACTTCAGTGGCCGGACTGCTGTTGGAGAGTGACAGTAAAGACCGGCAGACAGATAGACAGAGAGAGGCAGAGATGCCTTTATTTCATAATTTAGCTTTTTGATTTAAAAGTGATCATAACTAGCTGTGATCATCTGTTTTTAGACTGACTCCTGCTTTCGGGGCCGTTGGGCTCACGAGCCGACCAGCTTATCAGACCAGCTGTTTGAGACGGAGATGAAAAGGAAAGTGAAACTTATGGTGGAGCAGTTAAATAGTTAAATGAATAAATATTGTAACCAAACACAATAATGTGTTGTGTTATCTGCTTTAGGCTAGCACATGTCGACCCCACTCGGTTTTCGTTTATTGATTTTTCCTAAATGGTATGATTTAGCCTACTTACCGGCTACACGTGTACACGTGCAAACAACTACTGCCTAGTCAAACCATAGAGTCAAACACAAGGGAAGAGGACGGAGCTGTATAACGTCTGGGTCATTGTAAATAAGCCTCCATTGCTTTCCATTGCTATAGCCTCGTCTCCGGTCACTGTCCTTATTGTAAACATTTCACAACTCATTTATGCAATTATACAGCGGTGCATTTGGGCATTTACTAGCTTTATCACCATTCAAACTAAAAATAAACAGTTTGTGCATCCAACTGCACAACCAGACATGATTGTGGCTTGTGTCGCTCTTGTCTCTTTCTGCAGCTGACATGCGCAGTTGAGCGGGGAGTGACGCTGTGTGACGTAGACTGATAAGGGGTCCAGAAGATGTGTTGACATTAGGGCTGTCAAGCGATTAAAAAAATTAATCTAATTAATTACAGGCTCTGTGATTAATTAATCTAAATTAATCGCATACTTTTATGACACTTTTATACCTGTTTATAAACAGCTGTATAGCCTGCTAGTCTCTCTCGCTCTCTCTCTCTCTCCGTCTCTCGTAACTTCTGTCTCCACAACAGACAGCGCTGCACTGCCACAGATGCTTATGCCGATTCATTCACCATAGTCGTACTCATAGGCAAAAATATTGAGAGACACGCACACACACACACACACACACACACACACACGTTTACGCGGACGACGAGACAGCTAGCAAACAAAATTGAGACACGGGGAGAAAGATTGAGAGATACTGTTTTGAACCTAGCCTACATTGTTGCACCCACTAAATCAATAATGCACAGACACTGGCTGCGGAGAATAAAGTAAGATGTCTTCCTACCTTCATGCTTATTAAACCGTCTATAGAGCCCTCGGCCCCTTTCCCCTGCTTCTCTCTTTACTTTTCTCCCTTTCACCCGCGCGCGGGCTGTGTCTGCTTCAGGTGCAGCTCGGTGCAGCTACGCACCACTTTTGCACCGGGTCAAAGGGCATTATAGAAGTGCGATTAATCTGCGTTAATTTTTTTAATCGCGTTAATTTTTCTGTGATTAATTAATCGAAATTAACGCGTTAATTTGACAGCCCTAGTTGACATACTTATTAAAGCTGCAGTTGAGAGTTTTTTTACTGTAATATTTGGCAAAACTGTCATAATAGCCATTCAGCTATATGTAGGGGAAGTTGTCTGAAAATATTTTTTTATCACTTTGCTCCCCCCTGCCTCTGTGTACTGCCCCCCAAAATTGCCACCGCTCATGTTAATTTTGACCAATCAGAGCGAGGTCAGATTCTCCTTTCTTATTGGCTGTGGGACCTTGGCAACGGCGTTGATGATCAGTTGCGTGAGCGTTCACGACCCTAGCAGTCTGACACTAGCCTACTGTTTGGTACAAGGCTACTACGGCGGACAGCGAGTAGCAATGTCTTCACAAACGAACCCTCAATTTACCATTCCCAGGATACCAACAACTAACACCGCTAAGACAGCAAACAAACGAGGAAAGATGAATGTTGAAAAGTTAACTGCTGAAAGGGAGACGGAGAGAGCTCGAAAAAAAGTACATCGGCCATGTCTTCTTGCCCTATCACATCAAGACCTCTCCGACCGCAACCTCGTCCCCTTCCTCTGCCCCTAGGCTGCCTGCCGCTAGCAGCAGGACGTCCGCTGGCCCTATATAGCCCTCGTCCTGTGCTCAGTGTTGCCAACTCAAAGCGATTTTGTCGCAATATTTAGTGACTTTTCAGCCCCCCTGACGACTTTTTTTTTCAAAACAGCGACAAATCTAGCTTTTTTTTCTGGTGTTATTGGTGACTTTTTTCGCCAAAGCAAGTATCACCTCTTCTCAACGAGCAGCGGGAGCACTGACACGCAGCCCGCTCCTCGCGCAGCAGCCCCTCCCAGCTGCGGTCAGAGCAGGAGCATAGATAGTAGGAGATACACACACACCTCTCCGCTCTGTTACAATTAGTTTGCTATCTTGCCTGGCTGTTACAGCTACTTTTGTTAGGCCTACCAGCACACTTACAATGATTTTAAGCTAACATACATGGTATGTCTGTGATTAAAATCTATGCTCAATATGTACGTATGTAGTTATCATTACTAATGTTTAATCACCTCGGGATCGGACATGGTGTTTGTCTCCTGTCAATGTAACTGAATTCACATGAACGCGCGTAGCTGTCGTTCGGAGGGAGGAGCTACAGGTAGAGCGTTGGAAAAACAGCCGTTGGGATCCCAACGGCTGAAACTCTCAACTGCAGCTTTAACATAAACACAATCGGAGGTAGGCAACAATCATACGAAGAAGAGGTAGGACCTGAGGCTAGGTCCACGGTCTGAGTCATGGGTCTGAGTAATACGCTGCTGCATTCATTTCTTTTTGTTTTTTTCCCGCGGTGTTTCGCATTTTGATGACGCAGCGGCGGTGCGACGCTGTGGTGGCATGTGTTGCCAGATTGGGTGTTTTTCAGCTACATATTAAGGGCTGTTTACGATGTCTTTTAGCGGGGTTTTCTATGGAAATCTGGCACTCGATGAACGATTGAACGACTGTAAGAGCGCCGTTCACAAACGCCAGAATGAGCGCGTTCGCAAAAACGTTCATGAGGCAGAAGTACATACGTTCAGTTCACGTTCGCCCCCAATATGAACGAGTTCATGAACGCATTCAGGCACAAAACTGCCTAGAAAGTCTAGATAGTCACCAGTTACTGCTCTAGGAAGAACACCAGAGTGTTGCATAGCTTTTGTTCTCAAAGATGGAATAGACATCCTAAAGGCTTCACTGATAAGCGATATATCTGACCCTGTGTCAAGGTAAACTTTTGTAGCAATGTTCTCGATGACAGCCATCACATAGCGTGTGGGTTTTTTATGTGCAGCTGGCATCACCAGCTGTGGGGCCTCATCACCAGTAGCAGCAAACACTTGGCCCTCAGCATCTGCTACCAGTCGTTTCCCTGCTCATGAGTGTCTTCGCCAAAGCTCACATGATGGCTCCTCTCTCTGTGCGATGGTTGTCTCTCTCTAGCTGAGTAGGCTTGGTGTGAGTCATACCTGGGCACAGTCGAACCATATAGGGAAGAGTAGGAGGTGTGCTGGCGGGAGTCATTTTGGTAAATTTGTCTTGGATCGAAGCGGTCAGAAGAGTGACGCCTGTCTGGGCTGTAGTGCCTGAAGCGCTCCTGGCTGCCTGTAGAATAGGGGTCATGGCGACGATTTGGTGAAGACGAAGGCGCAGAGGAGTAGCGCCCGCCTGGGCTGTGGTGCCTAGAATAATCTTGACTGCTGTTAGTATGACGATCCTGTCGACGATGTGGTGAAGATGGAGGAGTAGGTGAGTAGCGCCTGTCGCGGTGACCAGACGAGTATCTTTGATGGGGATGATCACTGTGCGATCTGTTGGATCTCTGATGGTCGGCTGTAGAGGAGTAGGATCCACGGTCAGGAGAAAAAGATGGAGAGCGGCGATATCTGTCTCTGCCACGCTCACCCCTCTGTTCAGCTGGAGGGCGGTACTCATGTTTGGAGGATTCAGTACGAGGAGTACGGCTATAGTCTTGTCTCAAGTGAGTAACTTGAAGTCTGAGTGCTTGAACATCTTTTGAGAGTTGCGAGACAGCATTCATTATGCCAGCAGATGGATCTGAGCGAGGGTTTTCATGTGTGCTGGAAACCATAGCTAGAAGTGGTTCACCTTGTGGGGTAGGAGAAGTGGCACGCTGTGTAGTTGCATATGATGAAGCCGGTGGGGAAAGGAGTTTCAATGCTTCCTGTGCACGTTCCCATTTACATGCAACGGCTAACGCCTCCTTCAGTGTAGTGGCGCCATGCTCATGACATTTCGCTCCAAGATTGGGATCCAAACCAGCAACAAATCTTCTGAAGCGTTCCATGGCAATAGCTGCATCACCATAGTTGGGGAATGCCTCCAGCACCAGTCTTGTGGTTTCAGCAGCAAAAACCTCTAACGGTTCCTTGGGCAAGCGCTGTCGGGCATTTACAAATGTCTGGAAGTGCAGCAAAAACTCCTTCCTCCCAAAAACATCATGGAGCTTAGCTGTACATTCTTCATAGTCCTGCTGCACATTTGGTGATAAGGACAGCCAATAAGCTAGTGCATCTCCACTGAGGTGAGTGGGGAGTATTGTAGCTATATCAAGCTGACGCCCGTCTGCACATGCTTTAACTGCCAACTCCAACCTCTTTTTCCACAGAGAAAAACTTTCTTTGTCCTAACCATCTCCGTGGAAACATGGCGGCAATTCCACTCGGTAGTGAACGACAGTCTTTCTTTTCTCTGGCTGGGCCGTGCTGCGCGCGTCGGCATCATTAGCGAGCGCTTCGTTGTCCTCAAGTTCCTCAATAACGTCCTCTAATGACTGTAGCGACATGTCGAAAAGTACTGTCCAACTTAAACGGCCAGGCGAAAAAAATAAATCTTCCGTCCACATATAAAACTGTCCAGAGTAGACACTTCTTCTTCAAGTAACAGACAAAAAAACTTACGGGGTGCGGCAGCAACTGTCACCTTTCGCCTCCTTGCTAGTTGAATGCCTTGGCTAATTAAGACGAAGATGGGAAAAAAAACACCGCTGCCACCAGTCTTTCTCTGGCTGGGCCGGAACTAATGTTTCCTGCCCATGCATAAATGAAATAATGATAATAAAATACTTAATAATCTGCAATGTAATTTAAATGAGAATTAAATAATAAAAACAATGTAAATTATCAGATTACAATAGCAAAACTTCCTATAAATGAGGCCCAGTGTAAGGACGGGGTGTGAAGTAGCAGCAGATAATACGTCCATAGTACAGAGATGAGCGAGACCCGGCTTATCCCCCATGGGCCGTTTAATTGCGGACTGTTGGGTAGAAGAAAGGGCAATGTCCAACCAGAAAATACTTGCAGCGCCACGCAACATTCAGCTCAGTGAGTACCCTCGGGAGACGCGCACGGTGCTGTCGGAGAGCACCAAAAGCGCAGGGAATTATTTTCTCCCGGTGAGGTAAAAGTTATATTCTCAGTTTGCATAACCTGTTTGAAGATTAACTTGTGTGAGCACTTCAAGATCGGATCATCAGTGCAGCTTATGTCATGGAAGAGAGACAATAAAAAAACAAGCACAACGGAATCATCACAGTATACCCACTACAAACAACTATACTACACCACTGGTGTTATAACCAAGAGCCAAGCACATTTACATTTGTTTTATAGGCTTTAGGCCTTACATATAAATGCCGCTGTAATGTGCTGCGCGCTGATTTTTATTAAGACTGCAGCTCATTAGGATAGCGGCCCGTTTTGTCTCTTCAGAGAGAGGTATTTAAAAACATAGTTAAAATTGAGTGCTGTAGGATACAGTTTTGCTTATGACTGTATGATTTTTTGAGATCGTCTCCACAGTGGAGACTTCGCCGCTGCGCGAAGCGCATGCTGAAACACGGCTGATGGGAAGAAAAAAAAAGTCCGACAACGAGAGGGTTACTCAGTGATTACAGTTGCCTATGCTCTTCTGCAACGCTCATTTGATATGGTTATATATATCTCTATCAACTGTGTCTGTCTCTCTCTGTCGCTCTCCCTGACTTACAGTATAATAATGCTACACATGCGTTCTCACTTCTCACACATTCAATACTAATAAAAGTCCAGTCGCGTCCATCCCTAATGACCATTGCAGACAACACAATGAGTCAAGTGAGAGACATGAAATGAATGAAAAAATAATCGCTGTCTTGTCCTATTAAGGTGGACTTCAGGAGTCAGCACAACACCAAGCCACGAAAAAAGGCAGCAGGTAGAAAAAGTAAACACACCAACTGTCCTGCAAAAATGAGTGTCACACTCCTTCGCACTCAAGTGAGCAGAGGCAGGCAGAGTTTGTAAGTAGGCTTGGCCTATAGTCCTTAATAGTACGTATTCAAGTTTGTCGCTTTTGTCCTGTCTTACGCAGTAAAGAACATTGCATTTTTGGTCTATGTCTCCTCAGGAGCAGGGACCCTCATGTGCCAACCTTCCCCACCATTGTGGACATATCCAGTGACCACAATCATAACCTGCATGTTGCAGATGCTCTGTGCCACCGTGATGTTGGGGATGAAGCCAGAGAGAAGTTTCTTAAGCTATTTGAAGCAGGCCACTGCCCAACTTCAGCATTGGACATCTTCAAATTTGATCTCCAGGTGGAGCATGGGGAAGACTATGTATTTGCCACTGCAGACAGAGCACACGGTCCTACTCTGGAGTTCTGCTATAGGTAAGGATGTTTGATTTATTTCCAAGTAAATGCATGATATAAAATAAAATAATTATTTCTTAACTCATAAGAATCCATTGTGAAACGAGTGTAACACACTTTAAATGTCCTAAAACCTTCTTCATACAGCTTTATGCTCGACCTTAATTCAATAGGTCTTGAAAATATCCTGAGAAAGCCACATATGCTACTCCAGCTGCAACAAATTGACTTTCACCTTAGACAGTCCTATCATATCACAACCTTGAAATAATTATCCATGCTTTCATTACATCACGGCTGGATTATTGTAACTCCCTCTACCTTGGTCTCCCTCAGTCCCTCATATCACGCCTCCAAATAGTCCAGAATGCAGCAGCAAGACTGTTGACTGGGTCAAAAAAGTGGGAACACATCACACCCGTTCTTGCTTCCCTTCACTGGCTGCCTGTACAACATAGGATCATTTTCAAAACAGTTCTTATGGTATTCTAAGCCCTCAATGGTCAGGCCCCATCTTATATAGCGGACCTTGTACACCCTCACTCAGCCCCTATGACCCTAAGATCCTCCAATAAGGGTCTTCTCCACATCCCCCGATCCAGACTAAAACAAAAAGGTGACCGGGCCTTCGCAGTAGCTGCCCCACGCTTGTGGAATCAACTGCCACCTGACATACGTGATGCCCCCTCCATTACTGCCTTTAAATCAAGGCTCAAAACCCATCTGTACACCCTGGCTTTCCCTCCCCATTAGCTATCTGACTTCTGCACTACTGTATATGTTTGTGTGTGGAAGTCCGGGTTATATGTATTTTGTACTTTTATCTTTTTTTTTTTTTTCTATTGTTGTTGTTGTTATTTTACCTTCATGTTGGCCCATGTTGGCCTACTGAATGCACTATGTACAGCACTTTGGTCAGTGAAAACTGTTATAAATGTGCTTTTATAAATAAACTTTACTTACTTACAGTCACATGACATCACAGATGAGAAAGTGATATACACTTTGGAGCCAACAGAGCAGAGAGACTCTAAAACAGCTCAAGAGAGAAACAAAGACAGATGAAACATTGCAGCTGCTGCAGGGACACTTGGACGGGGTTGGCTCTGGCACAGAAAACAAATGCTAAACTGATGCATTACTGGCCCATCAGACACAATCTGGCAGTGAGAGGGGATATTATGTTTGCAGGTGATAGAATAATAACCCCAAGCACCATGAGAAAAGACATGCTGAAAAAATACATGCAGCGCATCAAGGCATGCAGTGGACGAAAGCACTCGCCAGAAAGCATGGTACTGGCCAGGTTTGACAACAGACAGAACAAATGGTTGAAACGTGTGAGACATGCCAGCAGTTCAAGCCTAGAAACCAACAAGAGCCGCTGATCTCACACAAAATCCCTGAGCTTCCCTGGCTTAAAGTAGGAGCTGATGTCTTTGAGATAAAAGGACAATACTGATGGTCGACTACCTCTCTAAATATACAGAGGTGCTTAACATAAAAGACAAGACC
This sequence comes from Hyperoplus lanceolatus, assembly GCA_026929865.2. Classification (NCBI taxonomy): domain Eukaryota; kingdom Metazoa; phylum Chordata; class Actinopteri; order Uranoscopiformes; family Ammodytidae; genus Hyperoplus; species Hyperoplus lanceolatus. Next base: position 422,683 of record CM049416.1, on the reverse strand, counting down.
CTACAAAAGAGACAGCAGCACTAGGCTACTACAGAGGAGGGACAAGACCGCTTGCAAAGCTGCAACCAGGAAGTACTGTTCACATGGAGACAGAGAGAGGTTGGCGTCCAGCTGTGGTTACCTCGCAGACGGGTGAGCCAAGGTCATATGATATTGTGACATCTTCAGGTCAGCACTACAGGCACAACAGAAGAAACTTAAGGAAAACACCACACAGCGCCAAGATGTACTCTGAACCACAGTCATTTGATGATGTCCAACCATGCACACCTGCATTCGACCACCTGAGAGATACAAAGACTTTGTAATGGGGAGCAAGCTCAGGCTTCCAGCAGAGAACATACTTTATAATTCATAATGTAGTGTCTTTAAAAACAAAAATAACCAGTAAAGAAATAAATGTGTTATGTTATCTGCACATGAGCATGACGACAGTTGATATGTTAATGCTATATGTTCACTAATTATATGTTGACATGTTTATGTTACAAAACAGCAACGGAAAAGTTAAAGATACTGACACAATTGATGATTTAATTAATTGTTATGTTTACAAGTGAATCCTAACATGTTATAGTTGCTTTTGCTGTATATTTTATGGTTTTGTGAGACTGTGGGATGAAACGCAACATTTAGTTAGGATCAGTGATGATTGAGCTATAAGCTGGAATCCTGAAATGTTAAACCAAAAAATGCCTGAAATACATCACGACCATGTCTAATACTTTCACTTTTTGAATGAAATTAGATTAAAAGAAAAGAGCTTTTCCATGATATTCTAATAATATGAGTTTCACCTGCATATCACTTCATCTGATATAATTTTATCTATTTGTGCTTATGGCACTGTGGGTTGGAGAGAAATATAATTTTGATTCTACTGTCTGCCTGTCCCATATTTCAGAAATTCACAATAAAGTTGTCTTGACTTGATTTCTTTTAATCATTTCTCATTTATACAGCAATACTAAAGTCACACATTTGGTATATTGTAGAATTGCACTTAGTTTGTTAGAATTGTTACTTAGCAGAAAATAAATTCTAATTGGGTTATTTTCAAAACACTATTAGCATACTATTATACTAAGTGTAGTGAAAGTATACTTAACCAGATCGATATTATGATTGCACAAAATACTCAAGAATATATTTTGACTACACTATTTACAATTGAACTATAGTGTAAGCTTTATAAATGCACTACTCTCATACAACGTTCTGTGTCAAACAAACAATTATTCAGCCCACTTCTTATGGGTTAAGTTAAGTTATACCTGGGGGCAAAACCCTTTTTTTTGTTGAAAAACAGACATGGAGAGTTGTAAAAGGTTGTTCACCAGAAATCCAGGACCTTCCACGATCACAATCTGGGTGGACAACCTGGTCAACTAGCTGCTGGAATGCTACAGCGGGCCGATAGAGCAAATCAGAACCACTGTTTAAGTGAATGGGGGTGGGCTAATAGCAGGGGTGTAAAGTAGCGAATTACATTTACTCGCGTTCCTGTAATTGAGTAGTTTTTTCGTGTACTTGTAATTTTTTAAGTGATTTTTAAAACCTATACTTTTACTTTTACTTTGAGTATGTTTATTTTGAAGTATTGTACTTCGCTACATTTTATATCACCTGCGTTACTGAGTAAAAAAATAGATAGGGAAACGAGAGAAAATAAAATAAATATCGCGGGGTGCTTTTATTTTTACGGCACAATACCGGAAACGAACACAGAGAATGATCGACAGGATCATTGCGACTAAATGATAACAACAAACATTGCTTCCCTCTATCATTAAAACAAAATAATCCTAGTTAAACTGTCATTGTACCGCACGTGAAGGCTTTTAAATGCAGCAAACCTCTCATCCAGCAGTGCGATCGGCCCCTCCCCTCACCTAGCTTTCAGTTTAACAGTGCAGAGTAGGATGGAGACGGTGCGTGTTGCCGGGAGCTTTGAAAAACTTCCAGAAGACGGCAGAAAGTCAGCCTTTGCTCGAGAAGAAAGGTAAAAGTAATAGACTAAAACAATGTGCAAGATATGTTATGCGCGGACACGCGAGTCAGATGACATGCGCGACCGTGAGCGAGAGAGAAAAAAAGTCATATGTGACCCAACTGCACCTCAAAACATCACGACCAATTAGTTTACTCACTTTAAGTCGAATCCAAGTGGTCTATGACCAAACAATAAAGGAATAAAAAATACAGAAAGTTTAAAGCTCCTTAACTCTTGCCACCAAAACAGTCATCAATTAAGAACACTGTAGCCTACAATGCAACTTGCTTATCCAGCCAGCTCCATGAGATATACATTAAAATATGCCCTCACATTCCTGCTAGCAAAAGACGTGCCCTATCGACAACATTTGCAACGGTTTATTTTGATTTTGACACTTATTTAATTTAATTATAAAAAATATGTTTTACTTAGGCTATTTGCATTTTCCTTGTTTTCAGTTCAATTAGGATATGTTTAAAGTCAAAAGTCATGGTTTCAAATGTTAAATAAGTGCATGTTGCAGTTCTTAAATCAATGAATAATTGTCTAATAATTGTGATTACACAATGTCAATCAAAATAATCATGATTATGATTTGTCAAAATCGAGCAGCCTAACCTTGCAATGTCCATGGTTTAGATCAATTATACACAATTACATTATTAGAACTGCAGCTGCAGTCTGTTTAGGTCTGTAGACCGGTTACATTCCCATTCCCCCATTCACAGACTATTTGCTCCATATTTGCTTATCTAAAGTATAATGACACAGTATAAATCCATACATGTGTGCTGACATGATTTATTTAATTTGTGCACTTTCATTTGTAAGTGTTGTATTAATTAAACAAAACTAGTTTGAGATTTATATCCTCTTGTCTATATATAGAATGCCCTACACTGAAGAGACCCCCGCCCCCTCCCGCTGTTAAAAAGTAACTAGTAACTTGTACTTTAAGTTCATTTTAAATCAGCTACTTTTTCACTTTTACTTCAGTAGATTTTTAGACCAGTACTTTTACTTTTACTTAAGTAAAATTTCATCCAAGTAATCATACTTTTACTTGAGTAGAATATTTTTGTACTCTTTCCACCTCTGGCTAATAGGAATTTTTTTAAACTTATAGATATCATTGTGAAACTTTGCAAGTTGATTACTGACATTAAAACAACAACTTTTTGTATTAGAGTATTTTCCAAAAAGTATGAATGAATAATGATGCGTAAATGTGCATATCTAAAGCCCCAAAATCTAGATGTTGGAAGAAAACAAATTCAATTTGTTTTTTACATTTTGAAAACAAAACAAGTGTCCAACTGCCTGAAGCCTTTCCTAATCACAGTTCAAATTTGATCAATAACCCATAGAACATTTTTTTTTTTACACGGTTACATTACATGTGCCATGAACCCAAATTGTCCTTTTAAAGTCTCCAGCTGGTATTTTAGAAAACGGCTAGACATTCCCTTGGAAAAAACTGTAAAAAAATTATTTTCTATGGGTTATTGATCAAATTTGAACTGTGATTAGGAAAAGCTTCAGGCTTTACTTTGTTTTCTTCCAAGATCTAGATTTTGGGGCTTTGCAGATATGCAAATCTACGCATCATTAGTAAGATATTGATGATTTTCATATTCATTCATACTTTTTGGAAAATACTGTAATACAAAAAGTTTTTGTTTTAATGTCAGTAATCGACTGGCAAAGTTTCATAATGATATCTATAAGTTCAAAAAATTCCCCATTAGCCCATCCCCATTCACCCCCATTCACTTAAACAGTGGTTCTGATTTGCTATGTCGGCCCGCTGTAGCTTTCCAGCGGCTTGTTGACAAGGTTGTCCACCCAGGTTGTGATCGTGGAAGGTCCTAGATGTCATTTTTGGTGAACAACCTTTTACAATGCTCCATGTCCATAAAATCACTTTGCCCCCTGGTTATTAAGTTATATTATAAACCACTATGATGATACATTGCTAATTTTGTTAGGTATTAAGTATACAATTCACTTACACATTTTTTGACCTTGGACAGATTCTACCACCAGATCTTTAGCCAGGAATATGGCAGCGCTGACGGTGTAGAGATGGCAGTGGCTCTAGAGAGGCAGATAGAGCTGTACAACACAGAGTGCAGGGACCAATGTGCTAAAGTTTCCTCCAGTGGCAAGCGGCTTTTGATAGCTATCTGCTCCCCCTTAATGAAAAGGGTCCACAGCCAAATGAAGCACAGTGGGGAGATGTGCTTCATGTACGCTTCGGGGAATATGGATCGGCACCATTGTCGGGTGTTCCTCCTCTTAACGCACAGCTGTGCTGGTGGCCTACCACTTGGGATTATTGTCACTCAGTCGGAGGAAGAGCAGGTCATTTTTGAGGGCCTCACTCTCCTGAAGAGCCTCCTTTCGGAGGAAGCCTTTTCTGGGAGGGGAGAGTCAGGGCCAGTGCTGTTCTTAACCGATGACAGCCGGGCAGAGAGAGCAGCTCTGAACTGAGCATACCCAAATGCAAAACTCCTCCTCTGCTCCTTTCACCTGCTGCAAGCAGCTTGGAGATGGCTGTGGTGCAAGGAAAATGACATAAACATGGCAGACAGGGCATCTCTGTTCTCAACAGTAAAAGACCTCATGTATGCCAGAGAGGAAGGTGTTATGCTGAGCAAATACGAACAGGCTGCAGAGAGCACACTTGTAAACAGGTTTGGTGAATTTTGTGACATTTTATCACAGCAGACCAGTTCAAGTTTTTTCATGGAAGTTACTAAAATGATAGGTCTTACTGTTCAATATAATTAATTTACTGGATTTTATTCTAAAGGTACAGCAAATTCAAGGCAAACCTCGAGAGACTTTACAGCCGTAGGGAGTGTTGGGCTCTCTGCTACAGGGGAACCCTGCCTGTAAGAGGAAACAACACAATTAATTTCACTGAGGCTGCGATGAGGATCCTCAAGGATAAGATCCTGCATCGCACGAAGGCCTATAATATTCCCCAATTATTTGATTTTCTAACAACCCGCCTCAGTGCCTACTACAAGGCAAGAATTACCGATGCTGCCATTGGTAATTTCAAAGGGCTGCAGAAGTCAAGGTTTCTGGCAAAGAACATTAATGGACCTGAGGACATCCATAAGGTGAAACTTTATTCTGTTCTAATTCTACTTTTACGAAGCAGCACCATAGTAAATGTAAATATATTACCATTACAAGGTTGGAGATTGAAATAAATGTTTTGGTGAACAAATATAAATGTTTGGTCATCTCTGTTAATTCCTCGTTGCTGTTTTTTTTTCACATAGATTGACCCCACCCACTTTGAGGTGAAAAGCTCCTCAGTTCCAGGCAAAGTGTATGTGGTGGACATTAATATGGAGATGTGTAGCTGTCCAATGGGTAGCGGTGGTGGGCCATGCAAACACCAGGCTGCTGTCCTCCTCCATCACAAAGCCCCCAGCAGTAACTTTCTGCCACAGACTGCAGAGACAAGGGCAAAGCTATTGTACATAGCAACTGGTAGTAAGTCAAATACAGTAGCCCCCCCGCCCCCCATTACCAACACATGGCACACACCAATAAATTGATTCAATAGCGGCTTAAAATATGCTGGAATATACACACTATTACATTGCTACAGTCTATGTCACTGCAGTTTAGACACGGTGTACTTGATTGATTTTGTGACAAATTTTTTTTAATGACTTTGCTTCATTTTTAGAGGAAAATGTACCTCTTCAGTTTTTGAGGGCTTTGACTGAAGGGGCAGGGCCATCAATAGATGCTGGAGCAGAGCCGAACACCTGGCAAGAAGAGACAGGTGTGGTGATGGTGGCTCATGAAGTTCAGCAGGCTGCATCAGAGGAAGGTATTCAGTCAGAATGCTCTATTTCAACTTTATATTGGGCTTCACATTTCGATTGTCTTTTTAGAATCATTTTTGTGATTCAAAATTCAAAATACATTGTCAAATGTACAGTAAAACAGGCAGGTCCACTGTTATAATTGTACTCTGTTCATTATCCTGTCTTTCAGTCTTTAAAACTAACAAAATCTATAACAACTATACAAATGTAAATATCACAGGATGAAGTATAAATTCAAATGACTGGAAACATTGACATCAAATTTAAAGAAATTAACACTCAAAATTAACTTGAGTTTATATGATAATGATCCAAGCGGTGTAAAAATAATTCTCTGTATGCAACACTGTTTCACCCCATTAGGTCTCCATGTGAAACACTTAATTCAGTGTCAGTAATATATTGTTCTGTCACAAAACCTCTACCACCTGCCATGCTGACTGGGGTGGTTGTACATCTGGTATATCTTTATATTTTTTGTCTATCACTACAGTTCTCGTCAAGCGCTGTCTTTTAGTGACAGTGATAAGAAGAACTTATAACTCTTATCAATTCATTGTTGTTACCTAAAGTATTATTGGTATTGTTTTCCAGTATCCCACAAAGCTGTTGCAGCAGAATTTGCTGAGATAGTGGGGGAGCTGTCGGCCATGGTGAACAGCAACGCATCTTTCACCACATCGGCTTCAGCTGCTATAAAAGCCTGAAGAAAAATAAAAGGCAATCCTTCGAGGATCCAGTCGGCATTGCACATGTTTGGCCGTTATACAAACACCAGCTTGGCCTCTGTACGGTCAAAAGCCATTTGTAGAGCAGCCAGGCATGCTGGCCCTGCTATTCATGCTCAGCCAACAGCAGTGGCGCAACGAAGGCTACCCTTGGGTGGAAGACGTCGCCTTGCTGCTGGACGTCCTACCAAGGTCACAAAAGGAACTGACCATGTTTACAGCCAGCCATCCCAGAAGGTCCGGACACCGGTTCCACACAATCTGGCACACTCGGTGTCGGAGCACAAACGACACCCAAAATAAATGTACACCTCAATATGGGAGACAAGTGCAGTGAATGCAATGCCATGGTTAACATTGTCTGTTATATTGGTGTGCTTTCTTGGATCTCACTCTATTGTACAGATAGATAAGACACTGAGTTTGGCACTTGGCCAAAGAGGTCTACAAAGTTTGTCAAGTAGGGGTTTGTGCCACATGCACAATGCCCTCTGCCACTGACGTGGGCTGTTTTTTCAAAAATAAGTATAAATATGTCAATTATTGTATAGTTATTGAATTCCTTGTACGCCAGATATATGTTCGTATGTAGTTATCAGCATATTGTCCATAGAACCTTTGCATTCGTCATTCTTGTAAAAGTAGGATTAGGTCCATTTTTAATTTCCAATTGATGTTCGTGCAAATGTATTTGGGGTGTTACATAAATCTTTAAGTAAGTAAAAGTTTCTGCTTGCGACTAACCTTGCCTGATACTGGAAAATATGTCAAATTCCGCTAATATTCAATGGTTTTACTATAATTTTGTTCCCTGAATGCCATGTACATGTACTTCAGTAGTTTCCAGCATGTTTTAAATAGTGCCACTGTCTTCCTCATCATTAACAATGGATTAGCCACCAGAACCAAGATGTTGTAAAATAATAACCTTGGCGGCCGCCACTGATTATATGGAAAAATGTGTTAATTTGCCCCTGTATGTTGTTTTTTGTCTTCAAAAGTCATCCTTTCTTTTATTTTGCCGTTTTCATTTTCGAAATTGTTAAATGTGAAATAAACTGTTAAAATTAAACAAAAAAAAATATACATATGTAATAAATGAATTGTATGGAAAAATGTGTTAATTTGCCTCTGTATGTTGTTTTTTTTTTCTTCAAAGGTTATCCTTTATTTTATTTTAAAAACACAATAGCCATTATTTCAGCCTGTTACCTGGCAGAATCTTAAAATAGACACTTCAAGGATTAGAAAAAAACACACACCCTATGCGCATGGACCTATTCTTCCATCTACTAGAGCACATGTGTCAAACTCAAGGCCCGCGGGCCAGATGTGGCCCGCGACACGTTTTGATCTGGCCCGCGAATCAATTCGGCCGATTTGAATCAATTCTGAAAAAAAAAAAAAAAAAAAAATCATGATTTATTTTTATTTTTTTTTAATGGAGTCTGTGCCATATCCGCACGTCGCATACACTCCCAACTGTTAGGAAACTTACGTGGCTTACAGCTAGGAATGTCTGCTGAAAGTTCCACAGCTCAGGATTTTAAGCCATGAATTGATGAATTTGCATCTAAGAAGAGCTGCTCACTCCAGCCGCTAGGGGGCAGCCAAAATTAAAAAAAGCAGATTTTAGCAACGTGGTAAATGGCAATCTTGCTTCACCGCTATTAATGTTTCCTCCAGTGCTTTATGGCAAAGTAAAAACCAAAAAAATAATAAAATAAAAAAAAATTATTTTTAAGTGCTGAACAATTAATGTACTAGCCAGCGCGGTGTGTCTGCGGCCCTGCGTGCGCGAAACGAGCAGGAGCATGCTAGTGTAGGCCTACAAGATTTATTTTCTAATTTTCCATGCTGCTTTATTCTTATGTTTTAAATTGGGAAAAACTTATTCCAAAACAACCAATATTGTATTTAAAAATAAATCAAAACAGTGTATTTTGTACTGTCTGCATGTTTGCACAAAATGTGTCCCTGTACATATAGTAAACAAAATTGGACAAAAGTGCCTGTAGTATTTGTGTATTCAAACAAGGAATACACAAATACTGCATTATTAGTGCGTATTGGCATCTTTGAGCAAAATACCCCCATCATTTTTCCTGGAGGGTACAGAGATCCCTTTTGATCCGTGATAATGTAGGTTACATATGTAGGCTGAGTGATAAAGCATATTACTGAAAAATAAAACTTTAGATTTGGAGTTGACATATGTACGTTATTTTGCCATTATTTTACTGGTCCGGCCCACTTGAGATCAGAGAGGCTGTATGTGGCCCTCGAACCTAAATGAGTTTGACACCCCTGTACTAGAGCATACATGATAAGTATGCTCTTCCTTTGCTTCGTCCTGCCTGGCTAGCGTATGACCAATCGTGCGTGTAGCACCTGACCAATCATAGCGCCCGAATGTGAAGGGGGCGGGTCTTGCCTAGAAGCGCAGTGGGTTCCATAATAACGCGTAGACGGCAGTACGGTGATTCGTCCTTTTCGGGACGAGCCACAGAGAGAGCGATCGTTAGCAACTATTTTTAAACAGTTGGCTAAATGAACAGAGATTCCCCCGTCACTAAAAGTCCCGAAAAGCCCGCACAGCGATATCGAATCCCTTGGTGAGTCTCCCAGTGTAAATATTAGATTTAGAATTGTGTTTTTAGTGTGATAAATGACACGCTAACTAGCCGCGGCTAACGCTGTTTGCTAACGTTCTAGCATAGTGCGCAGTGACACTGCACTTGGCGTGCCGTGACTGATCTGGGGGAGGGGATGTGAGGCCCGCTGCTGAGGCTGCGGTTCTGCTGGCAGACTGCAGGTTTAGCAGTGGGTTGAGCATTTCTTCCACTGTGTGATGTTGCGGTGTGTTGTGTCAATGATGCTGCTAGCTGTGTTGTGCTTATTTGCCTTATGGTGAAAAAACAATATGAGCTGTAAAGCTGTGAGTTAAAGGTTGTAAAAGTAAAAACTTCCTGGTTTCAGTAAAAATATATAGTAAATAAATATATAATATGAAAAATATAGATATAATTATAAACCTAAAAATAGATAGTTTGATATTAAATAAGAAAGGTGGCCATAAATAATAAAAACTAAATAGATAACAAATTAATTAAAAGTACTTAATACAGGAATAAATTAAAGTAAATGAAACCAGGAAAGGTGACATAAAATAAGGGTTTAAGTAAGAAAGGTGTCTGTGATAATTTTATTTTTACCCACATTTAATTTTTAAATCATTTTAGGTATAATTGTTCTGTTTATAATTGTTCTACTTAAATAAAAACAAAAGGTTAGGGAGACAAGCAACATTGAAAAAAATAAAATAAAGACATTCTCTTACCTTTGAAATATAGATCCCTTGTTTCCGTGTGTCATTTCTTGTGCAGACTGTTACAATAACGAACTTAACGAACCCTAGAATCTTCTGATGATTTAGCCCATACATTCATTTATTGATTGTATACTAGTAGCAGTGTTTATTAAAAGACACCAGGTACCGGTTACAATTATATCAAATCTATTTTTCTATCAAGGTTCACGCTGCGCACAGCTGCTGCTGGAGCTACTAGGACTTTTTGCTCCACGTGAGAAAAATGTAATATTTGCAGTTTGCATAATCAGTTTTTTGATCGTTCAAGATCCAGTCCTCATTCAAGTGAAGGTTATGTCATGCAAGAGAAACGATAAGTCAGCTTCTCAACATGAAGGAAAACTCCCCCTTGAAATTTCTGTAGCTGGCTGTCAGAGGCCAAAGACTATAGCGGCACATGTAATTTTCTGCTGTTTTTTTTTTTTTTTTTTTTGAGGAACTATTATGCTATTTTTCAGTCTAACTTTGGTACTGCAGTTTAGCACCTCTGCAAAAACGCTCTGTCCCTCTGCACTCTGTTTGAAAGTGGTCAATCAGAGAAGGCCAGTAACTGCATAGCAACAGTAACCCATAGAAAATAAATTTTTTACACAATTACATTTCATGTGCCATGGACCAAAAGTGTCCTTTTGGAGTCTCCAGTTGGTATTTTAGGAGACGGCTAGAAATTCCCTTGAGAAAAACAGTGTAAAAAATTAATTTTCTATGGATAATTGATCAAATTTGAACTGTGTTTAGGAAAAGCTTCAGGCAGTTGGACACTTGTTTTGTTTTCAAAATTTAAAAACAAATTGACTCTGCTTTTGTCCAACATCTAGATTTTGGGGCTTTGCAGATATGCAAATTTACGCATCATTACTAAGATATTGATGATTTTTCATATTTATTCAAACTTTTTGGAAAATACTGTAATACAAAAAGTTGTTGTTTTAATGTCAGTAATCAACTTGCAAAGTTTCATAATGATATAAGTTTAAAAACTTCCCTATTAGCCCACCCCCATTCGCTTAAACAGTGGTTCTGATTTGCTCTATGTCGGCCCCCTGTAGCTTTCCAGCAGCTTGTTGACCAGGTTGGTGAACAACTTTTTACAACGCTCCATGTCTGTTTTTCTACGTAGATAAAATCCGGAAACTAGGCAGCTAACGGCATCGGAGTGTTGAGGCTGTGCACAGCCACCTGAAGCCACCCCAGGTAGTAAGCAGGGAATTTGTCTAAAATGAATACATGTCCTTATCTGACACTTTGGTATCATTTAGCATGACTGTAGAACATTATAACAGCATTTATAGGTCAGAAAAGATGAAAAAGCATAATAGGTGCTCTTTAAATGTTAAAGCTGAAGGCAGCAATCCTTTCCTTCTTTGGCTAAAATCTGAAAGTGCACAATGATGTGAACAACAAATGTGTTGTGTTTATTAAAATCGACAGAATGCGAGAAAGTATCTTTGAAGCTCAATTTTTTTTATAGTGGGTGGGGGGGGGGCCCTCTTTGTTGTCCGAGTCCCTCCTGTTTTTTACACCTAGAAACGCCACTGAGCACTATGGTCACTTTTAAAGTAGGCCAAGGCCTATCTATGCTATAGTTTAGTATTGTTAACCTCAGTTTAGCCTATTGTAAAGTGTGAGGAAGGATTACACTTCAAAATGTAGCATATCATTGACCAGCCCTTGATAATCAAACCAATAATAATTGCCGCCCAGTTAAACGCATAAGTTATTTATGCCAGCGATCCGGTACAGAGGCTCCGTCCTGCGTCTCTGTCTCCCCCTTCTGTCCTCGGTCCCAGCCTGCGCTTTCCTCTATTATTTTCCACTCACTTTCCCACAGTTCAAAATGGCGACGTTGAGCAGCGCCGAGTCCCCACCGCCCGTCTTTAACGGAGACAGCGCGGAGCGGCTGCCCGGCGGGGAGCCGGGCCTGGAGGAGCTGGGTGCCGGGCTGGACGCCTCCTGCACTGCGGGGATTCCCGGAGGTCCGCAGGATGAGGAGGTAATTTTTCAGCGCCTAGGCGAACGGGTAGCGGGTCGAAGCTAGGTAGGGGACATGGGCCAAATGTAGCGCTAATAGAATGGAAATTATCAGGAAACACCGGCTGTTACATGTCGTGTGGGATATGGTGCACGGCATGAAAACCATTCATTTGAGAGCTGGTCTATCAGTGAACGGAGAATTGCGAGCAGAAGGAGAAGATTTTGCTCGGCAAAGCCTGTGTTTATTTCGGGCCTGCATTATTTCGTCCGCTCCTGGCTTCGTTTCCAGGCTCGCTGCAGCTTGGTGCACCAACATAGAACTCACACACATACCGCTGTTGACGCAACAAAGACACGCAATTACACTGCTTTGCTTTCTGCTGGGTTCTCATTTGCCCAACGTTTCATTTTCACTTTCCACTGAGAGCTTTACCTCAAAGGGGAGATGATTATGGAGGGCCAGGAGGAGGCTAACTCAGGTCCTGCACTCTGAAGCGTAATTTAGCTTAACAGGTTCCATGTAGGCTATTACCGTTACAGGAAGAACAATCATCGTGTGTACACACACACACACACACACACACACACACACACACACACACACACACACACACACACACACACACACACACACACACACACACACACACACACACACAGCACTATCATTTGAAGCATAGTATAGTAAGGTGTAGCCTAGCCTGTTGTACCATGGCAGTGTGCTACATAACTTAAGCAGGACACTTGCAGTCAATTTATAATAAATAGTATAACTAATAAAATATGTCTTAGTCATGCATTAAAGACCTGCCAATGTGTTCCATAATACTTTTGGCAAATGTCTCCTTCAATGGTTGAATTTATCAAAGTGTAAACAAATATGAAAGTATAGCGTTTCCACTTTCATGAAATATTCAAAGACAGACTGAAAAAGGGCAGCAGATAAAATTCAGATTAAGTGCTGGAGCCCCTAAACAGTTTCTGTAAAACGTTATGCAGTAAAGCTGAGAGCACTGGCAATTTAAATAGTAGCCTACTTTGTGATTGCAGTCTACTCTAGAATGCTTCAACATTCAAAAGTTAAATGACAGTTGTCATAATTGAAGTACAGTTGAGTTTTTTTTACCCTGACAACCATTGAAGGATTAATGTCTTAGAAATGGAATAGATTTCTGATATTAAAGTGGTTGATCCGAAACATCCAGGAACTGATCAACAGCTTGGTCTGTATATCTGCAACATAGGGGAGAACGGGGTAATTTGTCACACGGGTGTCACAATCGTTATATCTCGGAAACCAGAAGGCGCTGTCTGTTAAATGTTGGTATGTAAATATCCACAACTGGGATCAGAGGTCACCTACATAGTCTTCCTTGGAGTTAGACTGCTGCATTTGAGGTGAGAGGACTGTTAGTGTTTTTCATGTCAAATTGAAAATATTTAGCTCCTCAGTATTTTTCTTCTAGGCTTTTACACAATGGGTTTATAACAAAACACTTGTTACCCTAAACAAATGTGAAGGGTAAGCTATAGTTTAGATTGTTTTTAGCAAGCTAATTAGTTGTCAGATGGTTGTTGGCCTTGATGCTAGCAATAAATTCCAGTTGGGGTCAGTGTTAATTTCGTAGACTAAGACTATGACGAAAAATATTCGTCTACGAACCTTTTTCACGGACGTAAACTAAATAAAAACTAAATAAAAAGGCAGATGTGATGACGAAGACTGAGACTAATTTAACTGACACTATAGTCTACGAATAGGAACTAGACGAAACTGTTAGGGCGGGACGAATGGAGAAGAGATCCAATCAGAACTACTCTTTTTGTGGGACAAGTTGGGAAGAAATCCAATCAGTGCAAAGCAGCGAATGCAACCCTGTGTCTGTGAAAATCAACGGAAGACCGCGCAGGTGTGAGTGGGTGGAGTGAGCCGCTGTGCTGAAAAACTCTGCGGTATGATGGACAAAAATGATAGTCAGGGATATCCTGCCCGTTAACGATGTCTAGGGGAACGGCTAAGTTCCGCGATCTGTTTGTAGTAGGCTCTGTCTCGAGTTTGAATACACAGAGCCATGTGAAACTGCCGCCTCCCTCCGTTAGTTTCTGTTTTTAAGTTACAATCAACTCCGACGCATGGACAGCGTTCAATTAAAACCTCTAATTGTATTATCTAAAAGGCTTTGATGCAAAAGAAGTCTGAACACACACAGCGGCAGCAGTGTTGCTTAAAGGAAGGCGCAGTTGCTCAAATTTATCAGCACCTCAACTGCGTGCTGCTGTTGCTGCCCAGGGGCGGCCTTAACGATCTCGGGGCCCGTTTCAAGACCTAGTGTGGGCCCCCCACTTTTTAAAAATATTTTCTTTATTTTCTTTATTTTTTATAAATAATGCTTGTGCAAGCTCCCCGTAAAAAGAAAAAAGATTGTGGAATCCAGTTGGTTCATAGACAGATCATGAGATAATGGGCCCCCGGGCACAGGCTCTTAAAGCCCCCCCTCCCCCATATCCAGTCAGGTACACTGATTTTATGTGAGATTATTACTAATGAAATAGAATACATGTTTTGTATTACAACCATTAAATCTGTGTCTGTATTGCATATTCAAACCTTAATACCATTCAATGAAGAAAGAAACAGTAGTCGACAAAGTCCGCTGTAGATTTAGTCAAACTAAAATCTGCTTATATTTAGTAGACTAGACTAGACTAAGACTAAAATATTTTAGATGACTAGAATAGGACTAAGACTAAATGGTGTGATATTCAAAAGACTAAGACTAAATCAGAATTTGCTGCCAAAATTAACACTGGTTGGGGTTGGTCGTCACAATTTTTGGGGGGATGGTTGTCACATGTTATCCAAAGGGTGCAGCCAGGAAAGGAACCCAATAACAGAAGAAAATGTCAAGCTGTATCAGGGCTCAACATAACTTTTTTTCCCTTCTGGCCCGCCGGGCCAGTGGATCCGAGTTTTACTGGCCTCATGTACATTTTCACTGGCCCTGCACACACTTTTTTTCTTCTTCATAATTTAGTGTGAATAATTATAATACCTAATAACCAAATCTAAAGGGAATATCTATACTGTAACAGTATAGATATTCCCTTTTAGATTTGATTATTTCTATTTTAGTTAAAGCCACTACGAGTAACTTGGTCCCTTGGCGGCCCCTTTGAAATAAAGCGGTAGTATTTTTACGACGCCAGCTGTCGTGAAGCTGTCATACATTTGTTTGTTTAATCATCATCTGTGTTTTGGACCTCTTGTTTTATAATAAGTTTCTTTAAGAACACTGCGTTTCGTGGTTACTGAGTAAAAAAGTAGATATAATATCGCCAATATATCAATATACAGACGGTCAAAACAGCGTCCAAATGAGCTAAAATCCTAAATGCAATAAATAGTTATATGGCACACTTATGTTTAGGTAAGCTCTAATTGATTATTCATTAAATGTGTCACACGTTTAAATTTTTTGAAGCAGAGGATCCCTCCGATGCTCTCTGTGCGTCTCATCTGACAGCACTCAGTTGTGAGCTGGACGAGCTGCGGTGACTCGCCAGACTCGCCGATCACTCATTTCACTTAGTATCTCTAATGTTGTTAGGAACTTATCTTCATCTCTTATTTATTGAAAGACTTTATGAATGACTGCACGTAAAGTTGTCAGATCGCGGACCCCAAACAATGCCTTTGCCCTACAACTTGCTCGAAAATATCACATTTTCCCATGCAGCAAGCTTTCTTTTGTTTTAATGCCTGCACTAAGTGAGCCAACAAAATATGTTTTGCTTTGATTCAACCTCGTTTACAAGGGTTTCCATTTATGTGTTGGAGAAGTTTCATTTCGTTGCCCTCTTTGCCATTGTAGCGAAGAGGGATACAACACATTCACATGGTTGATAAAGGGATGTGTTGTGACCATATATGGTTAATTGGAGGCGTTTCTGAATGCAAATGGTCTGAGCGTGAACGAGCATGGTACTTCAGAACATGTGGGATTTATCAAGAGTGATGACTTAATGGTGTGCGTACGATAGGCCAGCGCACGTTTGATAAATACTGTTTTTTTTTGTACTTAAAGCAGCAACGAGTAACATTTAAATATCTTTTAAACAGCCTCATGTTTCCTCTCATAATCATAAATTACCTTTAACAGCAAACGAGACCATCTGTGCAAAGAAAGACTTTTTTATATAGTTTTTATTACTGCATTTGATCTGGTCGTACACCCAGTCCGATTTTCGGTTCACGCGTGCATGCTCTATGGTCACATATCCGTATTGGTCGCAGATTTCAGTGCGGCGCAGGAACGCGATTTGAGAAGCCTATGGCTCCAGGTGAGGGAAGGGGAGCGGGAGCCTTGTTTGAGACAGTTGTTTGTTCATAATGACTGATAACGGGGCTGAACCATCAAAGAAAAAAAAGAAAATGCAATGAAGAAAAGCTAAAAGGGAGAGTGATAGGCGGGCGGGAGGGCGTTGCCAAGCAACGTATACACAATTTCACGCTGCGAACCTAGACTGCAGTGTTTACTCCTAAATGAATGAGCGGTAGCCTACTAAAACAAAGTTTACTTTGCCTCACCAGCATCATCAGATGACCATTATTCATCTGAAATAGTCATTATTTACAACATAAACACATTACCTCATCGTGATCCATACTAACTAACTGCCATCTCTCGTTCATTCGCTTGGTGTGAGGACACGGACTCGTTCAGCTCCGTGAGAGGTGACAATGCATCAACTTTTTTTTTTTTTTCTTTTTTAACCTTTATTTATACAGGTATATCCCATTGAGTCCGAAGACTCTTTTGCAAGGGAGACCTGTTGCCATTTACACGTTACCATTCACACACACATTCTTACACCGATAGCAGGCTAACTATCGACATCCACACGAGGCAAGGTGGGTGAAGTGTCTTGCCCAAGGACACAACAACTATGACACAGGTGGAAGGGCGGGGATCGAACCTCCAACCCTTTGATCATCAGCCGACCCGCTCTACCAACTGAGCCACAGTCGCCCCGAACTCATTGCAATCAGGTGTGTTTAGCACTTACTGCCATTAGTTGATGCTGTCTTATTTGAATCTTGCACTCCCTGCACGAGCTAGCAAACAGCTTCACGACAGCTGGCGTCGTTAAAATACTACCGCATTTGTTCAAAGGTGTCGCCAACGTGCCGACTTACTCGTAGTGGCTTTAAGCACATACTAAATTTCATTCGTAAGAGTGAATTTAGAACCTTTTCTACGCACTGTTGATAAATGAGCGGGGTTCAACATAACTTTTTTTTCCTACTGGCCCTCAGGGCCAGTGGATCCGAGTTTTACTGACCCCTTGTATATTTTCACTGGCCCTGCACATACTTTTTTTTCTTCATAATTCAGTGTCAATAATTATAATACCTGTATTAGAAAAATAACCAAATCTAAAGGGAATATCTATACTGTGACAGTATAGATATTCTCTTTAGATTTGGTTATTTTTCTTTGTTAATTATATGAAATATTGATATTGCTCATACACATAATATAAAACCAGGCAAACATATTGAATTTGAAGCCTACAACTGAAAGTATGTTGAAGGGGTCGGCCAGTATTTTAAAGTTAAAGTTTGATGATTGTTTTTATTCTTGAATTTGGGCAGTTTAATGAATAGTTCACCTGCAGAAGTCATGTTCAAACATAAAAAAATAAATAAGAGATGAAGGTCTGATCATTCTTTGTGGAGTGGTAGGCTGTTTTTATTACTTTCTCTATATGCGTTAGGGATGTGAATGTGTCGACCGAATGACCGGTTTTCCACTTGCGCTCAAGTTCACTTTAAAAATAGAATAGAAATCCGAAAATCAGGGGGTTATGCCGTTTCTTTAATAGGAGATTTCACCGTGTATGCGAGTTCACGTCTGGTCGTGAGCGCGCAGCAGGAGCGTCACTTCAGCATGAAGTGTCAGCCTCACATAAGAGTCCGGTGTGGGAACATTTTTTCAAACTATTGATAAAAAACAATGCAGTGCAAAATATGCAGCAAAAGTTAAACGCCGTTTAAATGACGTTAAATCACTTTAGAAACACACAGTGCCTTCGTCCGAGCATAGCAGCGTTTCACCGTGAGATCTCGCCAGTGAGTGAGCCGTCGTGCAGATGAACTGTGGTTTGTGGCTAAAATAATAACCGGGGATATTCCCCCCGAAAGACTTCCGCGATCTGATTGTATGTCTCGAGCCTGAAAACACAGTGCCATGTCGGGAGACAAACTGCGCGACTATAGGAACTGTCCAGTGAGCCGAGTCCCTCCGTTGGTTTCTGTCTACAACCGACACAATCACCGGAGACGCATTCACAGCGTTTAAATAAAGCCTCTCATTTGTATTACCATTGGGGCTTGCATGCAAATACTGTAACATCACGGCGGCTAAAGGAAAAGCGCAGTTTTCACTTCATTTTCTGCACCTCAACCTCTGCTGTGGGAAGAAAGAAAGGGGGCAAAGTAAGTCGATTGATTTGTTGACTCGCAGGCGGACAGTAGGCAGCTCTGCCAACAGAGTGAGAGTGCGCCCGCTTGTTGCTCCGCCTGTCAAAACGCCCACGCATCGTTTGTCCACTGGCCTTTCATTAAGAAATATATTTTATATTAGGTTTATTATATTGACTCTTAAATAAACACTGCTTTCATTACGACTCTCAACGTGCTTTTCAATGAACCATGATGTAGTCTACAAAAAGATACTGAACTGTGATTGGTCGTTACTGGCCCGGGCGGGACAGTGACTGGCCAATCAACTTGCCCTGCATATGATTTTACTGGCCCCGGGCCTACGGGCCATGCGTTATGTCGAACCCTGCCTGCACGACACTCTCCGCTGATCACAGTGATGGT
This sequence comes from Hyperoplus lanceolatus, assembly GCA_026929865.2. Taxonomy (NCBI): domain Eukaryota; kingdom Metazoa; phylum Chordata; class Actinopteri; order Uranoscopiformes; family Ammodytidae; genus Hyperoplus; species Hyperoplus lanceolatus. Next base: position 403,869 of record CM049416.1, on the reverse strand, counting down.
GCCGCGGAGACACCGTGCATGTTATGTTGTCTTCTAACTTTATAACTCTCGTGTGGGTATTTTGACAGCAAATGTTATAGACTACGCATACGTGAAGTGGAGCCGTGACGTCAGCGTTACCAGGGGAAATGGTTTCGGTGTTTACAAGAAACCAAAACCGTTGTGTTTTCCAAAAAATCCTCCCTGGCAGGTGATCTCAAAAACCTGCGGTTTCATGCCTGCGTTTGCTGTTCATGTAAATGATATAGTGCAACCGCGAGAATATTTTCGCGTATGCACCGTTTTGTGTTGTTGTGTAAAGTGCCCCTTAAAGGGGACATATTATGCAAAACTCGGTTTTAAAGGTGTATTTCCAAGGTCTACTAGAAAAGGTTTTCATGGTTTATTGTTCAAAAAACCCAATAGTTTTCTACCATTTCCCATTTCTTCATCGCCTTTTCCAGCCTTCTCTGGCCTCTATCTCAAAAGGTAGGTTTTGACAGCTTACCCCCCTTCGATAAATACTAGTCTGCTCTGACTGGTCAGATCTACATGGGCGTGCATGCACCGCCCTGCTCATTTACTCTATACCTACCTACATGGGCATGGCACACGCCCAGCTGTCAGTTTTGTTTACTTTTGGCCAATGCAGCATGGAGACCAATGTAAACATGTTTAGCTTCATTTCTACCACAAATATCGGCACACTAACCAGTTCTAAACTAAAAGATGTACAACTGAACCTGTTCAGACAGGAGTCTGAGCTGAAAACTGTGAAAATGGCATCAAGATTTCTGATTTCCCTGACATTATCTTCATGTAAATACTGTTTAATTATGTCACAGTCAATAACATAATTTGAGCTAAGTATTTATGCATAAACTCTCTAAACTGGTAACATACACCCTGTTTTACATTTGTCTTTACAGGTCTGTGGAATGATCTACAGCCCAGTGGAGTGAAAAAGCTTTGGTTGTGAACCGATACTGAGTTGACATGTAAAAATGTACAGTAACCATAATGGAAAAGAATGTATCCTGAATCATGTCAAGATTCACTGGAAAGGCATTATCTTTTGTAAAATGTATGGTTGAAATAATTATGCTTTAGGTTTGTCAGAGCTGCAAATTATCTGACAACATTTCAATATCTAGTAGATAATGTATCATTTGTATTGTGATCACTCATTCATAATAAAGTTTTACCGTTAAAAAATGTATTGTGTTGCTTACTGTCACTGTTTGCTACCTGTAGTGAAGGATTACTTGAAACTCACATTTTCATCTCGCTGAAGATTTTCTCTGATAAAACAGTATCATTACATTTTAAAAAGACCAAAAACATCCTTAACAATAAAGCAGTTTATTCATAGCCAGTGGAATGAAAATATGAAGTGTACATATCAAACAGAAGCAAAGCCATAACTTTTATGTAACTGTCCAGTTGTTGTTGGGCCCTGAAGAAGACCACCTGTCCCACCCAGTGAACACATCCTCCTCTGAAGGAACGGATAGTGTGACGGTCTTGGTGGCTCCGTCCAGCTCCATCGGGTCACTCAGACACCTGTAAAACATGGCAAATTCAATGTTACATCATGTAGCCTAGCTGACATGTGTAGGCCTACATCATACATCTGTTATGGCAAAGCTACAACAAATTCAGTATAGCCCTGGCTCGATAAGCAACAAGTTCTGAGTGATATCGCCAATTGTACAGAAGAATATACGGATTAAGAGAAGCGAATATAATAAATATTTTTATTTTTTTAATTTAATAAATATTTCTATTTTTTTTACTATGGAAAAGGGGTAGGATTAAATAAGTGTATACTTCTTCCTGCTCCTTTTCAGGCATATCTCAGCAATACAGATAATTTGTTTTCTTTTATTTATTTATTTTAATTTTTTTTGTGAAAACATAATTTTTGTTTATTGTATTTCCATGCTTTTCATTTTGTTTTGTATCACTGATATGTCTGAAATAAATTGAATCAAATCAAATACTGTATGCTTTTTGAAATATAATGGACAGGAAACAAACACCAGCAGAGACAACTTACAGTACTCCTGTCTATGTGTACATTACACTGGAGATCACGTAATAGGCCTACTGCTGCTTGTACTACAGGTTTATTTTGCTTAAAAAAAACGGCACTTTGTCCCGCATTCTCCCGCACAAACGTAGTCTTTGTCCCACATCTGGTGAATTGGGATCTGGTCACCCTAACTACACACTGTCCGCAGACTCAGTGTTGCCAACTGTCGCTATATTTAGCTACTTTTCAGCCCCCCTGGCGACTTTTTTTTCAAAACAGCGACAAATCTAGCTTTTTTTCTGGTGTAATTGGTGACTTTTTCGCCGAAGCAAATATCACTTTTAACGCTTCTCAACGAGCAGCGGGAGCCTCCCGGCCCGTCCCCCGTCACAGAGCACTGACAGACGGCCCGGTCCTCGCGCAGCAGCCCCTCCCAGCTGCGGTCAGAGCAGGAGATACACCTCTCCGCTCGTGTTCCGTTAGCATCACTATTAGCAGTTAACAGCTTTTCCCACCTGTTCTACAGTCTACGAGTAGTGCAATTCAAAATGTTATGCAGTGATTTTTTAAACCATGAGCATGTATGATTACTGTTCGACTTAACATTACCACGTTGGCTGTTTATGCGATTGTCACGTTCATAACACTAGAACCTCATCTATTCAAATATTACTGTATAAAACCCCTGTCTACAAATATGCAAATTAGGCGATGACATCATCTACAAATATGCAAATTAGGCGATGACGTCATCTGGCGACTCTTCTAGCGACTTTTTGGACAGCCAATAGCTACTTTCCTTACTGAAGAGTTGGCAACACTGTGCAGACTTATTGCGGTGTGTACTTGAGCTATACAATCAGACAGCTAGCAGGTAGCAGGATGAAGCTATTAAAAAAATACTCTTCAGTTTCCAACACACCCTACAGTTTCACCGTCTGTTTTTCACTCGGGCTGTCACGGCAGGACTAACGTGAGCTCACAAAAGAGCCAAATAACAGTCACTGCAAAAGACTCACAGCTCGGGCGCTAATGCTAACGACGAAACCCCGCATTCTCTTATTTCAGTCGGTGTTGGTTATTATAGGAGGGATAAAATAAAGCACATTACAGACATTGAACTAACAAACGGACAGAATTATTTTTAAAATAGGACTACTTACATTTCGGACGGATTGTGTCTCTCAGTCTTCCTGGCACAGTCTCCTCCACACTCCAGTAAAAAGGCTTTGATCACACTAACAGATTGCAAACCTTTGCTGGAGATAGCCTAACAAAAAATGAAGTAAATCCATTCAGCCCTAGTGTGCTTCGAGGCTGGGGTGTGATGGTAGCTTGAGGTTGAGCTCACACTGCAGCTTGCTTCTCCTCTGTTGTTGCATGAGCGAGTAGAGGCTCAGCCAGATGTGTGTGGTTACCAACGGGGCGTCTTGATTTGCCAATCAACTCCCGAGTTTCTGGTGAGCTTTCCCGTGGGAGTATTTATGATAATGAAAACCGACCGATTTCGTCATCAGTCGGTGTTTTTTGGAAGAAACCTTCAAATCCCCCCTTTTTCGAAATAAGTGTCCCAGAAGAAACTGACATATTTGTCTATTTGAAGCTTGTGTGTGCTGGTAGGGACGCCAATAACCTAAACAGTGTGCCCAAACACCGGCAATGTTTGGTTTTTCATAATATGTCCCCTTTAAGGGATGCACTGTGCACAATGGAGGAGCTGCAGTTAGTAAAGCAAATTAGGGATGAAAACTTTCAAGCTAATGAGAATTTTCTTTTGGATTTGAATGCATAGTGCTAGGTGATATTATTTGAACATTACAAATACATGTATATAGGGTAATTTGAAGGAAACAAATAAGATTTCTAGCATTTCTTACTTGTTGTTTAAGTGCTCAAGTTTATTACAGAAAATACAGGTAGACCAAGTAAGGGAGGAAAGAGAAGTGACAGAAGCAAGGAGAACAAGAGAGAGAGGGTGCAGTGGCAGATCCTGAGAGGTGTTTTGCCCACGATTGCAGGAGATTTCATTTTTGAACAATGTGTCTTGTGTAAAAAACAGTGTGTAGTGTTTTGAAAGAAGTGTGTTGGAGAATTTCAAACACAGTGCAAAGCACTTATTGTGTTTGTAGGGTTGGTGCTTTTGTTTAGGGCATGGTTACAAAAGTCAGAGGTTGTGATGCTTTGGGCATAGCAACCACTTTTAGTGTTTAAGCATTAGGCAAAAATCTGTAAATAAATTGTGCAAATTATTTTTGCTTTGTGGCATTTTTTGTTTAAATATTAATTTCTATACAAAAATGTCAATCTGTAAATGAAGACACAAAAGGTCTTACAACACCAATAATCCTATCTACAGTAATACACAGAACTGTGTGAATAGGATTTAAGTGCATATTCTCCTCTCAAAGTGCACCAGATTCATGGATTCCAATGTACAGGGTACAAAAAATAATCGGCCGGGGGGGCATGCCCCCGGACTCCCCTAGAGGCTTCGCGGACCACAGCACCGCTGCTGAAAAAATCCTGCGGGAAAAAGCTGTTTCTGAGTTGTGGAAAAAGCTGTTTCTGAGCCTGCTGGTGCGACTCCTGAGGCTCCTGTAACGTCTCCTGGACAGGAGGAGAGAGAACAGTGCATGACTGGGGTGTGTGTGGTCCTTGATGATTTTGTTTGCACGTTGCAGACACCGTGGTTGATGAAGGTCAGTGAGGGCAGGGAGTGATGTGACAATAATTTTTTGAGCAGTTTTTACGACTCGCTGTAGGGCTTTCCTATCAGCCATTGTGCAGTTACCATACCACACCGTGAAGCAGTTGGTGAGGATGCTCTCAACGGTGCAGCGGTAGAAGTTCAGGAGGATCTGAGGGGAGAGTCCAGCTTTTTTCAGTTTTTTGAGGAAGAAGAAGCGATGTTGAGCTTTCTTGATCAGAGTGGAGGTGTTGAGTTGAGGTCTTGTGAAATATGGACACCCAGGAACTTGAAGTTGGTGACCCGTTCCACTTCAGCCCTGTTGATGTGACTGGGTGTGTGGATGCTTGCCTTTGATTTCCGGAAGTCAACAATGAGTTATTTGGTTTTGGTGGTGTTGAGCACAAGGTTGTTATTAGTGCACCATGCTGCCAAGTGCTTGACTTCCCTGTAGGCTGATTCATCATTATTCCTGATCGGGCCGAGCACTGTTGTGTCGTCTGCAAATTTGATGATGGAGTTGGTGCTGTGAATGGGGGAGCAGTCATGGGTGAAGAGGGTGTACAGTTGCGTTTTTGCCCAAACATGGTGGTTTTTGTTATGACCAAACAGTTCAATTTTGGACTAATCTGTCCACAGAATAATTCTTCAGGTTTCTCCAGGTGCTCTTTGGCAAAGTTGAGACAAGCAGTTTTGTTCTTTTTTGAGAGCAGAGGCTTCTTCAGCAACCCTCCCATGAGAGCCATGTTGACTGTGTGTTCTCCTTATTGTGGAACCATGCACATCTGTCCCAGATGCTGCAAGAGAGGTCTGCAAATCACTAGATGTGTGGGTTGGCTTTTAACTAGGGCCGTCAAATTAACGCGTTAATTTCGATTAATTAATCACAGAAAAATTAATGCGATTAAAAAAATTAACGTAAATTAATCGCACTTCTATATTGCCCTTTGACCCGGTGCAAAAGAGGTGAGACAATAGCGGAGCTGCACCCGTAGCTTGCTGAAACGGTCCGCACGGGATTAAAGAGTAAAGAAAGAAGCAGGGGAAAGAGACCGAGGGCTTTATGGATGTGTTATGGGCTGCTCCGGGCAAATAAGCAGGAAGGTAGGAATACGTCTTTTGTTATTCTCTGCAGTGTCTGTGCATTATTGATTTAGTGGGTGCCTAATTGACAATGTAGGTTCAAAACAGTATCTCTCAATCTTCCTCCGTGTCTCTGTTTGCTAGCTGCGATCGTCTCCCACAAACGGACACCCGCCCCCTCTCACTCTTCCTAGCTGGCATATGCCTGTCTTTTTTCCTCCTTTGTGTATGTGTGTGTCTCAATATTTTTGGCTATGAGTAGGACGGTGAATGAGTTGGCATAGACTATGCGCACCACACCTGTGGCAGTGCAGCACTGTCTGTTGTGTGGAAGATAGACAGTCGTCATTTAGCAAGAAGCAGAAGTTACGAGAGACGGAGAGAGAGAGAGAGAGAGAGTAGCCCATACAGTTGTTTATAAACAGGCATACAAGTGTCATATAAGTATGCGATTAATTTAGATTAATTAATCACAGAGCCTGTAATTAATTAGATTGATTTTTTTAATCGCCTGACAGCCCTACTTTTAACTGAAAAATCACTTTTGGTGCTTGTGGCTATTTTTGAAAGAATATTTTCTAGGCAGATGTTCAGTTACTCTTAAAGCTCTCCATTTGTAGATGATCTGCCTCACGGTGGGCCGATGGAGCTCAAACTTTTTTTTAAATTAATTTATAGCTGTCCCCAGACAAATCACAACTCTATTCCTGAGATCCTCTGAGATTATTCACTTTGGTGAGCCTAAACTCACCTGGTTTTATCTCTGTTTTATCTAGTGCCACCCAAGATCTCTCATTACATTGGTCTATTTCATCAGTTTGGCCCACCTGAATGTTTTTACCTGCTCGATTTAAAGGCCTACTTCACCGGTTTGAATATGAAGGTGTATTGAATTCTGAGATACTATGTAGTATAAATGTGCAAAAAAAAAAAAAATCGGTTCATCCTAGCCTGAGAAAAGGCAGAAAGAGTGTTTTTTTTAACCCTATATTTCTCTTTCTCGTGACATCACAGAAAGAGAAATATAGGGTTAAAAAAAACTTACTTTGTAAATATTACTGTGATGTCACAGTAAAAGACATCACAGTAATATTTACAAAGTAAGTTCAAAACATCTGTTATTTCATATAAAAAAATTCTGGTATTGATAGAAATTAATTAATAATGGTTAAACACAATAAAATTCCAAAATGCTAAAGGGATTCACAAACTTTCAAACAGCACTGTATGTATATACTATACTCTTTATTAGGTACAGCGGTTCAAATTCTTGTTATTACATATAACTTATCAGCCAATCACATGGCAGAAACTGAACCAGCAGACCCCACTCACCATAAATGGGGAAGAAGTGGATAGGGTGGACTCTGTGAAATTCCTGGGGACATACATCACTGAGGACCTAACATGGGCCACCAACATCTCCAGTCTCGTGAAGAGGGCCCAGAAGAGGCTCTTTTTCCTAAGGAAGCTAAAACAGGCTGGTTTAGCCACACACCTGCTCATAAAAATCTCAGGCAATAAAAACGTTATCTACTGTTAACACGGAATGTCACGGATTTTGCCATTATTTTGGTGAAATTCAGTTTCCAAGGCAAAGGGATAGGCTACAACACGGTTGAAATTAAAGCAGAACTAGGGAGGAATTTTGGTTTGGCGACATCTAAAGACCAAACTACTGCCGTGAAAAGTAGAGCCTGGCTGCAGTACCGGTAATGTAACACACAACGCCAAACCCCTTTAACAAATCTGTCTATTCAGGGCTGTACACTTATTTTTTAAAGTGGTAGCACTGGTGCTAGCAAGCAAAAAAAATCAGTAGCACAAAAATAAATTTGGTAGCACACAAAGTATGATTGAAAACTTGCATGACCCTAACCCTTGCATTTAGCTCTAATTACCTTTGAGCATGTCATCTTGGTTTTATTTGAGATTCTCAATGAATATGATATCCTAGTGTGCAGTAATAATTGTAGAAAAATGAATAGGGGTGCACTGATTGCAATTTAGACAAAAGAGTCTAACCTGCCAATGGCAATTTTTTTGCTGATTCAGAATTATTTCCCCCCCATAGAACTATAATAATGTCTATACCTATATATTTTTATAAACATATCATTATTATATTAGGCTAATAATAACAAACATTTTCAGAACATTTCATTCTTTTAATGAAAACCATACTTTAAAACATTGAACATATAGCCTATTAAATACATTAGTAAACATATTTATACAATTTAGGCCAAGTTAAATAGGTTGTGTCAATCTTTGTTTAAATCATAGATAGTTACTGCTGTTGACTGCTTTCTTTATAGGTCCATGGTTGACTGCAGGGCTGTGAAGCGCTAACTTCCTGTTCTTACCTGCTACAAAATAAGAGTCAACTCGCATTTGGCTAGTAACCGACTTTTATTGTGAAGGCGCACAGGAAATGTTCTGTTTGCACACGCACTAACTTGACTGCGTTAATGTAAAGAGAGCCGTCTCCTTCCTGTTTTTAACCGTTGGTGAAGTTAGACGCTATAATCGCTGCACAAGCACAGATCCCGAGCACACATCTTTCACCAGCCAAAGTGGAGGGTAGACTTAATAACTTACTCGCCTAAGACTACATTCACCCGCATTTGGAGAGTGTTAATGTAGAGCCCTCTAAGCAGTATTGTGCATAGCTCCTCTGTGTCTCAAACAGACAGCATCTGCTCATTAGCACTGGTGCGACTGGACTTGTATTCATCATCGCACGTGATCAATTTCAGTAGCAAATGCGATCAAAACTGTCGCACTGTACAAAAATACTGTATAAATTCCAGTCTCAACAATGTTTCCTTACACGCGATTATAACTCTAGCGTCTACAGCCCGTTGTTTTCATGTAGTGTAACTTGTGTTTATGTGTTCCATTATTCAGCTGCTGCCGTGATGTCGGCTAACGCTGATGCTAATGTTAACTAGCTCTCCGTCGCACAACATACTGTAGGTTGGTGTTGCAGCCCGCTGTTGGGTGAAGCGCTGTCCCACATGTAAAAGCCATAGACCTATAAAGCCTGTCCAATATTCACTCTAGTCCAGCTTCTTGAAAAGTTTATAAGGACTTTATTATTTATGCAAAAAAAAAATATTTAATGTATTACTTGAAGGACAAAATGAATGGCTTTATTTTCTATTATACCCAACAAATCTGTTTTTTTTGTTTTACAGTCATGTAGCCTAGTTGTTTTTATTTGAAGCACTAAAACAGTGCAATGTTGTGATTTATTGACATTTATTTATTGACTTATATCTGATTAAATTGTTAGAATATTATTTGTTTGCATTAACTCGTTCTGATGATTAAATGAGTGTTAATTGTCAAAAAACTGAAGTCATGAGATTAAAACGGAAAAAACTGAATTTTCCTCCACTATTCGTCCCATTTTGCACCATTATGTTCCTGCGCACGACTGAGGTGTGTGTGTGTGTGTGTGTGCGCGCCCGTGCGTGTGTGAGTGCGTGAACACGAGATTAACTATGGTGACAGTGTATTCTTATGTGTTTGATTGATGGTTGTGAAACAAAGATAAGGCAAATCCTGTTTGCCACAATATAAATAGTTAGTTTATTGTAAGGGAATTTGGTGTGATTGATTTGAGGCTCCATGTTATTTTCTGTCTTATTTAAAGCTGGTTTTGCCAGCATTTTTAACCGTTTTTCCAAGCTAAACAGCTTAGAAAAACGGTTAAAAATGCTGGCAATGTTTTAACGTTTTTCTTGGTAAATAGGCTACATACAGACTTTGTATTGTAAAAGTCAAGAAGGTTGGCTGACTAACTTGTTTTGCTCATTTTACTATTCATCTGACAAAGTGTTTTTTGTCCTTAATTCTCTTCACCAGAATACACCAAATTGCTTCTCTTAAATGTTCAAATCACAAAAAAAATCTTCGGGGGGGGATGCCCCCAGACCACCCTACCGGTGTTTGTTTTCAGACTTATCACCTTTTTCAAGGCTTATGAGTTTGCATGCCTGGAAGAAGAAGGCAAGGTCAATACGCACATAAAACCCACCCTGGACACACGGACACACGTTGTTTGTTCCCCTACCATCGGGAAAGAGGTACTGAACACTGCGGGCCCGCACCACAAGGATGAGGAACAGCTTTTTTCCAACCTTTTTTAACCTCCATCACCCCCTCAAGCCCCGCCCCTCCCCAACCCCCCTAACAAAGCACTAAGTACAACACTCACACCAACATTTTCAATCATTAATCATTTTTAAATCTTCATGTGAATTGCACATATGTACAGGATAATTTTTAATCTACACATCAGTATTTATATATTTATTTTTAAACCATTTTTATCATTTGGCCTTTGTTGTTGTCATCGTTTTATTTGTCAACTGTCTTATTTTGTCTTTGTGTTTTGTGTCACTTAGACATTTAAACACATGCTGCTGGAGAGTGCCACACTGTATTTCGTTGTGTATTACAATGACAATAAATCCTTGAATCTTGAATCAATTTATTTAGGCATGTAGACCTGGACGGGACAACTTATTGAAGTTAAAATCGAGCAACAGAATGGGGAAGAAATGGGGTTTAAGTGACTTGGAACTAGGGCTGCAACTAACGATTATTTTGATAATCGATTAATCTGTCGATTATTTTCTCGATTAATCGATTATTAATCGATTAGTGTTTTGGTCCGTAAAATGTCAGAAAATGGTGAAAAATGCTGTTAAATTTTCCAAAGCCCATGTTGACGTCCTCAAATGTATTGTTATGTCCAAAACACACAGATATTTCAGTTTACTGTCATAATAGGATTAAAGAAACCAGAAAATATTCACATTTGAGAAGCTGAAATCAGAGAATTTGGACAATTTTTATTAAAAAATTACTCAAAACGATTAATCGATTATCAAAATAGTTGTCGATTATTTTAATAATCGATTAATCATCGATTCGTCGATTAATTGTTGCAGCTCTACTTGGTACCATAGATAGTAAATAATATGGATGTAGCATCCAGGCTGACCTCAGTTATTCACACGGCATCAAATAATCCTGGTTTGTGCGCGTTGCCATTTTGTGAGATTTTTTACTCCGCCTCACGTCGGGGGGAGAGAGATAGCATTTTAACCTCAGATAAAATAAAAACTAGCGTGGTCCAAAAAAATTCACCCCCCTCAGTGTTGTCATGGAGATATGACTTAAACATTCAGACTAAAATGGTTTTGTGGACCAGGCTGTAAATAGGTTTAATAAGACTTTGAAAACGGCCTGTCTAACAAGTGAGTCAAAGAAAAACTGCTCGTTCTTGGTACCACCCCCCAGTGGTACTTCCGGGTTACTACAGTTGTGGTCACTTCCTTATTGGATGCTGGTAAAAATTGCTGAGGTTGGGGCTTGCTTGGAACATAGCAATGTTGAGGGTGCCAGAAGGGCTGGTCTGAGTATTTCAGAAACAGCTGATCTACTGGGATTTTCACTCTAAACCATCTCTAAGGCTTGCAGAGAATGGCCCGAAAAAGAAAAAAAAACCCTGTGAGCGGCATTTGTGTGGACGTAAAATGTCAGAGGTCAGTGGAGTATGGGCATACTGGTTTGAGATGATAGAAAGGCAACAGTAACTCAAATAACCACTCGTTACAACCAGGGTATGCAGAATACCATCTCTGGATGCAAAACGCGACCAACCTTGAAGCAGATGGGCTACAGCAGCAGAAGACCCCACCGGGTGCCACTCCTGTCAGCTAAAAACAGGAAACTGAGGCTACAATTCTCAAAGGGTCACCAATATTGGACAATAGCAGATTGAAAAATCATGCCTGGGGTTCCGCCTTGAACGTGACACAAGATGGCTGCTTGACTTCTGCGCTCCCCGACTTGTTAAGAAAATAGCCCTAAAAACATTGAGAATATCCCGAACAACGAACTGAAACAAATATGGCAGAGGGCAGAGCTGATAAGAAAGCAAGTAGGAGAACTCAGGTCGCAACAGAGACACGGAATGAGGAAGAATGGTCTCAGCTAACGCAAGCTAGCCCGAGTAGCTCCCCTACCCACGGGCCTAGTGAGGATGATGGGGCAGAGCATACTACTTTGAGCTGCATATTGCGGGAGATAAAAGACTTCAGGCGGGACAATAAACAACAACTCTCGGAGATAAAAGAAGAACAACGCAGAACAAACGACAGACTCGGTGAAGCTGAAGGTAGGATTGAAGAAGCCGAGACAGCACTACAGGCTAGGGGCAGGCTAATGAAAAAGCTAATGCATCGCCAAGCTAACACCAAGGCTAAGCTAATTGACCAAGAAGGGCGAGCTCGCCGGGATAACCTACGGATTTATGGTATACCCGAGAAGGATGAGGGCGAGAACATGTGTGGCTTCCTAGAGAAACTACTGAGAGAAACATTGGATATTTCAGAGGACATGGAGGTCCGGATCGAGCGAGCTCACCGGGGTCAGGCAGCTAAACCAGGGGACGCATGGTTGAAGCCCCGGTCTATTGTTGCTAAGTTTGCTAGCTACAGAGTAAAGGAAGAGGTGATCCGCCGAGCATGGCAGAAGAAATCTGTTTACTACAACAACACCCGCTTCTTCATAGACCATGACCCGCGGTGCTTAAACATCGCTTTGAATACTTTGAGGCGAAGAAGATACTGAAGGAGCGGAAAATCAAGTTCCAAACCCCCTACCCAGCAAAACTTCGAGTCTATTATAACGATGGCATCCAGCTATACCAGAACGCGGCGCAGGCAACGGAAGACATGGCTTCGCGGGGACTACCGGTCACCGTCATCACGACACCACTCGACCAAGATGACCGGGAGCTTCAACTCATTTCGGCATGGCAGGTGGCCGGGGACCCGAAGGCGACAGCGGGCAGAGACACAACGAGAAGGGAGAACCAGACAGCGGTCCATCAGAGAAAAACTGCAGGAATTCAAACGAAACACACACTCCACCAAGTAAATATTTGCCTGATGTATGTGGTTCAAGCCTAGCAACCTGATTTAATTGAACAATTTGTTTTTTTTGTGGACCTATTGAGAGCTAACCTTGAACTATAAGACTGATATAAGCCATGTGTATTTCCTAGCTTGAACTGTGTGGGCTGAGATAGTTCTGATTTGTTTTGAGTTACAAATACTGAGGACTCCTACAGATAACACTAGAAAGTATTCGGGACACAAAGATGCAGTGTGCATGTCAACGGACGATATGCAACCATCTTTTAGGGCTCCTTTCTCTGGTAAGAGAGGATTTTCCCTTCATGAGTGCCTTAACACCAGAGGCACTAGAAAGGCTCGATTAGATCGAGCCTCACCAATGGAAGCAACTTACGCTAAAACAGGTAGAATGGTTCTAATAAGATTGAAGTTCATCTTATTCTTGTATATAGTTTTGTTCTTACGGTTCATAAATGTTTTTGGGATGCATAATGTTCTTAAAAAAATAACAACGCCACCAAGAGGGAGAAAGCAGGATGGGATCAACGTAGAACAAAAAGCCTATGACAGATAACCAAAAAATTAAGATTATTTCATATAACATAAATGGGCTCCTTAACCCAATAAAAAGAAGTAAGATTCTGAATAAATTGAAAAAACGTAAAAGCACATATTGCATTATTACAGGAAACTCATCTTAACTGAGTTGAGCATGAACAACTTGAAAGGATGGGATTTTCAGAAGTATTTTACTCGTCATACAAATCAGGCCATAGAAGAGGAGTAGCCACTTTGATATCCAATAGAGTCCCGTTTGAGAAAACCTCAGAGATAAAAGATAAAGAAGGTAGATATTTGTTGGTTTCAGGGAAGATAGAAGATACTGAAGTAACACTACTAAATGTTTATATTCCTCCAGGCAGTCACATCTCTGTTTATAGGAAAATATTTGATTTAATGTCAGAAGCAAGAGTCATCCTTATATGCGGGGGTGATTGGAACATTGCATCAATCATAGGCTCATACTTATCTTTAGACCATATACTATTAAAATGGAAGTTTTCTCATTTCAAAACGCCACCTCAAGCGTTTTATTAGCCCAACGGCTTTTAACGGCTTTCAGTTTGTTTTCGCCAGGCTAGATGCTACAGAACGAGAATGATTCTACTCCCGCCTCCAGTCCGCTACGCTTGCCGCCCTCTTTCTTGATAGGTCCATAGTGCAGCTACGTCCATGCTACGTCGTGCTTCCGGGCCGCATGGAATTTCCGGATTATACTTCCTTGTTGCGTCTCTGCGCCAATGAGCAGCTTTCATAGGAATGAATGGGCGCCGTGTTTCAATCCGGTGTCCGTTTCTTTATATGTCCATGGTTAAATCATCAATGCCTATGATTTCCGCGATAACGAAAACGCGGACGGAATCACGGAATAGGGCAATAAAAATGGAATCTGCTGTTGACACGGAATGTCACGGAATTCGCCAGTATGTTGGTGAAATTCAATTTCCAAGGCAAAAGGAAACAACACGGTTGAAGTTAAAGTAGAACTAGGGAGGAATTTTGGTTTGGCGACATCTAAAGACCAATATACTGCCGTGAAAAGTAGAGCCTGGCTGCAGTAACGGTTATGTAACACACGGCGCCAAACCCCTTTCACAAATCTGTCTATTCAATGTTTACTTATTAATTTATTCATACACGTAACTCTGACATGTACATACTTTAATTTATTGTTGATAATATGGTCTGTTTATAAATTTGGCATATGATTAAAGCATCTAAAAGCACGTAATCATGTTAAACTTTTACTGTTTTTAAGTTATTAATGCCACTCGCTCCCGCAGATACACAGCACAGGGAAGTCTTATATTCAGCCATTGCTAAAGGGAGTGTTTTATGGAACGGCCGCTGCGGTACGTAATTCCAGTCTCAACAATGTTTCCTACACGCAATTATAACTCTAGCGTCTACTGCCCGCTGTTTTCATGTAGTGTAACTTGTGTAATGTGTTACATTATTCAGCTGTTGCCGTGACGTCGGCTAACGCTGATGCTAATGATAACTAGCTCTCCATCGCACAATAGACTGTAGATTGGTGTTGAGGTGAGGGCTGTCCCACCTGTCCAATATTCACTCAAGTCCAGCTTCTTGAAAAGTTTATAAGGACTTTATTATTTATATAAAAAATAATTATTTAATGTTTCACTTGAAGCACAAAATTAATGGCTTTATTTTCTGTTATAGCCTACCCAACAAATCAGTTTTTTCGTTTTTTTTAAGCACTAAAAACAATGCAATATTGTAATTCTCATATCTGATTAAATTGTTAGAATATTATTTGTTCGCATTAATTAGACACTCGTTCTGATGATGAAATGAGTGTTAATTGTTTTAAAAAACGGAAATCATGAGATTAAAACGGAAAAAAAAATGAATTTGTGAAAAAATAAAACTGAATTTGGAAAAAAATAAAACGGATTTCATAGGGCCCTATCGATGAAGATTAATGAGCCCATCCGAGAAGAAGCCATGCAAGCCCAAGCCATGACATTGCCTCGACCGTGTTTCACAGATGAGCTTGATCATAAGCAGATCCTTTCTTTCACCAAACTTTAGCCTTCCCATCACTTTTGTAAAGGTTCATCTTGACAACAACACATGATGGCAACAGCAAAATGAACTCAGAAGTTTACAGAAACATTTTGTCTGCCAATTTAAAGAAAGGTGTAACCAAACTGATTGGAAGATCCTTCATCATGCAGCAAGATAATGATCCAAAAAACTGCAAAAACAACAAAGGAGCGACTGTGGCTCAGTTGGCAGAGCGGGTCGGCTGATGATCAAAGGGTTGGCGGTTCGATCCCCGCCCTGCCACCTGTGTCACAGTTGTTGTGTCCTTGGGCAAGACACTTCACCCACCTTGCCTCGTGTGAATGTCGATAGTTAGTCTGCTATCGGTGTATGAATGTGTGTGTGAATGGTAACGTGGGAATGGGAACAGGTCTCCCTTGCAAAAGAGTCTTCGGTCTCAATGGGATATACCTGTATAAATAAAGGTTAAAAAAAAAGGAAAAAGGAGTTCATCAGGGGCAAGAGATGGAAGGTTTCAGACTGGCCAAGTCAATCTCCAGACTTTAACCCTTTAGAGCATGCATTTTACCTGCTAAAGAGGAGAGTGAAGAGAGTAACCCCACAAAACAAACAGCACCTGAATGAGGCTGCAGTGAAAGCCTGGAAAAGCATCACAAAAGAAGAATGCAAACGTTTTGTGATGTCAATGGGTCACAGGCTTGATGCAGTTATTTCAAGCGAAGGATTGCAACAACACATTTAAGTCTTATTCACTTAAATTTATTTTAAGTCTATCTGTTCCAATACTTTTGCTCACCTACAAATGTGGTGTTCCTTTACAAATAATGCTTTCTTCACAGTTGTGTATCAGATACAGAGGTTAATACCTGGAAATGAAAGCTGAAATATTGATCTATTGTCTCATATTCATATTTTTGTGTCAAACCCAAATGTTTCCAGTCTACAGCAAAAATAAAGGAATTGGCCTCACTGTTCCAATACTATTGGAGAGGACTGTATATGAGTGCACATTTGAAAAACAACAACTTTTGAAAATGCTATGCAGTTTTTGGCAGAAATCGGTATAAGATTAAATATGTCTTCTTTTAATGAAAGATAATAATTGTTTGGAGTGTTTCCCCACAGATCTGGAATATCAAACAGATGATTAAGCTGACACAAGAACACTTAGAGGCTCTTCTGGACAAATTTGGAGGAGAACACAACCCTCCTTCCATATATTTAGAGGTAAGATTGGTTTGGCTCAATCAATATTGTTGCAGAAATAAACGGCACGTTTTAAAGCTGTTGAGCGGTCTTTTTCAGGCCTATGAGGAGTACACCAGTAAACTGGACGCCCTGCAGCAGAGGGAGCAGCAGTTGCTGGAGGCCATGGGCAACGGTACAGACTTTTCCTGCTCTCCTTCTCCAATACCAGCCCTTTTGGATGTCACAATGGGAGGTTGTGTGGTTGGAGGGGCGGCTCAGGCTTTTCCCTCAGCCCCCAACACGTTGGCTGTCCTACAGACCCCCACCGATGCCAACCGAGCAAACCCTCGTTCCCCTCAGAAGCCCATAGTCAGGGTCTTCCTTCCCAACAAACAGAGAACAGTGGTATGTCTCACATCCCCTTTAAATATACATATGTGGTAGATATTTTACAAGGTTCAGAATTTTGATTGTCATAAATAATGAAAACACCAAAACAATGATATCATTGATTTGTTATAAGAAACCGAATGCTCCTAAGGACAAACAAATGCGCATTTTCCTTGAAGTAGGGGAGACCGGGGCTAGTAGGCACACTTTTTACTCTAGTGAGAATTGCTCATCACCCAAACATCTTTCAATAGTCATTCATACATTAAATTGAAGCTTAACCCATTGATGACTATGGCAGTCTAGGATGCATGTCCTTAATGCCTGAGGGTTTTCTGAAAAAATAGTATGAATTGTAAAGTCTACCAAAACCTTAATATCTAAGCCTGTGTAGCACATAGAAATATGAAATAAAATACATTTAAGTTAAGGTTCACAGGTTTTATTTAAACATGCTCCCTTAGCGCTTACAAACCAACACATTTTTCTAAAAATCGTCAAAATTAGATGGGGGAGAAAAAAAAGAATAAATAATATAAAATATTTAAAAATAATGTGCTAAATGAGGTTATAATCCTGCTTCCTTCATGGATAGTAGTGACTGAGTGTGTAGTGGAGAGATAAAGATAGACAGATACAGGAAGGAGAAGATAGCTTTATTTTATTATTTAGTTCAGTTATCAGTGGCACCATGAATCCGACTTCCCAGTACAACTGGAACGCAGACTGACTCCTGCTGTCGAGAGCCGATCAGCTGGTCCAAACGGCTGTATACCACGGAGATGAAAACTAAACTGAAACTTAACTATCGCCTGGCTGGGCTGAATTTGAGTTGGAGCAGCAAAATATAGCCTAAATTCATAAATATTGTTAATAAATAGATGCAATGTGTTGTGTGATTTGTCAGTAGCCTATAGTAGACCTTGATTCTGCGCTCTGAACGCCACTAACTGTTCTGTAATACACTATCGCCGACACAGCTGGCGCATTTTTATTATTATTATTTATTTATTAATTTTTCGATTGGCGTGATTTTCGGCAAACCACACATTTTTTGGGTGGTCACGTGGTCTTAAAAAATCAACAAAACCTACCTCATGTGTATTTGAACCAATGACGGTGCATTCTACACTCAACAAAAATATAAACGCAACACTTTTGTTTTTGCTCCCATTTTTCATGAGATGGACTTAAAGATCTAAAATTCATTCCAGATACACAATATTACCATTTCTCTCAAACATTGTTCACAAATCTGTCTAAATGTGTGATAGTGAGCACTTCTGCTTTTCTGAGATAATCCATCCCACCTCACAGGTGTGCCACATCAAGATGCTGTTCTGACATCATGATTAGTGCACAGGTGTGCCTTAGACTGTCCACAATAAAAGGCCACTCTGAAATGTGCATTGTTTTGCTTTATTGGGGGTCTGGGGACTCAGAACCAGTCAGTATCTGGTGTGACCACCATTTGCCTCATGCAGTGCAACACATCTTCTTCGCATAGAGTTTATCAGATTGTCAATTGTGGCCTGTGGAATGTTGGTCCACTCCTCTTCAATGGCTGTGCGAAGTTGCTGGAGACGGCTTATGGTGGGGAAATGAACATTCAATGCACGAGCAACAGATCTTGTTGACATTCCTGCTGTCAGCATGCCAATTGCACCCTCCCTCAATGCTTGTGGCATCTGTGGCATTTTGCTGTGAGACAAAACTGCACATTTCAGGGTGGCCTTTTATTGTGGACAGTCTAAGGCACACCTGTGCACTAATCATGATGTCAGATCAGCATCTTGATGTGGCACATCAAGGGGTCGGTTGTCACACACTATTGGGTTGTTTGTCACAATGTTATTTTAATGGGAATAATCTTAAAAAGAAGGCAAGAAATCAAAACTAAATTTGAAAGTTTAATTGCATTGTCAAGTTGACAAATAGGCCTACATAACTTACTGTTTCTTCTTCTCCAGCTGGGGTGGAGTTCACTGGGGTGCAGTAGCCTTGGCAGCTGGTCTAGTTTGGGATGCACTGGGTTGTTTTGATTTTGTAGCCCTTTTTTCTTTTGCATGCGAGCTGCCTTTTCCTGCTCAATTATTTCCTTCTCTGGGGTGTCAGTGAGGATACAGCTTGACAATTTCTTTCGTTATTGGGTTCCTTTTCTGGCTGCAGCCTTTGGATAACATGTGATAACTAGGGCTGGCCCGAATTATTCGAATATTCAAATACTCGTTCGGAAAATTAGTATTCGGAGCTTAAATTAGTATTCGGAGCTTTTTTTTTTTTTTTTTTTAATTGAGAAAATGTAATGAATGGTGTGCTTGTTGTTGTAACTGGGCGACTTGATTGTCCAGTAGGTCTCGCATTATACAATGGTGCCATCTACTGGATCCATTTGGAACGGCAGAACCACCTTTGAACTTTGACCTAGTTGGCTGCTGAACTTTTCAAAGCCGGTGATACACCAGCTGTATGCTACGTGACGTTACCAGAGCAAGGGATGCAAACTATAAGCGACACCAAGCAGAGAAGCGAGAGAGGTGGAGGAAGAATAGATAACTTGTTTCCATTAACTTTATAACACAACATTAGCGGGATCTCGGGAGGAAAAGTAATGCTTAGCTAAATGCTAACCTTAGCTTAGCTGTATGTTTACGTACAGCACCGCACCCATAAGCTGTGACTGGCTTGCTGCAGAGCGTGAACGTCTTGGCAATACCCGGTCAATATAATGGATATAATATGGACACATAAGACAATCAATAATTCGGTACTTGTTATGGATTTATTGTATAAATTCCCTGAAAACAAAGATGCACATTCCAGGATTAATTGAAAAGCTCCCGTTACGTAAGAGAGGACAGCTGATTTGGACAGCTGTTCGCGTCCACGGGGAAAAGGTAAGGAACTCCAACTTACTTAGGCCTATTAATTAACGTTCAAAAGCTATTAAATCTTCAACAAAATAATATGCAGATATTGTCAAAATCGGTTGCAGGGAGTATAGGGATTATTAACATTTTTTTTTTTTTTACTAATGTTGTTTTTGATGGTGTTTTTCTGGACCGAATATCCGGATATTCGCTCGGAAAAACCAACGAATATTCGGAGCCTGAAAAATGGTATTCGGGCCAGCCCTAGTGATAACCAACCCCCCAAAAAATGTGACGACCAACCCCAACTTGAATTTCTTGCTAGCATCAAGGCCAACAACCATCTGACAACTAATTAGCTTGCTAACAACTATCTAAACTATAGCTTACCCTTCACACTTTTTTAGGGTAACAAGTGTTTTGTTATACACCCATTGTGTAAAAGCCTAGAAGAAAAATACTGAGGAGCTAAATATTTTCAATTTGACATGAAAAACACAAACAGTCCTCTCACCTCAAATTCAGCAGTCTAACGGCCTCTGCACACATAATAGATAATAGAATAGAAATCCTATAGAAACATGATTTACGAGATTAGAAATAAAATAAAACTGAATCGGTTTAGTTTTTACATACTTCCATATTGTGTTGAAATGCAAGCTGCATTGATTATTGGACTTTTCATAGAAAGTCATATTTGTGACAAGAAAAGCTTTTCTCTTAATAAAATATTAGAAGGTAATTCATCTGTTGATTGTCTTTAATGATCATCACAAAAGTAGGAAGTGATTGGCTAACTCTGAGTAGCAAACTCAGATGTGCATATAAATGTATTTTTGAAAATCACACATGGGTGTTCTTCTTTGCAAAATAGCTCGAACTACAGATTCAGCATCAGATTGGATGGAGAGCGTCTGTCAACAGCAATTTTCAAGTCTTTCATAATATTCTCAATTGTTTTTAGGTCTGGACTTTGACTGGGCCATTCTAACACATGCCTATGCTGTGATTTAAACCATTCCATTGTAAATCTGGCTGTATGTTTAGGGTAGTTTTCCTTCTGGAAGGTGAACCTCCACCCAGTCTCAAGTCTTTTGCAGACTATAACGGCCTCTGCACACATCCTGCGTCTACCTCTGGAGCGCGTCGCCTTACCTTACTGCTGCGTATCTCGGACTTTTCTCGGACACACATGGAACGTCTCAGCAGCTGCTGCTGCAGCGCTGCTTCTAAAAGCCATATCTTTCTACATAGAGTTTTCATAGATAATTCCCATTAAAAATGAAGTTCTTTCGAGTCATTTATGATGCATATGATTTATATTGAGTCTAATATTGAGTCTGGACAGTAATCCGTGCGCCCCATTGCCTTTTTTTTATTTTTTATTTTTTTGCCACATTTTCGCTAGTTAGAAGTTTTATTTTGAAAGGGACACACCAGGAAATGGTGAAACTACAGCGAAAGCTGCCGGTATGAAGTCAATATGACTCTCAGCAGAGTATTTCTCTATCAGTTAAAGCAGAGAGACCCGAGAGAGACGCGCGGCTCTCAGAAAAAAATAGGCGAGCCTCCTGAGGTAAAGGGGAGCATCGCTGCAGACGTGCCTCCGACGCGCATCAGCAGTGCATCTGAGGTTGGATATGTGCCTGCTCTAGATTGATTACACGGTCAGTGACAAAAAGTCAGACGCAGATGCGAGGTAGACGCGCAGTAGAGGCAGGATGTGTGTGGAGGCCATAACTCCAAGGAAGACTATGTAGGTGACCTCTGATCCCAATAATGGATATTTACATACCAAAATTTCACAGACAGCGCCTTCTGGTTCCGATATATAACGATTGTGACAACCAACCCGTGTGACGTATAACCCCGTTCTCCCGTAACCCATTGATGACGGCTGCTGCGTGATGCCACATTGGATCTCCTGCCTGATGCTGCGTCACGCAGCCTTGTTACTTTATCTAATTTTCATGGCGTGCGCAACATAGAATGCACCGTCAAATACCGGTTCAAATACACATGAGGTGGGTTTTGTTGATTTTTTAAGACCACGTGACCACCCAAAAAATGTGTGGTTTGCCGAAAATCACGCCAATCAAAAGATTTATAAATAAATAATAATAATAAAGATACGCCAGCTGTGTCGGCGATAGTGTATTACAGAACAGTTAGTGGCGTTCGGAGCGCAGAATCAAGGTCTACTATAGGCTACTGACGAAAATCACACAACACATTGCATCTATTTATAAATAATATTTATGAATTTAGGCTATATTTTGCTGCTCCAACTCAAATTCAGCCCAGCCAGGCGATAGTTAAGTTTCAGTTTCGTTTTCATCTCCGTGGTATACAGCCGTTTGGACCAGCTGATCGGCTCCCGACAGCAGGAGTCAGTCTGCGTTCCAGTTGTACAGGGAAGTCGAATTTATGGTGCCAGTGATAACTGAACTAAATAATAAAATAAAGCTATCTTCTCCTTCCTATATCTGTTTATCTTTATCCCTCCACTGCACACTCAGTCACTACTATCCATGCTAAAAGGAAGCAGGATTATAACCTCGTTTAGCACATTATTTTTAAATATTTTATATTATTTTTTTTTTTCTCCCTCATCTAATTTTGACGATTTTTAGAAAAATGTGTTGGTTTGTAAGCGCTAAGGGAGCATGTTTAAATAAAACCTGTGAACCTTAACTTTTAAATGTATTTTATTTCATGTTTCTATGTGCTACACAGGCTTAGATATTAAGGTTTTGGTAGACTTTACAATTCATACTATTTTTTCAGAAAACCCTCAGGCATTAGGGACATGCATCCTAGACTGCCATAGTCATCAATGGGTTAAGCTTCAATTTAAAGGCCTACTTCACCGGTTTGAATATGAAGGTGTATTGAATTCTGAGATCCTATGTAGTATAAATGTGCAAAAAAAAATGAAATCGGTTCATCCTAGCCTGAGAAAAGGCATAAAGAGTGTTTTTTTTAACCCTATATTTCTCTTTCTCTTGACATCACAGAAAGAGAAATATAGGGTTAAAAAAAACGTACTTTGTAAATATTACTGTGATGTCACAGTAAAAGACATCACAGTAATATTTACAAAGTAATTTTTTTTAACCCTATATTTCTCTTTCTGTGATGTCACGAGAAAGAGAAATATAGGCTTAAAAAAACACTCTTTCTGCCTTTTCTCAGGCTAGGATGAACCGATTTAAAAAAAATTGCACATTTATACTACATAGGATCTCAGAATTCAATACACCTTCATATTCAAACCGGTGAAGTAGGCCTTTAATGTATGAATGACTATTGAAAGATGTTTAGGTGATGAGCAATTCTCACTAGAGTAAAAAGTGTGTCTACTAGCCCCGGTCTCCCCTAGTTCCAAGGAAAATGCGCATTTGTTTGCATCCTAGATTGCCATAGTCATCAATGGGTTAAGTGAGATTATAGAAGTATATGTGAATTAGGGTGCAAGGACAAGAATTGTGAGAAAGAAAGATATGCAAATGTGAAATTATGCACCATGCACAACTCACTCGCATGGACCTATTAAGAAAGTGGAGTGACCATAGTGACTAGCGGATGGTTACTCCTATCATATGAGCTTTGACGGCCATTTGGCCAATCAGATCCAGTATTTGTCGTTGAGGGGCGGTAACCTCAGTCAGCAGGCAAATTGACTTTTTTTCCACTCCGAGTTATCGGAGCATGCAAGTAGCCGCAGTATTATTATTTTACCGTGTTAATGTGCCTAATTAGTTTATGTGAATCACTTTTATGAATGAATTCACAGAGTTTTCCAACCGTTGTTTTACGGCCGTTTGCATTGATTTATGCGTGCGCTGATTAACGGTCACGATTTGCGGATTGTCACTGCATATTAACGTGTCACCTGAAGTTAATAATGTGCTTTTGGCTATTGCTGTTTTCACGGTTTTTGAATGGTGCATGGTGTTCTGGCCGACACACCTTTGGTGAATGTAGTGATTATAGCAGATCTGTTTCCTCCACTATCGTCAGATTTTGCACCGTTATGTTCCAGCACACGACTGAGAGGCGTGTGTGTGCGTGTGAGCGTGAACACAAGAGAAACTACGGGTGACTAAGAAGTGTATTTTTATGTGTTTGATTAATGGTTCTGTAGGAAAGATAATGCAAATCCTGTTTGTTACAATATAAATAGTTTATTGTAAGGGAATTTGGTGTGATTGATTTGAGGCTCCATGTTATTTTCTGTCTTATTTAATGCTGGTTCTATTTCATCCTTACTGACCGCCAGAGGTGGCGCATTAAGCACTGGATATACATCTAGCGCATGCGCAGTTTCGAGTACCTATACCAAAAAAGTCACCTGTGACCCTCGTAACACCGGAAGGGCTATATAGCCCGGTGTCTACAGAGGATCTGTTCCTTTCATCTTCTCGCGACGCAGTGAGAGTACCGCGTGCGGACAACCCGTTCGTATTTTTTGGAAGGATTGTGCTAACTAACTGCTAACGGTGCAGCCTCGCGACCAAAGAGGTCGGAGTAACGGTGAGTCCGTCCTCCAGGGGCCGTTTAGCTGTGTAGCGCTGAAGGAGCTATCGCCGCTACTTTGATGGTAGGTCAGCTTAATTGGCTTTCCCCCACTGTGTGTAGCCGCTAAAATATAGCTTCCCCTTGATAGAGACAGCTCGGCTGTTTTCTTGCCACATTTTTTTGCTGATAAACTTTTCGTTTTGAAAAATAAAAATAAGAAGTGTATATCTTTTCAGTCACTCATCAGTGAAGGCTGCGCTCTCGCGTCCGCTCCTGGTAACACTGCTGTGTATTTATTTTCAGTCACTTATCGGTGAAGGCTGCGCTCTCGCGTCCGCTCCTGGTAACACTGCCCTGTATCCCTTTTCAATCACTTTCCAGTGAAGGCTGCGCTCTCGCGTCCGCTCCTGGTAACACTGTTGTATATTTGAGTTCAGTCACTTAGGCTGCTGGTAACACTGTACAGCGCTTAGCGTGCCCGCTCCCTTCCGGCGCTTGTAGCTATTATTATAGCTTCCCTGTTTGCTAATAGAAGCAGCTCGGTTGTTACCACATTTTTTTTTTTTAGTAACTATTTAAAAAAAAAAAAAAAAGAGGATCGTTCAGTGTATCTCTTTTTCAGTCACTCTCCAGTGAAGGCAGCGCTCTCGCGTCCTCTCCTGGTAGTACTGCAGAGTGGTTTTTCGGAACCCACCCCTTGTATTGATTATAATATAACTTTTTAAGTGTACAGTTATGAAATGCTTAACTTAAAGGTTAACGCTTGATGTTAACACGACACTGGATTCTGTATTCTGTTCAGTCACTTATCGGTGAAGGCTACGCTTTCGCGTCCTCTCCTGGTAACACTGCTGTATATTTGAGCTCAGTCACTTACTGGTGAAGGCTGCGCTCTCGAGTCCGCTCCTGGTAACGCTGCTGTGTGTCTCTTTTCAGTCACTTTCCAGTGAAGGCTGCGCTCCCGCGTCCTCTCCTGGTAACACTGTTGTGTATTTGAGCTCAGTCACTTTCCAGTGAAGGCTGCGCTCTCGCGTCCGCTCCTGGTAACACTGTTGTATATTTCTTTTCAGTCGCTTACTGGTGAAGACTGCTCTCTCGCGTCCTCTCCCGGTAACACTGTCTTGTGTTTTTTGACTAAGTACCTTACTGGTGAAGGCAGTGCTTTCGCTCCCTCTCCCAGTATTCTGCTGATGGCTCATGTGTGTGGTGCCTGTGTGGCCCTCCTAGAGCCTGACGATGGCCATGATCGCTGCCCCTCATGTCTCGGTTTTGAGCATTTGCGGGAGGGCCTTACTGAGAGGGCCTGTATGAACTGCGGCTCCATGCCCTTGGCACTCAGGGTGGCTAGACTGGCAGCGGCGGAGCGTCCGACGGCTGTCGACCTTCCCTCAATGACACCACTTCCTTCGCCCAGCCCGGCCGGTCTTGGGGCAGAGCAGTGCCTTCCCCCCCCCCAGGAAAAGGGCTAGGAACGAACTAGCATCCAAGGTGGATCGCTTGTCGTCCGACATGGTGAGGATACAGGAGCTCCTCCTGACCCTGCAACCTGGGGCGGTAGCCGTGCGGCTCTGGCTCGCCTGGGGCTCAATGCTCCTCAGGCAGGAGTGGCTCAGCCTAGCGCCTTTTTCAGGTGCAGCCCTGCCACAGCCTCTTTCTCTGTCCCTCCTTCGGAGGAGTACTTAGCGGAGCTACACGTGTGCTGGAAGGATGCCAAGGCATCCTAGTCCCAGTGCTCGGGCCTTGGCTGCCATGCAGGCTCCAGCGCAATATGGGTTGGGTCGCATGCGACCCGTTGAGCCTGCCTTTGGCTCCCGATGAAGCTGGATGCCAGGTGTCCCCGGCCCCAGTGCAGGGTCGCGGACGACCTGCTTTTAAAGGCCTACGATACAGCGGCACGTATGGGTTGGGTAGGCGACTCCCTCACCCACCTGGTGCTGGTGCTCTCAACCTCTCTGCAACAAGCTGCAGTTGAGCCATCTCTGCAGAGGCGTAGCGATGCGTCACTGCAGGCCGTTGCCCTCATGTCCAGGGACTTAGGGCACGTTATGTTCACCCTTTTCCAGACTCGTCGCCAGGTTCGGCTGGCTAAGTCGCCTCTGACGGAGAGGTGCAGGAGGGCCCTCCGCTGGGCCTGTGACGCCGGGGGAGCTGTTTAGATCAGCTGCCCTGGAGACGCCGGAGCGGGCTGCCCAAGCTTGGGAGACCAGCCAGCAGCTTTCGGGTCCATTCGCAAGAGTGTGTCCACTCCTGGCAGGCCTAGGGACTCCTCGGCTGCCCCCCAGAGCCACTCTCAGGCACGTTCTCATCCAGCGAGAGACGATGGCCTACGCAAGTCTCGGCGGCCCACTCAGCGGCCCGCCCAGCAGCCTACTGATAACTTTCGTGCCCCCGCCCGCCCGTCCTCCGGGCAGCCTCGGGCCTCAGAACCTCACCGGTACCCCCTCCCCCTAGAGCCCACAGAGGCCTGGGGGCCAGGTGCTCGGGCATCAGGGCCAGCCGCTGGCTGTTTTTCCCAGCAGCAGCATAGGTTCTGGGCTGACTGTATTATATTACTATGGACCCCTGGGTGGTTTCCACCTTAACCCGGGGGTAGGAATTGCAGCTCCGAAGCCAGCCACAAGCCTTTGGCCGGGTCGGAATGACAGACCCTCAGTGGTGCTTCACTGCAGACTTTGCATTATGACTAAGGAGCTAGGCAGGGTGAGGTCAACTGATACGTTGGCGCCGCGGGGGTTGGCTGGCGCAGTCCCCCCAGTCGGAGGTGTGTCAACAGACCCTCCGTTCTCTTCCAGTCGGCCTAGGCCAGACGTTGGGCCAGCTGCACCTCAGGCTCCAGAGCGAAATGGTACCTCTGTGGTACCCCGTGCCGATAGCTTCAGCCACGTCCAGGTGGACAAGCAATGGGCCAGCGCTTCTCAGCGCATTTTGACCAGCACCGTAACAGTTACGGCGCTACAGTCGGCATTTGAGGCGCCAGGGGGTCTGGCGCCCTTAGGGGCGCTAATCGATGCTCGATAGGGTCTACCCAACCTATTTTCTGGTACCAAAGAAGGAGGTCGGGTTCGCCCCATTCTGGACTGAGAGGGCTGAATCAGTTCCTCAATGTTATTCCCTTCCACATTCTGCGTGTTGGCGGACTGGTTTGTGTCATTAGACCTGAAAGATGCTTCTTTCACATCCCTACTGCCCGGGGTCACAGGGGGTCCTCCCCCGTTGCATTTCTGGGCAAGGTGTACCAGTTCAGGGCTCTTCCGTTTGGGCCGTCCCTGGCTCTGCGTATATTAAGTTGTATGTGGCAGCAGCCCTGTCACCATTACAGAGACACAGGCAGAGGAGGCTCATGGTACCTCAGCAGTGTCTCCCCTTCTCTGTCTCGATGTAGACAGAGGGCATATCTGTCGGCGGGCGTGCCCATGGGCGCCATTCCATTCCGCCAGGAGATGGTCACAACAGACGCTTGTCACTCAACTGTTAGAGCCACCGTTTATATTGGTAATTAGCAGCAGGGTTCACACTGAATCTATTTTTCTCCATTCTGTCACTTACTGGTGAAGGCAGCGGTCTCGCGCCCTCTCCTGGTAACACTGCTATGTGTTCCACTCAGTCACTTACTGGTGAAGAGAGCGCTCTCGCGTCCTCTCCCGGTAACACTGTGCAGTGCTAAGCTACTTTGTTGTTGAGGCAGCACCTCAGCTCCCCTCCAGCATTCGTAGCTGCTAATTACAGCTTTTTTGTTTGTGGATAGAAGCAGCTAAGCTGTGTTCTAGGATACCACATTTGTTTGGTAACTCTTTCTTTTCGCCAAGTCGCTTCCACGCAGTCACCTTAGCCAGCACATCCAGCTGGCACGCTTTCCCCGCCCCCCAGCTGAGGAGGGCAGGTCTGAGCTACTGTGCCCGATGCGGGCTCTTTGGGCTTATATTTCTTCTACCACCTGTATTTGTCAGTTGGAGCAGCTCTTTGTTTGCTATTGGGGCCCCAACAAGGGTCACGCTCTAAACAAAGCAGGGGCTGTCCCACTGGATTGTTCATACCATTGCACATGTCCATGGGACCAGTGGACGCCCCCCGCCATCCATTCAACCAGGAGTGTCTCAGCATCATGGGCTGCCCTGAGAGGGCTGCCCCTGAGGACTATCTGTGCCAAGGCATCGCCTAGCACATTTTCCAGGTTTTTCAACGTCGCCATTTCCCATCCAATGGGGGTGGTCCTATGCCAAGCTCCGCTGTCTCCAACCAGTGAGCTGGTTGCTTGGATTCTTCGTGACGTTGTTGGTATTGGCCATCCAGTGCTTAATGCACCGCCTCTGGCGGTCAGTAAGGATGAAATAGAACGCAGAGTTACGTATGTAACTCCGGTTCTATGAATCCTGGATGACCGCCAGAGTAACAGGTCACTCAGAAGTCTCGTGGTTCGTGAGAAGATTCTGGGAACAGATCCTCTGTAGACACCGGGCTATATAGCCCTTCCGGTGTCACGAGGGTCACAGGTGACTTTTTTTGTATAGGTACTCGAAACTGCGCATGCGCTAGATATATATCCAGTGCTTAATGCACCGCCTCTGGCGGTCATCCAGGATTCATAGAACCGGAGTTACATACGTAACTCTGCGTTTTTGCCAGCATTTTTAACTGTGTTTCTAATCTGTTTTTAACGTTTTTCTTGGTAAATACCTACACACTTTGTATGTTAAAAGTCAAGAAGGTTGGCTGACTAACTTGTTTTGCTCATTTTACTATTCATCTGATAAAAATAAAAGTCTTCTTTGTCCTTAATTCTCTTCACCAGTTCAAATCACAAAAAAAATCGGTAACACTTTAGTTTGATAGTCCACTGTTGACACTCAACAAGCCATCAGTAGATATGCAGTTGCATGTGAACAGTGAATGAGTTGATATTCAACAGAACTATCTCAACAGATAAGTAACATGTATTCAACTAACTGTAAGTTAACTATAAGTTGCACTATTAGTAGATGGTTAGTTGATATTCAACAGAGCTTGTTCAGCAAATAAGAAACATGCATTCAACAAACTGTAAGTTAACTATAAGATAATTTTATTTTGTTAATTTCTTTTTACAAAAACAGTCTGCAACAGACATTATAATTTTTACTACATGTTCTTTACAAATATTCAACTATCAGTTGAGTTTCAACTTCTAGTAAGTTGACTATCAACTGCTGTTATTAACCAATACTCAATCTACGTTTCATATGGATCAACTTTCCCCCCACTCACAAGGAACATGTTTAAGGAATGAACATTCAACCCTCTGTTGATCATACTGTATATGCTCATTGTAAAATAAAGATGAGAATATTTTATCAATAGGCACCCTGTGTAGGTGACTATCTGTTGATTGTCATATGACTATCGACAAACTATCAGTCAATATTCAACTCACCATAAGTAGACAGGTCTTAGGACTGTCAAATTAAAGTGAAAACAGTTTAGTGTCTACACACTATTAACAGAGCAAAACAGAAAAAATTGTTGATTCTCAACAAACAATCAGTCGATATTCAACTAAGCATTAGCAGAGAGGTCTTAGGACTGTCAAATTAAAGTGAAAACAGTTGAGAACAGCAGACAATCTACGAACTAGTAACAGTACAAAATAGAGACAAGTTTTGCTCAACTGACGAGTAACACTGGATGACCCCAAAGTAAAGTTAAAAAATATAGGCAGAATATCTGAGTAGGAAAGCACATTTATTTGAAGTAAATTGAACTTTTTTCAGTAGTTACACAACAAGTAGGTACACAGCAAGTACCATCAATACCTAAAAAAAAAAGACAATAAAACTAATACATTTATTTATTTAGGTGTCATTTCGGCAATTTCTTAACCACATATCGTCCAAAAATTGACATTCAAAAAGCTCAGTAAAGTTTACCATAACACCCAGTACCACTAGTTATGATATTGAGCAAACATAGGTATAACATGAGTTCTCATAAAAAGCTATATGGTAAGAAAAAAATATATAATTTTGTTGTGGACCAGAATATCAGAAGCTCCAGGTCGCTTGGGAGAAAATGGATTACTGAAATGGTGAAACAAGACACTGATTCAGCAGTTAGGTTGGACAAGTAAATGTAAAATATATATTTTCTACCCTCTGTTCCTTGAAGTGTATATCATTGTTGTTTCTCCGTGCAACATTAAAAAAAATTAAAAAACATAACAGTGCCATTTTTTAAGTATGGACTGAAGATAAAACAACATAATTATCACTCTCTTGTGACTAGGGATGGGCATAATTAATCGATCATTGCATTTTATTATTTTATTTTAAAAAGTTGCCTTGTCTTAATAGATTTGTTTGCCTAGAAGATCTTGGAATAAAGATGTAATTGAGTAAAAACCTCTTGTATACAGTCTATGGTAAAAACGCTGTATTTTGGATGTTCTGTTGGCATTTTTTAATATGTAAAAAAAGATAACGATTAATCGATAATTGCTCGTTAATTTTCCCGATGATCGATCAATTGAATTTATTAAAATGCCCATCCCTACTTGTGACTAAAAACTAGTTTAACCTGGTCCTGCCACTGTTATTTCAATGAGAACATTGGAATCATTTTTCGCTCTCTTTAGATCCGGATTTTGGGTTTGCTGGCCACTCTCCAGGCTTGCTGTAGCCTACTCCTCTCCAGTCGAAGCAGTTAGGCTGAAGAATCCAGGAATCTTGTCCTATCACCCAGTTGATCAACATAGAAAGAAATGACCTGAGAATTACCACAAAATAGTTCAAATGCATTTTGGTTTCCTTTATCCAAATCATTATAGCATAATGGTTCCACATTAGATAACATAATGCTTTGTATTGCTTAAATTAAATATATTTGGTACCCTAATCAAATAAAATTCTCACTGAACCTTATACAAATTAACATTATTTTTTTATTAAAAAAACATATAATCTCTATGACCATTCTACACACCACATGCATAGACTCGGTTTTAGCTCACTTTAGCCTGAAATAGCAACATGCACTATAAATATGGAATACGCAAACATGTATTTACATACAGTTTAGTGTCTATAAACACAATTTATTAGACAGATACATGTGAAGCTAGACAGCTCTAGGCTCATGCTAAAGGTGATAATACAGCTAGCGTGCTAACCATGGCGCTAATGCTAACGTAGAATATGTTTATTGTTTGTCATTCCCAAACAACTCATATTTCCTTTAACCTTTGGGGCATCTTAGGCCCTTTTTGGTACATTTTGGTTTTTCATTTTACAACTGCTGAGGCTGTGTTCATGCAAATGACTTCATATTTGGTCAAGGCTAATGTTTCCTGACCAATTTTTTTTTTTTTATACTTTCTTTTTTTTATTTTCAATTTTAGGGAAAACACATACATTAGGAAAACAACAAAACAAAACAGTTAGGTCACAGATGACAGGGCATAATAAAGCTTAACATCTACAATCAAGACACGTTACGGGTTACATTCCTAGTATTCTTAAGAGGGGATGGACACAGAATCAGATTATCACCAGCATGTCATCACAATTCAGATAGTCCTTATAGTCCAAATTAAGTCAATCCAGCATAGAAAACCAAAGTGGCTGAGTCTTAATGGCTGTTATCCAAGAAGCATGCCTCAAAGTCCAATGTGAGTTCAATCAGACCGTTCACAGATGAAGAAGTAGGAGGGGAGGGAAAACATTTAAATAAATAAAACGGTACATTCCAAGTGATAGTGCTAGTAGAACACGTATTTGTCTTACTAATGTGATGACCATTTCAACCAGTACTTCTTAAATTTATCAATACAGAGTCTAAGGCTGAATGTAAGTTTTTCCATCTCGTATATTTCCTTTACAATTGCTGACCACTCTCTTTTGGATGGTGGTTCCTTGTTTAGCCACTTTTTGGTAATTGCTTTTTTACCGGCTACAAGTAATATTTTGAGAAGATATTTATCTTGGTTGTTAAGTTCAGTTGGTATATTACCTAAATATACGTTGCCGAAATTAAAATTGATCTCAAAGCCCAAAATAGATTTTATTTTTGACATTATGTCTAACCAGTAGGGCTGGATTGAAGCGCAATTCCAAAAGATATGATAGTGGTCAGCCATTGTATTGTTACATTGTCTCCAGCAGTGTCCGGATTCTGCTATGCCAGTCTGTAAGTACTTTCTTTTTGGAGTAATAAAAAACCGTACAGCGTTTTTCCATGAAAATTCTCTCCATTGGCCTGAGCTAGTGGTGGAAGAATTTATTTGACATATATTTAACCATTCATCTTCTGTTAAGGTTATGTTCGCTTCCTTCTCCCAGTTAGTTTTAATATAAAGTGTACAGTGTTTTTTGGAATTTTGTATACAGGAGTATAATTTTGACACCAATTTCTTACGAATTTTGCCTCTATAAGCATCAATAAAAACATTGATGAGATCCAAATCAGCTTCATCATCAATTTTAATGTTTTTGTCAAAGTGATGCCTAATCTGTAAATATCTGTAGAAATCCTGTCTGTCTAATTTGTGGGATTCCTGAAGGTGTAGGAAGCTTTCTAAACCTGTTTTGGTTGAAATTACACAGTATGATGTGATGCCCCTCCTAGTCAGTTGTTTAAACCTCAAGTCCAGCTGTGCTGGTTTAAAATCTTCATCTTGTTCAACCCATCTCAGCACTCGTGCTTTTCTCTCCAATTTTAGATTCTTACATTCTTTAAACCAGATATTGAGAGGAACCATTGTAAATGAGCTTATTTTTTCTAAATAAATGGTCTTAGACTTTGTATCACCTAACAGGGATTGAAGTGGGATATCAAGTTGGTTTATTTCTAGCTCTTTCCATTTTGCTTCATAATCATCGATACACCAGTAAACTAAATATTGTAATTGTGCTGCCTTATAATAGTCTTCTAGACATGGTAGAGACATACCTCCCTTTTCTTTGGATAATTGTAGTGTTTTATAACGTACTCTCGGTCTCTTACTCTGCCATACGAACCTAGAAATCATCCGATTCCATTCAGTAAATTGTTTAGGCGGTATCTGTACTGGTAGGGATTGGAAGAGAAACAACAGTCGTGGCAAAATGATCATCTTTATAGTCTCTATTCGATTATGCATACTGAGTGTTAGAGGAGCCCATCTATCCAAATCTATTTTTATTTCTTTCGTGATAGGGTGATAATTTGCATTATATATATCAATTAAGTTTCTCGGTATATTTACACCAAGATATTTCATAACATTAGTTTTCCATTTAAAGTTATATATTTTACGTACATTTTCTTGTGGGAACCAGTTATAAGAAAGGGTTTGGGTCTTATGTACGTTTAATTTGTAGCCTGAATAAAAACCATATTGTTCAAGGCTGGACATGAGTTTGGGCAGGCTTAAATCGGGGTCGGATAGGGTCAATAAGACATCGTCCGCGTAAAGGCATATCTTGTGTTCTCTTCCTTTAATTGAAATTCCTGTTATATCAGCATCTTCTCTTATTACTTGGGCGAGTGGCTCTATAAATAATGCGAATAGGGTGGGGCTTAATGGACAGCCTTGCCGGCATCCTCTTTCCAGAGTGACTACACCTGAGAGGTTACCGTTTATCTTTATCCGCGCTGTCGGTTGGTGGTATATAGATTTGAGACATCCCACTACTTTATCATTAAAACCAAAACGTTCCAACACCAAATACAAGAACTCCCAACGCACAGAATCAAATGCTTTTTCCGCATCAAGGCTAATCGCTAGGAACTTTGATTTGCTTTTACATATGTTATCAATCAGGTGCAATGCACGCCTTGCGTTATCCTGTGTATGCCTATTTTTAATAAATCCAGTTTGATCCAGTTCAATCAAATCAGGAATAATGTTTTCTAGTCTAGTTGCAATTATTGATGCAAATAATCTATAATCAATGTTAAGGACAGAAATAGGTCTATATGAACTGCACTCCGTCTTCTCTTTTCCCGCCTTAGGTATAACAGATATTATGGCCTGTTTCCACGATGCTGGGGTCTCGCCACCTTTAAGAACATGGTTGAAACATTTTAAGAGCATAGGTGTCAGGGAATTCCTGAATATTTTATACCATTCTGCTGGTAGCCCATCTCCCCCTGGTACCTTATTTGTTTTTAATCTGGATATGGCCCTGTCTATCTCTGCTCTTGTAATTTCTTGTGTTATGAGCTTATTTTGTTCCTCACCAATGGAAGGTAAATCTAAAGTTTCCAAAAAATGTTTAACTGTTGAGGGATGCGCTAAATTAGGTTGAGAATATAAGTTATTATAATACGTTTCAAATGACTCTTGTATTTCTTCTGGTCTATGACACATCGTGTTTGTAATGGGATTTTTGATTTTAAATATTGATCTTTCTGACTGTTGTTTTCGTAGTCTCCATGCCAATATTTTTTTAGCCCTAGGTCCATTCTCATAATAACTTTGTTTAATGTATTTAAGTTTATTTTCCACCTGGTTGTCGAGTATCTTGTTTAGTTCTAACTTTGTTAAACTTATTTGTTCTAACAGAATGGGGTCTTTCAGCTCAATATATTTATTTTCCAATGCTTTCAATTTGTTAGTCAAGTCTGTCACTTGTCTTTGTTTTTCTTTTTTCTTTCTTGATGACCACATTATAATTTTTCCTCTAAGCACTGCTTTGCCTGCATCCCATAAAACACTTGGTGATGTGTCCTCATTACTATTAAATTCTAGGTAATCTTTAATTTCACTTTTAATAAACTCCTCACATTGATGGTCATTTAGGAGGCTGGTGTTAAGCCTCCAGATGGTGTTTCTGGGCTGGGCATCCAAATTTAGTCTCAAATACACTCCAGAGTGATCAGACACATCTCTAACCCCAATTTTGCATTCCACTATCCTATGTCTCTCAGAGGAAGACATAAAAAAATAATCAATTCTCGAGTAGACAGTGTGGGAGTGGGAGAAAAAGTATACTGCTTTGCAGATGGGTGGAGTTCCCTCCATATGTCAAACATACCGGTCTCTTTGAGCATTTTCCGTACATATAGTGATTCAGAATTAACCTGTTTGGATGGATTTGTAGAGTCCATATTGGGGTGCAATTGTACGTTCCAATCCCCCCCACAAATCAGGGTGCCTGAAGCTTCTGAGGCAATTAAATTAAATATTTCTTTAATCAATAATTTGTCCTGTCCTGGTGGTCTGTAGACATTAAGTAACGTTACCTCTTTTGAATCTATAAACCCTTTCACCAGGACATAACGCCCCTCCTTATCAGTAATCTGTGTGGAGAGCTGGAAGGCCACTTTGTTTGAAATGAGTATTGCAACTCCCCTGGCCCTTCCTGTTGTATATGAGGAATAAAATGTGTTTTTAAAGCCTAACTTTTTCAACTTTTCATGCTCACCTTTTACCAAATGGGTTTCCTGCCAAAAGATTATATGTTGGTTTTCTCTTTTCATCTTCGCTATGACTTTCCCCCTTTTAATCGGATTTAGTAGCCCGTTAACATTTAGTGTTATAACTCTATACTCTTGTTGAAGCATACAGCATCAAAAACAACTTTCATCATTGTACTGTAGACCCAAGGTGACCTTAACATTAGAACCTGAACAATAATAACAGAGAAATTAGAAAAAAATAACATTGATTCATAAAGATCGACTTCCATAACAGACTTTCTCATAAAAAGAAATCTAACTTGAAAAGGAAAGCCTTTGATTTACAAAGGGCCTCTTCAGTGCAAACTGAAATATCTGACAGTGAGTATCAGCTCAGTGCACGCGCAGGGCAATATTAGCAGACTCCCAGACAGGGGTCTATTATTTTAAATTTAGCATAGGTATAGCATTAGTCCCACAAAAACACATATATATATATATGTGTATTTTCAATTTTAATTCTTCTTATCCCGTCCTCCCCCGTGCGGGGATGACGCATCTCACCCGATAGAAAATCAATTTGTGTCCCTGGTATCACGACGAAATCCGCGGAGCAAACCCTGCGCTCTCTCTTGGTTTGTTGTCTTACTCTTGCGCTTGTCGTTCACCGTCTCCCAGGAGTTTTTCTTCAGCCTCTCTACCACTGCAGGTGTCGGAGCGTTGCGTCTTTCCTCTCCATCGCCGTCCGTTGCAAGCCCCCTCTTCTTCATGTCCGACATCGCCTCGTCCGCGCTGCTGTAGGTGACGGGGCCACCGTCAAAAAACACCCGTAGTCTTGCTGGTGGCGGAGTCTGGAAACGAAGCCCCTTTTCTTTAAGTAGTCTTCTGATAGGGGCGTATGCCTTTCTCTTCTTCTGTGTCTCTGTTGGGTAATCCTGGTCAAAATACACTCTAACTCCGTTCAGGTGAACTTCTCTTTTTTTCCAAGCGGAGCGGAGCACCTGCTCTTTTACTCTGTATTCGAGGAAATAGATGACTACTGACCGGGGGTTAGCACTCAGTGGGGGTTTGGGGCCGAGAGCCCTGTGGCAGCGTTGAATGCCAAGCTCAGTATCACGGAGGGACAGCTCGGACTGAATGAAACTTTCAATAAAGTCGTGCATGTTGTCTCCTTCGGCGCCTTCGGGGATCCCGTATATACGAATGTTATTTCTTCGCGAGCGGGCCTCTAAATCTGTCAGCTTTGCTTGAAGGTTTTCTTGCATGTTTATGGCGTGGCAGAGTGCTTCTTTAGCATCGGTGGCCCATTCTTCCATGTCGGCCACTCGCTCCTCCGCTTCCCCCATTCTGCTCCTGGTCTCTTTTAAATCTGTGGCAATTTCATTTAGCTTGCCATTGACGTCTTCTCTAAGGCTAGCTAAATCACTCTTTATTTCTCTGGCGAAGCTGTCATGAAAGCTGTGTAGATCTGCCTTCATATCCGACCGAATAGCCTTTATCTCTGCATGCACCGCACTGATGTTAGCTTGCAAGCTATCCATGGCGTCGTGTTCGTCGCTGCTGCCCTCGTTGCTTTTTTCTGCTGCAGGATTCTCGTTGTTCTCCGGTATCTGGGTTGCTTTACCTTCCGCCTTTCGATTCTTCCCCCTTGGCATTATATATTTTTATACTTTTAAGTATGGAATTATTTTAATTTGAGGGATTATATTAGACCGGTCCGGGAGCTCTCACTTTATGCTTCCATTCGCCCTGACGTCATCCCGGAAGTCCCCTTTCCTGACCAATTTATGAATTTTAACCTCATTTCATATATTAACACTATAATAATAATATATTGAATTTATATAGCGCTTTTCTTGCACTCAAAGCGCTTTACATAGACAACAACTTTACAGGGATCCAGGTTCTATTCATTCACACAGTCATACCGGTGGTGGTAAACTACGGCAGTAGCCACAGCTGCCCTGGGGCAGACTGACGGATGCGTGGCTGCCATTCAGCGCCAACGGCCAACAATGCGAGTAATGAGTATGTAACGCAAATGGAATTTTAAGGGTTAAAATTCTTAAAATAAATATGAAAATGGTTTGTATGGTGAGGACTGAAGTTGGACTCGTAAATTACAACTGGTGTCAGACACCCAGTGTGTCTGGGTGGAGATGGAGTCCACGGCTCACACATACACACATGTAGACACATATCACACACAACCCTGACCAGTCATGCCCTCTTGAATCCTTCCCCCTCTCCTTCCTTGTTGCAGTTGCTGCGGTGGGCGGGGCGCGCCCGCTAGTGCTTGAGCTGCGACACCTATCCTCCCCTAAACCCTCACCCCTCCCTTTAATGTGCAAGTCCACACGTTTTATTTGTCTGTGGTGTTATCATGTTGCTTATTGTGCCAAGATGGGTTTTTTTTACTTATCACACACTGCGCTTCCATAAGGAACGTAGTTTGAGATTGGCATTTTTTTTTAACCTGCTTTTCCCTGTTGTCCTCCTTTTCCTTCTATGATAAATAGGGGCGCGGCCTGGCCTGGCCTAGACGACTGTACAGTTACACCCCTCCTGTACACCCATGTCATTGTCACTGTCTTTCTATGTTTCTTGGCGGGGTGTGAACTGAAATGTAATTTTGTTGTTCTGTAACGGTGCAATGACAAATAAATTGATTCTGATTCTGAGAAGAGTGATTTTTCAGTTAAAGCTCCCATATTATACACTTTTCGGTACCATTATACACCATATTATATGGTCTTAGTGGTCCCTAATACGTTTTTTAATTGTTTGCTGAAAAAAACTTTCAGATAATTTATTGTACTATGCTGATGTTCAGCTAATCTCACAATGGCCTATTTTTTAAAAAGAGCTGCAACTGAGCTGCAACTCCCCTCGTAAATATACAATCTTTGAGCTGCCCCCGCCCCCTGTCCGGAAGCGAAGCCAGATACGCCTCGCCCTCTGTCTGTCAGGGCCGTGGACCAATAAGAAATAGGGGTGTGGGCTGCACAGTGGAAGCTTCTGGCTTTCCAGTTTGTGAGGTCAGAAACTGGGAGAATTCTGACTGGAGTATATTGAGGGGTAGGGGTGGGGGTTTCAGAAAAAGGGAGAGTGAGAAAAGGAGATATTGTTATTTTTTTTGATATTTTGGCAGTCTCTAGGCACACCGTGGACGCATGGATATGTTGGAACACATTTAAAAAGTGCATTTAGCATAATATGGGACCTTTAAAAGTCAACCCAAACATTACATCTAATGATTTGCAGACCTCTAATAAGATGAAAACTCAGTCAACATGGCTTTCATGGGAGGATGGCTGAAGAAGCCTCTGCTCTCAAAAAAGAACAAAACTGCTTGTCGCGACTTTGCCAGAGAGCACCTGGATATACCTGAAGTCTTCTGGAAGTCTATTCTGTGGAAAGATTAGTCCAAAATGTAACTGTTTGGTCATAACCAAAACCGCCATGTTTGGGCAAAAACACAACCCTGCCTACCACCAAGAGAACCTTCTCCCAAGTGAAGAACCGTGGTGGCAAATGTTCTGCAAATCTCCAGATGTAATGTTTGGGTTGGCCTTTACCAGAAAAATCTTTTTTTTGTGGACATTTTTAAAGGAAGTCGTCTTCTAGGCAGATGTTCAGTCACTCTTAAAGCTCTCCATTTGTAGATGATTTGCTTCACGGTGGACTGATGGAGCTCAAACCCTTTCTAAATTAATTTATAGCTGTCCCCAGACACATTTGCAACATCAAAACTATTCCTGAGATCCTCTAAGATTTTCTTTCCCTTTTTAGGTGTCTGACCTGTATGGGTTCACTTTGGTGGCCCTAAACTGACCTGGTTTTATATCTGTTTTATCTAGTGCCACCCAATTTCTTTTCTAAAGATCTCTCATTACATTGGTCCATTTCATCACTCAATTTTTCCCACCTGATTGTGTTTACCTGCTCGATTTAAGCAATGCAGCTCAGGGTTCACAAACTTTTGCACATACAACTGTTGGCAGAAAATTAAGAAAATTAACATTTTATGTTGTGTATTTTGAGTAGGCTACATTTAATGCTAACTCTAAAAAGGACGTTTCCAAGCTGATATATTAGCAGATATTTAAAATATTGTAACAAAATGTCATTTCCAAAACTTTTCAATGTGGTGGGAATGAAAATTGTGTTATTATAAATGCTTTTTATTTGGCTAATATAACTAATTCATATCTAGGCCTACACATTATTAATTAAGTACGGGGTCCCCAGTGTCAACAGGGGACCCGTAATTATTACTATGCACCATACTTCTAGCCGCTTCTCCTCCCACACCGTTGCATGTAGAAACGCAAAAATTTCACACAACATGCGTCCCCACCCCGCGGGGTGTGCTATTATACAGTTTTTTGAATTTCCGCTAGGGGGCGCTGTTATGAAGTCCCGACTGAAAAAACTTTGAGAGGCCACGCCCCGCACTCCGTAACTCCGATTGACTTGAAATTTCTCACACAGGTGTATGTTAGGGTGCTCTACAAAAAAGCCTCTTGGACCATAAAAAGTGTTCTGGGAATATTTCCGGCTAATTAGCATAACGTGAAAAACAGCGTGTTATCCACAACTTTCTGAAATGTGACTGTATCAACACCAAATTTCTCGTGAAGCCCCGGGGACTACAATAAACATACCCGTAAAAGATTAGTAGGACAACTTGAAAAACATGGCCGCCATTGACCAAAACGTTTACGCAGGGGCGGGGCATAATAACACGTTGGCCATAACTCCCTAACCGTAGGTTCTATCATCATCAAACTTGCTGGGTATGTGCAGAAGTCATGTGGTAGCATGTCCCTTCGAAGCTTATCGCGATTAACCCATAGGGGGCGCCACAAATGGGCGGGGCATAATAACACGTTGGCCCTAACTCCTTAACCATAGGTCCTATCATCATGAAACGTGCTGAGTATGTGCAGAAGTCATGTGGTAGCATGTCCATTGAAGCTTATCGAGATTAACCCAAAGGGGGCGCCACAAATGGGCGGGGCTTAATAACACGTTGGCCATAACTCCTTAACCATAGGTCCTATCATCATCAAACTTGCTGGGTATGTGCAGAAGTCATGTGGTAGCATGTCCTTTGACGCTTATCGAGATTAACCCAAAGGGGGTGCCACAAATGGGCGGGGCTTAATAACACGTTGGCCATAACTCCTTAACCATAGGTCCTATCATCATGAAACTTGCTGGGTAGGTGCAGAAGTCATGTGGTAGCATGTCCCTTTGAAGCTTATCGCGATTAACCCATAGGGGGCGCCACAGGGGTGGGGCCTATCCACAAATTGGCCATAACTCCTTAACCGTAGGTCCTATCATCATCAAACTTGCTGGGCATGTGCAGAAATCATGTGGTAGCATGTCCCTCGAAGCTTATCGCAATTAACCCATAGGGGGCGCCACAGGGGCGGAGCCTATCCACAAATTGGCCATAACTCCTTAACCGTAGGTCCTATCATCATCAAACTTGCTGGGTATGTGAAGAAGTCATGTGGTAGCATGTCCCTCGAAGCTTATCGCGATTAACCCATAGGGGGCGCCACAGGGGCGGGGCCTATCCACAAATTGGCCATAACTCCTTAACCATAGGTCCTATCATCATCAAACTGTGGTAGCATGTCCCTCGAAGCGTATCGCGATTAACCCATAGGGGGCGCCACAGGGGCAGGGCCTATCCACAAATTGGCCATAACTCCTTAACCATAGGTCCTATCATCATCAAACTTGCTGGGTATGTGCAGAGGTCATGTGGTAGCATGTCCATTTACCACATTAGGCCCCTCCCCTTTACCACATTAGGCTCCTCCCCTTTATCACATTAAGCTCCTCCCCTTTACCACATTAGGCTCCTCCCCTTTACCACATTAGGCTCCTCCCCTTTATCACATTAAGCTCCTCCCCTTTACCACATTAGGCTCCTCCCCTTTATCACATTAAGCTCCTCCCCTTTACCACATTAGGCTCCTCCCCTTTACCACATTAAGCTCCTCCCCTTTACCAAATTAGGCTCCTCCCCTTTACCACATTAGGCACCTCCCCTTTGCCACATTAGGCTCCTCCCCTTTACCAAATTAAGCTCCTCCCCTTTACCACATTAGGCTCCTCCCCTTTACCACATTAGGCTCCCCCCTTTACCACATTAGGCTCCTCCCCTTTACCAAATTAGGCTCCTCCCCTTTACCAAATTAGGCTCCTCCCCTTTACCACATTAAGCTCCTCCCCTTTACCACATTAGACTCCTCCCCTCTACCACATTAAGCTCCTCCCCTTTACCACATTAGGCTCCTCCCCTCTACCACATTAAGCTCCTCCCCTTTACCACATTAAGCTCCTCCCCTCTACCACATTAGGCTCCTCCCCTTTACCACATTAGGCTCCTCCCCTTTACCACATTAAGCTCCTCCCCTCTACCACATTAAGCTCCTCCCCTTTACCGTATTAGGCTCCCCCCTTTACCACATTAAGCTCTTCCCCTTTGCCAAATTAGGCTCCTCCCCTTTACCAAATTAAGCCCCTCCCCTTTACCGCATTAGGCTCCTCCTCGTTACCACATTAGGCTCCTCCTCTTTATAAAATTAAGCTCCTCCCCTTTACCACATTAGGCTCCTCCCCTTTACCACATTAGGCTCCTCCTCTTTACCACATTAGGCTCCTCCCCTTTACCACATTAGGCTCCTCCCCTTTACCACATTAGGCTCCTCCCCTCTACCTTTATAGCCTCTCAGACCATAGGGGTCAGCCATGATTATTTTTTTTGACACCATTGCCCAAAACGTTTACGCAGGGGCGGGGCTTATTAACAAGTTGGCCTGGGTATGTGCAGAAGTCATGTGGTAGCATGTCCCTCAAAGCTTATCGAGATTAACCCATAGGGGGCGCCACAGATGCTGTTATTAAGCCCCGACTGAAGAAAGCTTGAGAGGCCACGCCCCGCACACCGTAAGTCCGATTGACTTGAAATTTCTCCCACAGGTGTATTTTAGGGTGCTCTACAAAAAATCTTGGATCATTAAAGTCAACCTGGAAATATTTTCGCTAATTTGCATAAACTGAAAAACAGGGTTTTATCCACAACTTTGTCAAGTTTTACTTTATCAACACCAAATGTCTCACGAAGCCCCGGGGGACTATGACGCACGTCTCCGAAAAATATTAGTAGGATAGCTTGGAAAACATGGCCGCCATTGACTAAAACGTTTATGCAGGGGCAGGGCTTAATAACAAATTGGCCATAACTAATTGATCATAGGTCCTATCATCATGCAACTTGCAGGATATGTGCAGAAGACATGTGGTAGCATGGCCCTCTAAGCTTGTCGAGATTAACCCATAGGGGCCCCCACAAATGCGAAAACCATCATTCAAAAATGCAATGTTTGACAGGCCACGCCCCTCGCCCCCCCTTCTTTCTTCCCTAACGTACATGACCTGATATACAGTGAAGTCACATTCACTCTGTGGATTTCCAACCTATCATCACCAAATTGTATACACAGCATCAGGGGACGGCCACAACTCGGGACTGGAGTTCGGAAAGCCAGCAGCGGTGGTTCGTAGAAGCGTTCTGGCCTGACCGACGGGCTGGGGCGCGGCCGAAGCGGGGATTGGCGGCCTGCGCAGGGCTGCCCGTACTTTCAAAATCTCCGTGG
This sequence comes from Hyperoplus lanceolatus, assembly GCA_026929865.2. Taxonomy (NCBI): domain Eukaryota; kingdom Metazoa; phylum Chordata; class Actinopteri; order Uranoscopiformes; family Ammodytidae; genus Hyperoplus; species Hyperoplus lanceolatus. Next base: position 360,556 of record CM049416.1, on the reverse strand, counting down.
GATTTTCTAGTACTTCTTCTTACTTCTTACTTTTTATTCTTCCTCACATTTCTAGCTGCTTCTCCTCCCACACCGTTGCACGTAGAAACGCAAAAATTTCACACAACGTGCGTCCCCACCCTACGGGGTGTGCTATTATACAGTTTTTTGAATTTCCGCTAGGGGGCGCTGTTATGAAGTCCCGACTGAAAGAACTTTGAGGGGCCACGCCCCGCACACCGTAACTCCGATTGACATGACATTTCTCACACAGGTGTATGTTAGGGTGCTTTACAAAAAAGCCTCTGGGACCATAAAAATTCTTCTGGGAATATTTCCCGCTAATTAGCTTAAACTGAAAAACAGCGTGTTATCCACAACTTTCTGAAATTTGACTGTATCAACACCAAATTTCTCGTGAAGCCCCGGGGGACTACAATAAACATACCCGTAAAAGATTAGTAGGACAACTTGAAAAACATGGCCGCCATTGACCAAATAGTTTACGCAGGGGCGGGGCTTAATAACACGTTGGCCATAACTCCTCGTGTCGCCCTACGATAAAGCCTCTCGGACCGCGGGGGTCGGCTGTGATTTTTTCTCTTCGCCGATTTGCACGGGCGGCCCGTACTTTCAAAATCTCCGCGGGATTTTCTAGTTCAACATTACTGTTTGTCACATGTCATTTTCAACACATTGTCATTTCCACCCTACAGTCATTACCATCACATATTTTGAAGTAAAAATCATAAATGACAACATAATAGCTTAATTTTTTTAATGATTTTTTAAATTGTTCAGCTATTGTTACAATTAATTTAGAAAAAACCTGTTTATACCATGTAAGAAATTGATTGAATGACTTTGGAATCGCCAAAAGCAGATTTTCATCTTCACAATGGGAAAATATTATCTTTAAAACCCTGAAAATAAATTATTTTTATACATCTGGTCACATCTATCTGTGGAACTACATTAAATATTTTAAAAACAAAGGCTAAGTTCATAGTTTTCCTCTTGTTGTTAGAAACGATGGCAAATAATATATTAAATTGGCTACAATTGGCGGTTGGCGGCCCCTTTGGACAAAAGCGGTAGTATTTTTACGACGCCAGCTGTCGTAAAGCTGTTTTCTAGCAGGTGCGAGTGTCAAATGATTAGAGCGTAATATAGTGCATGTCCATGTTGAAAGTGTTAAGGCACGGAATCTTTTCGGCTCTGTGAGAGTGGTTAGTTACACTGCATCAACTAATGCCAGTCAGTGCCACACACACCCGATTGCAATGAGTTGATGCTGTGTCACCAACCACTCTCACAGAGCTGAAAGATTCCGTGCCCTCAAAGAAAGCGAATGACCGAGAGATGGCAGTTAGTATGGATCACGATGAGGTTATGTGTTTATGTTGTTGTAAATAATGACTATTTCAGATGAATGATGCGATGATGAAGCAAAGTAAACTTTGTTTTAGTACCGTTCGATCACTTAGGAGTTAACACTGCAGGACTAGTTCACTCCCGTTAAATTGTTTACACGTTGCCTGGCAACGCCCTCCTCCCGCTCGTCTATCGCTCGCCCTTTTAGCTTTTAGTTGTTTTTCCATTGAATTTTCTTTTTCTCTTTGATGGTTCTGCCCCGTTATCAGCCATTAAATATAAATGTCTCAAACAAGGCTCCCCTTCCCTTACCTGGAGGGATAGGCTACTCAAATCGCGTTCCTGCGCTACACTGAAATCTGCGACCAATACGAATGGGACCATAGAGCCTGCATGCGCAAGCCGAAAATCGGACTGGGTGTGCGACCAGACCAAAGGCATTAATAAAAACTATATAAAAACTGCTTTCTTTGCACTGATGGTCTCGTTTGCTGTAAAAGGTAATTTCTGATTATCAGAGGAAAAATTAGGCTGTTTTAAAAATATTTAAAAGTTCCTCGTAGCCGCTTTAAATAATTTCAGCACAGCCACTATCAAGATTGTTTATACACAAGATAGAGAACCAAAACATATCAATACAATTCTCAAAATAATTTTAAACTTTCAACACCAAAAGTGGCTGTAGTTGAAGAATAACCCTGCAATCATTCACAACTTTTTAAAATCCTTGAAACAAGATTGCTTTTCCCAGTTTTGTTCCTCTCTGCCAGTGAGAAGTGTGGTGCATGACCTACACAAGAAGGCGGCCCGTGTGCCGCGTCGTATCTTGTGTTCTATATACACTCACCAGCCACTTTATTAGGTACACCTGTTCAATGGCTTATAAAAACAAAAAAATAATCAGCCAATCACATGGCAGCAATTTAATGCATTTAGGCATTTAGACGTGGTCAAGACAATGTACTGAAGTCAAACCGACCATCAGAATGGTGAAGAAAGGGGGTTAAAGTGACTTTGAACGTGGCATGGTTGATGGTGCACAGCAGGATGAATCCAGATTTCGTAATGTTGTTTACGGCAAATTCTGAACCTGCCATCTGAATGTCGCAACTGAAATCGAGACTCTTCAGACCAGGCATGATTTTTCAATCTGCTATTGTCCAATATTGGTGATCCTTTGAGAGTTGTAGCCTCAGTTTCCTGTTTTCAGCTGACAGGAGTGTCACCCGTTGGGGTCTTCTGCTGCTGTAGCCCATCTGCTTCAAGCTTGGTCGTGTTTTGCGTTCAGAGATGGTATTCTGCATACCCTAGTTGTAACGAGTGGTTATTTGAGTTACTGTTGCCTTTCTATCATCTCAAACCAGTATGCCCATACTCCACTGACCTCTGATTTCAACAAGGCATTTTACGTCCACACAAATGCCGCTCACTGGGTATTTTTTTCTTTTTCGGGCCATTCTTTGTAAGCCCTAGAGATGGTTTAGAGTGAAAATCCCAGTAGATCAGCAGTTTCTAAAATACTCAGACCAGCCCTTCTGGCACCCTCAACATTGCTATGTTCCAAGTCACTTAAACCCCCTTTCTTCCCCATTCTGTTGCTCGGTTTTAACTTCAATAAGTTGTCCCGTCCAGGTCTACATGCCTAAATGCATTGAGTTACTGCCATGTGATTGGCTGATAAGTTATATGTGTTAACAAGGAACCGCTGTACCTAATAAAGTGGCCGGTGAGTGTGTATATATATATAATATATATGCTGGGCACCACCAAGGTGCCCTTGAGGGAGGCACTGAACACCCTAAATGCTCGAGCTACTTTTATGTCAGAGCGAGGGAGCTGCCACAAAAAAAATATCAGCCCCCTTTGACATCTCTCCATTAATACATGTGTATTGATACTGTTTGCGCATTTTTGTGTTAAGGCCTTTAATAAAAAATATAAACATGTGAAATTTGATTTTCAATATCAAAGGATTATTCAAACTAAGTTGAGTGAGTGTTGTGGTGCTGTGTTCAGGTGCCTGCCCGCTGTGGAATGACTGTGAGGGACTCGCTGAAGAAAGCTTTGATGATGCGTGGCCTCATCCCAGAGTGCTGTGCTGTCTACAGGATACAGGATGGGTAAGGCTGCACAGGGAACTACCTGATCATCCACAAAGTGGTGTCAAGTATCATTCACTGTATTTAACATACCATATTTCAAGTTCCATATTAAAATATTAACCCAATATTAATTTAAAAAAGTTCAGATTGTTGAGCCATGAAAAGGTGGATGGAAGTGAAAGTTAAGGGAAGACTGAAACATGTTTTGTGGTAATAGGCTCAAGCAGAGCTGTTTGGATATCAGCTAAATGAAAGATCTGGGATCCAATACAGATTTGCCTCCCACTTGAAAAAAAAAGATGAATTCCAGGAACAATGAATTCAATTAATTTGTTTAGAAGCACTCGGTAAGCAGGACAACTCAGCTTGGTCAGCTCAGTGCACCCCTAAGCAAGAACATGACAAACGCTAGATAGAATCTTACATTTGATGTATAAAACTTAACTTTTAGAGTTGACCTTGTAGCTGTAGGATGTGCTGGTGTTCTTGTAAAGTTTTTACAACTTTCAATCTGGTGGTTAAACCAACAGCAATGTGAGGTGTGCCCTATGTCTCCACTTTCTGTTTCAGAGAGAAGAAGCCAATTGGCTGGGACACAGATATCTCCTGGCTGACAGGAGAAGAGTTGCATGTAGAAGTGTTAGAGAATGTGCCGCTCACCACACACAACTTTGTAAGTACTCACACCATATTTCTATTGACATGATGAAAATAAAAATAATCAATATACACTGGTTCTATTGCTCATCCTTATTTGGGTGTATGATGTGTTTGTTTGACAGGTGAGGAAGACCTTCTTCACACTGGCCTTCTGTGACTTCTGCAGAAAGCTCCTGTTCCAAGGTTTCCGCTGTCAGACCTGTGGCTACAAGTTCCACCAGCGCTGCAGCACAGAGGTCCCCCTTATGTGTGTCAACTACGACCAGCTAGAGTAAGTCACGCATACCAGGGCTGGCAAAGCTAATATACTGTACAATGTGGTGTGGAATTGGATTTTGGACAGCAGTGGTTGAAAAGCATACATTTAGCTCCTTATTCAAATTAGAAAGTGTTGTTACTAGGGGTGTGCGGTGCACATGTAACCGCACACCCCTAGTAACAACAGTGTTTCCCCCGAGGAAATTTCTTAGTCAAGGTAGTCCCTGCCCAGGGGTACAGGAGGCGCAGCGAAAATGTTGGGGGTATTTTGCTCAAAGATGCCAGTACGCACTAAATAAATAATAAATAAAAGCTAGTGCACGGGGATATCTGCGTCCGGGCCACATGAAAATAAGCCCCTCCCACAGCCCATTGATACCATGGACATATAAAGAAATGTACAGCGGATTGAAAACCGTTGAGACATGGCACCCACTCATTCCTATGAAAGCTGCTCATTGGCGCAGCGCAACAACAAGGATAGTCTTCCGCATTTTACTTCCGCTGCGCATCATGAGAACCTAGCCACTCCCTAGCTCATGACGTAGCGGCATCATGGACCTATTAAGAAAGAGAGCGGCATGCATAGCGAACTGGTAGCAGATGAAGCATTATTCTCGTTCTGTAGCATTGTAAGCTAAAGGTCTTAGCGAGCACAGTTGCATTTTTTACCGACCATGGAAGTAAACCAAGTTCTAAACGAAGATTCCTCCAGCCATCTAAACCAAACTAGTGGGCTAGCGCTGTTTTGATAGCGTGTTACATCTTTATACAGTCATGCCGAAATTATTCAAGTTTTGATTTGACTTGAAGTTACTTTTATTCAACCAGCAAGTTTTATCTTGATTGTAAATGACACAGGCTTCTCCCAGAAGATAATAAGACGATGTACAAGAGTCATCATTGTGGAAAAAAATATTTTTCAGCTTTTATTTACATTTGAACAAAAAGTGGCATGTCCAAAAATTCATACCCTTCTCAATTATAAATAGAAAAAGCCCTTATTGGCTATTACAGCAATCAAACACTTCATATAATTGCCGGCCAGCTTTTTGCATGTCTACACTAGTATTTTTGCCCATTCATCTTTAGCAATGAGCGAGGTGAGAGAGGTGAAAAATAATCCCAGGATCACCACCAAGGCCATCCTGGTTAAACTTGGCTCTGCTGGAGGCAACGTCTCAAGGCAAACAATCCAATGCACACTGCTGGACTCCTTGGACGCACTGGCAGCACTCATTTAGCCCCAGACCATGACACTCCAACCACCATGCTTGACTGTAGGCAAGACACACTTTTCTTTGTACTCCTCACCTGGTTGCCGCCCCATACACTTGTCACCATCTGAACCAAATAAGTTTATCTTGGTCTCATCAGACCACAGGACATGGTTGCAGTAATCCATGTCTGTAATCTGCTTGTCTTCAGCAAACTGTTTGTGGGCTTTCTTTTGCATCATCTTTAGAAGAGGCTTCCTTCTGAGACGACAGCCATGCAGACCAGTATGATGCAGAGTGTGGCGTATGGTCTGAGCACTGACAGGTTGACCCCCCACCCCTTCAAGACCTGCAGCAATGCTGGCAGTATTCATAGGTCTATTTTCCAAAGCCAACCTCTGTATATGACCCTGAGCAAGTGCACTCAACCTTCGTAAACTGGGTTGCAGGGAAGTATTGCAACATGATAACGACCCCAAACACACCTCCAAGATGACCACTGCCTTGCTACAGAAGCTGAGGGTAAAGGTGATGGACTGGCCAAGCATGTCTCCAGACCCAAACCCTATTTTGCATCTGTGGGGCATCCTCAAACGGAAGGTGGAGGAGCGTAAGGTCTCTAATATCCACCAGCTCCGTGATGACGTCATGAATGAGTGTAAGAAGATTCCAGTTGCAACCTGTGAAGCTCTTGTGAACTCCATGCCCAAGAGGGTGAAGGCAGTGCTGGAAAATAATGGTGGCCACACAAAATATTGACACTTTGGGCGCAATTTGGACATTTTAGTAATATGAATATTTGGCAAAGGTCTATAAAAGGTCATTGTGATGTGTTCAAATGTAAAAAAAAAAAAAAAAAAAGTTTTTGGCAAGAAACTTGAATAATTCAGTTCTGATAAAAAAAAACTTGTTTATTCAGCAATATAAAATAGTAAAGATGGAATTATGTCCGTTAAACGTCCACTCTTGAGCTCTGATCATCTTAGGCAATTAAAGCAATAATACAAGTTCTCTTTCAACAAAATAATAGAAAAGTATTGATAGTGATATCGATAAAGACTCGGATCGTTAAGGAGACTCGATAATGGTACCTTTTTCAGCCATCCCAGAACATCTTCCCATTGGTTAAACCTCAATGTGGGGCTGATCTGTGTCAGGCGCAAGCCCAAGCTGCCCCAGGAATGTCCATCTAGTGTAGTCTTAGACTCCAGCCTTCAGTTAAGTTATATTTAATTATTGAAAAGTAAATAAGTAACCTTGATGATGTGTTTGCAGCTTGTTGCTAGTGTCCAAGTTCTTTGAGCATCACCCGTTCACCCAGGAGGAGGTGTCTTCAGAGGGAACCACCCCCGTATCTGAAGCCTGTCCTTCAATCCCCGCATCGGACTCCGCCGGGTGAGTTTTTCGGCCTGTACTTTTTATTGAAAATATCTTATTGCAGCTATTCTGAAAGAAATTGTGATTAAGGATGAAACGTTAATAGATTTGGATGATACAATAATAGGTTTTTCATGATAATATTGTATTAATTTATTTTAAACACTACAGATGTATAGAGTTGGGACATGACCACATGTAAATATGTGATCTGTTATTTGTTGTCTTATGTTATATGTTTGCTGTCTTTCTCTACTGCTGGCTGTACAACAAATTGCCCCTCTCGGATAATAAAGATATCTTGAACCTTGAACCTTGAATTGCATGAAAATGTGTGTGGTTTTATTTTATCACAACATCGAAAACATTACGGAAAAAACCTTGATTATCAAAGTTCAGTGCATTTATATTTAACAGGGTGACCTGAAGCGTCGGAATGTTGCCAGTCACAATAGTGAATCAACCATTTGGGTCAGTTTTGGTGTACAAAGTTTAAAAAGGAAGATTCTCCTCAATTAGTATGGCAACGTCACATGCTTTAGCTGAAATGGTTGGCTGATAGGTTTGTCCTATCCAATTGCATCTCAAATGTAATAACAATAAAAAACCGTGTTCGTTTATTCGGATATATGGAAGAAAAAATATGACAGGAAAAAGTGTCAAAGTTCTCAAGAGCGATGTTTTTAATGAAGTGATATCACAGAACAGGTGATGCAAGCAATCTTGGCAGGACAAAAAAGTGAAGTGAAAAAAGAAGAGAAGTTCTCTCTCTACAGCAGAGTCTTTTATCATATCTTGACAATGTTTATTGATTGGTTGATCTCGTTGCCATGCGTTTTCTCTGACCAATCCTGACCTCGTCGTCTTTTCCCGAAAAGTGAAACTATGCTCCTAACCTTGGCTATTTACTTCTTATCTATAATAATTGGGATGAGTCAGGTCTGTACCATCCACCAACTTTCTTCTAAGGCCTGAGACTTTCCTCCTTTCTCCACTCCCTGCTCTGTACTGAAATGAGAACATTTAGGTCACGTTATAATTGTATTTGATTATTAGTTGAGTATATAAGAGTAATGTAATATTATGTGGTTGGCTATAATATCATACAAATTAGAGTTATTTTTCTAACAAATGCATATACATGTTTAAGTCTTAGTCTCATAATATCAGTATGAAGGCTTTGTAAATGAGAGAATACCTTGGCTCTTTTAACTGTGTTATTTAAACCTCTTTCATTCCAAGATGTTGGATGCTATTTCCATTAGAACTGTCAGTAGGACCACTCATAACACTCATGAACTATCCCCTACCGTCCCTATTTCCACTTTCCCAATTAAAGGATTTTTTTTAAAATATATATATTTGAACTGCTGGGCAATGGGCCTTCACATAAGCCTAGTGAACTGCTAAACCTAGACACAAAATTTCAGTCCCACAACACCTTCACATAGTGAGCTAAGAGCGCACTCACACTAGGCCATCTCCGGGCCCAAGCTCATTTGCATCCTAAAGTCTAGATCATTTGGCTAGTGTGAGCACGCCATCCGTATTCCAGCGCGGAACACTTCCTTAGCCACGGAACACTTCGGAGAGGTGTGCCCGGGCACGGTACAGATGCTAATGAGATGACACGCGCACATGCCCGGAAACGCAACGTGAGCTGGATGACGTCCTTAAAATCAGCGCTGCAGAAGCAGTTGAGACGTTCCATGTGTTGTTGTTCTCCATTGTTTTTCTACTAACTCTGGCAGCGAATACGCTTGGTGATGACGTATGTATCATATTACGACGTGATGACGTATGTATGAAGGAGCAATCGTGCCCAGGCCACGGCCTTTGGGAGCAGTGTGAGCACAGGCCAGCGGAGGAGTGGGGAGGGGGGGCAATCGTACTGGAGCACGGAACAGGCAAACTTGGCTAGTGTGAGTGCGCCCTTAGTATTACATCGCTCTGATTACAGCAATTTACAATTATATCATTCAAACCCCTAACACGAACAGCTTACACAGGCATAGGATGAAATGAAAGGACTCTTGGGAAACACCAGTTTAACAGCATAAACAGTGGGTCACTTTGGACCCATGTGGGTTAATGTAGCAGCACAAAAAACAGTATAAATGAGCCAAAATTACAGCATGTCGGGAGTTGAACCATTGCTCTGTTAAAAAAATAACGTTAGTCCAACTCCAACGTAAAAACAATAACATATTAATAGTATAGCATGCAGTCTTATACCTTACCGGTAAAGAGTAAAAATAAACTTTGCCGGTACAGTTTGGTTAGAGATGAGAGACTGCTTCCCGGGAACTGTTCATGAGCAGTCGGTTAAGCCGTGGCTCAGCACTTTGGATGTGGGCGCTGATCCATGCCTCCTCTGGCCAGTCAAATATTTTAGTGATTTGAATCAAATAAAATGTCTGCTCCCAGGAGTTTTGGCAACAGGTCCGACACAAACACTGCAGGCGAGCCCTTCTCAATCTTCTCTGGCAGACCCACAATTTTGATATTTTGTCTTCGCGATGGCCCTTCAAGGTCATAAACCTTGGCTTTCAATAGTTTTTTTTGTGAAGACACTACAGCTTGTGCGGGGACAGTTTGCGGCCGGGCTAGTTTTCACCCCAGCGAGGGATGACTAGGTTGTCAAAACGTATGTTCAAAGAGTTTCGTTTAATGGCCTGTATGATAGATGACGTGAAGTCATCCTCCATCGGTGTTGGTGAGAGGTCATCACTGGCACTAGCCGAGCCTGGTGAGCTACTAGCTTGCTATTAAACAAAAAGTAATCTTCGCTCCCAGAAAGATTGTCCAGCGTCTTTATTTTTTTTCTTTGATAAGCTTGATGCCGTATTTGCCACCGTCAAAAGGCTTAAAAATGTGCGTTTTTTATTTAAATTTCGCATAGGTGGAGTAAAAACACAACCTAGTCCATGGCCTTCTCACTAGCGCCTCCTTTCTCCAAAAGTTGAGCAGGTTTCTACTTTCTCCCCACAACTATCTGCGGCGCTGACCACCACAGCTTAAACGGGCGGGGTTCATTCAAAGGAATGATCATCTGATTTTTTATGCCACACAACTTCATCTGGTGTGAATGCAGCCTAACTTGTATTTTTTTTATTAAGTAGGTTGAGTAAAAATGTGTGGAAATGTCTCCAATAAAAAAGCTCTTATTAATTGTTTCCATATTTATTGGATTTTTTCAGGTCAATTTGCTACACCACTGTGTCTCCTTCAAAGTCTATACCCATCCCACCGAGTTTCCGGACCAACGAGGAGGACCACCGCAACCAGTTTGGCCAGCGGGACCGTTCGTCCTCTGCCCCGAATGTCCATATCAATACCATTGAGCCTGTCAATATTGATGTGAGTCTGCTTGATCTTTGCTGACTCACTGATAAATGTGTTTTCATTTATTATTGTTATTAATTATGTTTAAACACTAGAGCACTAACCAATAGTCTCTGTCTCTCACATTAGATAAATATTGTTCCCATTTCAAATGATTATATTCTACCCTATTTATGAGTGTAAATGGTAGAGCTTCAATTGCAGCTATTCTTTTGGGGCAACCCCAAAAGATAAAGACAAATGTACTAGGGGTGCAACGGATCACAAAACTCACGGTTAGGATCGTGTCAAGGTTTTTGAGTCACGGATCGGATAATTTTTGGATCAACAACAAAAAAGGCTACGATAACTATTTTAAATAAAATCTTCAAATATTTAAAAACATAATAAAGTGCAAAATGAGGTTATAATACTGCTTCCCTTAAGCAAGTAGTGACTGAGTGTGCAGTGGAGAGAAAATGATAAGCAGACAGATAGTGGGAGGAAGAGACAGCTTTATTTTCAAATTTAGGTTTTTGGCTGTGTTCGGAAAGCCATACTAACGTCCTACTCATACTCATTTTGACTTCAATTTGAGTATGTGACGGTTGGGTATGCGATTTTGGGTATGTGAGAAATTCCCGGATGAGTACTAACTTCTGGGAAGATTTTGGGTATGGATCGATTGGATACTTTTCCTACACAAGCGCCCCACAATGCACTGGGTCAATTGTACCCGCACAGGAAAATGAAATATTTTCGAGCAAGTTGCTAGGCAACGACATTGTTTGGGGTCCGCGATATGACAACCGTACGTGCAGTCATTCATAAACTCTAAGTTAAGAGATGAAGATAAATACCTAACAACATTAGAGTTACTAAGTTAAATTAGTGATGCCAGTCTGATAGTGGAGAGAGATCAGAACCATATATATACTATAACCATAGTATATAAAATCAGATCAGAACTGAATGCTGTGTTCCACACACCGCGGCTCGTCCAGCTCAACTGACAGACAGCTGAGTGCTGTCTGATGAGTCTGAAATCCAGAACTGCCACTGGCAAATTAAATGTGCTCGCCTGTTGGTCTGGACACTCTCCATTGAAGCTCATTAAATATATCAAGAAATCCTGAGCTACCAATCAAATCGTTCTTTCTGACATAGGCGGGGCCAGATGGTGCTTTGGGGCTGACGTAACCGGATGACGACAGTGCTGTGCTTTTATTGCTTCGGAAAACATGGATGGACCTCCAGCTTTTTCACTCATGTCTTGTGTGGCAGGTTTCTGGGAGTGTTATACTGTAAACAGTAGGGTTGTCACAATTATCAAAATACTCAATTCTGTTTGATTCTCGATTTGAAGGTCATGATTCGATTCTAAATCTTTTTTCCTTTTTGTTTTGGCACAGACGGCTGTGCCATTGTGGACTAGTCTAGGGTAACTGTTTTCATGCCATGGAAACTCATGTAATTAGGGGCTGAGCAGCAAGGACCCTCTTTTTCTTGCCAGTATTATTATTCCTTTCATTCTTCATCCACCTAAGAAATCCATTTTTCCATGCATGAAAAAATTTAATTGAGCCAAATCACATAAACGTTTTAAAGCGGCTACGAGTAACTTTTAAATATCTTTAAAACATTCTCATTTTTCCTATGATAATCATACATTACCTTTAATAGCAAACAAGACCATCAGTGCAAAGAAAGCTGTTTTTATATAGTTTTTATTACTGCATTTGGTCTGGTCGCACACCCAGTCTGATTTTCACATATTCGTATTGGTCGCAGATTTCAGTGTAGCGCAGCAACGCGATTTGAGTAGCCTATCCCTCCAGGTAAGGGAAGGGAAACCTTGTTTGAGACAGTTATTTGTCGTCATAATGGCTGAGAACGGGGCAGAACCATCAAAGAAAAAAAGAAAATTCAATGAAGAACAACTAAAAGCTAAAAGGGAGAGTGATAGACGGGCGGGAGGGCGTTGCCAAGCAACGTGTAAACAACTTAACAGGAGTGAACTACAGTCTCTTACAAAAGTCTTGTCACTTATCCATTTTGTAGAAACAACAGCTTATAACCTGACTTTTAATTAATCCATTTGTTTTAGAAATGGCTCATATGAAAGCTAAAACTAATGTGAAAACTGAACAAATAATTTACTTCAAATACAAGAATATGTTGCATAACATCAGTGAATTAAGCAGTGGTGCTTTGCGATCCATATTTGATATATTGTATGACTCCCATGAGCTTGAAAGACTGCATCCATGCAGTTCGACAATGATTCATACAATTTATTCATCAGGAATAGCAAAGAAAGCAGTCTTACATGCCTCCCAGAGTTCAGCAAGATTCTTTGGTTTGGTCTTCCATGCTTCCTCTTTCATTCTACCCCAGACATGCTCAATTATGTTCATGGCTGGTGACTGGGCTGGCCAGTCCTGGAGCACCTTGATCTTCTTCGCCTTGAGGAACTCTGATGTAGAGATGGAAGTATGTGATGTAGCAACCATGTGATGTAATTCAACCGAAGATTCATCTGAGAAATCCACCTTCCTGGTCAAATCAGTGCCCATAAACCAGCACTAAACAAAAGGCAATTAAAAAAATGTGTGGCATTTTCTAAGGCCCACAGACTGCTAAAAGCATGACGCTGAAAAAGTGGCAGAAGGTGGATTTCTCAGATGAATCTTCGGTTGAATTCCATCACAGCCGCCGCAAATATTTCAGGAGACCTACTGGAGCCTGCATGGATCCGAGATTCACCCAGAAAACAGTTAAGTTTGGTGGCGGAAAAATCATGCTCTGGGGTTACATTCAGTATGGGGGTGTGCGAGAGATTTGCAGGGTGGAAGGCAATATCAATAGCCTAAAATATCAAGAAGTATTAGCTACATCTTACATTCCCAACCCTAAAAGGGGTAACATTTGGCAGCAGGATGGTGCTCCATCGCAAACTTCCATCTCTAAATCAAAGTTCCTCAAGGCGAAGAAGATCAACGTGCTCCAGGACTGGCCAGCCCAGTCACCTGACATGAACATAATTGAGCATGTCTGGGGTAGAATGAACGAGGAAGCATGGAAGACCAAACCAAAGAATCTTGATGAACTCTGGGAGGCATGTAAGACTGCTTTCTTTGCTATTATTGCGATCTCGACTATAATAAGTCTGATCTATAATGAAAAGCTAGTATCAAAAGTTTATTAGTTATATCCTATCAAACTCATATTAACCAACTTGTAGCACAATGCTTTAATTGTCTATTATTCCTTCATAAAGAAGACTCTCCGCTCACCACAGTTCCTGCAAGAGACACGAATCCCGGCCTCCTTGTTTAAAAGCGCGGGATTTACCCTCTGGACCAACCTGAGTTTTACGTTTAAGTAAAGTATAATATTCAATATATACCACTGTGTTGAAAGTTTCTATTTTATCAGATCCCCCTCATCCTTAATGATGATGCCGATCTCCGCTAAACTATAAACCCTTTCTAATATTGTTTCAGAAAAATCCTTCTCCTGTGTTCACGGAAGGTTTCCATTCACAAGTTATTGTTTATAAGTTATGAGTAACTTAGTACGTAAACCACCCTTCTAGTAAAATAGAACAGATATACTATTTTCAGAATTTAAACATCTTTGTTTAAACCTGGGAAGTTATTATCACCTATTCCTTTTATGTTTAAAGATTAGGTGTATCAACATATTCTCTCCTTACAGAGAGGTTAGTTGTATGAGGTTGTGTGTGTTTTAAATCAGTAATGTGCCGTTGTGTGAAACAAATTGTACTGACGAAACCATCTCTTTGAAGAAAAAACCCTATACCTAAAGTCCTTCTGTTCCAGTTATAAACTAATTCACAACTGAGGCTTTACAACATTTAAGGGATTTTATTTACAAAATACAAGAGATTATAGGTATAATACATAAAATGGACAAGAAAGGAAAAGAAAAGAGGTTGTATGCCTATAGCTCATTCAATAGAGTTATTTTGACTTGGTTCTCATTTCTAACTTTGTTGTAGCCCTTGAAACAATACCCAGACATATTCATGCATGCCTGTAAGTATCGTCTTAAGCTTTACGAAATCTTCATAAATCACAAGGACTTAGACAGGTATTAATTATGGACCTATAATGAAAGGTATACCCCCTGTTGGAGCATTTCCCATGAATACCATGCTACTTCCAAGTAATTTTGTCCGATTTCCTAGTCTAAGAATATTGATCAAGTCATTCTGAGTGTCAAGAGGTTCAAAGATGTGTTTTTAAAAGACTTTGCCTCTAAGTACTTCGAAGTCCAAAATCTTTCAGAGTATTTTGGACTCACAAAGTTTTTCTAAGTTTTTCTTCTGCCTCATGGTTGAAGACAGATAGAGTGTGCTGGAACAGAGTAGTGCCTACAAAAAACGGCCCCAAAAGCTCCTTGTCCTTTCCTACTTTTACTTATGACAAAAATAAATACAAATGTCACAAGATATGCACAAGTAATAAGTTACATCATGTTCAAGTATCACATCACTATTCCTGATGATTTCATCAATACATTTTATGAATCATTGTCGAACCGCATGGATGCAGTCTTTCAAGCTCATGGAAGTCATACAAGATATTAAATATGGATCTCACAGCACCACTACTTAATTCACTGATGTTATGCAACATATTTTTGTATTTGAAGTAAATTATTTGTTAAATTTTCATATTACTCTGTAGGCGACATAACTTTTGTCTTGCCAAAATCTGACCTTTCTGTGTTCATTAAATTATCAATCTTTCTTCAGTGAAGCAAATTTATTTTAGTATATTAAACATAATTTTGGGATGGTTTTAGCTTTCATATGAGCCATTTTTTAAAACCAATGGATGAATTAAAAGTCAGGTTATAAGCTGTTGTTTCTACAAGTGACAAGACTTTTGTTAGGGACTGTAGTCCTGCAGTGTTTACTCCTAAGTGAATGAACGGTACTAAAACAAAGAGTTTACTTTGCCTCATCATCATCAGATGACCATTATTCATCTGAAATAGTCATTATTTAGAACAACATAAACACATTACCTCATTGTGATCCATACTAACTGCCCTCTCTCGTTCATTCGCTTTCTGTGAGGGCACGGAATCTTTCAGCTCCGTGAGAGTGGTTAGTGACACTGCATCAACTCATTGCAAATCAGGTGTGTGTGGCACTGACTGGCATTAGTTGATGCAGTGTCACTAACCACTCACAGAGCCGAAATGATTGCGTGCCCTCACACTTTCAACATGGACATGCACTATACTGCATCCTATCATATGACACTCACACGGCCGGCACGCGCTCGAAAACAGCTTTACGACAGCTGGCGTCGTAAAAATAGTACCGCTTTTGTCGAAAGGGGCCGCCAGCGGCAAAAGTTACTCGTAGCCACTTTAAACGTAACTCCTCCCACATTTGTTGCTCAATTGATACCAAACTTGCAGAACTTTATCTCTAGACTGTCCTACTCAAATGGTCCAGCAAGATTTTTGAATTATCAAAAAGTTTAGCCCACAGTGCACTCCATTTATTTTATCTGTATACAGTAGTGCAAACTCAATCTTTGATGTTCATTGAAAAAATAAAGGTTCTCCAAGTAATTTAAAAAGTTCCAGTAAAGTCATTTTATTAAGTCAGTCCAGATGTCTAGAGGAGCTGAAGCTCAACAACGTTGATTCTGGTTTTCAACTCTTCATCTTTTTATTCATCTTCCCCTTACTTTTCCTCCTCCAAATGATCGGCCTGATTTGAATCAACTATTCATTTCGAAGGTCAAGAATGTGACATCATTTCGATCAATTTCCGACTATTGGAATCGTGAGACCCTTCGTAAAACAGTCCAGGATTGTATATAAAGTTTTTGAAAAGTGTTGATATTTTTAATTTCCTTTCCTTCTTTTTTCAGGACCTTATTCGAGATCAGGGCTTACCAAGGTCAGACGGAGGTAAGGATCAAAGTACGAGACCTCTTGCTTTTCTGTGGCTCTTTCCCACCATCGTGTGCGTGTGTGTGTGGGGTTTAAGACCCAAGAAGATGATTCCGTGTTTATTCAGATGTGTAGGCCAGGTTTTTTTAACAGAACATCCACCTAATTTATTTTTCAAGTCTTTCTTTAGAGTTTTTGTTTGGGTTCTTACAGCATACAGCCTCTGACAGGGTTGCCTTAACAACCTCAAACATTTTTCCATCTGAATCTTGCTCTACATCAAAATATACGCAATGATTGACAACCATGGGCATTTTTTTTTCAAGTAAATACACATTTTTTTTATTCCGAATGCCCTATCTCACTCCAACTGTTAGGTGACGAATACCACTATTTTACAATTCTCACTAAGTTTATAAATACCACTTACATTTGAACTAGGATTTTATTTAAAGGAAGAGGCCAACAATTTGGGAAATGCATGAATAGCCTTGTTTTCACTGAGTGGTGTGGTGCGTTACGACATGGCACACATTTATTTGTATATCCAATTTCAAAAGTTTGTGCCATTCCTATTTTTGTCACCCTTTTGTTGGGTTAGAAATGCTGTGTTCCATTTATACTGGAAGTCGGATGTCGGAACTGGGAGTGAAGTCACCTTTGAGCTTCCTGCATTCCAGTAGCAAACTTGATTCTGAATTCAGGCCGCGTTCCATTAGAAATGTTCAACTTCGAACTTGGAAACTCTGACTTCCCGGTTCT
Source organism: Hyperoplus lanceolatus (assembly GCA_026929865.2). Taxonomy (NCBI): domain Eukaryota; kingdom Metazoa; phylum Chordata; class Actinopteri; order Uranoscopiformes; family Ammodytidae; genus Hyperoplus; species Hyperoplus lanceolatus. The sequence goes on along the minus strand of CM049416.1, from coordinate 343,560 downwards.
ACTGGAAGGCAGCACAAGCTCTCCCAAGGGCTTTGGGACCAGTACCAATACTGTAGTGGCCATTCTATTTGTAGTTGAAAATTATTCTGGGTTGCACTCAATACAAGTGGTTCTATAATTATGTGATAATGAGAACTTTATTTATCTCAGAGGGAAAGTAAATGTGTTGTTGCAGGAGTAATAATAATAATAATAATATAATAATAATTGGAAGATATTTACATAAATTGCTTATACCACACATGATGGAAGTTTGCCAAGTTTCATTGCTGAGCAACAATTTATAACTTTAAACGTTTTAAGGGTGGTACTACACAAAAAGTTTCTACATTTCAAGTTTTTATAAGGATTAAGCAGACAAGATTTAAGGTTTGATTTAGAGGTGTGAGTTTACGTGTAAAAGTTTGCATTGTAAAAACCTGCAGATACCTTGACAAGTAGAGCTGAGCTAAAGTGTAGTAGGACTCTTCATCCAGAAACTGAGCTGTAGCCATGGCCAGTTGGTGGTTCCAGGGGCAGGGAGAGTAGCAGTGATGGTCTGTGTGTTTCTCTTTGCCCTGCAGCCCCCCCGACCCACCCTGCCCGCTGCTTGAGGAAGCACCGAACACGGACCTCAAGCCCCCTCCTATACTCCTACCCAAATGACATAGTCTTTGATTTTGAGCCCGAGCCTGTTTTCCGAGGTAGTTAGGCCTCTGTGTGTTCCTGTGTCCTTTAACACTCCACCACAACTCCCCACACACCAATCACAGCCCTGTGTCACATCTACTGTGTGTCACTTTCTCTCTTTTCCCTATATGTATTCACATGCTCTCTCTACCACATACCTGACAGGTTACTCAGAGACAGCTGCTCAGATCAGACAATAATCTTTATGTGGATGTTGGTTTGATTGCTATATACTCAATCATTTTATTATGATACATAAAAAGGAATGCAAGATGCAAGTTCTGTCAGCTCGCAAGAAAATGCTATATACAGTGCTGCTTGAAAGTATGTGAACCCCTATTGAGGTTGACCATTATTAATTTACTTTTATCAATACCAGTATTTTGTATATGAAATAACAGATATTTGTTTATCAATTCCACATTTTTCTTTTCCGGAAATCATTTGCTAAAACAAATAAAACAAATGATCTGCCAACTTTTGTATGTGCAAAAGTTTGTGAACCCTGAGCTGCATTGCTTAAATCGTGCAGGTAAACGCAATCAGGGGGTCAAATTGAGTATTGAAATGGACCAATGTAATGAGAGATCTTCAGGGAAGAAATTGGGCGCCACTAGATAAAACAGAGATAAAACCAGGTCAGTTTAGGCCCACAAAAGTGAACCCATACAGGTCAGACATGCCAAGAGGTCACAGCTATATATATAAAAAAAAAAAATTCATTTAAATTGAGCTCCATCGGTCCACCGTGAGGCAAATCATCTACAAATGGAGAGCTTTAAGAGTGACTGAACATCTGCCTAGAAGTGGACATTCTTCAAAAATATCCACAAGTGCCACAAAAAAAGTGATTTTTAAGGCAAAAGCCAACCCAAACATTACATCTGGAGAGTTGCAGACCATTTGCCACCACCATTCTTCACTTGGTGAAGGTTCTTTTGGTGGGAGGCGGAGTTGCGTTTTCGCCCATACATTTCGGTTTTGGTTATATGACCAAACAGTTTAATTTTGGACTTATCTCTTTACAGAATAGACTTCCAGAAGACTTCAGGTATCTCCAGGTGCTCTCTGGCAAAGTTGTGACAAGCCTTTTTGTTCTTTTTGAGAGCAGAGGCTTCTTCAGCAACCCTCCCATGAAAGCTTGTTGACAGTTTTCTTCTTATTGCACACCATGCACATCTGTCCCAGATGCTGCGAGAGGTCTGCAAATCATTATGTGTTATGTTTGGGTTGGCTTTTAACTGGAAAATCACTTTTCTTTTAGCGCTTGTGGATATTTTTGAAGGAAGTCCACTTCTAGGCAGATGTTCAGTCACTCTTAGAGCTCTCCATTTGTAGATAATTTGCCTCATGGTGAACCAATGTAACTCAAACTTTTTCTAAATTAATTTATAGCTTTCTCCAGACAAATGTGCAACATCACAACTTTATTCTATTATCAGATCCTCTGATATTTCCTTTCCTCTTGGCATGTCTGACCTGTAAGGGTTCACTTTGGTGAGCCTAAACTGACCTGGTTTGATTTCTGTTTTATCTAGTGCCGCCCAAATTCTTCCCTAAAGATCTCTTATTACATTGGTCCATTTCATCACTCAACTTGGCCCACGTGATTGTGTTTAACTGCTCGATTTAAGCAATGCAGCTCAGGGTTCACAAACTTTTGCACATACAAAAGCTGGCAAATAATTTGTTTTATTTGAGTCTTTTGACTACACAATTAATTTATGGGGGGGGAAATGCCAAATTGATAAACACACACCTGTGTGTTCACACACCTGTGTGTTATTTAATATAGAAATGCTGGTATTCATAAACATTTATTTAAAATGGTTAAACTACATACAATTCCAAAAGGCTCGAGGGGTTCAGATTAGTGCTGTCAGTTTAACACGTTATTAAAGGCGTTAACGCAAACCCATTTTAACGGCATTAATTTGTTTATCGTGCGATTAACGCTCCTTATGGCCTAGCAAACGTTGTGGTTTTTTCACAGGCTGTTGGACCTAATGTTAGAACAACTGAAACACCACAAACTATACATATGGCTCTCAGTTAAGTTACTGTTAATTCAAACGGAACATGTCCTACAGCGTAACTTAACATTAAAATAATTTTACTGGCAAAACGGCTAAACGTCAAGTCAATTTTGACTTTTATTTTCAAGCCAAAACCGGAACCTAGCACTTCCTAGCTCAGCTGCGCGACCTTCACTAGTAGCGTCTTCCGTGGTGTGACTCTGGGACTACACGGAAACAGAACAGAAAAGAAAATTTGTCATTTGCAAAAGTCCTACTTATAACCCTGCGCCACCACCAAAACCTCTATGAAAGGTTAGTGGTAGCCGCCAGTCATTATTTTTCACTTTAATTTTCGCTACGGCTGCAGCAGCGCCATGGCGACCACCGACACACAGGCGTATGGTGTGTCCACTCCACACACAGTCTGAAATAAGCCGTGAATGAACGACTCCCAAAACATTTAGGCCTACGACAACCAGTTTAATTTAGCCTTAATACTAATTTATTTATTTAGCCTATGTTGTTTTATGGTTTGTTTTTTAAATAAAAAAAGAAGTTTGAATTATGTTTGTGTAGGCTATGCTGTTCTAGGGGTGGGTGGGGGGATCTACATTGTGGGCTATTTGGACTGAATTGGAAATTATGATATTTTAGAAGAAATACCCTGAATTACAAGGGTGTAGAGAATGGGTGTGATAAGAGCATTAAAATGAGAAAAAATAATGGGACAAAAAGAAATCAAGGATGGGACATTAAGGATAGAATAGATAAGAATGTGCAATTAATCGCAAGTTAACTATGACATTAATCGCGATTAAATATTTTAATCGTCTGACAGCACTAGTTCAGATACTTTAAAGCAGCACTGTATATGCTTAACATTTTCTGTTATGTTAAAACAGAAATGGGAAGTTCAACAATTTCTTCTTTTTGTTTAGTTTTTACATGTATTTTGTTGTACATCTAATAAAACAAAGATTATTAAAAGAGTCAGTTTTGTCAGCACAGGCTGCACTTTAGCAGGCCGGGCTACTGCTAATATCTGTTCACGAGACATATTGCTTTACAGATTCTGAATCCCACAGAAATTATTTCCAAATTTTGAGATTTTAGGTAATGAACTTAAAACAATGTGATGTGCTCAACAGTTCAACTTGGAGTTTTCGATAACTATTATTTACACTGGACCGCTACCAAGCTACCTTCTAGCAGTCTTGCCATCAAATTTCACGGCTTGAGCTTCCTTTAAAGCCACTAAGAGTAACTTTGTCCGTTGGCGGCCCCTTTGGACAAAAGCGGTAGTATTTTTACAACGCCAGCTGTCGTAAAGCTGTTTTCTAGAGCGTGCCGGCCGTGCGAGTGTCAAATTATTAGTACGCAATAAAGTGCATGTCCGTGTGTTGAAAGTGTGAGGGCACCGGACTCTTTTCGGCTCCGTGAGAGTGGTTGGTGACTCTGCATCAACTAATGCCAGTCAGTGCCACACACACCTGATTACAATGAGTTGATGCAGGTTCACTAACAACTCACAGAAACGACGCTGAAGTTGGCATCCGATTCGCTTTTTTTGTAATCTAGACGGCATTACTGTAGAACTGGTCCTGATTTGAAAACCACTACACCTAGACTCTTCAAAACTGGACTAGATTATCACAGTGAGTCTATAAAATATATAGGTACCTGGTATATAAAACTATGCTTTATAAAGCATAGTTTAATAGACCAGGTAGCTACACAGCAGTGTTCGTGCATGTCTGTGTGTGTCCTCACAGTCGATTCACAGTGGCTTGCAAAAGTATTCATACCCCTTGACATTTTCTACATTTTGTCACGTTACAACTAGGGGTGGGAAAAAAAATCGATTCTCCGATGCATCTCGAACAATTCAGAAAACTTTTTTTTTTTTTTTTTTTTTTGTAAATTCTAATTGCGCATGCACACCACACATGTGCGAGTTGTTTCCAAAGTGGCTTCAAAAGGGCTGAGAGCAGCAAACCCATGACCTGCACCGGCTTTATCTCTGTTTACGTTTTTGTATGAGAGCTGAATTCCAAGCCATACGTTTTGTACAATGTGTTGAAATGACAAAATAATAGATAATAGAATAGAAATCCTATAGAAACTTGATTTACGAGATTAGAAATAAAATAAAACTGAATCGGTTTAGTTTTGACATACTTCCATATTGTGTTGAAATGCAAGCTGCATTGATTATTGCACTTTTCATAGAAAGTCATATTTGTGACAAGAAAAGCTTTTCTCTTAATAAAATATTAGAAGGTAATTCATCTGTTGATCGTCTTTAATGATCATCACAAAAGTAGGACGTGATTACAAACTCTGAGTAGCAAACTCAGATGTGCATATAAATGTATTTTTGAAAATCACACATGGGTGTGTACATAAATTTTTTTTTTTTTTTTTTTTTTTTCCGAATTGTTGACCTCTGAATCGGAATCGAATCAAAAAAGAGTTTCCCACCCCTAGTTACAACCACATACGTACATTTATTTTATTGGGATTTTATGTGATACACCAACACAAAGTGGCGCATCATTGTGCAGTGGAATGAAAATGAAGGGTTAGAACCACCTACCGCTGCAATACAGCTGCAAATCTATTGGAATATTTCTCTGCCAGCTTTGCACATCTACAGACTGATATTTATTGCCCATTCTTCTTTGCAAAATAGTTCGAACTACAGATTCAGCATCAGATTGGATGGAGAGCGTCTGTCAACAGCAATTTTCAAGTCTTTCATAATATTCTCAATTGTTTTTAGGTCTGGACTTTGACTGGGCCATTCTAACACATGCCTATGCTGTGATTTAAACCATTCCATTGTAAATCTGGCTGTATGTTTAGGGTAGTTTTCCTTCTGGAAGGTGAACCTCCACCCAGTTTCAAGTCTTTTGCAGACTATAACGGCCTCTGCACACATCCTGCGTCTACCTCTGGAGCGCGTTGCCTTACCTTACTGCTGCGTCTCTCGGACTTTTCTCGGACACACATGGAACGTCTCAGCAGCTGCTGCTGCTGCAGCGCTGCTTCTAAAAGCCCTATCTTTCTACATAGAGTTTTCATAGATAATTCCCATTAAAAAGTTATTTCGTGTCATTTATGATGCATATGATTTATACTGAGTCTAATATGGAGTCTGGACAGTAATCCGTGCGCCCCGTTGCTTTTTTTTTTTTTTTTTTTTTTTTCACATTTTCGCTTGTTGGAAGTTTTATTTTGAAAGGGACACACCAGGAAATGGTGAAACTTCAGCGAAAGCTGCCGGTATGAAGTCAATATGACTCAGCAGAGTATTTCTCTATCAGTTAAAGCAGAGAGACCCGAGAGAGACGCGCGGCTCTCAGAAAAAAATAGGCGAGCCTCCTGAGGTAAAGGGGAGCGTCGCTGCAGACGTGCCTCCGACGCGTATCAGCAGTGCGTCTGAGGTTGGATGTGTGCCCGCTCTAGGTTGATTACACGGTCAGTGACAAAAAGTCAGACGCAGACGCGAGGTAGACGCGCAGTAGAGGTAGGATGTGTGCAGAGGCCGTAACAAGTTTTATGCCCTGTATTGGCTCCATCCATCTTCCCATCAACTCTAACCAGCTTCCCTGTACCTGCTGAAGAAAAGCATCCACATAGCATGATGCTGCCACCACCATGTGGTTTGTAGTGTTAGTTAATGCCACACATTGCATTTTGCATTCAGGCCAAAAACTTCAATTTTGATCTCATCTGAAAAGGGCACCTTCCTCCAACCTTTGCCAAAAGCCATGCATAGTCAGATGAGGCCAAACGTGAAGTTTTTGGCCTGAATGCAAAATGCAATGTGTGGCATTAACTAACACTACAAACCACATGGTGGTGGCAGCATCATGCTATGGGGATGCTTTTCTTCAGCAGGTACAGGGAAGCTAGTTAGAGTTGATGGGAAGATGGATGGAGCCAAATACAGGGCAGAAAACCTGTTGGGAGTCTGCAAAAGACTTGAGACTGGGGCAGAGGTTCACCTTCCAGAAGGAAAACTACCCTAAACATACAACCAGATCTACTATGAAATAATTTAAATCAAAGCATAGGCATGTGTTAGAATGGCCTAGTCAAAGTCCAGACCTAAAAACAATTGAGAATATTGAGAAAAACTTGAAAATTGCTGTTGACAGACGCTCTCCATCCAATCTAATGCTGAATCTGAACCTTGAGCTAATTTGCAAAGAAGAATGGACAAAATATATCAGTCTGTAGATGTGCAAAGCTGGTAGAGACATACTCCAATAGATGTTCAGCTGTAATGGCAGCGATAGGTGGTTCTACAAAGCATTGACTCAGGGGGCTGAATACTTTTGCACGCCACACTCAGTTTTCTATATATAAAAAAAAATTAAAACCACGTTTAATTTTCATTCCACTTCACAATGTTGCGCCAATTTGTGTTGGTGTATCACATAAAATCCCAATAAAATGAATGTACGTATGTGGTTGTAACGTGACAAAATGTGGAAAATTTCAAGGGGTATGAATACTTTTGCAAGCCACTGTAAGTGTTGTTTTTGCATTTTGTTTACAATATTCTATTCTATATTCTATAACCTAAAAAGCATTAAAATGTGCATTCTTTGCATTTTCACAAATAGAAAAGAGGTTTCACAAATCTGAAACTATGTTTTTAATAAGGTATAGCCTCACCGTGATAATCTAGTCCTGATTTGAAGAGTCTAGGTGTAGTGGTTTTCCTTAACTGCCGAATCGGCTGCTGCGAATCGGATGCCAACTTCAGCGTCGTCTCACAGAAAGCGAATGAACGAGAGACGGCAGTTAGTATGGATCACGATGAGGTAATGTGTTTATGTTGTTGTAAATAATGACTATTTCAGATGAATAATGTTCATCTGATGATGGTGAAGCAAAGTAAACTTTGTTTTAGTTAGTACTGCTCATTAATTTAGGAGTAAACACTGCAGTCTAGTTCGCTCCAGTGAAATTGTGTACACGTTGTTTGGCAACGCCCTCTTCCCGCCCGTCTATCACTCTCCCTTTTAGCTTTTCTTCATTGCATTTTCTTTTTTTTTTCTTAGATGGTTCAGCCCTGTTATCAGTCATTATGACGACAAATAACTGTCTCAAACAAGGCTCCCGCTCCCCTTCCCTCACCTGGAGTGATAGGCTTCTCAAATTGCGTTGCTGCGCTACACTGAAATCAGCGACCAATACGAATATGTGACCATAGAGCCTGCATGCGCAAACCGAAAATCGGACTGGGTGTGCAACAAGACCAAATGCAGTAATAAAAACTATATAAAACGCCTTTCTTTTCACTGATGGTCTCGTTTGCTGTTAAACTTAATTTATGATTATCAGAGGAAACATGAGGCTGTTTAAAAGATATTTAAATGTTACTCGTAGTGGCTTTAAACATAGAACGTTTGGATGACATGTGCTTACTTGCATGTGCATGAATTATTATGAAATTATTTGCATTTTCATATAATATTACTTATTGATTTAAGGCAAAAAGAATGACCATCTATTCAAACTTCCATCATGGATAAATATTGAAACTGAGAATGTAATTTAAAATATATTTTTTTAATGATTTTCCGATATAGATAATTGCAAACTTATTCAAAAGTTTTGCTGTGTCAGGCTATGTATCTCCTGTACTTTTATTTTAGTCTTATTGTACAAAGTTTAAAGCCTTCGTTAGAGAATGCAATTGATGAGGTAAGAGTTTACTGTATAGAATCTGGCCTTTTTGACCAATAATAATATATCTCTTGTTCATAACATTTAAGTCTAGTTTATTAAACCATAAACTGCCATCCAATAAAGCACCCCCTCACGCCCTGCATGTCACCACACACACACACACACTACAGATGCCTCAATCCCTGTCCTTGCCCAAACCTCCCGTTCTTTATTCCTCTGCTTTCACTCACCTTCTTTAATTACCAATGTTTTCTTTCCACCTACCTCACCTTCCTTCTGTATTGTTTCCCTTCTGCAGGCTCCACCACAGGGCTGTCGGCCACGCCCCCTGCCTCTTTACCTGGCTCATTGACCAATGTCAAGATTCCACAGAAGTCACCATGCCAACAGAGGGAGCGCAAGTCTTCATCTTCGTCTGAGGACCGAAATAAGATGGTGAAAGATTTTCACAGATATTTATTATTTTTCTGAAGGTCGTTGTCTGTTTAGTTTATGCTGACTGAGTGTCCTCTGGAACAGAAAACCCTGGGCCGAAGGGATTCCAGTGACGACTGGGAGATCCCTGAAGGTCAGATAACTCTGGGTCAGAGAATAGGCTCTGGATCCTTTGGAACTGTCTTTAAGGGAAAGTGGCATGGTAAGACCATGCTAAACTCTCAACCCTTTACATCATCCATCCCACTTTTTAAACAAATTTTAATGAATGCACTTTTCCGAACCTAGCCATCTAAAAACATGCCACTTAAGCTGTGAAACAAATATTCTACTAGCCTAAAGGACGAAATACACAGCCCACAAAAAGCCATACTGCTTATTCCTTGTTATTAAAACTTATTCACATAGAATATTTAGCAGCCATTTGATTGATTCAAACTCTCAAAATGAAATTTAAATATGCCATGTTGTCAGTTTTGAAACTAACCATTTAGGGATGGGGCGTATAATTGTGTATACAGTGTGACGGTAGTAATGTGTGTATCAGGAGATATTTGGCCCTATTCAACCATTTCAAGATGATGCTCGTAGAGCAGGGGCCTCATTTATGAACATGGCGTATGCACAGAAGACGGCGCAGGCACTTTCTACGCAAACATTAGGATTTATAAAAAACAAACTTGACGGGAAAATGTGCGGTCCTCCACGGACACTGACCCAGATGTACGATCAGAAACGGGAATAATGAGAAACTGCGGCACCTATGGCAGAAGCATGTAATGTGAGAAACTATGAGTTTGTGCAAAATAAATCCAAATATTACATGTTTTGTCTCTTATATAAAGTTCCTTTTGCAAATACGGATACAACACTTATTACAATGAATAAAGAATCGCCTGATAGATTGATTTCACTCTATGGAGTGACTAATTAAATAAAACACGATTCAGGATCATATAGATATGTTTTTGCAAAAAAACATTGCTGAAAGTCTGTAATTAAACAATACCTGCATTAATGTAGCCTACCTAACACAGAGGCTATTGCTTGTTTTGGAACATGTATTTCCCAATTAAAAACATAAAAATAAAGGAGCATTGAAAATTCTGAAAATAAATCTTTTTGGCCTACACTAGTAGAATGCTGTTTGAAAAATAAATCAATAGTTGAAATAATACAATGTGTTTTCCCTGTAAAATGACTAAATGCATTTCAAAGACAGTACCAGTGCACTTCTGTACTGAAACTTACCTGGGCCATCACTCTCATGCATTCATCAGACTTTTCTCTGAGCTGATAGATGGGTTGTGTTGTCACAGTGATGTGTAATCTTAAACTAGTCTTGCTTTGCACAGCACTTCTTTCTTTCCAGCTAAATATCTCCATAGAACAGGGCTGCGTATATTATCGCAACCCATTTAATATCGGCTTGCTTCTGCTTGTTACTCTCCCGCTTACATGCGGTAGTCACCCGCAGTGCGGCATGGTCGCGCGCGCAGAGGCGCAGACACAGAGCAGCTGAAAGTCTGAGCAGAGAGAAACGCTTAGAGACACATGCGCACATTTATTTATCCCAAATCGCGGCCTTTCGCGCAGTTATGAACATGCACAAGCCCACATCGTGCTTGCTAGTACAGTCCTGCTCACCATTATTGGCACCCCTTCCTTTTTTGCATAACCTGTACAATATCTTCAGAAATAAATGGAAATGTATCAAATATATATCATCAGGATCTTTTAATTAGAGGTCCAAAGTAATTTAACAAAGAAAATTGTTTTTTCAACTTACATATTGTAATTTCAAAGAAAAAAATTAAAAAACAGCATGTGCAGCAATAATGGCACCCCTCTTTAATATTTGGTTGCACACCCTTTGGCAGTGATGACAGCTTCCAAATGTTTCTTGTAGCCATCTATAAGCTTCTTGCACCTCTCAGCTGGTATTTTCTCCCACTCTTCCTTTGCAAATTGTTCAAGCTCTTGAACATTTGCGGGTTTCTTTTCCCCAATGGCAGATTTCAGCTCATACCAAAGATTTTCAATCGGATTGAGATCAGGACTCATTACTGGCCATTTTAAAACAGTCCATTTTTTCCTTTTCAACCATTCCTGTGTGCTTTTGGATGTGTGCTTCGGGTCTTTGTCTTGATGGAGGATCCATGATCTTCGACTCAAACCAAGTTCTCTTACACTGGGTAGGACATTCCGCTCTAAAATCTCTTGATAATTCTCTGATTCCATGATTCCTGTGATAGGGTCAAGGCCTCCAGTACCAGATGCAGCAAAGCAGCCCCACAGCATTATGGATCCTCCACCACGCTTAACTGTTGGTAGGGTGTTCTTTTCCTTGTAGGCGTCATTGCGCCGTCTGTAAACAAACTGCTGGTGTGCATTCCCAAAAAGCTCTATTTTTGTTTCGTCTGTCCACAGAACATTTTCCCAGAAGGATTGTGGTTTGTCCAGGTACTCTTTGGCAAAGATGAGTCGTTCCTTTTTATGCCTTTTCTTCAGTAATGTTGTCTTCCTGGGCCTTCGTCCATAAAGCCCTGTTTGGTTTAGTGTGCGGCTTATGGTACTTGTTGAAACCATGACCCCAGACTGTTCCAGGTTGGCCTTCAGGTCTTTGGATGTTTGACGTGGTGTTTTTTCCACCATTCGCACCAACCTTCGAAGACTTCTCTCATCAATTTTTCTCTTTCCCCCAGGTCCAGGGAGGTTCTTGACAGTTCCATGCTTGGCAAACTTCTTAATAACATTACGCACTGTTGAAACAGGGATACCAAGGTCTTTGGAGATGGCCTTATACCCTTTGGAGGTCTTGTGTTTGCTAATAATCAGACTTCTGATGTCCTCTTACAGCTCCTTTGTCTTCACCATTGTGACAAAGGAAAAGGGGCTAACAGATGGCTTTTTAAAACACACAGAAGTCCTCATTCATTGGCTAATTCATGTCACATGGGCACTGACAATTTATCACAGGTGATTCTCATGTGTGATTTACCACAGGTGAATCATAATGTGTTTCCATTTAAAGCAAAGGGTGCCAATACCAGTGACACAGCAAGCTTTAAGCTTTGTTTTTTTTCCTCTCATTGTTTATTTTTTTAAATTGTTGGTTATCATTTCCTCTTTTGTATCAAACACAAGTTCTTTACAGACAAAGAATATTTCACTTGAATAATTTTTTTCATAAGATATTACAAATTGTGTTGTTTAAATGCATAGGTGCCAATAATGGTGAGCAGGACTGTACATTAATGGTGCAGCACTAAAAATTTAATTAAAATTAAATTACCGTATTTTCCGCACTATAAGCCGCAGGTGTTTTAATGTTCAATTACCATATGTAAGAGTTTGTGCACAGAGGGGATTGTCAGGAAAGAGATGGCTGCTTGAGGAAGCTCCCATTTATTAACATTTCAACAAACAGGTTGCATATTTGCATAACGTATTCGAGTGTTACCATTTAGTGCAATAGTAGCTACTAGGGATGGGCACGAGTAGTGTTTTCGCTACTCGAGTGATCGCTTGCATTCCTCGAGGATCAATCGATTCCTCGTTAAACTTTTTTCTATTTTTAGAACGCAACGCATCTGTCTGCAGAATAACGGTTCACCGCAATAAAGCGCTCAATGCTGATGTCAAACAATCACAGTTGCCATATGATATTAAGGATTTTTTTTCCACAAGTTTAAAACACCTTTTCCTCACTGAAAGTAATTAAATAGACGGGCCACAATTTAAACCGATCGAGTAGGTCTGTGTTGGGGAGAAAAAAAGCATGGGCTGTAGTTGTTACAAAAAAAATAGCCTATGTCACCATTTAAAATAAGAAGGGCAGCAAATAATATAAAATGAGTGTCCTACAATTTAAATACATATAAATCAGAGCGAATTTGCCTGAAGTAAGTCTTGCTTCTTCTTTACTTTTCTTTCCAAGCGGAGAGCACCTTGCATGCTCACCTGGAGTCTACTCATTACTAACTGAGAGTAACAGGTGTCATCTCCCCTTTTTATAAACGTAACTTTATCATCTGCTTTGAAATAATTGGACAGTTATAGGGGAAGGTGGGGTGATTTGTGCATTTTGGAAGTTGCAAAACCCCTTGTTTCTAGAAAACCGTGGAAGAAATTGGAAATGTGACCACATATTTAAGAAGAGCCATCCATTTGACTCATCCTGTAAAGAAGGGAGACACAAGGAATAAGATATAAGCACATTTAAGCTCAAAAAACTGTGTTTTGCCTTTCAAAGTAAAATTTCCATGATCAAGGTTTTTTGATTATTGTGTCTGAACAATTATAGACACGTTTGAAAACATTTGACACATGTTTTAGTGCTTTGGTATGCTACACTTTGAGTCTATATAGTTAGCACAATGTCAACCCTAAATTGCTGCATCATGCCTATTATCCAAAATTCTGGGGATGGGGTGATTTGTGCACAAGGGCCTGGGTGAGTTATAAGTAAGTAAGTAAGTAAAATGTATTTATAAAAGCACATTTATGACAGTTTGCACTGTCCAAAGTGCTGTACATAGTGCATTCAGTAGGTAAACAATGAAGGTAAAATAACAATAACCAAAATAAAAGACGTAAAGCCCATACATCCACATAAACACAGATAGTAGTGCAGAGGTAAGTAAGTAGTGCAGAGGTTAATGGGGAGGAAACACCAGGGTGTACATATGGGTTTTGAGCCTTGATTTAAAGGCAGAAATGTAGGGGGAATCACATTTGTCAGGTGGCAGTTGGTTCCACAAGCACGGAGCAACTAGTGCAAAGTACATTTCTGAGAGTTGTGCCAGTGGCATGGCTGTATACGCTGGTCACCAAAAGAAAGTGATTGTCTACAGTAGCTCAGAAGAGAGTGACATCTCAATTCCACTTAACGACACCACTGATGAGAGTTCAGATGGCCAGAAAGATGATGATGGTGACTTTGTCATTGTGACACAATGACGCACAAATCACCCCACTAAGTGGGGTGATTTGTGCGACAAGGCAACTTTTTTTTCCGAAAGCTATATTTCTTAAACAGTTTATTCCAGATCCAAAGTTTTTATTGCCAGGGATGCACAACATCCTGAAATATATGTACATATTTGAGTTGGAGACATAACTGTCAAGGCCTCACTTTAAAATCACTTTGAGTAAAAAGTTGCACAAATCACCCCACCTTCCCCTATTCCTGAAAATGTTCTGGAGAAAGGAGAGACCGTGTTCAGCTCTGCGGTGCCGTGGAGAACACAGGCTGCGCTGCGGTGGCACGGAGGTGGCAGTTATTTGCAGTTGCTGTTTGACACAACACTCTTTATTGCACTTGCATCAAAATATTTAATTTTGCTGAACTTTATTTTATCCGTTTTGTGTAAAATTTTTCTCATCCACCAATCGAGTTCATTTGAAACGAGGAGTACTCGATTACTAACGCCCATCTCTAGTAGCTACAGAACATATACTGTGCTGTGTAATAACAGGATCGAAATATGGGGAAAAAGGCGCGGCTTATAGTCCGAAAATTACGGTATATTATTATTATTTTATTTTTATTATTTATTTTTATTTTTTTTGTTGCTCAGTAGCCAATACGGGGAGCTGGTGTTGCTAAGGCGGCCGCCTTAGCCATAAAGCGCTGGGGGAAAGTGTCCCCCGCTCTTGGCACAAACAGTGCTGTAGAGATATGCACTTTTTGGCTCCCACTTTTATGTTGGATCGCTTCTTTTTAATTTTTGGCCACAGTGTTCAGAGAGATCGCATTATGCTGACACTCTGACACCGTTACGCTCACACTGTGCCACCAAACTACATTTTCCTTTATCGCCACCTCCCCAACGGGAACTTCAGCGTGACCACAGTGATCAAAACAGTGTGGAGTCTATTTTTCCGGCGTTTGCCATTGTCGCCTTCATGCACTCAGTAGGCTAAATGATATTAATTTGGGGCGTTTCAATGACTATGGGTAAATATGGGCATTACGTGAAGCCTGCAAAGGCTATGCCACATTTGGAGCTGATTGTGATTTATAAAGGGAAACATGCATAGGACTTGAGTGTGCACTATTTTATAAATCTGAATATTTTTGTTCACAAGCACTTCCTGAGTTTCTTCTGTACACCAGCTTTCCACGTGAATCCTATGCAAAGCTCTATTAATGAGGCCCTAGGAGCCTATGAAAGCCAAAAGATGTGTATGGCACATCCACCACTATAAAAAAATAAAGCTAAAGCTTACTAAAGTTTATTATCACATTGTTTATTTTGTATTAAAACATTTGTGTGATATGGCGATATGGCCTAAAACAAAAATCCCAGATTTGTTTTCACAACACACTCGAAAAAATTAAGGAACTTTGAACTTCCCTATAAGAAATAAAGTACAAGTCTAGCTTTAACAAAACTAAAAATAAATTAAATAAGGTTCGTATTGATCAAACAAAGATGAATCCCCCTATTGGGATTAATAAAGTGCAGACATGTTTAAACAAAATTCACACATAAAATAAAAAGTTCCTCTACCTTCCACCCCCAGTGAATGAACCACCATGTCATTGGAAATATGAAATGCCAAAACAACTGTAATGTTCCCACAGTATTTGTAGCTGTCCTGAATCGGCTATTTCATTTGAAGAATTACAGTTGGCTTTGAGTTGACCTCTAGATCTTCTTCCCCAATCCCATCGACCTTTTGCTTAAAGCTCTTAGTTTCTTGTTGATTTTATAATAGATGTAATAGAGGTGTCTTTTTTAAACCTCCTTTGTCTCCTCCCCAGGTGATGTGGCAGTGAAGATGTTGAATGTTACGGCTCCAACACCGCAACAGCTTCAGGCATTCAAAAATGAAGTAGGAGTCCTCAGGTAACATCTCATTCATAAGGGGAATATAGATGTTTTACCCCTTATTGCTTATCCCCCTACAAAAAAAACATTGTATTAATTTCTTCTCTAACTATTTCAAAGTGTTGTCAGTATCAAACCAGTCCATGTCCCTTCTGGACATTATTTTAGTCTTATTGTTCATAGTTCCTTGTTGCAGAATTTGAATAAAGAAGCATGTCTTTATAGTATTCAAACTGTCCTAAAAAAATACAGATGCCTCAATCCCTCGCCCAGACATCCTCTTAATTTACTCTCATGCCTTCTCTCACCTTTTTAATACCAGTGTGTTCTAGCCCCCTCACCTCCCTTTCTTATCGTCTCCCATCATCATCAGTATGGGGGTGTGTGTGTGTGTGTGTGGGGGGGTGTGTGTGTGTGTGTGTGTGTGTGTGTGTGTGTGTGTGTGTGTGTGTGTGTGTGCACCAGGAAAACGCGTCATGTGAACATCCTGCTGTTCATGGGCTACACCACCAAGCCGCAGCTGGCCATTGTAACGCAGTGGTGTGAAGGCTCCAGTCTGTACCACCATCTGCACATCATTGAGACCAAGTTTGAGATGATCAAGCTGATCGACATCGCCCGGCAGACTGCTCAGGGCATGGAGTGAGCTCCCCAACCAATACAAAGCACTCAGAATTCCATTGTGTGTAGTTGGTCTGATAACTTTTCTCTTTTCCTTTTCAGTTACCTACATGCGAAATCAATCATTCACAGAGATCTGAAAAGCAACAGTATCATTTGAAAAGTTTCACTCAATCAATTCTTCTGTAGGCTGATCTCTCCTTGTCCTCCCAGTTAAATGTCATCATATTATACTACCAATTATCCTTAGAATGCATAATGCCTACATAGTAAAGAGCTTAGAAGAAGAAAAGTGTTTCCTTGACCTCATCTCTTAGATATTTTTCTCCACGAGGATCTGACAGTGAAGATTGGTGATTTTGGTCTCGCTACAGTCAAGTCCCGCTGGAGTGGCTCCCACCAGTTTGAACAGCTGTCTGGCTCCATACTATGGATGGTCAGTGTTCAATTCCTAACAGTTCTATTTTACGCTAACTATAAATGCTTCAGGACTTTTAGATTTTTTTTCTTTCTATTGGCGTAACTGTATAAACTGAACCTGAGCTTGGAAATGTTAAGTTGTCTTTAGGTCATGTGTTTTCGCTCAGGCTCCAGAGGTGATCCGGCTGCAGGACAAGAATCCCTACAGTTTCCAGTCAGATGTGTATGCCTTTGGAATTGTGCTGTACGAGCTCATGTCTGGGGCACTGCCCTACTCCAACATCAACAACAGAGACCAGGTAAGAGGACTCAGTCACATACACACACCAGCTTTGGATGTTTAATAAACCCCAGGCAGAGACAATGCTTCACCAGTACAACTGTCGGTAACGAGATGAGACCACAGTGTGTTCTGTTTCTGAATCAAAGCATATGAAAGTTTGAAACCAAACAAGTTAAGACGCCAAGACAAACTTGTTGTTTTCTTCAGAAAAAAAAACTGTTACGCACTACAGAGTCACTTCAATAAATCGGCACCTGTGCCTTCAAATGCTCAACTCACCTCATATAAAGTTGCCTACAGAGTTTGTCAGTGTCAAAAGCACCACACTATAGCCCAGGAATTAATACCTCACTCTGCTATAATTTCATTTATTTTCATTTAACTTTTATTTATCCTCGAGAGACCAATTGAGGAGTGACCCTCATTTCCAATGACGTCGAGTCAAAACAAATTCAAAACAACAATACAAACAAAACATTCAATGCAAATACATCAAATACACAACAAGTGAAGAGAAGAGAAAACAAAACAATTGAAACATTTACAGAGTGGGGAAGAGTGGCAGCAACCAAAAGGCATAAAGTACAATATAGCCTAATTAAAACAGTTACAGGTAGAGTTTGGCAGATCCAAGATAGTCTGTTTAAATTGGCCAAAGGATATGAATGTATTTAGTTTAATTTTTAGCTGTAAGTTGTTCCAGGAGTCAGGTGCACTGAAGCTAAAAGCTGTCTTTCCCAGCTCAGACCGGGCTTGTGGGACATAAAGCATAAGCATGTCAGTGGAGCGGGTCTGATAAAGCCCATCTGAAACAAGCAGCATTTCTGTTAAATAACGAGGAAGCTTCCCGGTCAAGGCTTTGTAAATAAAAATATGCCAATGTGCGTCACGTCTCTCTTTAAGGGAGGACCACCCAAGCTTTTCATATAAGAGACAATGGTGTGTGTCATAAGCATCTCCTGTGATGAACCTTAAAGCAGAGTGAAAAACTGAGTCTAGGAGTTTAAGACATGAATGTGATGCATGCCGGTAGACCACATCACCGTAATCAAGGACAGACATAAAAACTGCCTCAATAATCCTTTTCCTACTGAACAACGGGAAGGTGGCTTTGTTCCTATAAAAATATCCAATCTTTTGTCGCAGACGACAGACACGATTTTTTATGTGAAATGTAAAAGAGAGTTTTTCATCTATCCAGATGCCGAGATATTTATATTCAGTGACTCTTTCAATATGAGATCCATTATTTGTGTGAATAATAAGATCATTAAAATGTGTAGTTTTTGCTCTGGAGAAACACATATATTTGGTTTTGTCTGTATTAAGAACAAGCCTGAGGTCCACTAGACAGTCCTGTTCAGTTCTCAATAGATTGGTGCACCGAATCGGAAATGCAATACAGTACTGTGTCGTCAGCGTATAGATGGGCGTGACAGTTTTTTAGCGATGAAACAATGTTATTTATATAAATTTTGAAAAGAACTGGACCTAAAATTGAGCCCTGTGGGACACCATTTGTAACAGTTAAAAACTCAGACTGGTATCTTCCCAGTTTAACTGACTGCTGTCTATCAGAGAGATAATCCCTAAACCAGCTACATGCAGACTGATCAAAGCCAATGTCATGCAGCCTCTGTAAAAGCAAATGGTGGTCAACAGTATCAAAGGCCTTTGAAAGATCAATAAAAAGTGCTGCACAGTGCTTTTTCTTGTCTAATGTTGTAACAATGTTGTCTACAACCAAAGTCACAGCAGAGACAGTACTGTGACCTGCCCTAAAACCAGATTGGAATGGGCTCAAAATGGAAGCACTAGTTAGAAATGTTTTTAACTGATTATTAATAAGTGATTCTAGAATTTTTGCGAGGCATGGGAGTTTGGAAATTGGCCTGTAGTTATTAAGATTATTTTTGTCACCACCTTTATGTAAAGGAATTACATGAGCTTTTTTCCAAATTTTAGGAACTATTCCAGAGGAGATGGAAAGATTAAAAATATGGGTAATTTGTTTTGATATTATATGTGTAGAGAGCTTGATTGAAAACGTGTCCAAATTGTCCTCTCCCATGTACTTCTTGGGGTTGATGGCGAGGAGCGCATCTACAACAACACTTGTGGGAAGAAGATCAAGGCTGAAAAGAGGAGTTTGAGAGACAGGCAGTACGTTACTACTGGTGGTAGAAGGCCTATATCCTCCATTCTGAAAGAGTTGACCAGCAGCTACAAAATGTTTATTAAAAGCTAAGCCAATCTCTTTTTGATCATTGAGAGTGTGACCATTTAATTTGATCTGAGTGGGAACTGTGCTAGAATTGTTTTTATTATAGTTCACAGCTTTCCAAAATAGTGCAGGGTTAGAGTAGCAGTTTGAGATTAATTCAAGGTAGTATTCAGATTTGGCTTTCCTGACCATGGCTGTGCACTTATTCCTAAGGTGTCTAAAAATTGTCCAATTGTTATTATCTCCAGAGCGTCTAGCTACAGACCATGCTTTATTTCTCTCGGAAAATAAATCAGACAGTTCACTTGTAAACCAGGGGTTTGATCTATTTTTTACTCTATGTTTTTTTAGGGGTGCATGCTTGTTTATAATTGAGGTGAAAGTATTGATGAAATGGTCTAAGGCTAACTCAACATCCGAAATTTGCGTAGTCAGTTGAATGTCACTATGATGGAGATCACTTAAAAAGGCTTGCTCATTAAAACCTTTAAAATTACGCTTAATTATGATTTTAGGTTGAGATCTTTTTAAATGAATACTTCTGATACAGACCACTGGGCAGTGATCACTAATCCCAAGCTCAAAGACACCAGCTGAGGCTATTTTATTTGATAAGATTAAATCGATTAAAGTTGATTTTGCTGGATTTTTTAGATTGGGTCTTTTGGGCTCAGTAATTAATTGTGTAAGATTAACGTTGCTACAGATTTCTTTGAAAGATTCAGAGGCTATCGATATGGTTTTCAAAATGATAGATGAAGTAACATCCAGAATGCTTAAGGCTATTCCTTTTTCGAATAATATCATGGCGGGGCGCATGTATGATATGTCAAAGGAAATAGAGGAGCAGCTTTATGACAAGATAGCAGACAGCCGCTTTCCTCTTTAGATGGAGAAAGCCGCTGACAGACGGTTCACCCATATGGGAGGTCAGTCATTGATGGTGATGATAGATGGCCATGATTGCTAGCAGAGCCACTGCAGACCAACTGTTCAAAAAGATTGACATTTTCTTGAAACGCTCATCAATTGCATTTTCCCCAATGTGTAGTGGACACACTGTTATGATACACAGAGAGGCGCTGGCATCCAAACAGCTGAGTCCCGAGCTGAATGATGTTATGACAGACTTCATTGCTACAGTCATTGCTACTTTAAAAGCCGACCTGCCAAAGCCAGGATGTTTTCTGCACTATGTGAGGAAATGGGCTCCAACCACGCAGCTGTTTTATTTCACAGCGAGGCACGATGGCTGTCATGTTGGATGGTTTTGTCCAGGGTCTGTGAGCTGAGATCTGTATCTTTTTTGGAGGAAGAGGGAAATGAAGCAGAGGGCTCAGCATGCAGCCTTCTGGGTCACTGGTGTTGAAGGTGTGGGGGGATGACATATGCTCTTACCACCTGCGGTCTATTAGTCAGAAATTGAGGACCACCTGCAAAGGGAGTAGTGCAGGCCGAGGTTGGAGTTCGCTACTGAAGGCCCTGACTGAAACCCCACGGTACGCTACTGATAATAAACCACTGGTGCTAACCGGTGCTGAGAGCACCAGTCTGCTGTGCTGATGGTGCTTTATCCAAGCTAACCGGTGTTAACTTGGTTCATAAAGCAAAACTGATAGCTGTAGGCCTACACAGCAGGCAACAGACACATAGGCTATTCACAGAACTTATGGGAGCAAACTGTGACTATTATGTTTTCATCCATCTTAATTTCCTCTGTCTGTCGTCCCGAAGTCAGTGACGTGAGCAGCCGGCGGCGAGAGAGAGAGAGGTTGCGTTCCGAATCGCATACTTTCTACTATATAGTATGTAGAAAAAAGATTTAGGATGTCCCGATTCTTGTGGCCGGATTTAGGATGGTTAGAAGTACCTGGATGTCCTACTTCATGCGGACAAGATTGTTAGTGTTGAAAAGTGCATCCTATTTGGGCGATTCTGACCCACAATCCAGTGCGCACGTGAAGTGACGTAACATCGACGAAGCCTCCATATGAAAACAAACGGGGATGCGACGGATATAAAAGCAAGAGGCAAGATCAAGGCGCAATGTTATGATGAAATAAGAGAGAAAAGTATGTCCCAATAGTATGCCTACTGCATCCTAACTAGATTATTTTTATCGTCGGATGTAGTATGTAGAATAGAAAAAAGAAAGAGTATGCGATTCGGAACGCAACCAGAGAGAATATGGGCTTATTGGTTTTCTTAGGGGCACTTTACACGGTGAAAACGTGACAGTTTTCCCGTTTTTGGTTTAAAAAAAAAACTTTCAGACGCAATTTATTTGAAATATTCACTCGTACACATGTTTTCAGAGGAAACAGGCCGAAATCACTGTAGTAGGCATGCCAAGCCAATAGTCAGCGGTGACACTTAGCCTAGTAGATATCCATTATATAATTTACAAGTATTGTAAATTACAAGCTTTCTGTCCTCTTATTTCACCGCATTGAACTTGTGAAAACAGAAGACATGCTGATAGTGAAGGGGCTTTGTGAGCGGCTACTTTCCTGTTAGGCGTAGGCCTACTTCAAAATAAAAGTCAGCTCACGTTTGTCCAGTGAAATGCTATAGAGCTGTTAAGCGGAAGTGGCGGAATTACGGGGCATAGGACCTCTCGGCTGAAAAAAAATGAATGGGAGTCTATGGAAAGTAATCTACTTTTCTGGTCCCAGTCATTAAATGCCTTGGATTATTACATATATGTTTTGTATGGGTCTAAATGATAATTTTTCATGTGAAGAGTTTGACGGTATGTTGTATGATTATTCGTCTAACGGATTTTGAAAAAATGTTACGAGAACAACTACAAGTCTTGTCGCCTCTGTGACGTCACCTCAATACATTCCCTCCACTTCTCGACTGACAGTGCTAATGCTAATGGCTGGCGTGGACAACGCCAACAATCTCCCGACTCGGGAAATTGAAACTCTCCACATGTCCACTTGTGTAGTGGTTTTCGCCACGCTGAAGACTTTTGTCTTGTCTTTGAAAGAAGGCGGTAAAGTGCATTAAAGACACAGCCATGTTTCTGAGATAAGCGGGTGCGAGTGGTGGTGACGTATATCATAAGTGTCAAGAGCAGCGAAGAGCTGTAGTCCACAAAAGCGCTCAGCACAAAACCTGACCGTATCCAGCTTCTACTTGCTAAATTGTTCCATTCTTTGCACGAAAAAATACCATCCAGTGCTTTAGGGATTACTCTACAAAATTGCTAAACTATCTACACTCAACAAAAATATAAACGCAACACTTTTGTTTTTGCTCCCATTTTTCATGAGATGGACTTAAAGATCTAAAATTTATTCCAGATACACAATATTACCATTTCTCTCAAACATTGTTCACAAATATGTCTAAATGTGTGATAGTGAGCACTTCTGCTTTGCTGAGATAATCCATCCCACCTCACAGGTGTGCCACATCAAGAGGCTGATCTGACATCATGATTAGTGCACAGGTGTGCCTTAGACTGTCCACAATAAAAGGCCACCCTGAAATGTGCAGTTCTGTCTCACAGCAAAATGCCACAGATGCCACAAGCATTGAGGGAGCGTGCAATTGGCATGCTGACAGCAGGAATGTCAACCAGATCTGTTGCTTGTGCATTGAATGTTCATTTCTCCACCATAAGCCGAGACGGCTTATGGTGTTTCAGAGAATATGGCAGTACATCCAACCGGCCTCACAACCGCAGACCACGTGTAACCACACCAGCCCAGGACCTCCACATACAGCAGGTTCACCTCCAAGATCGTCTGAGACCAGCCACAGAGACAGCTGCTGAAACAATTGGTTTGCATAACCAAACAATATCTGCACAAACTGTCAGAAACCGTCTCAGGGAAGCTCAACTGCATGCTCGTCGTCCTCATCGGGGTCTTGACCTGACTCCAGCTCGTCGCCGTAACAGACTTGAGTGGGCAAATGCTCACATTCGATGGCGTCTGGCACGTTGGAGAGGTGTTCTCTTCACGGATGAATCTCGGTTTACATTGTTCAGGGCAGATGGCAGACAGCGTGTGTGGCGTCGTGTGGGTGAGCGCTTTGCTGATGTCAATGTTGTGGATCGAGTGGCCCATGGTGGTGGTGGGGTTATGGTATGGGCAGGCATCTGTTATAGACGAAGAACACAGGTGCATTTTATTGATGGCATTTTGAATGCACAGAGATACCGTGATGAGATCCTGAGGCCCATTGTTGTGCCATACATCCATGAACATCACCTCACGTTTCAGCAAGATAATGCACGGCCCCATGTTGCAAGGATCTGTACACAATTCTTGGAAGCTGAAGATGTCCCAGTTCTTGCATGGCCAGCATACTCACCGGACATGTCACCCATTGAGCATGTTTGGGATGTGCTTGACCGGCGTATACGACAGCGTGCACCACTTCCCACTAATATTCAGCAACTTCGCACAGCCATTGAAGAGTAGTGGACCAACTTTCCACAGGCCACAATTGACAATCTGATAATGTGTTGCACTGCATGAGGCAAATGGTGGTCACACCAGATACTAGGGTTGCCGCGGTAGTAGGTGTTACCGGTGTTACTCGGTGTTGAGGCTCACACCGGTGGGAGCCTCAACACATAGTCTAGGCATATGCCTATTAAAATAAAATAGACATAAAAGCCAATTGGTTCAATTTTGCGTGACGGCGGCAGTTCATTTGGCTAAATAAAAAACTAGTATGTCTAATATGAGTATGGCTTTAGAGTTTAGAGTATGGCTACTCTAAATTCTAAGTTATAATAAGGCCACTCAGAAAACAATGAAACTGAAAGTGTCTGCTCCGCTCCGTGCAGCGCAGAGCCGTGTCACAGCAGCGGAGTCTCCTGTAGAGAGTTTATAAGACGATGACGGAGGACTTGGCTTCAAAGCCCAAAGCAAACGCGCCTATTTGGCAATATTTTTGATGAAACCCCAATACTAGGGAACCTGAAAACGTAGGCTAAACTAGGTAGTCTGCAAACTGTTGAAGACTCAGCAACAGGAGGTAACGGGAGGTAACCGGAGGTAACACACACACCCGCGCCTACACAGCGGCAGGCTGTCTGTGTGCTGCTGCTCCGTGTCGATGACAGCTTGCGGTGAAAAAATTATAAATTGTAAAGTGTGGGGGGGGAGAGAACATGTTAAGTCCCCAGTGGAAATCACGCCGCAAATATAGGCCTATCCGTGGTAGCTTCACTCAAAACATTTGGAGCTGAAGCCCCGGTAAAATGACGTCGCGTCACCGACACACCTCAAAGTGCACTATCACACATTTAGACATATTTGTGAACAATGTTTGAGAGAAATGGTAATGTTGTGTATCTGGAATGAATTTTAGATCTTTAAGTCCATCTCATGAAAAATGGGAGCAAAAACAAAAGTGTTGCGTTTATATTTTTGTTGAGTGTAGATAGTTTAGCAATTTTGCAGAGTAATCCCTAAAGCACTGCCACAATCACTGTTAGATTGGCAAATTCTTAAAGCTTCAAGTGAAGTACGCTTTAAAAAGATGTTCCAGCTGCATTTTAATGTCATTGTAACTTCATTGTGAGAAAACAAAACGATTAAGTAACATTTTTATTTTTAGTTTGAGTTCATCAATGCACTTTGTTAAGCTGTGTCAATAATTCATTTATGAAAGCCTTTAACTCAATAAACCTTAACATTTAACCTCTACTGAATGCTAATGCTATACAAACTGTTTATCCCTTCAACCAAATGATATGATAATGACTGGCATCTTACTTCCTATAGATCATATTTATGGTGGGTCGA
Organism: Hyperoplus lanceolatus; assembly: GCA_026929865.2. Lineage (NCBI taxonomy): Eukaryota > Metazoa > Chordata > Actinopteri > Uranoscopiformes > Ammodytidae > Hyperoplus > Hyperoplus lanceolatus. The sequence continues at coordinate 318,571 of CM049416.1, read as the reverse complement.
GGTTACTTGTCCCCTGATCTCAGCAAGGTGCGCAGCAACTGTCCCAAGGCCATGAAGAGACTGATGGCTGACTGCCTGAAGAAGAAGAGAGAGGAGCGACCTCTATTTCCTCAGGTGAGACCAATAAAGCCTTTCTCTCATTTGGTCCAGTGGATCCATATGCTTTGCTACAATAAAAAGAAGGAAGCCAGATAACCTGAAATGTACTGTCCCTGTTATTAAAGATATATTTTCCTATATCTCAGTATGACATACAGGGCTTAGCAGTGCAAGCGTTTCACTCGCATTTGTGACTAGATGTTTGTGAATTTAATGTGCTTGATCCTCTCATCCGTGCTCACGGTCCTCTAGTATAAATAATTACACACAAAAGTAAAAAATACTAAAAACCAAGAGTAGTACAGTGATAAGAGTAAAATTGTTTTTGTATTCAAATAAATTAAATCCTCCTGGCTAGAATAGACCTTCTTGTATTCCTTTTGTTAAGTAAACAAACATTATTTGACACATTCTCATTGAACCCCTACATTTTTCTATGTACTCCTACATTTTCAACTTAGGAGCACATGGGGAAAAAAAGGTTATAGCCTCGTTTGACTAGGAGCCGTCTTGCTCAGACCCGCGCAATTATGAAATGCTGTGCGCTCAGCAAGACGTGTGTCATAATTGCGCAGGTCTGAGCCTGACGGCTCCTACTCAAACGAGGCTATTGTCTTTCCCTGACACATAGAGTATGTTTGCTCTGAGTTTGTGGAAACTCTGGGTTTTCTGTTTCAGGAGTCCGTTAAATCAAAATCAAATGAGTTTTATTTGTATAGCCCAATATCACAAATAGACATTTGCCTCAGTGGGCTTTACATTCCATACAGTACGACACCCTACCCTTACACCCTTAGCTCAGCTGAGAAAAAACTCCCAGTAAAAAACCCTTTAAAAAATTGAGAAACGTCAGGGAGAGTTGACAGAGTAAGGGATCCCTCTCCCAGGATGGACATGCTGCAATAGATGTCGTAAGTAGAGAAAATCATAAAGGAGTCAATCATTGACCAGATGTTTACATGGTAGTACTAAATTAAAATATGACTAGTGAATAGTGTGGATGCAGTAGGGCTTCAGATGCTGCCGGGGGGGGGGGGACCTGATCCACACCGTCTCGTCTCCAACAGGGAAAACTGGAAGAGGACAAACAGGCAGCCAATGAGCGAAGCAGAATGAACATAAAGAGTGAAAATGCATACAAGTAGAAGAGTACAATCCTGATGGACGGTGAATCAGTGCTGATGTGAGGCACTAGCAGCCGGAGAGCGTCCGTTCCTAGGACGGCTGATTCCACACAAAACTCGGAGTTACTGCGGCAACATACGCCGTGGGTCTAACCTGCTCGCTAGGTGGTTTGACCTACTCTGAGTTTGTGTCACTTTAAGCTGCAGCTCAGACTGAAGTGTCACAACACGTTTGAAGCAAAATCACTCAACAGAAATCTCCATTGAGATGGATTTGGTTATAAATCCATCAGGCTCTACAATGAAAATTGTCGCCTAATTTGTCTGACGTTCAAGTCCTTCACTCCCCATTTATAGAGTGACAGTCTGTTTACTGCACATGATTTAAGCTTGACTGCATATGATACAGCAAATACAAAATGCTGTCAGCAATTTTGTGCTGCGCCAGCTCATACTTTAGCTGCTGCTGATATGCGTTACTTTTTAAAATAGGCTTTTGCTTCTCATAGAGAAGAGTATGATTCTCGTGACAAAACAAATGTTGCCCCTTTTTTTCTGAATTGCAGAGGTGTTATGAAATAATACCCCCGTTAGTTATTTTCTGTTCCATAAGCCCAATGTTCATTCACTAATATGTCTCACTCTAGTGGGAGGAGTGGTGATTTGGAGAGGTTTTTCTTAATTTTTTTGAGAAGTGGGACTATCAAGCATTTGTTTCTCCTGTTTCCATGGTGAATCATGTTATCAGCGATCCATTGACGATGGCTTTTACGCACATGCTCAACCTGGAGTGAGCAGCGTTGGGTTGACTGACCCAACGCTGATCCACTGTTTTGAAACAGATAACCCAGAGTTGCTCATCTCAGAGTTGGTCAACTCATTGTGGAAGGTTGAGTTTGTCAACCCTGCTTCCTGAAACAGGCCTCTGTTCTCCTTGTTATTTCAGTATATATATATATATATATGTTCGTCTGCAACAATCATATTATTATCACCACTATCCTGTGATTCCTTAGTTTCGTTTACTAGTTCCAATCAATCTGTTAAGTTGCTGGCCTTGAAACAACGAGTAAAATAATTCAAACATCTTAAAGGGCATAAAAAGCTGCTCAACTCAAGTAATGACTCACTAGTGACATGCTCCAAGCTAAGAATACAATGTTGCCATTGACAAACAATAGTTTGTTTGGTTGTGAATGGTGATCATGCTTGTTGTGACTGTTGGCACTGTTTCTTGCATTGTGTGTATGTGTGTGTTGTCAGATCCTGGCGTCAATCGAGCTGCTGGCTCGGTCGTTACCCAAAATCCATCGCAGCGCCTCAGAGCCTTCGCTTAACAGAGCCGGCTTTCAGACTGAGGACTTCAGCTTGTATGCCTGCGCCTCACCCAAAACCCCCATTCAGGCCGGTGGCTATGGTGAGCTCATATACACATACTCAGACACCCGTCTTTACAGTAGCTGTGAGGACCTTTTCTTTATGAACTTACCAAAGGAAGAGTGATGATCACCCGTGGCTTCTGTTCACAAATCTATTTGCAATAAAGATGTAAAACTCTATTGTTATTATATTTTTATTCAATTTGTTTAGGTATTGTTTTGCTTCCACATTTTTGTAAATTGTCTTGCTCTTTTAATTAACTTTTTTATTTTTTATTATTATGTATTATATATCAGTGATTCTTGAGAAGTGGGACAAAACAGGGTGCAATGTTGAAAAAATACAAACCCTATGTTTCGGCAAATTAAATTACATGTATGTATCCAACATATACTAAGCTACTGACCTAAGCTTTGACACAACCTCCCAGCTTTTGTTTTTTTTTACCGTCATTGGCCTATCACCACCGTCTAGGGGTGTAACGGTACACTAAAGTCACGGTTCGGTACGTACCTCGGTTTTGAAGTCATGGTACGGTACAGTACGTTACGGTTCATAGTTAAGGGAGAATGAACAGCTCTAACCCTAACCTGGATGGTGCCTTCTCAAATGCGTATACATGTTTGACGCAGGGCTGTACGCTTATTTTTTTAGGTGGTAGCACTGGTGCTAGCAAGCAAAAAAATTCAGTAGCACAAAAATAAATTTGGTAGCACACAAAGTATGATCGAAAACTTGCATAACCTTAACCCTTGCATTTCGCTCTAATTACCTTTGATCATGTTATCTTGGTCTCATTTGAGATTCTCAATTAATATTATATCCTAGTGTGTGCAGTAATAATTATGGAAAAATTAATAGGGGTGCACTGATTGCAATTTAGACAAAATAATCTAACCTGCCAATTGCAATTTTTTGCTGATTCAGAATTATTATTATTATAATGTCCTTCTGTTAATTAAAACCAAACTTTAAAACATTAAACATAGCCTATTAAATAAATAAGTATACATATTGGTACAATTTAGGATAAATTAAATAGGTTGTTGTGAATGTGTTGGGAGTAGCTTTTTAGTGGCTTATTTAAAACTTTGTTTAAATAGACTAGGCTACTGTTGACTGCTCGCTGCTCCTGAAGGAGTTGCCTTTCAAGCTAGAAAAAAGCGCTAACTTCCTGTTCTTACCGGCTTCAAAATAAAAGTCAACTCACGTTTGGCTAGTAACAGGCTTTTAATGTGAAGGCGTACAGGAAATGTTCTGTTTGTACACGCGCTAACTTAACTGCGTTAATGTGTCGTCTCCTTCCGGTAATTACCGTTGGTGAAGTTTTTATACCTAGAATCGCTGCACGAGCACACATCTTTCACCAGCCAAAGTGGAGGGTGGACTCAATAACTTACTTGCCTAAGACTACATTTACCCCCATTTGGAGTGTTAATGTAGAGCACTCTAAGCAGTGTTGTGCAGCGCTCCTCTGTGTTTCAAAGACAGCCTCTCCTCATTAGCAGCCTGTCGCATGAGTGCGAATGGATTTGTATTCATCATCGCACGTGATCAATTTCAGAAGCAAATGCGATCAAAACTGTCGCACTGTACAGCCCTGATTTGACGTGTTGCTTCCTACATAGGCGATCGCAGTGAAACAATGACCCATGTGCCGACATTGTTCCAAACGTCTATCACTGTTTTCGTAATTCACCTGGAATCTTAAGTTATCTCTCAAACGGGATTTGAATAACAGGGGGGCGCCTCCAAGCTCCGGTTTCCTGTTGTCTTTCGTCATGCACAGTGGTGTAGTGGTGCCTGGAGAAGTGGGTATACTCTAAATTGTATTGCGCCCGCAGCTGCTTTTTCCGGTCCTACATTTCCCATAATTGCGCTGCCTCACAGCCCCTTGCGAGTAGTGGTCCAACACAGGCCTAAATTAATGCATGAATATAAGATATATTCAAGATGAGGCAAAAATGGTGTTTCAGTCAGAGATTAGTTTATTTTTAACAAACTGATTTTTTAAAAAATTAAATAAAAAGCATTCACAAACCAACTTTAGGAAAGATTGCTCTGGGTGTACTGCAGCAAACTGATTTTTGAACATCATGTAAAAAAATACTTAAGAGGTTAAGTACTGATATGACAACAGCAGAGAGGGATAACAGGAAATATTATTTATCATACTGTGGCAATGCAGCTTTGTTCATATTTCACCTTAAATAAAAAACACATCCTCTTCCACACATCAAAAATGCACAGTCCTAAAACTGAAAATGAAATCAATTATTTGGTTTCTATAGCTGAATACTATTTATAAACATCAGGCATAGTACCTGTTAACAGATAAATCATCATAAATAACATAATTCAAAGAATCCAACAACATGTTCAAAACAATATAGACTATAAACAACAAATCCAAATTGAAGCATGCTAAACAATAAGATTCACATAACAATAGTATTCACATCTGTATGTGTAGTGAACACACACACACACAAACACACACACACACACACACATACACACACTGTAATAAACAAATATTTTCACATGTCAACTGTTATAGAAGCTGCCAAACTAACAACCTAAACTTACCCAATTTTTTGTTTTTATATCGTAACCAGGTAACATGGCTGTCCACAGGTCTGGCCAGTAAATGAAATACAGGCTATAAATGTAACTATTTAATTACAATTAGCCTTCTGAATTCTGTTCAGTGACATATTTTCAAACAGACTCACGAAATGAATTGGAACGTACAGGTAGGCTAATGTTAGATGCCAAAACAATAGAAGCAATTGAGGGATGACTATTTTATTGAAAACAGGCTGTCTTGTGGTAAGCAGTGTTGGGAACGTTACTTTAAAAAAGTAATTAGTTATAGTTACTCACTACTTGTTCCAAAAAGTAACTGAATTACTTTATAATAGAAGTAATTAGTTACCAGGGAAAGTAACTATTTGCGTTAGCCTACTGTAAAAAAAAAGTTGCTATATGTCAAAAAAATTGATTTTTCTGAGCAGTTTTCACAAGTCAGTTGAAATGAGTAGAACAAACAGGCAGGCCTACTTGTAGGCTACATAACCTTCAATGTGTATTGCACATCAATAGACAGCAAGAGGTTTATCCTGCACTTCAAGTATTTTGTTCTCAACAAAAGTAGTAGAGGAAACTGCTGAATGTACCGTGCTGATCTGCTATATCACTGGATTCACTTCAGGGGTGTCGGCTAAAACCACTATAGTAGCCTAAATAATAAAACACTACTTAAGGCCAAAAACGTCAGACTATGAAGCATGAGACGATGAGAGGAGGAGTAAGGATTTATCCTATGTTTATTTCCTTCTTTAACATGCACAGCATCATACAGATCCCAGGAAAAGAACAGTAGCAATATTCGGCTTGTGATGACACGCTAAACAGCTGTTTCAACCGGCGAATCGCGGCCGTTTAATAACGTGCATAAATTATAACTAAACTCCATGCACTTACTCACAAGGGCGATGCAAACAAACTCAGGGAGGGCACGTTTCGACCGTGGATTGATAGGTAATTACTGCGGTAAGGTGCAGGCTCATACAACAGAGAGAAAAAGAAAAAGAAACTTCACTAAACAGGCGCTCCGGCTGACTGACGTGACGGCGCTAACTGACAGTTATAATGTCATCCACACTGAATAAAACACAACTTAAAACACACCGGTCTCCTCACTAGCAGTATGGAGCCAGGGGTGCGTTCGGATTACACAGTTTATTCAATCAATTCATAGTAACGCACCGCATTTAACGTTCAGTAACGATAACGGCGTTGTAACGACGGAAAAAGTAATTAGTTAGATTACCCCGTTACTGAAAAAAGAACGGCGTTACCTAACGCCGTTATTTTAAACGGCGTTATTCCCAACACTGGTGGTGAGGGATGCATTTTCTTGGGCCAGGTAGGCTACACTTAACATTTTAAGTTTTCATTGTTTTAATATGTTATAAACATAATTTACAAGGTACCTGCTGCTATTAAAGTGCTCACCGTGGTTGACGTCTTTAGGCCTATATAAAGTTGTAGTCGAAGGAGCAGCGGCATCACTTTCTGCATCGACATCCTCTCCGACTCCGACTGGGCTGGGACTGGGAGACGGAGCAGGTGCCGGTGCTGGGCTGCTTGCTAACAGCAACGGCGATGTAGCAACGCATGCTTTTTTATTCACAAAGCAGATTTTTGTCTGACTAGTTTGCTTCATATCTTATTTTATCATGCCTTCGCGTCATGGGAAACAAAATGTGCTCGGAAGCGCTCGGGAAGCGCTTGGACCAGCATTTATGCGCCGGGAGAAAAAACCGCCGGTTACTATCAAAATTGTTTCGAGCAATCTAATTGGTCGAGAGAGCGTAGCTGCCAGAACGGCACAGCCATTAGGGGGGCGTTCACTGTCCTGACTCACACACTAACACATTGACAACAGTGGAAACGAATGGAGGCAGCCGTTAGAAGTGGATATATATGCAATGTCGCCTGAAAAATAAGTGGTTATACGCCGTATACCTGCGTATACCCTCCACTACCCGGCCGTTAGAAGTGGATATACGCAATGTCGCCTGAAAAATAAGTGGGTATACGCCGTATACCTGCGTATACCCTCCACTACACTACTGGTCATGCAGTTCGCTCTCTATTAGATAGCACTGTATAACATCTTTATTTGCACTACTAATAGACTGTAAACGAGGGTTACTACAACTGCTAATAGGGATGCAAACGGGACACTAGAGCGGAGAGCTGTTTATCTCTTGCTCTGGGACTGCAGCTGGGAGGGGCTGCTGCGTGAGGACTCTGCCGCCTGTCAGTGCTCTGGGACGGGGAAGTGGCTGCGGAGTCACCCGCTGCTCGTTTAGAAGTTAAGAGCGATACATGCTTTAGCAACAGGGTCTCCAAAAGTCACCAATAACACCAGAATAAGCGGCTAGATTGGTCGCTTTTTTTTTTTAAAGAGTCACCAGAGGGGTCTGAAAAGTTGCTAAATATAGCGACAAAGTCGCTGAGTTGGCAACACTGCCTGACCCTAATGCCCACCATGGAGATAAGAGACTCTCAATCACTGGCTGCTACTGCGCACGTGCGAGCCGAGCCGGAGGCTAAATGGTCCGGGGGGGAACTCCGGCGACAAGTTCCACCCCGCAAAACAAGCCTGTACATTCGCCATATAACGCTATGTACTCCACATACGGACCGCGGTCCACCTCTGTAACACCAAATAGGCGCCTGTACTGTCACGGTACGGTACAAATACATGTATCGTTACACCCCTACCACCGTCAGATTTCCTGTCTAAATGGAATTTATCTAGTAGCCATTTGGTTTTTCTGTTGATGTTAGGTGTTAGTATGAACTACTTCAGAAAAATAAAATTATCAAAACATTTCTAGTAACTTCTTCAGAAATTGTAAGGCGGTGTTTACACATCATGGTTGTGACACAAGACTTTCAAGATTCGTAATGTAAAATATTCTAAAACTACAACACTTATCAGAGCCTGTCTGACTCTAATCGGATCGGAGCGGTTCGGTCCGGGTAGTTTGGCTTTTCATTTGCCAAAAGTTGGGTAGGGTACGGTTTAAGCGCACCTAACCGCTCTGAGCCGCTCCAAATCTCAGTACTCCTCCGTAGGGGTACTAGCCGCCTGAAAGGGTGCCTAAAAGGCGGAGCTACACACTGCCGTCATTTGATTGGTCGAAATAATCATTTCCGCCATGTGTAGTCATCTCGGCAAGAGTGAAGATAGTCTTGTGTTTTGGCGAAAATGTGAGCACAGCTCTGTTTATTGTGTGGTGTTTTTCCTCGTCAATAAATTAATCAGTTGGTTACACTGTGTCCCATAGTCACGTAGCGGCCGCAGCCAGCACTGTTCGCTCACTGTCTCTGTGAGTTGCGCCGAGCCGTCTCTGTGTGTTTACGCCATAGATAGTAAATACACGCTCACAACAACACGGGGGGAATAAATAAAGAAGCGGCTGGTTTGAATCATTTCCGCCATTTGTAGTCACCTCGACTAGAGTGAAGAGAGTTTTGGCGAAAATGTGAGCGTGGCACTGTTTATTGTGTGGTGTTTTTCCTCGTCATTAAATGAATCAGTTGGCTACACTGTGTCCCACTGCTACGATGTCACGTTGCTGCCGCAGCCAGCGCTGTTCGCTCGCTGTCTCTTATCAGTTGCACCGAGCCGTCTCTGTGCTCACAACACGGGGGGAATAAATAAAGAAGCGGCTGGTTTGACCAAGCAAAAACAAGAGACCGCTGGCTTGACCACAGTTGATAGCCCGATAGTTTGACCCACATTCTGGCGGCGTCTATCGCAGTCCAGCCTAAACCCCGCCCTACCAATAAGGGTAGCGTCGGCGGTGGAAACAACACCGAGATTCTTAAAAGTGAACTGTCCCAGTCTGAGCCGCTCCGATTCGACCCGCTCTACTTGGTGGAAACGAGGCATAATGTACTCTGCAGAGATATTTGACAAGAGGTCCTTCAAAGAGACAGCTGCCCCTTATTTCGCCTGATTTTATTACATTTTAATGAAATGTCTTAAGGAGGTGACAAAAAGTGTCCCACCACTTAGAAACCATATAAAACATGAATGTGTTGAAGAAAAACAGTTTTTATTGATATGAGAGATTATTTAGTGTTGCCTTTGATGAAAAAAGCTCTTTTCAATCATTAAAGTACATTTTTAATAGGTTTTATTGCATATGATAGATTGAAACCTTCTCTGAGGACACACTTTTTTGGACGTCGTGAGAAGATAACAAGTGTCATATATTTGACATAATAATGATTAAATTACCAGAGCGCCCTAGGCCGAAGGTCGATGATCGATTTTGTGATCGTTTCATCTGATCTGAGGACGCATGTTTCGGACACTCGGGTGAAGAGAGGGGCGGAGCTGTCAACTGATCCCCATCTGGTTGTGAGTTGGGTCAAAGGGTGGGGGAAGACTCTGGACAGACCTGGTAAGCCCAAACGGGTAGTGCGGGTGAACTGGGAAGGTCTAGCGGAGGCCCCTGTTCAAGAGATCTTTAATTCGCACCTCCTGCAGAGCTTTTCTAGCATCCCTGTGGAGATTGGGGGCATTGAACCCGAGTGGTCGATGTTCAAAACTTCCATTGCTGAAGCCGCGGCAGGCAGCTGTGGTCTCAAGGTCTTAGGTGCCTCAAGGGGCGGTAACCCTCGAACGCCGTGGTGGACCTCGGTGGTCAGGGAAGCCGTCCGACTGAAGAAGGAGTGCTTCCGGGATATGTTATCTCGGGGGACTCCTGAGGCAGTTGCAAGGTACCGACAGGCCCGAAGGGCTGCAGCTTCTGCCGTGTCAGAGGCAAAGCAGCGGGTGTGGGAGAAGTTCGGAGAAACCATGGAGAAGGACTTTCGGTCGGCACCAAAGTGTTTCTGGAAGACCGTCCGGCACCTCAGGAGGGGGAAGCGGGGAACCATCCAAGCTGTGTACAGTAAGGATGGGACGCTGTTGACCTCAACTGAGGAGGTAGTCGGTCGGTGGAAAGAGCACTTTGAGGAACTCCTGAATCCGACTAACACGCCCTCTATGTTGGAGGCAGAGCTGGAGGCTGATGGGGGATCATCGTCAATTTCCCTGGTGGAAGTCACTGAGGTAGTCAAACAACTCCACAGTGGCAAAGCCCCGGGGGTTGATGAGATCCGTCCAGAAAAGCTGAAAGCAATGAGTGTGGAGGGGCTGTCTTGAATGACACGCCTCTTCAACATTGCGTGGAAGTCGGGTACAGTGCCGAAGGAGTGGCAGACCGGGGTGGTGGTTCCTATTTTTAAAAAGGGGGACTAGAGAGTGTGTTCCAACTACCGGGGTATCACACTTCTCAGCCTTCCTGGCAAAGTCTACTCCAAGGTGCTGGAAAGGAGGGTTCGGCCGATAGTCGAACCTCAGATTGAAGAGGAACAATGCGGATTCCGTCCTGGCCGTGGAACAACGGACCAGCTCTTCACTCTCGCAAGGATCCTAGAGGGAGCTTGGGAGTTTGTTCATCCAGTCTACATGTGTTTTGTAGATCTGGAGAAGGCTTATGACCGGGTTCCCTGGGAGATACTGTGGGGGTTGCTGCGGGAGTATGGGATGAGGGTGTCTCTTCTCAGGGCCATCCAATCTCTGTACGCTCAAAGCGAAAGCTGTGTACGGGTTCTCGGTAGTAAGTCAGACTCGTTTCCGGTGAGGGTTGGCCTCCGCCAGGGCTGCGCTTTATCACCAATCCTGTTTGTGATATTTATGGACAGGATATCAAGGCGTAGTCGTGGTGGGGAGGGTTTGCAGTTTGGTGGTCTGAAGATCTCATCTCTGCTGTTTGCGGATGATGTGGTTCTGATGGCATCATCGGCCTGTGACCTTCAGCTCTCATTGGATCGGTTTGCAGCAGAGTGTGAATCGGTTGGGATGAGGATCAGCACCTCTAAATCGGAGGCCATGGTGCTCAGCAGGAAACCGATGGATTGTCTACTACAGGTAGGGAATGAGTCCTTACCCCAAGTGAAGGAGTTCAAGTACCTCGGGGTCTTGTTTGCGAGTGAGGGAACAATGGAGCGTGAGATTGGCCGTAGAATCGGAGCAGCAGGGGCGGTTTTGCACTCGCTTTACCGCACTGTTGTGACGAAAAGAGAGCTAAGTCGTAAGGCAAAGCTTTCGATCTACCGAGCGATCTTTGTTCCTACCCTCACCTATGGTCATGAAGGCTGGGTAATGACCGAAAGAACGAGGTCGCGGGTACAAGCGGCCGAAATGGGCTTTCTCAGGAGGGTGGCTGGCGTCTTCCTTAGAGATAGGGTGAGAAGCTCAGTCATTCGTGAGGAACTCGGGGCAGAGCCGCTACTCCTTTGCGTTGAAAGGAGCCAGTTGAGGTGGTTCGGGCATCTGGTAAGGATGCCCCCAGGGCGCCTCCCTAGGGAGGTGTTCCAGGAGCGTCCAGCTGGGAGGAGGCCTCGGGGAAGACCCAGGACTAGGTGGAGAGATTATATTTCCACGCTGGCCTGGGAACGCCTCGGGATCCCCCAGTCAGAGCTGGTTGAAGTGGCCCGGGAAAGAGAAGTTTGGGGTTCCCTGCTCAAGCTGCTGCCCCCGCGACCCGATTTCGGATAAGCGGTTGAAGATGATGATGATGATGATGATGATGATTAAATTAAATTTAAGGGTATAATTGTGCTCCAGACATTCTATTCTTAATCCCTAACAACATCTACAATTTAAGATATTTTTAGTTTGAAAAATTACAGCAGTTACATATGGAAGACGGCCTTTTGTCCCGGTTCTCAAGAATCACTGATATATTATATTTGCCGTCAGTACGTTGAAATTCTTTCAACTACTTTAAGCCACTGTTAAAGTAACTCAACCCTCCCTGCAGATGTTTCACCAGAAAAGGTAGGGATTCTCCCTTTTAACGGCTTTTAACTTGAAAGATCTATGCAGGAATTATTTCACCAACAGTTGCTTAACACCAGACTAAAAAGAGTCCCATTGTAATCCTGTGTTCCAATGGTTTTATAGGAATAGGGGCGCGGCGCTCGCTTGACGACCCTACAGTTACACTTTCTCCTCTTGGCGAGGTGTGAACTGGAAGGCAAATTTCATTGTTCTGTAACGGTGCATTGACCAAATAAACCTGATTCTGATTCTTTAAAGCGCCCCAAAGTGGTTATTTACTGGCTTTTCCATCTTTCACACAGACTTTGGGGGGGGGAACATATATATTGAAATTATTGTTATTTCAAAATTATGGAATTTAAAAACGAAATGTTCTGTTTTAAAGAGAGAGTTTGATAAAATGATGTAAGCATCCAAAAAATGTTAATGCTTAGCACAAACCCCACTGAAAGGAGACCTTTTTATTGCATCTTCACTTATTGTACACAGTATAGACCGGTCAAAACGGTTTGTATGTTCTACTGATAAAAACATTGTGAGACGTATGGAGAGAGCACTATTGCAATTGTCGGCTTTAATCATTGAAAGTGGTTAGGTTGCTTGAGAAGAGACACTCAGCTCAAAATGTATCTCTTGCCACTACTTTAATTGGAATTTTTGTAGGTTAACTACAAGGGCGTAGGAACCGGGGGGGGACGGAGGGGACGTGTCCCCTCCAATATTGGAAACAGGCGCATTTGTCCCCCCCAAAAATGATACCGCAAGGAGAAAAATATTTGATTTTGAAAATGCTTTTATTTTGAAAGCGCAACACAGCTTCTTGTCACCGGCCTCCTAAATGTGTTTGTTTTGCCCCGAACCAAGCCTTTAAGGTGGCGCGCAGGGTTGGGAGTTTAGGCATTCAGGCGGGAGTGCCCAATGGAGTGCTTTAACGCAGCGCTGCCTAGAAGGCTGCGTTGAGGGCACACAACACCAGTAGAACGCTACTCGGTTACTTTTTTCACACGTTAACCTGTTCTTTCTGTTAGTAAATGCTCTGCGCAAAAGCTCATTCACTTCCTACTTCATCCAAACCGACTTAAACAGCTCTCTGTGTATCGTATCGCTAATTTAAGCCTGTAAACAAACCTAGTGCTGAGTCCGCCTCTCTCATGCTGCTACTGCTGGCACATCAGAGGTTCACTGCTTCTGAACGTTACCCAGCATGCGCTCTCTAAAAGCCTTCTGTTCTATGGGCTCGGGCTGCCTACTGTAAATATGGGTTTTCAGGTCGATGCAAGGTGCGATTTTTAAAAAAAGAAAAGAAAAAAGGGTGACGTTTTTATTCATGAAACATTTGGAAACTAAACTTGCAAGAATTAAATCTCCCACACAGTAACATTCAAAGTATGATTCAGTGTTTCCCCCACGTTCACACAGCAGCGGCGCGCCACCGCTGCTATATTTTCTCCGCCGCTATTAAAATCCTCCTCCTCCTCATTATTATTCTACTTTTTTCTTTCTTTTTTTTTTTGGTACGTATGCCTAGCTCATTTTAGAAACGGGGCAATGCCTAACATAAACGCTGTCCATGCGTCGGAGGTGAATGTAACTTACTCGGCGGAAAACAGAAACTAACGGAGGGGATCGGCTTACTGTAGAGTCCCTTTAGTCGCGCTGTCAGTTTTCCGTCAGGGCTCTGTGTATCCGGGCTCGAGACATACAAACAGATCGCGGAACATTCACTAACGAAACAGTTAGTGGCTGAGCGAAGAATGTGGACTACTGTAGGCTACTGGTGCAAATTCCACAACTCATTACTTGTGTTACAGTTTTGTACAATATGTATTCATTTATATTTGGCTGCTCCACCAGTTAAGTTTCAGTTTCGTTTTTCATCTCCGTGTCGGACAGCTGTTCGCTCAGCTGATGGGCTCGAGCCTCACGGAGCAGACAGCGGGAGTCAGTCTAAAGTCAGCGATGATCACTCTCGCAAATCAAAAAGCTAAATTATAAAATAAAGCTATCTCTTCCTCCCTCTGTCTGTCTGTATAGGGCCTATATTTCTCTCTCCACTGCACACACACCTCTCCTCACTAGTTTTAAGGAAGCAGAAGGAGGATTATACCCTCATTTTGCACTTTTAAATATTAGAAGATTGCAGGCAGGTAAAATAGGCAAATCATTTTCTGTGTTGTGGCATTTTGTGTTTAAATATTCATTTCTATACAAAAATGTCAAAATCTGTAAGTAAAGACAAAAAAAGGCAAAGTTGCAACACCAATAATCCCATCTATCTGAATAGTAATTAGTGCATATTCTCCTCTCAAAGTGCACTAGATCAATGCATTAAAATGTAAAGGGACCCCCCTAGGACGTTCAGGGACCACGCCACCGCTGCTGAAAAAAATCCTGCGGGAAACACTGTGATTGCATATCATATATACTGATTGTTGTTTGTTTTTTTACATTGGATTTTTTTTCTTGTTATTTTACTACTTTTGTCTGGAAAATTCCTTAATATCAGTGTTTCTGCATAAGTGGATTTTCAATTCATAGATATGGTGATATTTCATCAAGTTCTGAGGTGTCTTTGTGAAGGGATTCAACAGGTGTTATGCAAATTATTCTGTATATTTGATCTATTTATTATTTTCAAAGCAAATTTGAAAATGTCATATTTTTGCTTTCCATGGAAGGTGGCAGATGGTTGTTATACTGATGTGGAAAGCTTCTGGTAGTAGTGCTATCATGGTAACCCCCCCCCCCCCCCCCCCCAGCTGTGCCAAAAAGCAGGTGCAGAGATCTTGCATGGGCAAAAAATGTCCGCTCGCGCGCTCAGCGCGCACTCGCTTGTGTCCCCCCCAATGTTAAACTCGTTCCTACGCCCCTGGTTAACTATAAGAAGATACAACCAGCTTAACGTGACCACCCAAATGTTATGTGGTTTGCCGAAAATCACGTAAATAAAAAAATAAGAAGCCGGCTGTGTGTTCACTTGCTCGGCGATAGTGTATTATAGAACAATTAGAGGCGTACGCAGCGTAGAATCATCTTTAAATATTTTATATAATTTATTCTTCTTATTTTTCCTTAATCTAATTTTGACGATTTTTAGAAAAATGTGTTGGTATGTATGTGCTAAGGGAGCATATTTTAATAAAACCTGTGAACCTTACCTTTTAAATGTATTTTATTTCATGTTTCTATGTGCTACACAGGCTTAGATATTTAGGCTTTGGTAGACGTTGACAATTTGTAGTATTTTTTTCAGAAAACCCTCAGGATATAAGGACATGTATCATAAATTGCCATAGTCATCAATGGGTTAACCTAATAATTGACTGATTTTCTGCCTTTCTTTATTACCTTTCAGGGGAGTTTTCGGCTTTTAAGTAAGTGCTGCAGATCCCACCGGTCCATCATGGTCACTCGGAGGTCTCGTGTCCATGCGGTGGATTCATTAATTAATGAAGAAACTGAACAAATTGTCTCGAAGAATGTGCTTTTTTCCTCCTCTGTTAACCTGAAGAATGCACCCTCACTGCAGTCCTTCCAACAAACAGCTGTGCAGCAGCAAGACAGCCACATCCACAGTCAAAACTGATTTGGGGAAAATATAAACACTTAAAGAAAGAACCTTAAATGAAAGAAAAGGAAAGAACAAAAACCCAAAACAGAAATGTCCATACCAAAATAGTTTTAAGGAGGAGATGGCAAACTGCACAAATGGACCTGCCATGGAGGTAATAGAGATTAAGGCAAAGGGAAAGAGAGATGGAGGTGAAAGGTCAGCAGATGTCACTCCTCTTTCCTGTTGAGCGAAGGAGGTCTGCTATGTATTCGCCTGGCTCTGGTCTGCACTGTGAGGATGGAGAGGTGGAGATGGAATGCCAGGCGTTGGCCCCATTCGGCAGGGATTAACCCACAGGGAAGATGACATGAAAGATAGATTAATTTTGAATTTGTTTCTCATGTTCTAGACTTCAGCTAGCAAATGCTAGGAATTCTGAGCATGTTTGGCATTAGCTTCTTTTGCAGCACACTGCAAACATATGCATTGTATTATTTTCTTCTTTTTTGCCACTAACAAATCTGACTCGTTGTGAAATGGCCACAGCCATTAATCTTCTGAATAATTTACTTCTAACTTTTCAAAAGAACATCAAAGAAGTGTTTCTTTCTATAGGTTTATGTTGGAAAAGTCCAGAGCCTGCACCGTACAGCTAACAGCAGCTGTTCCTTGAAAGGAATACTCAATTTAGTCTGATGAAAGCTACACGAGGGCTTTCTCATTCGCTGCCCCCAGCATTTACACTGAACTAAAGAGGGTGCACTACTTTTGGCTCCTCTAAGCTTCCAAGGTTGTTACACAGCATTTTTGCAACAGAGCTTTTCCAGGTGCATGTCATGTCATTGTTTAGTTTTTTTTCTTTAATGTTGCACTCAGCTTCAAATGGGGACCTAACTAACTGACTAATGGGCTTCAGCATTACTTGCTGAAAGCACTGGTGACTCTTCTGTTAGTCTTGAAAAAGGCGAAAAATATTCTTTCAATCACACTTTTACATTCTCTTACATAGGCACCCATACTTTTTTCATTCCTGTCTGTGTGTGTGTGTTATATTATATTATAGTTTCCGGTTGTTTTTTTGTGATCGTCAACATTTGCCTTTTTTCTGTACAGGCAGGCCTGCAGATATTATATTTATGTGATTTTAGTTTTTTTATGGATTCATTTTCCAATCCGCTTTATTTAAAGCTATCAGTCTTTTCTTATTGCTTGTTTAGGTCTTTGTGACTTGTGTACTTGCACTTTTAGCGATTGATCGAAGCAAACGAGCAACTTGCCTTTTTTTATGTAGAATAAAATGTGTCATACAGAGCTCATGCCCATCTGCACTGGCTTAACTGTGAATATTTTAGTTTGATAAAGCCTCCAGTGGCTGAGTGACTGAGACTGCCGGCCCGATAAATGGATGTTGTGGTTGGGCATACAGTTCAAGCGTCTATCCAAACACTGACACACCGGTTCTTCACATTCATCAAACATCATGTATGTATGTATGTATGTATGTATTTATGTATGTATGTATGTATGTATGTATGTATATCCTTAGGTCAGCGCCTCATAACTGAAACGAAAATGCCATTCAAACAGTTACAAAACGTTAAATAGAAGTTTCTCTGGACTGAATACACAAGTATGAAATGTCATATTATTCAGGTTTACACAAAAGCATGCCCCAAAGTGTAATTCATTTTCAAAGGCGGCCTACCCCAAATCTGTGTGTAGCCTCATGTTTACCGGTGAAATCATTAATGCCTGTTTGCTGTTGGCTTGTCTTTTGTCCCTGAGGATGTGGCTTTGTAGATACAGGTGCACTTTATTTGGCCTTGCAGCATGCCACATTTTGCATAGCAGGAGGGCTAGGGGACTTTTAAAGGATAATTCCAGGTTTATTACATATTGGATTTATTTTCAAAATTGTTGTCAGTTTATTACAGATTAAGCAACATGGTAGTGTTGTAGCTTTTTATTTTTAAAGCTTGCAATACCATTCTAACGAGTACAATTGTATATTAAATGTGAAAAGGATGTGTTCTAATTTAACATGTCGGTACTCCACCACTGGTTGTTAGTGAAATGCACTCTACCTGGTCATTGGAAAACTAGGCTAGTGTTTACTTTTCCCACTTGATTTTGAGAAAACTAAAGAAACACCACAGCCGTAGAATTTTGTCATGATGATGGTATAGAGTATGATGGGGTAGAAAAATGAGCAGGAATTAAAAACAAAAGGCACAATGATTTCCCAGAATGTCTATTGTAAACAACCAGTAAGCAACTAGCTAGAAAAAAATAAATGGATATTCTTCAAGGGATTTGGAGACCAATCCAGAGTTAATAGAAGTGAATAATGAATTAAACATTCATCTGGTGGTGTCATTTCAACCACAACTTGACTGAATGGTAATGTTGGCTTGTGTTTCTTGGATGTTTAAATAGATGATTGTTGCTTAAATGTTTATGAAGTTGATACAGGGAACACATCCAGAAGTTAAAGAGCAACTGTTATGATGCATTATTTTAAAACTATTGATATTGATGATTACCGTTTTAAGTAATAATTCTATCGTCTAAAATTGACATTGTTTAGGCAGTACTGTTTACCATTGTCTGCATTTTTTGACCCACCAAAATAGTTGTCTATTTAAGCGGGTCTAAGCGACACATGCAACACGTTTGAACACAAACTGATATCCACGAGCTGGTATCACATGGCACTAAAGACCAGTCATTAGTGGTTCACCTGGTTTTAAGGGAAAGAGCTCCTCAGAGTTTGGTCTGCACCACTTTACCATTATTTGTCCATTGTCTATATGTGACTTGCATATACAATACAGTATGAAGAGACAATGTAGGCTTTAAAACTAGACCTTGCATAATGCTCAGTCATGTTACCACACTAATGTGGTGGAAGGTCCTCTGTCCACCGGTTCTCAAAACATCTGAACAAAGTTGAGCTGACATGTTACTGATCTCTTTCCAGAAGAGATTCCAACTGGTTTTAGCCCTGAGTAAGTTGATTTTACAATGTCCAACATATTATGGATCTACACTGCATAGTGAACCATTTTAATTGGAATTGCTTTCTGTGAAGGAATTTTCATTCTTAAGGATAGTTAATATTAATTAATAATACATGTATTGCCTGTCAAACTCTTTAGACAATAGTTCAGCTTTGTGGCCTGTTAGGATACACTGTGAGGTCAGCTGTATAGTCATCTCCCTACACTCTTAGGTTATTATGTGTTACTGTGTTCAGCTCAGACCCAAAACATTGGCAAGCCTGGCCCCCACGCCATGAGATAGCACAAGGTAAAAACACTACTCTGTCAGAACTGAATGGCAAGACACTATGCTGCTGTCCTGTTCTCCTCCATCGAACTTCAATAAGTTATTTTTTAATAATTCATTCCAGTCTCCTGAAATTTCCTTCCACCTGAGTGGCCCACTGAAGCATTTATACCACAGTTTCTTCCAAGGCAATTATCTCTATGGACAGTGTGTTATGTGGATTATCTAGATTAAGACTGGATGATAATCTGAATTGAACCATATTCCACAATTGTGAATAAATAAGTGTCTCAAGTTTACTTAGGTGGAGGAAAACACCTCAGAGAGATCTGCACATAAAACCAAACTGTCTGCATGGATGTTGATCACAATCCCAACTCAGGGCCGATTTAAATGCTCGTTCTTGAGTTTTTGACTATCATGTAGTCTGCAGCGTGTTGAATTAACATGGAAGTGTATATGTTAAACTTTCAATTATTCTGGGCATTCCAAATACATTTTGTCCATATAACCCTACATTTTGAGCATGGCTTTTCATTCTTGACCTTGGATTCAGCTATTGACATGACAATCTCAACTGAAGGTTAACAGACCTGCAGCCTTAGAGAATAATAAAAGTTTAAACATCAAGACACATAATGCTGCCCAGAGCAAGCAATGAAGTAGACCTTGAATAAATTGTTTGGTCAAAAAAAAAATCCCAGGTCAAAGATGATATGAGACCTTGCTAGAAGTAGCACTTTGCTTTAATCCTCTTCTGTGGGCATCAGTATTCTCCTTCAGGAAGCTGATGTTAGGGGCAGTATGCTGTACAGGGATCTCTTGATGTACATTTACATAATGTCAAGTTAAGTTGACACTGATCTCAACACACATCCTCTACCCCTCTTTGTCATTCAAAACTTTATGTTCAACCTTTCTCTATTTTCAATTTCTAGCCTGCACTGTAAACCCAACAATTATTTCAACTGAGAACTATCATGAAAAACTTCAGATTTGTTTGTTTGTGTTTTTGTTGTTCACCTGTAAATAGTTGTACAAAGCAAATACTGTCAGTTTGCTAGGAGGCATGGAGATAAAAATGTAACAAATTATAAAATGTCCAAAAAAAGCTACATTTTGAAAGACACACGTCTGAGAAAAAAGGTTGAGTGTAAAAATATTTAAGGCTGTATCATAGGGGGAAAGAGCTTAATGTATTTGTTGTGAATATGAAAAACTGATATATTAAAGAAGTGCATGAAAACTGTTGTTTGTCTCAAGTGTAATTTGTACGGTGCATTTGTGGTGAATCTCCAGTTGGATATATTGTATGTCCAGATGGGGGCACCATCTAACATTGTAATGTCCTCAGAAACTACTGTAAGCAGCACACAACTAAAATACAGTCAACATACTTTATTCTGCAATTGTAGAGACCTTCAAAAATATAAGCACAACTTATTGTTCAATAAACAATGACCATATTATAATGCTGAATTTCATCAACCCCTTTTGTTCCACACACTTTTCTGAGGTAATAGTGTACAAACGATATGTTTTTTGGCGTGACCTTCAAGGAAACACATCTGGCAGTTTCTGTTTAATCATAACCATGACAATGTGCTGCAAGATGGAAAACACATTCAATAATTCTGAAAATAGATAAATATCTTAATAGAATAATGTCAACTACAAGTTGTAGTGCAATAGGGCAATGTGCAATACAACCAGATGCAATCCTGGGGCGATGTCTCGAACGTAGGTCTACCCAGTGGCGTTTCTAGGTGTAAAAAACAGGTGGGACTCACAACTAAGAGGGGTGTCTGGGGGTCCAGTGACAACACAGCATCAGACAAACTTAGTTAAGCCTCCTTCACGCAGCCTTTCCCTTGAAGGGAACATTTGTGACTTTATGGTCACCGAGTGGACTCAATGCAAAAAATATACGCTTGGCTACTTGTCTAATGTCAGCACATCTGGTGAAGTCCTACAATAATAAGTTAATGACAAAAACCAAACTTCATAGTGATAAAATACAGCAAAAACTGACACAGGTCTCAGTTTACTCTGCAGAGTTATGGAATCACTATATGACAGCAGCTGATGACGCGCAGCTCCACACTCTGTCTCTCATACACATCACAGACAATCTGTGCTTCTTTGTACTTCTTAATTTTCTGACGACAAAACAGCTCAATAATTCATAATAAAAATAAGAGGCTTTATTTAAACGCTTCTATGCGCAGGTTGTGGTTATATTAAAGGGGACATATTATGCTAAATCTCGGTTGTGTATTTCCAAAGTCTACTAGAAAAGGTTTTCATGGTTTATTGTTCAAAAAACCTGTTAGTTTTCTACCATTGCCCATTTCTTCATCGCCTTTTCCAGCCTTTTCTGCTCTCTATCTCAAAAGGTTGGTTTTGACATCTACCCCCCTACGCAAAAATCCTAGTCTGCTCTGACTGGTCAGATCTACGTGGGCGTGCACACGCCCATTTACTCTATACCTACCTACCTACATGGACACGCCCAGCTGTCAGTTTTGTTTACTTTTGGCCAATGCAGCATGGAGACCAATTTAAACATGTTTAGCTTCATTTCTACCACAAATAACGGCACACTAACCAGTTCTAAACTAAAAGATGTACAACTCAACCTGTTCAGACAGGGGTCTGAGCTGAAAACTGAAAATGGCATCAAGATTTCTGATTTCCCTGACATTATCCTCAGGTAAATACCGTTTAATTATGTCACAGTCAATAACAGAATATGAGCTAAGTATTTATGCATAAACTCTCTAAACTTAACATACACCCTGTTTTAAGTCTGTCTTTACAGGTCTGTGGAATGATCTACAGCCCAGTGGAGTGAAAAAGCTTTGGTTGTGAACCGATACTGAGTTGACATGTAAAAATGTACAGTAACCATAATGGAAAAGAATGTAGCCTGAATCATGTCAAGATTCACTGGAATGGCATTATCTTTTGTAAAATGTATGGTTGAAATAATTATGCTTTAGGTTTGTCAGAGCTGCAAATGATCTGACACCATTTCAATATCTAGTAGATAATGTATCCCTGCGTTCCAATACCCATTCAACAGGCCCTCGTTCACTTGCCCTAGGCACTTGCCCTCGAGGGAATCCCCGCCGCCATCTTAAGTGTCGTTCCAATTGTCTGGAAACTGAAGTGAACTTCGTGAGATAGACCCTTGGAGGGCTGAGTGATCAAGTGAACATCCATGGTCACTTCGAGGTGGGTATCACCCACAGTGCATTGCAGTTTGTCTTCTTCTTCTTCTCCTTTTATTTTCCGGTAGACTGTATGCTTTTAGTGACATCGCGGCCACCCGCAGGACAAATATATATACACATATTCCAAAACGCCTCAATTAGGCTATCCTATTTCAATAGGAACAATCCAGTATTGCAGTGTATACATATTGCTGCCATAACACAGATGGCTGCCAATTATTGGACTATTTAAAACAAATGTTTTTGGTTGAAACTATAAATAAGAAAATATGTCGGAGCAAACAATTTACATGTGTAAGTAACATTATCTTGATAATCTGAGTTACCGTGTCGAAATTAAATGTTTGTTATGCTATGGAAATGGCTTTGTGCAATATAGACTACCTTTGCAGAATGTTACAATTCTGTATTATTTGCATTCAGAACTACCTATGTAACTGACGGTCCATTGAGACTACAAGGGCAAGTGAGCAAGTGGGTTCAATTTAAATCCCCCGCTCCTCCCCCGCCCAGTCTCCCTCCGCACTCCAAGTTCCCTCCGTGCGACGTATGCTGTTACGTCATACCAAGGGCTGAGGGTAAATGAACGAGGGGAAGTGTAACTACTAATGGAACGCAGGGAAGCATTTGTATTGTGATCACTCATTCATAATAAAGTTTTATTGATAAAAAATGGAATGTGTTGCTTACCGTCACTGTTTGCTACCTGTAGTAAAGGATTACTTGAAACTCACATTTTCATTGTCAGGATGTTGGACTAAATTTCTGACCGCATAGACTTATACATTTTTCATTTCACCCCTTTATCTCGCTGAAGATTTTCTCTGATAAAACAGTATCATTACATTTTAAAAAGACCAAAAACATCCTTAAAAATAAAGCAGTTTATTCATAGCCAGTGGAATGAAAATATAAAGTGTACATATCAAACAGAAGCAAAGGCATAACTTTTATGTAACTGTCCAGTTGTTGTTGGGCCCTGAAGAAGACCACCTGTGCCACCCAGTGAACACATCCTCCTCTGATGGAACGGATAGTGTGACGGTCTTGGTGGCTCCGTCCGGCTCCATCAGGTCACTCAGACACCTGTAAAACATGGCACATTCAATGTTACATCATGTAGCCTAGCTGACATGTATAGGCCTACATCATACATCTGTTATGGCAAAGCTACAATCTGACGAAAATATGGTTGCGTTCCGAATCGCATACTCTTTCTTTTTTCTATTCTACATACTACATCCGACGATAAAAATAATCTAGTTAGGATGCAGTAGGTATACTATTGGGACATACTTTACTCTATTATTTCATCATAACATTGCGCCTTGATCTTGCCTCTTGCTTTGATATCCGTCGCATCCCCGTTTGTTTTCATATGGAGGCTTCGTCGATGTGACGTCACTTCACGTGCACACTGGATTGTTGGTCAGAATCGCCCAAATAGGATGCAGTTTTCAACCAGGCCCCCAGGACTGTGCCTTCTCCGAGCAGACAGCATGGACATGTGGCCAAACCATTGGTACTGCATGCTATGAATGGGGCTGGGGGGTGGAGCTTATTTTCATGAGGTCCGTAGGCAGATTTCCCTGTCCACACAGTACAAGCGGCGAACAAGATTGTGTCTGCAAAAATTTTCTGAATATCAAACATAGGCTCATTTTTATCATTAGACCATATACTATTAAAACTGAAGTTTTTTCATTTCAAAACGCCACCTCAAGCGTTTTATTAGCCCAACGGCTTTTAACGGCTTTCAGTTGGTTTTCGAGGGAGGAGGAGGGGTGGGCAGCCGTGGGCAGCTGAACAGAGTCGTAGTGAAACAAATGTTTCGGTTTTTGGCCCGGTCTCCGAGAGGGCTCAGTGCTTTCTTTATAGGCTATAGGTCCATGCTCAGTGCCAGGTGCACGGCTCCATTAACTTCTCGTGTCTGAGGTTTTTCCTTTAAGGACGTTGATAGTTTTTAGGCATTTTGGTGACTTTTTAACACTTATAGTCGCCGAGGGATTTGTAGGACTGGTTCAGCTGTTTGACGTGTGCGCTCAATAACTCTCACGTCCCTCTGCTTGCGATCATTGCAATTCACCATTTATTGATCCATTTGTTCAAAAGATCCAAAGAGAAAGAATGGGTGCATTACGGGATCATGTTCAAAAACTAGTTTCTCATCCAGCCTCACAATCACCTCCAGCTGTGTTGATGAGCTCTAATAATCTCTTGTGGGTGCCATATGCCATTTACGCTATCCATGGTGAAACACCAAAACACACATATCATTGAAATGCCTATAACAGGTACGGACGTATTGATTACCTGAATGATTATGGGAGACTTATGTCATTTTTATAAAATTGTTTGTGTAATATAACCATTTCAGTTGCGTTGGTTTTTAATTTGCAGTTGCTTGTTAAGTTATGTACGACAATGTTGGTGTATTATAATTCATTATGTTGGTAGGCTACTCCAACTTCGTTGCTGTTCAATATGTAACCATTTATCTAAATTATTGATTGCATTTTTCGTTAATAGTTAAATGGAAGGAATCCGTTTCTTAAGCAATAACATTGATTGATAACAATAACATGATAACAGCAATAACATCCGTAGAACTGTATTTATTCTATGATGTAGGCCTAATATGTTGTTGGTGTTATTTGGAGCAACCGTGTTAATTAATATTAATGAAGTTCTCATATCAATAAAGTTCTATCTCTTTAATTGAACTGCCTGTATGTCCCTTGATTAAAAAAAGTAAATAAGGTATAACAGTGTGTACGTTGGTTATCACATATCATGAAATGGTGTCCAAGTGTGTAAGAAAAAGGATTTGAACAAAAAGTGTTACAATAAAAAAGCTTTTATTCATATAACACAAAAAAAATCCCCAACCCCCAACTTCAACAAAACATTTCTCTGGTTTTTTTTTTTTTACTTTTGGGGGACAGCTACAAAGGCCATGGAGAGGAGAGAGCAATTGAGTTTGGATGGGGCGGAAGAGTGGAAAGGGGGGAAACGAAAATACAAAGAAGAAGTAGGGAAAGGAATGAGAGGAAGAACAGGGAAATTAATGAACAGTGTGATAAACACAAATGATTACCAATCGTTTTAATTACTGAATTATCAAATGTGCAAAAAAGAGCATCACCGAATAAATATTAAAGACCTGGATTATATTCTACTAACAGATGTAAACTCCGTTGAAATTACAATTCAGAGTGGGTGAAGGCTGAACGTATTGGCCCAGAAAGTGTCAGTTTCACCCACTCTGGATTATCTCTTCAAGAGACTGCGAAATGGTTTTTAAGAAAATAAGTAAACGTATAAAGCTCACTTAAGCATTTGTTTGTTTGATTTCAATAGTTAACTTAAGCACCATGGACCTATAAAGATGTAACACACGCTATCAAAACAGCGCTCGCCCACTAGTTTGGTGTAGATGGCTGGAGGAATCTCCGTTTAGAACTTATTCACCACTGTATTACTTTACAAAAACGGAGTGTAATTTAAAGATCACATATAGCGAATCATCGGGGGGTTAGTGACTTATACGACCATAGTCGGTAAGCAATACAACTGTGCTCGCTAAGACCTTTAGCTTACAATGCTAGATGCTACGGATGCTACAGAACGAGAATCATTCTACATCCGCTACCAGTCCGCTACGTCATGGGTACGCTTGCCGCCCTCTTTCTTGATAGGTCCATAATGCCGCTACGTCATGCGTCTGGACCATAGATAGTAAGGTCTGGACCTCATGGTATTTCCGCATTAATACTTCCTTGTGGCTTCCCTGCGCCAATGAGCAGCTTTCATAGGAATGAATGAGCGCCGTGTTTCAATCCGGTGTCCATTTCTTTATAGGTCCATGTTTTCAACACTAACAATCTTGGCCGCATGAAGTAGGACATCCGGGTACTTCTAACCATCCTAAATCTGGCCACAAGAATCGGGACATCCTAAATCTTTTTTCTACATACTATATAGTAGAAAGTATGCGATTCGGAACGCAACCTATATTTTTTCTTCCATTATAAAATAAGATAGGCTACTAATAAATTCAGTATAGCCCTTGCTCAAGAAGCAACAAGTTCTGAGTGATACTGTGTGCTGTTTTAAATATATCGGACAGGAAACAAACACCAGCAGAGGCAACTTGCAGTATTCCTGTCTATGTGTACATTACACTGGAGATGTAATAGGCCTACTGCTGCTTGTACCACAACTGCTTATAACTACACACTGTCCGCAGACTTATTGCGGTGTGTACTTTAGCTATACAATCAGACAGCTAGCAGGTAGCAGGATGAAGCTATTAAAAAAAATACTCTTCAGTTTCCAACACACCATACAGTTTCACCGTCTGTTTTTCACACAGGGGCTGTCATGGCAGGACTAACATGAGCTCACAAAAGAGCCAAAGAACAGTCACTGCCAAAGACTCACAGCTCTAACCGTTAGCATAGAGCTACCGGTAAAGCTAGCGTACACTAACGCTAACTAAACCCCGCGGCATTCTCTCATTTCAGTCGGTGTTGGCCAGGAGGGATAAAATAAAGCACATTACAGACATTGAACTAACAAACGGCCAGAATTATTTTTAAAATAGGACTACTTACATTTCGGACGGATGGTGTCTCTCAGTCTTCCTGGCACAGTCTCCTCCACCGTCCAGTAAAAGGGCTCACTAACAGATTGCAAACCTTGGCTGGACATAGCCTAACAAAAAATGAAGTAAATCCATTCAGCCCTAGTGTGCTTCTAGGCTGGGGTGTGATGGTAGCTTGAGGATGAGCTAACACTGCAGCTTGCTTCTACTCTGTTGTTGCATTAGCGAGTGGAGGCTCAGGTGTGTGTGGTTACCAACGAAGTTTTGGTCTCCAAAGACACTCATCATGAGGCGCATGAAACTCGCCGGGCTGTTGCACAGGCCTTGGGGTAGTCGGTTGAACTCATGGAGGCCTATTGGTGTGGTGAAGGCAGTAAACTTCTTGTCCTGTTCATGCAGGGGGACATTGTAGAACCCCGATGTCAAGTCCATGGCGCTGAATATGGCATTTCCCCCTAACGCAGCCAAACAGTCAGCTTGGTGGGGTACTGGATGGGCATCCTTCACTGTGCGTGCATTAAGCCACCGGTAGTCCACACAGATGCGTAGTTCTCCATTCTTTTTCCAAACCAGTACTAATGACGAAGCCCACTCACTTGACGACTTGCGTATGATGTTCTTCTCCTCCATCTCAGAGAGGACTTCTCTTAGTTTCTGGTATTGGCTTGGTGGGACACGGCGGTATGCTAGACGGAAGGGGCGCTCATCAGTCAGATGGATCCTGTGGACAAAGTCTTTGGCCAGGCCACAGTCCAGTTTGTCCTTAGAGAACACATCTTCATGCCTCTGTATGAGTTCCACGAGCTGACTCTTCCAATAAAGGGACACTTCACAAGAGTTGATGTCTATATTGTCCAATCCAAGACCAGCGAGCTTATCCTGAAGAGTGGGAGTTGCAGAGGTGTCAGGGACATGGTCAGTGTTTACCTTTACGCTTTGGCCTTGTGCTTTTAGCTCTGTGTTGGGGACATGGTCCACTCCAAGCTCAAAGTCTTCAAGTGCCACACATGGTGAAACGTCAGCTAGCTTCATGTTCCTCCTTAGTGTTACAGGCTTGTCACTTGGGTTCACGACCTTCACAGGAACCCACCTGTCTCCACTCATTGATGCCACAGTTCTTCCTACCATGATGTTCTTCCGGTTTGAGTGGGATTTTGACGGTTCCACCAGTATGGTACTTCCCTCCGAGATAGGAGCCTTTCCAGGAAGTTTTCCCCACACTATGTGTTCCTGTTTGGGCATCAGTGTCACAGCATTAGTAAGCTTCACCGTTCCAATGACATCTGGGATAATGTCGCCTTTCCATCTTGTTATGCCTGAGAGCATGCTCAAGAACTGTTCGATGCCTGGTTCACCAGTGGAGTCAGCTTTACTCATCACGCGCCAATAGCTGGGATCTTGCTTGAATTGGCGTAGCAGGTGTTTCAGCAAATTGGTGCCTACTATCATTTGGTCACGCTGGCCTGGCACGACTAATGTGGGCACGATTGCTTCTTGTCCATAGATTTTCAACTTTAACTGGTGAATGCATTTGGGCCGCACATGAACACCACCACAACCCACCAGAAAGATGTCTTCGCTGGACTGAGCACCCTCTGCCAGTAACCCTGCCTTGTGGAGCTCCTCTTCTGCTTCTTCACTCATTGTACAAGCCATTGAACCAGTGTCTAGCATTGCGCGCAGTGCAACTTGGTCATTCACCAGCATATCAGTGTAGAATAGATCATCTGCCTTCTCGAGCTTGTGTATATTCTGGAAAATCATGGTGCTGCCATTTGGTGCAGTCTTGCAGCTCTCTTCATATATTGAGTGTAGGTCTTCTTCAGTTTTGAGGGTCTGACATGACGCACTCACACTTTGCCCTCTGCAGTGTGAGCGACTTAGTTTCCCTGGTTGGGTGTGTGGTTCTCTACTTGGGTTTGGCGTGGTACGGCTCGTGTGCAATCTCTTCTTGCGTGGCCAGGTTCCAGGCACCCGAAACACCTCTTCTCTTTCATGCAGTGTTCACGTGTGGTGTGAGTTTTGTCACCACATACACGGCACGAAGTGGGGCGTGTCCACTGGGTTGGCTGTTGGACCGGTGAAGCTGCTCTGGCCAGAACGCCTTCCAGCATGCTAAGCACTCGTTCTAAGGCCCCTGCTTCTGAAGAGGTGACTGCACTCACCTTTGGCTGTGTAGGAGGTTCTTGAACTCCAGCTCTCATTGCGGTCAGCTCCTCAACTACAGGTTGACAGGTAGTGGCAACTGCTGTAACCATCTTGTACTTCTCCGCTTTAAAGGGCCTCTTCCTGGCCTGATGCTCCCTCTGATGCTCGTCTATAGCCTCTTGCACTTCCACCGCTGACCATTTGCTGATAGGTTTACACCCGAACACACTGGATAGTTCAGGGTTGTGGCAGTTCCTGATGAACATCATAGCAATTTGTGCTGACATGTTCTCCATCTTTTCTCCACTTTTCCGCAGATGCCGGTCAGCGTGCTCGGCTGCTGTATTGAGCCGGACCCAGTAGTCCACTGGGTTCTCATTTGCATCAGGCTGTGTAGAGTAGAAATCAGCCATCGGTAAGCTGGACATGGGAGAGTCACTGAAGTATCTTCTGAGTATGTCGTATACCACTTCAGGGTGTGTGTTGACATCAGCACTACTCTTCAGCCCCACTTTTACAATACTCTTAGCCCGTCCCAAAAGATGACTGAGGATTTCATCGGCCTGCTCTGGAGTTGGACAGTTCTTTTTATGCAGGTAAGTGTCCATCACATCTATCCACTCTTGTACTGTGTATTTGTCTGAGCCATCTCCTCTATACATCACTGGTTCCTTGACAGCTGCCTTTACCATGATGTTTAGTCGAGACATATCTACTGGGGAGGGCATGGGCTCGAGTGGAGGGGGAGTCAAGGGAGGTGGGCAACTGGGTGTGAGGGTAGGTGTTTGGTTGGCTAATAAGCGACTCACGACAGTGTCACCAATGTGGGTTCCTAGCTCCCCTAAAAGGTCACGTAGTTGTGCCAGAGTGTCATTATTAGCAGTGGGAGTGGTAAACATCTGCCTTTCTACAGGTGTATCATTATCTGTACTCTTAGGGCTGCTAATGCCTGGCTTCCTAGCTTCCTCTACATTCCCCGCTTGCATCCACCCTCTACCCCGCCCAAATGGTGTAAAATCCATTATATTTCAAACACAGACAATATGATGGAATACAACCGTGGAAATATAACGTTAAAAATAAATGTAACTGCACAGAGACACGTGTACATAGACACTGTATGTGTGGAGACGTAATGGTGAACTGTGGAAAAACACTGCCACAATAAAAAACAAAAACACTTCTTATCAAAGGTCTCAATGGTCAACGGATCCTTCCTGCTTGCTGTATGATACGCTTACTTGCCCACAGCGTAACCTCGGCGATCTGCAGCGGCTGATCTGAAGAATCCGGGTCACGGCACCATTTGTAACAGATCTTGTTCTGCGTTGTGTCTAGGTGAGTGAGGCACACACTGGAGTCGAGTTGAGTTGGTTTAATTCTTATTTGGGAGACAAAAAACACGGGCGTCACACACACTCCACAGAATCTCTCTCCACTCAGCTCCGAGCATCAGTGCTCACTGAAGCTGGACACACAGGTGCAACGCCAAAATTACTCCCCAGGGAAACAAAAGGGTATGCTATGGAAAATGACAATGTGGGACCTATTTACACTTAGAAACTATTTTGGGGAGTTCACAATGGAAAAAAGTGTGGATAATGACCAAAAATAAAATGAAAATAAAATAAAATTTAGCTCAGCTACATATATTTCACCGTTTTAAAAAAAAGCACAGGTAGCTTCCTATCCGTTGTGTTATTAAAAACGAGGCATTAATAGACTGCTGTGGTTAAGATAAATTAGTGGAGTATGAGCAAAAGCATTCTGTGTTGGTGTATGTAACATTAAGGCTGTACTAAGGGCATCTTGTCGCTTGAGCCCCTATCTCACTGGGCTGTGACAGTGTGCAACAAGTTGGAGACACAAAATTGCGACAAAATATGCAAATTAGCGTCAATTTTCACTTGCAGTCTCACTGAGTTGGTTCCTCACGACACGTTTGCGAATGTCCTGCCCAACACTTGCCAGGAGGTCGCATTTATGTCTTGCGAGTGAATAGTTAGTTAGTTAGTTAATTCTTTATTGTCCACGGTGTGGAGATTTGTCTTTGGTCTCATAAAAAACAACAAGCAGGACAACACAACAACAACAACAACAAAAAACAACAACAACAACATTTACACACAGACATCTTCAGGGCAAGAAGCAGGGCAGCAGCGGCAGTATACACATCAGCGGGACATGGTGTTCAGTACCCCAATCGCTTTAGGAGTGAAGGAATTTTTAAAAATGTTACGATTTGCCCTTGGCACTCTGTAACGTCTACCCGAGGGAAGGAGTTCAAACTCCCTATGGAGTGGATGGGACGGATCGTTTGCTATTTTAACAGCTTTTTTTTCCTCAGCACTTCCTCGTACATACAACTTAATTGTTTCTGTTTTGTCCCTATCATTTTTGAGGCAAGGTTTATTATTCTCTGTAGCTTGCTTCTTCCTTTACGTTTAGGTTACCATACCACATTGCCATATTAAAGGTTAAAATGCCCTCAATAAGGTTCTTATAAACTGTTTCCATAATGTGCTTGCTCACTCTGAATGAGTTGAGTTTGTGCAGTAGATGGAGACGTTGGTTACAGGTTTTAAAAATATAGTCTGTGTTTTCACTAAAATTTAGATTGCAATCAATAAATGTACCTAAATATTTGAAACTGTCTACTACCTCTACAACTTGTCCCCTAATTGTAAGGGGCTGCACATGGTCCTTTTCATGAAAAACAAGTTCCTGTGTTTTTGTGACATTCATCTCTAAGGAACTTGCATCACACCACTTCTGAAGAGATGCCACATATGCTCTATATGCTCCCTCTCCGACTGTGTCCCCCTTCTTTAATAAGGCAACCAGGGCCATATCGTCAGCATATTTAAACAATATCTCATTATATCTCCGTCTCATTTTTGTTTCAAATCAGTCGCAATTTAGTTTCATAAGTCGCCAACCCCTCGCAAAGTTGTCTCACATTGCTCGCACTTTCTGACTCGCGGAAACTAAATTGAGAAGGGTTTGCGACGCGTTGGAGACACATGCGACCCCCCTGAGACTATTTTTTTTTTTTCAAAGGTTTTTTTATTAAATCACAAAGTACTATCATGCAGCTGCAATACAATGGATTATTAATTTTTTCCCCCTTTTTCCCCTCCCGCACATACCCCACCCATATCCCACCCAATCACAAACAGTCCTGCATCAGAAACACAAACACACACAAGAAACAAAAAAAACAACCAATATGAAAAAAAAAAAAAAAAAATTACATATATATATATATATATATATATATTATTAAAAAAAAAAAAAAAAAAAAAAATTATATCAAATAAAAAGGGAGGGGGTAGCTACCCTCAACCATTGTGGTCGGCTTCTCATAGTAGTCCAGGAAGGGCGCCACATTCTATAAAATTTAGTCTCAGATTCATGGGCAGTGCAACATTTTCTCCAGATTCATACATGACAAATGTCTCTAAGCCAATGAGAGGGGAGGGAGGGGCGGGATCTTTCCATTTGAACAAGATAGCTCACGAGCAAGCAAAGAGATAAAGGCCAGTACCTTTAGCTTCACCAGGCAAGCCGAAGGGAGCTATGCCAAAAATAGCAGTAAAAGGGTTCGGCTCGTTTGATGTTGAAGTACTTCAGACATAGTTTGAAAACTGATGTCCAGAACCCACTCAAGGTGGGACATAGCCAGTACATGTGAAAGAGTGATGCCGGTGCGCTCTTACAGCTATCACAGGTCGGGTCTACATCGGGGAACATACGAGCTAGTTTAGTTTTAGATATGTGGATACGATGTACTACTTTAATTGCACAAGAGCGTGTCGGCGCACATGGAGGTAGAGTGTATCCGAACCAGGACTGAATCCCACATGTGATCTGTGAAGGCAGAACCTAGGTCCTGCTCCCACAGGGTTCTTATAGCTGCTAATGAGGGGCTATGCAACTCGAAATAAGGTTGAAAAACACAGAAATTGAGCCTTTTAATGTGGGGTTTACAGAAAAAACAAACGACATGATTGGCTGGCGGTTTGTGAGGGAATTGGGGAATTAACTTCTGCGTAAAATTCCTGATTTGCAGATATCGGAAAAAATTAGTCTTTTCTATACCAAAATTTGTTGTCAATTGAGAAAAACTAACAAATAGATCATTAATAAATAAATCACCGATACATTTTAAGCCTTTTTATCCATCTTGAACACTGGGGTAAAAAATTAGCTCATTGGACAAAAGAAAACCAAATTCTTCCTAAATCCATGAAGGGGCTAATCACAGACTACGTTGGGAATAGCAAGAGGAGTGGAAGAGGGTAAGACAACAATACGCGACTCCATTGTTACCCAGGCTGCGTCAAGGTGAAAGCCCCAATACATTAGAGAAGTTTAGTAATAGTATTGAAAATTAGGAGAGCCATTCCACGTTTGTTTGGGTCTTTGAAGAAAGTCCGTACCGAGGTGTTTACCTTCAAATGTAATTTATCATTAAAGAGTCAAGGGCTGAAAAAGGATTTGGGAAGAAAGATGGGGAGATGGAATAGATATAGGAACTTTGGGAGTAATGTCTTTTAATTGAATTTATTCTGCCTATGGAGAGAAGAGAGGGACCCTGATAATATTTGTGCTGTATATTTGGAAGTTATAAGTAGGTTTTTAAAATTTCTGAAAAAAAAAGTAACCAGATCTTCACCCTTTGAGTGGGAGTATATCAAGTTTAAGAGTTCTTTATTAATCGGAAAGAGTTCGCTCTTGCTCAGTTAGTTTATAAAAACGACTAAAGACCTCCAACAAGAGCCTCGTAAAGAGGAGGGCTTGGAAAAAAAAGTAAGTCTCCTATAATGATACCTTATGTTCAATTCCTCCTCTCCATATCCCCTGAATCTGTTTGTTACCAATGCAATACAAGTGGTTCGATTGCATAGAAAAGGAGCGGGCTCAAAGGAAACCTGCGGTCCCACGGTGGATCAAAACTACTTGAGTAACGGCTGTTTGTTAATACTGAGGCAGAAGGAAGCATATAATAATTTAACAAGAAGTGAAAACAGGACAAAAATTTTTCCAGGGTGAAAAAAATAATTCCATTCTACTCTGTAAATGTTTTTAGCATCCATAAAGGAGGATTTGATTCAGTATTTTGGGGGATATAAAATGTTCATTAGCTGCGGGTATTATAAAATAATTGGGTCCCTTTATAAAATTTGTAGGAGATATGATAGAGGGGAGAGCACTCCAATCTATGGGGAGAATTTTAGCAAGTATCTTCACATGTATTTAATAGTGAAATTGGTCGGTATGATGAAATCTAGAGGGTCTTTATCCTTTTTAAAATAAGGAAATACAGGTGGTAGAAGAAGGGGAAGTTTACTGAGTAAATGAGTCTGAGAGTATGAACATAAAAAAGGATAATTGGGGAAAATTTTTAAAAAGTAGATAAAACCATCTGGGCCAGGAGATTTGCTGATTGATAGATGTTATTGTGAATAATTTCTTTTGAGTAATAGGTGTCTCAAGGCTATGTCTCAGGTCCTGAGAAATGGAAGGATGTTCAGGCCACTGAAAAAGGTTTCCATATGGTCTATGTACAATCAGAACTGAGACTATTTTGAGACGGATTTGTCGCACACTTTTTTTGAACATGTTCAAAATTCATGCGACAGGACACATTAGTCAATTGTGTGCAAGCAAGCAATTGTAAGAAGTCTGTTAAACCATAAATGAACTAAGTTATGCCCCCCTAGGATGACATGATTTTATTAAGAAGAGTATGTGGGACTTCCTGTGGCAACTAGAATGGCAGCATAGAAAGGAGCTCCTGCATCGACATAAATAATACCCCGTAATTAAAGTTCTTAACACGGCTAAAGTGAGTTAAACTCAAAGAATGATGGGTGGGAGTAAAAAGAAAAAGGAGGGAGCAAGGTCTCAGTGTCAAACCGACCGAGAAACCCGAAACAACGGCAATGCTAGCAGTAGCGAAACTCGCAGTGAAAATGGCAACGACACGGAGGATGAGACTGCACCTGCCACACTCAGCTCCCTGAGGAGAGTGGTGAGTGAGGTGGTAGCCGCTGGAATGCGGGATCTAAAATCAGAAATTAAAAAAGAACTGTCGCAAGTAAGAACAAGCTTTAAAGAACACATGAAAATGCAACTGGACGAGCTGACAACCGAAATTAACCAACAAGTGAGTGCCGCTACCGGCAAAATAGAGGAGGTGGCGGAACGACTGGGAGAAATTGAGAAGAACATGACAAGGAAGGAGAAATGGGACATTGGCGTTAAAGACACTCTTATCCAACTGCTTGACAATCAAAAGTTTCTCCAGGAGAAGATAACGGATTTGGAAGGACGCTCACGGCGCAACAACATAAGGATTTATTGCATCCCCGAAAACGCAGAGGGCTCTTCTATGCTACGGTATGTGGAACATATGATTCTGACTGAACTGGGGGGCAACGTGGGCCTCCGGGGAGAGGGGAGTCTGGGAATCGAGAGAGCACACAGGTCGCTCGGCCCACAGCCACCTGCGGGCGCGCCTCCGCGCTCTACAGTGCTACTGTAACTACAGTTTAATATTAAGGAGAAAATCCTCCACGCTGCGTGGAAGAAACCCATCTGTGTTCAAGAAAAGCGAGTGTACTTTGACCACGATTACGCCGAGAATGTACAGCAGAGGAGGAAAGAGTACACTCCCATCAAAAAAGTGCTCAAAGAAAAAAGGATCCGCTTCCAAACTCCGCTGGCGAGGATGTGCGTGCACTTCAATTCAGGCACGGTCACGTACAGCAACGCGGAGGATGCCGCGGAGGATTTAAAGAGACGTGGACTCACAATGGGTCCGCTATCGTTAAGTAGATCCAAAGACATAACCGTGGAGACCATCACCAAACTTCTACCGTGGAGTACAGCAGGGACTCGGCGAGCAGGGAACGCGCATAACTATCAGGAGAGCTCACGCGAGAAGCTGAAGGTGTTTCAGAGGCCAGCCAGCCAGGATGCCATAATAATGGATGAGTAATTTTCTCCGCCCCTTCCTCATAGAGATATGTTAATCTATCGCCACCTTTAAATTAATGGTTCTTAAGCAATCAATACCTTAATTTAATGTTACAATAAGCTAAAGAAGCTACAGTGGAGGAAATAAGTATTTGATCCCTCACTGATTTTGTAAGTTTGCCCACTTACAATGAAATGAACGGTCTATAATGTTAATGCTAGGTTTAACAGTGATAGACAGAATATCAAAAGGAAAATCCAGAAAATCACATACAAAAAAGATAGAAATGATTTTGCATTTCATTGAGTGAAATAAGTATTTGATCCCCTATCAAAACATTGCTTAGTACTTGGTGGAGAAACCCTTGTTGGCAAGTACAGAGGTCAGACGTGTAGTTGAAGCCAGGTTTGCACACATCTCAGGAGGATTTTTTGACCACTCCGCTTTGCAGATCCTCTCCTAATCTTTAAGGTTTCGAGGCTGTCGCTTGAGCTTCAGTTCCCTTCACAGATCTATTGGATTAAGGTCCGGAGACTGGCTAGGCCACTCCATGACCTTAATGTGCTTCTTCTTGAGCCACTCCTTTGTTGCCTTTGCTGTATTTTAGGGTCATTGGCGCACTGGAAGACCCATCCACGACCCATTTTTACAGACCTGGCTGAGAGAAAAAGGTTGTCACCCAGTATTTCAGGGTACATGGCCCCATCCATAGTTCCCTCGATGCAGTGAAGTCCACCTGTCCCCTTAGAAGAGAAACACCTCCAAAGCATAATGCTTCAACCTCTATGCTTGACTGTGGGGATGGTGTTCTTGGGGTCATTGTCAGAATTCCTCTTCCTTCAAGCATGCCGAGTCACTATGATACCCAGTGGCGCAAAAAGTGGGTATGCACTATATGCGGCGCATAGGGGCGCCGCACTAGAGGGGCGCCAAGCGATCGGGGGAAAATTATTTGGAGTCGGCATTTTTCTCTATTTAACAGCGTTTGTGTAAATGATATGATCAATAACAGAAGCACGTCAGTGATAAGGCGGCCCCGCTCCTTCGCCTCCTCCTCCCCACACTATAGGCGCTCCAGTGGGCCCCCGCGCTGGAGCCTGAGCGCTTTCATTTGAATCGTGTTGTCATCTGATGACAGGGACCTAAAGTTGGAGAGGCAGAAAAGAAAGCTCTCGGGGGCACAAAACCGAAAACGGGAAGATTGATAAGGAGAAAGATTGAGTGTTTTATATGGCCGATTGTATTGATTACAAACTGATTATCGGCCGCGACTCGCGGATTGTCACTGCAGATCTACGTGTCACCTAAAGTTTTTGACTATATCTGTTTTCACAGTTTTTGAATGGTAGTGTAGTGATTAGCAGGTCAGCGCCCAAACAACACACTCACCTGTTTCCCACTATTATCATATTTTGCACCATTCCTGCGCACGACTGAGTTGTGAGAGAGAGAGAGAGAGAGAGAGAGAAAGGTCTCCTTACAGAGGCAATGTGCCAGACTCACAATTTCAGTTGATTGAAATGTATAAATAACTAAACATGAAAAGACTGAGGTTAAGTTTGTCACCAAATTCCCTTACAATAAACTATTACATACTCTCTCTCTCTCTCTCTCTCTCTCTCTCTCTCTCTCTCTCTCTCTCTCTCTCTCTCCTGTAATACTGTATGTGTAACTTACACACTATTCAAACCGATCCTGAATTGTAATGCTTTGGGGGATTCTGAATTGTGATGCTTTGTGGTGCCCCCCCCCCCTTCCTTAGCCTTGTACATCATACTTAGCATTGCACAACATACTTCAAACACTATACATGTACATAAGCCCTGCAGCTCACCCGCAGAAAACATTTCCTTAGAAACATTTTTTTTGTCGTTACACTCATAGCTCCAAAGAAAAACCTGCTGTTCTAGTTGGGCTTACCTGGGAATCTTATCTACTGTCTTATCAGGACCTTCAAATATCTCTTTATCATTCATCCAAGCGAATCCATCATCTTGTTCAGTGAATTGGAAACAGAAACTAAGACAAACTAAGACAAACTTAACCTCAACTTTTCATGTTTAGTTATTTATACATTTTAATCAAGTGAAATTGTGAGTCTGGCACATTGCCTCTGTAAGGAGACCTCTCTCTCTCTCACACTCACACACTCTCACACACTCTCACACACTCTCACACACACACTCACCTTTTTCATGTCTTATGAGTTTGCATGCCTGACACTAGTGAGGCCACACAAACCTAAATGCCCAGTATATAGTTTTATATCTGATGACCAACCTGTTATTCACTGTTCTTTACTTTTGGGAGAATCAGTGCAGGCAGACATGTCATGGTTGAGCCGATCACCTGCTCTAATATGCAACTTAAAATGGAAGTCTGTAATCGGGGGGGCGCGCCTGCTAAGTGTCTGCATACCCCCCAGAAAGTGGGTAGTTGCGCCCCTGATGATACCAAATAACTTTATTTTGCTCTAATCTGACCACATCACCTTCTCCCAAGCATTCTCTGAGTCGTTCAGGTGCTCACTGGCAAACTTCAGACGGTTCTGTACATGTCCCTTCTTGAGCAGGGGGACCTTACGGGCACTACAGGATTTCAGTCCATTATGGCATAGTGTGTTACCAATGGTTTTCTTGGTGACTGTGGTCCCAGCTGCCTTGGGATCATAAACAAGCTCCTCCTGTGTAGATCTGGGCTGATCCCTCACCTTTCTCATGATCATTGATACCCCACAAGGTGAGATCTTGCATGGAGCCCCAGACCGAGGGAGATTGATGGTCATTTTGTGTTTCTTTAATTTTCGAATAATCGCACCAACAGTTGTCTCCTTCTCACCCAGCTTCTCGCCAATGGTCTTGTAGTCTATTCCGGCCTTGTGCAGATCTACAACCGTGTCCCTGATGTCCTTAGACAGCTCTTTGGTCTTGCCCATGATGGAGATGTTGGAGTTTGATTTATTGACTCTGTGAACAGGTGTATTTTATACAGGTAACAAGTTGAGACAGGTGTTTTTTATACAGGAAACTAGTTGAGATTAGGAATCCTTTTTTAAAGCACAAGGACTTATCTGTGGGAGCCAGAATTATTTATGGTTGGTAGGGGATCAAATACTTATTTCACAATGAAATGCAAAATAATTTATATCTTTTTTTTAATGTGATTTTCTGGATTTACTTTTTGATATTCTGTCTATCACTGTTAAAATAAACCTAGCTTTAAAATTATAGACCGCTCATTTCTTTGTAAGTGGGCAAACTTACAAAATCGGTGAGGGATCAAACACCTATTTCCTCCACTGTATAAACATAAAGGCACAGTAAAGACTCATGTGGAACCTGTGACCTCCCTTAAATATAAGTTATTATAGCAATGGTTCGATGCAGCTGACCTTCATAATAGGCCACCACTTTTTTCAGTGTTTTTATTTTCTCATATTTTATTTCCTAAGTACTGCTGAGGGGCCCAACTTAGTGGCATTCCCCCCTCAACCTAAAGAGGTTTCAAGAGAAGCTCCCAACTGGAAGACCTGTTCTGTAAGTTTATCACATGTTCAGTGAATGTTATATATTGTGTTGTTTGTGTTGTGAGGGCTTTGACTGAATTCTTAAAGGTAAAAGAAAACATGTTTATGGTGACTGATGTGAATGCAGTATTATAATATACAGTCTTGGAATGTGAATGGCATAAACAATCCCATCAAAAGGAGTAAAATAGTTGCAAAGTTGAAAGGAGAAAAAATTAATATAGTTTTTCTGCAGAAAACGCATCTGTCTGCTATATAACATGAGACATTTAAGAAAATTGGATTTAGAAATACCTTTTTCTCCTCACACAGGACAGGAAAGAAAAGGGGAGTAGCCATTCTTATTCTGAATTCTGTTTGTTTTGAATTGATCGCAGAACATAAAGACAAAGAGGGTAGATTTGTTCTAGTCAAGGGAAAAATAGAGCAGGAAGAAGTTACTCTGTGTAACGTTTATGCACCCCCTTGTAGCAGCATCTCTTTCTTCAGGGAGGTATTTAACCTCATTGCTGCAGAAACATGTGGCACATGTATATGTGCAAGGGACTTTAATTTACTTCTTAATCCTAAATTAGACACAACAAATCGAGTGAGCAGAAAGAATCTCTTAGAAAAACAAATAAATAAAATTCTTCAAGACCTTGGACTAATTGATATTTGGAGATATTTACACAAACACGATAGTGATTTTACCTTTTACTCTGCAAGGCATAAAATATACTCTAGAATCGACTATATCTTCATGTTTAGCAGAGATTTCCATAAAGTGAAAGACTGCACAATTGGACAGAGAGATATTTCTGATCAATCAGGTTTAACTTTGAAATTTACTTTAGATAGACATCCTAAAACTACTTTATGGAGGCTGAATACTGGTTTATTAAATAGTAATTCATTTAAAACTGAAATGGCCAAGGAAGTAGAAACTTATTTAGAACATAATGATAATGGAGAAGTCAGTCCTGCAATTCTATGGGATGCAGCAAAAGCATTTCTTAGAGGAAAAATCACCGCTAAGTGTGCTAGGCTAAAAAAGATCAGAGATAAAAAGCTGTCAGACTTGCAGAATCAATTAAAAAATCTTGAGCAACTTCATACTACTAACAACGACCCCTCTTTACATGAGCAAATGAGGCCTGTTAAGCAGGAGATAGGCAACATTCATAGTGAGGAAATTGAAAAAAAAATTAAATTTTTGAAACAGCGATATTAGGGCCTAAAGCGTCTAAAATGGAGAATTAGAAAACAGCAAGCAGAAAACTCAATTCACAAAATTAGGGATCCTATCACAAATAAGGTAACTACTAAATTAGAGGAAATTCAGAGTGCATTTGAAAAATATTACAGATTACTATATACACTGCCAGACAAATCAGACAGACTTACAATTCAAACATTTCTCTCTTCTTTAGATCTCCCCTCAATACGTAAAAATCAAAACGAGGAGTTAATTTGTGAAATCTCAACTGAGGAAATAGATAATGGAATCTCAAATCTTAGAGCCAATAAATCACCAGGCTGTGACGGATTTCCTCCAGAGTGGTATAAGTGCATGAAAAAATTCTTGGTTCCTTTACTGAAGGCTTCTTTCAACTACACTCTCAGGGGTGGGGCTCTCCCGCCATCATGGAGCCAGGCATTTATTTCAGTAATACCAAAGGAGGGAAAAGACTAAATGGACTGCAAAGGGTATAGACCAATAAGTGTCTTAAACATAGACTATAAACTATACGCAACTATATTGGCTAAAAGATTAAACACAATAATGCCTTCCTTGATAGATGAGGACCAAACAGGTTTTATAAGTAATAGGCAAACACACGATAATATTAGAAGAGCCCTAAACATTATTAATCAAATTTCAAAAGGAACATCAAGCGCAGTCCTTCTCAGCCTTGATGCCGAGAAGGCATTTGATTCGGTAGGATGGGATTTCTTATTTCAAGTTATGGAAAGATTTGGTTTTAGTGATTAATTTATACAATGCATAAGAATGCTGTGCTCCTCCCCAACAGCGAGGATAAAAGTTAATGGGAGCCTTTCGAATCAAATAATGCTACAAAGAGGATGTAGGCAAGGTTGCCCATTAAGTCCACTACTTTTTAATTTTTTTATCGAGCCCCTTGCCCAGGCTATCAGAGAGGAGACTGCTCTAGAGGGTATAGATGTGGGAAGTGTAGAGAACAACATTTTTCTATATGCGGACGACGTCCTTGTAACAATTAAAAATCCTGAATCTGGTATCCCATTGCTTATGAACATCCTGGGAACATATGGGAAATATTATGGTTATACACTGAACATACAAAAAACCCAAGTCTTGACCTTTCATTTTACGCCCTCAAAGCAATTGATGGACAGGCACCAATTGGCACCAATCACAACTTAAATATCTTGGTGTCTCACTGACAAAAGACCTTTCACAATTATATGATGTTAATTATAAACAGATAAATAAGAAAATATATGATGATCTGGGCCGGTGGAGCATGCTCCCCCTCGACCTCAGCAGTAAAATTCGGACAATCAAAATGAATATTGGAATAAACAACCAAGGGTGAGATACTCAACATTACAACAGCCGGGGGAGAGGGGTGGCATGGCCCTGCCTTGTCTTAAGCCCAGTTCAGACCAAAGATTCGCCTTGCAACTGCTTGCGACGAGACGGTTTTAGAACATCGCGGGGGAGAAATCGCAGCAGTGTGAACTGCTCGTTGCAGCGTGTTGCAAGGCGTCGCAGAAGAATCAATATGTCAAATCGCAAGGTCCAGTTTTAGAACTTCTCAACTGTCTCGTCGCAAGGAGTTGCGAGTTGCAAGCAGTTGCAAGGCAAATCTTTGGTCTGAACTGGGCTTTAAAGATTACTATCTGTCAGCTCAGCTGAGGTATCTTGTATGTTGGTGTAACCCATCTTATGGATATTGAGCTATCTTTAATTGAAATACCTATCCAGTCAGTTCTGGGTTAAGCCCTGGCAGGTTTAATGATGTTCACCAGCTACATAATCATTGTACTAGTTTCTCTCTGAAAATGTGGTCAGATGTAAAGAAATATCAACTCTGTAGAGAAATTGGAGTGTTGAGCTGGCCTGCATTCCATCCACACTTCCCTCCAGCTTTACAGGACCATAGGTACAAACAATGGACTAAGCGAGGAATCACCTCCTTCTGTAGGATAATAAAGAACGGAAACCTAAAATCTTTTGAGGATTTGCATCAATCTTATGAGTTGGGTAAAGAAGATTTTTATCGTTACTTACAGATCCGCCACTTTTTTCTGAAAACAATAAAGAACCCCTAATTTAACTGAACCCTCGGAAATAATCAAAATTTTTATAGACGCTTATGATTCCAAAAGTACCAAAGGTATCACTGGAAAACTATACAAAAGCTTTACTTTATTGAATAAAAACTCTACAGATTATATTAGACAGCGCTAGGAAAAAGAAGCTAATATAGTAATTCCAGAAGAAACGTGGCTTCAAATTTGGAAAAATCAATCCACTTCCACAAACTCTTATTTCTGGCGAGATTTCTGTTGGAAGAATTTGATAAGATTTTTTATTACCCCTAACCAGACATCAAAATTTAGCGGTACACAGGTCTCCTGCTGGAGGGAGTGTGGTGGGATTTCTGCAGATTATGTTCATGTTTTTTGGTCTTGGCCTTGTATTATACCTTTTTGGAGGGAAGTGAGAAAGTTAATTGTGGAGACTCTGGACATAATATTTGACTTTTCTTTTAACTGTTTATGTCTTGGAGAACTCCCTGAAGGTCTCAGTAAAGGAGACACATACCTCCTGAAGATTTTCATGGTTGCAAGTGTAGTATATTTTCGGGGGTCCATCATAAAAGGTGTTAGTTTGAGAAATAGAATGAATCTGCTGAGTCAGGATG
Source organism: Hyperoplus lanceolatus (assembly GCA_026929865.2). NCBI lineage: Eukaryota > Metazoa > Chordata > Actinopteri > Uranoscopiformes > Ammodytidae > Hyperoplus > Hyperoplus lanceolatus. The sequence goes on along the minus strand of CM049416.1, from coordinate 275,309 downwards.
GGTTGAGGTGGATAAAGTATTTTATTAGGATAAAATAACCCAGCGCCTGTGTCAGACCAGGCTGGTCATGCCCGGTTAGCCAATTTCATTATCCCAACCTTCCCTCTGTCCGTGTGTGCTTCTTTTTAACCCCAAAATGTGATGGCCTGATTGGTCCGTTTCCCTCGCTAAGATCTGCCCTTAATCAGTCTGAACTATCTGGAACACTGCCTACTTTCTTACAGCATCATCTTCTGGCCTACAAGGCATGTCGCCCAGATGTCTGCCCATGTGCTTTTGCAGCAACACTGGTGGACAGTTGTCCCATAAATTAGCTTTAGTTCTACACAAGTTTATTTCTTTCAAAGGTTTTTTTATTCGTCAAAAGATTTGCGAAGCAAATACAGTACAATGATTGAGTTTTTCCCCTTTTTTCTTCCCCCGAACACACCCCGCCCATATCCCATCCCCACACACAACCACAAACAATCCTGCATCAAAAAAAAAATCAGCACAACAAAAAAAAAATAAAAAGAAAAACAATACACAATGTTAAAAAAATTACATAAACGAAATACACGCTACAAGAAACAAAAATAAACAATTGATATGAAAAAAAACAAAAAAACATAAAGAAATAAAATTAAATCAGATAAAAGAGGGGAGGGGGTAGCTACTCTTGTATTGTTGTTGTTGTTTTTTTTAAATAATTTAGGAAGGGGCGCCAAATTCTGTCAAATTTATTCTCGGATCCCTGGGTAGCAGGGCTGTACAGTGCGACAGTTTTGATCGCATTTGCTACTGAAATTGATCACGTGCGATGATGAATACAAGTCCAGTCGCACCAGTGCTAATGAGCAGATGCTGTCTGTTTGAGACACAGAGGAGCTATGCACAATACTGCTTAGAGGGCTCTACATTAACACTCTCCAAATGCGGGTGAATGTAGTCTTAGGCGAGTAAGTTATTAAGTCTACCCTCCACTTTGGCTGGTGAAAGATGTGTGCTCGGGATCTGTGCTTGTGCGGCGATTATAGCGTCTAACTTCACCAACGGTTAAAAACAGGAAGGAGACGGCTCTCTTTACATTAACGCAGTCAAGTTACTGCGTGTGCAAACAGAACATTTCCTGTGCGCCTTCACAATAAAAGTCGGTTACTAGCCAAATGCGAGTTGACTCTTATTTTGAAGCAGGTAAGAACAGGAAGTTAGCGCTTCACAGCCCTGCAGTCAACCATGGACCTATAAAGAAAGCAGTCAACAGCAGTAACTATCTATGATTTAAACAAAGATTGACGCAACCTATTTAACTTGGCCTAAATTGTATAACTATGTTTACTAATTTATTTAATAGGCTATATGTTCAATGTTTTAAAGTATGGTTTTCATTAAAAGAATGAAATGTTCTAAAAATGTTTGTTATTATTAGCCTAATATAATAATGATATGTTTATAAAAATATATAGGTATAGACATTATTATAGTTCTATGGGGGGGAAATAATTCTGAATCAGCAAAAATATTGTCATTGACAGGTTAGACTCTTTTGTCTAAATTGCAATCAGTGCACCCCTATTTATTTTTCTACAATTATTACTGCACACTAGGATATCATATTCATTGAGAATCTCAAATGAGACCAAGATGACAGGCTCAAAGGTAATTAGAGCGAAATGCAAGGGTTAGGGTTATGCAAGTTTTCGATCATACTTTGTGTGCTACCAAATTTATTTTTGTGCTACTGAATTTTTTTGCTTGCTAGCACCAGTGTTACCACTTTAAAAAATAAGCGTACAGCCCTGCTGGGTAGTATAACGTATTTTCTCTAAATTCATACATGACATAATGTCTCTAATCCAATGTGAGTGGGAAGGAGGAGCAGGATCTTTCCACTTGAGTAAGATAACCCTACGAGCAAGTAATGAGGTGAAGGCCAGTACCTTCAGCTTCACTTTAGGCAAGCCCGGATTTGGAGCAATGCCAAAAATTGCAGTGTAAGGGTTCGGCTCAATTTGATGCTGAAGTACTTCAGAAATTGTTTGAAAAACTGATGTCCAGAACTCAGTCAAGGTGGTGTCGTGATCAGCTGGCTGCTGTGCGTTCCTCCTCTTCCTTCTGCCACTCCCACTCCTCCTGTCTGCCTCACACCTGGTCTGCATTACCAATTATCTCACCTACTTAACCTCTGGCTTCCCTGCTGTCGTCGCCAGATCGTACTACTCTCTACAGCGGTAATTATACGTGCCTGGCTCCAGTGTAACTTGCTACCTAGCTCTCTAGCCTCTTGTTGTTTTTTGTTCTCGTCCTAACCTATGTCTCCGCTGCCTGCAGTTACCCGGACCACTACCTCCAGCTTACCTACCTGCTTCTCCGCCCCGGCTTCCCCACTCACCACCTGCTGCCCCACCTCGTTAAATAAACCTTTTTTATCATATCATACTACTGCCTCTGTCAGCTCTTGGGTCCAGTACAAAATCGTAACGATCTGGCCAAGATGGACCCAGCGGACATCGGAAGCATTCGTGGAGCTCTCGCCGCCCAAGGCACTCAGGAACGGAGCACAGCCAAGCCCTCCGGGAAGCTATGGAGGCCTTTAAGAATCTCGCTACCCGAGTCACACAGATGGGTGACCAATTGGACTTACTGGTACCTTCCACCACAGCGCCTCCACTACCAGCGGCACCCCCGCCTGCTCTCACTTTCCCGTTACACCTGCCACGAGCTCGTGAGCCATTCATTCCTGCTCCTGAGCGCTATGCTGGGGATATGGGTACGTGCAGGGCTTTTTTGATCCAGTGTTCCTTAGTTTTTAGTCAGCAGCCCCTCACTTATCCTACTGAAAGAGCAAGGATCGCTTACATCATGGGGTTACTTAAGGGTAAGGCACTAGCGTGGGCTTCAGCAGTATGGGATAGTGAATAGTTAATGATAACTTTGACCTTTTTGTAGCGGAGATGAGGAAGGTTTTCGATCACCCAGTGGAGGGAGGGGACGCCGCCAAGCGGCTTATTTCTTTACGTCAGGGCTCCCGCAGTGTAGCTGAGTTCTCCGTCGAGTTCAGGACCTATGCAGCCAGGTCAGGCTGGAATGACAAGTCACTACGTGGGCTTTTCCTTTCTGGTCTCTGCGAATCTATCAAGGATGAGCTGGCTACTAGGGAGGAGGCGGGCACTCTCGATGAAATGATTTCCCTCTCTATCTCGGCCTACGCGAGCGGCGTAAGGAGAGGGCTGGCAGCTCCGGGTCCCCGACATTCGCTGCTTCCTGTTCTCCCCTCTTACCGAAGACTCCCCTCTCCGCCCCCGTGACACATGCTGTCACTGAAGAGGAACCCATGCAGCTGGGCCGCACACGTCTCACCCAGGCGGAGCGGCTTCATCGAATTAAGACCGGAGTGTGTCTGTACTGTGCGCTGCCCGGGCATCTCATCTCCACCTGTCCGTCACTGCCAAAAGACAGGGCTCGACAGTGAGGCTCGGGGCCCTGTTGAGCCACGCCCCCTCCGTCCCCGATTCTCACTGTTCTCGCTCACTGCTGGATGCCACTCTCCTGTTCCTCAGGCATTCCTTTCCTGTGTCAGCCCTGGTGGATTCTGGAGCGGATGAGAACTTAATTGATGCTGGCTTCGCGTCTCAGGTTGGCATTAAATTGGAACAATTACCCTTTCCCTTAGATGCTAACGCCTTAGACGGCCGTCACCTGGCCCTTATTACTCACCGTACTAAGCCCCTTGAGTTAATTGTTTCTGGTAATTACGACGAGATACTTCAGTTTTATGTCATCCTGTCTCCCCTCTCTCCCCTGGTGCTGGGGCACCCCTGGCTCAAGCTACACAATCCCCAATTTGACTGGTCTTCTGGCAAGGTGGTGAGTTGGAGCACTTTTTGTCATTCCACCTGCTTACAATCTGCCCTGTCTCCGGCAGTGGGAGATGTTCCCTTGCCCAAGAAACCTCCCGACCTCTCCTTGGTTCCCCAAATCTATCATGACCTGGGAGAGGTATTTAGTAAGTGTCGTGCGCTCACCCTGCCTCCTCATCGCCCCTATGACTGTGCCATTGATCTCCTCCCCGGCGCCCCTTTGCCCAGTAGTCGCCTTTATAACTTGTCCCGTCCGGAGAGGGAGGCCATGGAGAAGTACATTAAGGATTCTCTTTCGGCTGGCCTCATGAGACCCTCCTCTTCTCCTGTTGGTGCTGTTTTCTTTTTTGTGGCCAAAAAGGACAAGTCACTTCGACCATGCATTGATTTCAGGGGGCTTAATAACATTACTGTGAAGAACAAGTATGCTTTGCCCCTCATCAGTTCCGCATTCGAGCCACTGCAGGGCGCCACAGTCTTCTCCAAATTGGACCTACATAATGCCTATCATCTGGTGCGCATCCGTGAAGGCGATGAGTGGAAGATGGCCTTTAACACCCCCCTCGGCCATTTTGAGTATCTCGTCATGCCTTTCGGCCTAACTAATGCCCCTGCTGTGTTCCAGAACCTGGTTAACGACGTCCTCCGGGACTTTTTCAACCGCTCAGTTTTTGTCTATTTAGACGACATCCTGATTTTTTCCCGCAACCAGGAGGAACACATTCAGCATGTCCGGCAAGTTCTTCAACGGCTGTTGGAGAACAAACTTTATGTGAAGGCCGAGAAGTGTGAGTTCAGTGTCACCTCTGTATCCTTCCTGGGGTTCATCATTGGGAGCGGGCAAGTGAGGACCTGCCCCGAGAAGGTCATTGCGGTGACTGACTGGCCCATCCCCGATTCCCGCAAGAAGCTGCAGCAGTTTCTGGGGTTTGCCAATTTTTACCGGAGATTCATCCGGGATTACAGCAGGGTTGCAGCCCCTCTCACCCATCTCACCTCTCCTGCCCGCCCATTTGCCTGGACGCCTGAGGCGGACGCTGCCTTCTCTGGGCTTAAGAGGCTTTTCTCGTCGGCCCCCATTCTCACCCAACCGGACCCCTCCAGGCAGTTAGTTGTGGAGTTGGATGCGTCTGACACTGGGGTGGGGGCGGTGCTGTCCCAGCGCTCCGCCACGGATGAGAAGATGCACCCCTGCGCCTTTTTCTCTCGCTGGTTGGTTCCTGCTGAGCGGAACTACAATGGCCGCGTTTCCCAGAATCCCAAAGAGCCTCTTTGGGCAGAGTTCTTCTTTGGAGCGCACTTAAGAACGCTGTGAAAGAAGAATGCGTTTCCCAGATTCCTTCTTAGCGAAAGTAGTACTTTCACTAAGATGGAACTGTACGACGGAGCTGACCCACTCTTTCAACCTTCTTAGCGACCAAATCGTCAGTGATCATGCGGTAGGGAAATTTATTTCCTCCACTTTTCGAAATAATAAAACAAGCTCAATGCGGACCTGGCGCAATAAACATAAACTAATAGAGATTTTTTTTTTTTAATGAATTACAGGTTTACGTTTTCCACACACAAGAGTTTATAGTACTACACATAAAAAAACATCAACAACCCTGTGGCATTTCACAGATATCAAGGAAACAGATTGAATTGAATTCAGCTGAACCTCATGAGAGCGGATCCACCTGCTACTCTATATAAAGGCGTTGCCAAAGTCCGCGCGTGTGAGAAACCATGGCTGCAATACAGCAAATTCTCGCTGCCAACCAGCGGTCGCCGGGGAAGCCAGACGGTTTACATTAACGCTACGTGCGTCAGAACTCTCCCCACTGGACGTGCTGTCAGACGGGCGTCCAGGCAAAGTACCGGCTGCCCCGTGCGGAGATCCAACGACTAATAACTCTGGTGTCTCCACACATCCAGAGAGCAACCCGCGCAATTTGCCCTCAGCCGGAGGTGCAGCTCCTGGCTGCTCTGCGTTCGCAGTGGGGAGCTTCCTGGAGGTGGTGGGGGGCGGCACGGCCTCAGCAAGGCATCGGTGTCACGGAGTGTGGCAGCTGTGACACCAACTCCTGGCCATGCCCGGACCCATATCAAGATGGCCACCACACGGGACGAGGTCGCATGGTCCACCAAGGGTTCCACGCAGTGGTGGGCCCGGGTGATCGGTCTGGTAGATGGCACCCTTATTCCAATCCACAATCCCTCCCTGGTGGATCCGTGCTGGATTGGTCGCAAGCCTAGGGCCATAAACACGCAGGTGGTGGTGGATCACAATGGCCTCATCACTGACATCGTCGCCAGGTGCCAGGCACCACGACAGTTTCATGTGGGCCAACCAGCTGTGGGGCAGAAGGCTGGCAGAGGGTGTTTGGGGGGCATCACCTAGGGGACAGTGGCACCCTCTCCGGAGTTACCTCGTCACGCGGTAACCAACCCAGCAACACCACAGGAGGAGAGATTCAATGAGGCCCACACAAGCACCAGGACGAAGATCGAACGGGTGTTTGGCATTTGGAAGTCGCTCAGGTGCATTCATCGTTCGTGGGGTGCGCTTGTCACCAATCAAGTGTTGCCAAGTGATTGTTGTCACCGCCAGCTGCACAACATTGCAGTGGCGTTGGCGCAGATGAGCGCTCCTGTTGAAGAGCAACATTCAGAGGACGAAGCCCCGAACCCCGCCCCGCAAGTGCGAGCAGTACTGCATCAGGCGGGCCCAGACCAGACAGGAACTTATCCACCTCTTCTAGGTCCAACAACCCCAGCCCTACCCCTTCACCACAAGTGCCAAGCACTGATCACTAATAAACCCACAACCATAAACCCACAACCATAAACCCACAACCATAAACCCACAACCATAAACCCACAACCACTGTCAGGCCTGAAGGCTGAAATAAATAAACAGAACCAGCAGATGAGGCTACATGTAACGTCCTGCACACTGATTAATTGCTTCAGTGTCCGGGTGCTTTACCTGAAAGTATGGCACTGGATTGTTAAGGAAATATTGTTGCATACAGTATGTGGGAGTATAGTGCCCACATTTTGAGGTGACCATGTAACAAGTGGGAAATTAGGCAAAACATGCTGTGCTGAAAGGGCACAATACCAATGTCATGAACCTACGCTTAGATAAATTACAAATTGCCTGGGACTTTTGTTGCTATTTGACACCTCATTTCAATGCAAAATGATCCACACAATACATGGTTGAAAAGAAACCAAAGTAGTTTATTGAAACCAATGAGGGGGGGGGGGGGGCTGCATTACTGCTGGGCCTCTGCATCACTGCAATGAAGGGAGATTGATTAGTGAAATTGAACGGGATACATTGGGTAATGCAGATAAAACATTGAAATACCCATACCTGAATCCTGGGGAAAGATGATTGGCACCGAGATGGAGGGACGGTTGAACTGGGCCTCTGCAAGGCCAGCTGTCCGGTGCAGCTCCAACCTCTCCTGCTCATCCGGACCACCTCTTCCTGCAGGGCAGTTTGTCTTGGAGGTGGCCCCCACGCAGCACCTCCAGCTCTCCCTCTCCAGGCGCACCAGGCTCACGCAGGCAGGTTGTTATCGCGGGCCCATCGTGACTCCACCATAGGACACGGGCCCTGCTGGTTGAGGGACAGCCATGGTTGTTGGGGGTCGCCTCTCCTGGTGGGTGCACCCCTGCCTGCTCCCGGATGGCTCCTCTTCACCTCACTAAGAGAGCCCCTCGTCCCCCAGACACGATGCCCCCACTAATGTTCAGGGCGTCTCCCGATAATTGAGAGGACTTCTCCTCGTCGGGAGGAGGCGCCACGGTGCCCACCACCGTGCCCATGGCTCCCCTCACCTTGGCACCTTCCTCTTAGTCTGGCTCTGGAACCTGCCACTCTTTGGATAGGCAGTCACAACACATGGGCTGGAGGGGAACTTGGGCTATGGCTCCAAACATGGTTCTTGACGGTGATATTTTTTTGCCCTTTGTCCCGAATAAGATATCCTGGTGCTGCAGACCCGTCCACCAAGACGCCCATCTCCTCTGCGGTAAAGGGTGCCCGCTGCTTCTTTGAGCGGTTCTTTCCATTCTCACATATGTGTGCCTATATCCAGGGGGTATATATGCGCTAATGGGCCTGATTACTACTTGGATACACCTGTTGCACACACACACACACTCGCACCCACACAAACGCTACATACTTAAACTAATTGAACCGTGGGGGGACCACGGGCGCTGTGTGTGACTTATGGCTGATAAAGAGGTGGGTGATGATTTGCTGGCATCGATTTATTCAGTTTCAGCACGAGCGGTGGACAGCTCCCACCAAAGACTTCTTTCGATGCTTCTTTCGCTCATCTTACGGCTCTCCAAAGAAGGGACTTAAGAAGCCATCTGGGAAACACCCGTATCTTAACGCCCTTCTTGGCGAACCCTTCTTTCTTTGGCGAACCCTTCTTTCGACCCTTCTTTGGCCCCAAAGAACGATCGCATCTGGGAAACGCGGCCAATGTGAGTAACAGAGAGCTGCTGGCTGTTAAACTGGCGTTGGAGGAATGGCGGCACTGGCTCGAGGGGTCAGAACAGCCGTTCGTGGTTTGGACCGACCACAAGAATTTGTTTTACATCCAGACGGCCAAGCACCTAAATTCCCGTCAGGCCCGGTGGGCCGTGTTTTTTGGCCGTTTCAATTTCACCCTCACTTACCGTCCCGGGTCCCGTAATGTTAAGCCTGATGCCCTCTCTCGTCAGTTTACCACTGTGAACACTCCGGCCCCCCCTGACACTATCCTCTCTCCTTCCTGCCTCAGGGTGGCGGCTGTCACCTGGGAGATTGAGTCCCTCGTCCAGGAGGCCCAAGCCATCGAACCGGACCTGGGCAACGGCCCTCCCAACCGCCTTTTTGTCCCCAGTTCGGTGCGCTCGCAAGTGCTGGTGTGGGTCCACACATCGCGCTTTGCCTGTCACCCTGGAGTGGGTCGCACCCTGTCACTCCTGAGAAGGCATTTTTGGTGGCCTACTATGGACGCTGACACCCGGGCTTTCGTTCTTGCCTGCACGGTTTGTGCTCGGGCCAAGTCCTCCCATCAACCCTCTGCTGGCCTGCTTCGCCCCCTGCCTGTTCCTGGCCGGCCCTGGTCTCACATTGGCCTTGACTTCGTGACTGGTCTTCCCCTCTCCAGTGGTCACACAGTCATCCTCACCATCGTGGACAGGTTCTCTAAGGCAGTGCATTTCATTGCCACCGAAACTGCCCAGCTGCTCGTGCTTCATGTGGTGCGCCTCCATGGGATTCCCACTGACCTCGTCTCAGACAGGGGCCCTCAGTTTATTTCCCAAGTGTGGAAGGCTTTCTGCCGGGCGCTGGGAGCCTCGGTCAGTCTGTCGTCGGGTTACCATCCTCAGACCAATGGGCAGGCTGAGAGGGCGAACCAGGACCTGGGAACCGCACTGCGCTGCGTGGCTGCGCGCAACCCCTCGTCTTGGAGCGACCATCTGGCGTGGATAGAGTACGCTCACAACTCTATGTCCTGTGCAGCCACCGGCATGTCCCCTTTCGAGTGCTCTCTGGGCTACCAGCCACCCTTATTCCCCGCCCAGGAGGAAGACATCTCCGTTCCCTCTGTCCAGCACCATCTCCGCCGTTGCCGCAGGGTGTGGCAGGGGGCACGCACCGCACTGCTGCGTTCTAGGGAACAGAACAAACGCATTGCAGATCGCCACCGGGTTCTCCCCGGCCTATCAAGTGGGGCAACAGGTGTGGCTGTCCTCTAGAGACCTACCCCTTCAAACCAGCTCCAATAAGCTCACCCCCCGCTTTGTTGGTCCATTCCCCATAGTGGCCATAATCAACCCCTCCGCTGTGAAGCTCAAACTTCCCACTTCGATGCATGTTCACCCCACATTCCATGTGTCAAAGGTGAAGCCAGTCTCCACCAGTCCTCTCTCTCCCCCGGATGTTCCCCCCCCCCCCAAAATAGGGTTTAACCAGTTAGGAAGACGACCAGGAAGACGACCTGGGGCAACCACACGGAAAGAGCACCTTCTCATCTTCCCCTGTAACCTTCAACCCCTGTAACCCCATCATTCTTTTACTAGTCCGACATTAGTTCTGGAATGTGTGGCTAGCTTTCAGGATTCTTACTGTTACAATATGTGTTGTTATGGTAGTTTCAGAGTGGAAAAAGTAAGTGGATCAGTTTACCCCACAGCTGGGGTAAAGTGAGCCACATGACAACTTTTTTTAAAACAATCATATTTTCACCGCCCTTTGTCTTGCAAAAATTCTGCTAATGCCCATTTCTAGGAAACATCCTGAATTAATGGGAAATGTGTACATTTGAGTGATAAATCATTTTAGCTCGCTTAGAGGGGAGCAAATGTAAAAAGTGGCTCAGATTACCCCGTTCTCCCCTATGTGGGTCCCTTAACTGCTCTTTTGCATAAAAGGAGGGGATGATTTTATTTATTAAATCTTGTGAACCATGATATATTATCACACTTTCGAAAATAGCTGGAATTTTAATGGTTGTTCTTTACATTTTTCTCACGGTTTCATTTTTTTTTTTTTGTAGTACCATTTCTCAAGATTTAAAAAATAATGATTGAAGTTCATTCATAACCCTAGGGATGTGTTCACACACCTTTTGTGATTTTAAGGGTTTGGGAAAAAGCCACATGCTTTTTAAAGTTTAATTAATCTGCCTACTGCATTGTAAGAATCAAACATTTTTAACTTAATATGCTACCTTTCTGTTAAAAATATTTAATTTAAAAAGGAGGGAAGTTGGATAAATTGCAATTAGGTAAAAAGGATATAAGTAAATCTTAAGAAGACAATAAGTAAAGTATTTAATATTCATTTGAGTAGTTAATGATTTAGGAGTGCTTATTTGGTTTCAGGATCAAACCATTATTAAGTCCAAATTTAACAAAATGTACAGTATATTGTTAATGGAGATTGGAGAACGTTTAATTTCACATTCAAAGCAAAGAGCTATTCCTGGACAGATTTACCATCAAGTGTAGATAGATCAGTGCTTCTCAAATGGTGGGACAGATTTACCATCAAGTGTAGATAGATCAGTGAGTTCTCAGGGGGGGGCGGGTGGCCTTGATTTCCAACTGACAAAAAAAAAAAAAAAGAAATTGTGCTAGCGATGTGTGCTTGTGTATGGTCATAACCACGCGAAAGACCGCGATTTGCAGTAAATAAATTTCCATATGTGTCTCCAAGTGTCTCTGTAGGCAGGGCCGGATCTAGGCATAGGCATTCTAGGCCAGTGAGAAAGATTTTTTTTTCTCATTTATTTATTTTAAGTGTGTGTGTTTGATATTAACATCATATTATGCAAATGTAAGTTATCATACAAAGAAAGGAATACAATGTTTTGGTCTGGATAGTTAATAGCCTAATAATTTAATCATTTCATCCGAGGTTAACTTATCATTCGGTATTGAGTTTATTTAAAAAAATTGGAAATTGGGCTGCCCTCAGTTGCCCATGCACTGTGTATAGTCTATAGCCTATTTCAGCCTCATATGTGGAAAAAAAAGATAGCTTCGTTCCTCTCACTGCATTTAAATGCATTCATTATATTACAGAGAAATATGTCCCATAATAGAAAAAAAAGCACCAAGCCCAACCCAGAGGACACTGAATTATATTTTTTCTATATTAATATTTTTATGGAAAATCCATATGTCTTTCTTCAATAGCTTTTAATTCTACTTCATTCGAGCCAGTATCTCCAAATTATTTGTTCACACAAAATTCCTCAGATTTAGCCTCTTAATTTCCCTCTCAAAGTGCACCAAATTCATGCATTTCACTTTAAAAAGGTAAAAGAAATCTCCCGGGGGGGGGGGGGGGGGGACACCCCGGACACCCCCGGACACCCCTAGGAGAGTCAGGATCTCAGCTGGCTATTAATTTCACTAAGCTGGACATTGGAGGCACTAGCGATGAACTGGGTGTGTGAATGACATTCAACAATAGTCAATCATTTGGCCACGATAACATTGGAGAGGGGGGCCCTAATCAAATTTGGCTTAGGGCCCCATGAAGGCTTGGGCCGGCTCTGCTCCCCGGTTATTATCTTAGTCGCCAAACGAGAGTGTTTCTGTGCGGCGGCTCACACCGGCGATATCTCACTCAGTGCGTTTACATGCAGACTCATAATCGGATAACTAAACGAATAAGACTTCAACAGGACTTTTAAACTGCATGTAAACACCTTTATCCGATCTACTTCGGACACAAATCGGCACAATAACGGACAAGAGAAGTCGGATAAGAACACCTAGATAATTTGTTCATTGTCGGCTTTCTCTCTGCATGTATACAGGGATCGAATATCGCATATCGGACTTCTCGCTCTGTGCTTGTGTGCCTGCGCGTGATAGGCTACACCATGGGTTATTGACGGAAGAGAACCGGACGTGGCTCTAAAACCACTTGTTGAAAGCATGGTTGAAAGGACTACAGCGCCACCTAGCATAGTGGAGACAGCCATGCATCGGACATTTATCCGATTACTGAAGGGCCATGTATACTCAGACAAGTGACAAGGTCCGTTCGAGTGTCTTGTTCGATATATGTGATAATCCAATCTAGTTGTGCCATGTAACCGCACTGACTGTGAATTTCGCCGTTACCCACCACAGAGTTCCACGCCAGGTTTCACCAGGTGAATCGCTGCTTCGCTCGCGCAAGGCTTTTGTGTTTTGGCTTGCACAAGTGTTTTAACTTTATGCTGAATAAAGCATCGCACTGCACTGTTTTTCATCCAGTTTGAAAAATTGCTCCCACACTGGACTCTGCACGCACCTTACAGAAATGCTCCTGCAGTGAGCTCACAGACAGACGTGAACTTATAATAAATAATAATAATTGATAGGTTTTATATAGCGCTTTATTGCCTAGGCACTCAAAGACGCTTTACATTTCCTGGTTCAATTCATTCACACCCAGTCATACTGGTGGTGGTAAACTACGAGAGTAGCCACAGCTGCCCTGGGGCAGACTGACGGAAGCGTGGCTGCCATTCAGCGCCAACGGCCCCTCCAACCACCACCTCAAACATACAGCAGTCATACACATTCACACAGGGCAAGGTGGGTGAAGTGTCTTGCCCAAGGACACAACAACCATGACACAGGTCAACCCGCTTAACCACCTGAGCCACGGTCGCCCCAACTTGCATACTCGGTTACGTTTCTCTTTACTCCCGTTTAACAAATGAATGAGCATAATACTCTTGTGGCATTTCAAATGTATGTAGTTATTTCACCAAATCGTGAAGTATCCGTTTGGAGGGGGCCCAAAAAAATGCGGTATGCCTAGTGTAATCTTTCCTCTTAATCCGGGCCTGTCTGTAGGGGCTATTTAAAAAGAAATCAAGCAAGTAGAGTAATAATAATAACATTAATGAATTATTGGTTTTCACATCACAGAAGGCATATTGGCCTATAATAATAAAAAAAACACCACCTTAACTATGTTTACAATTTAAAAATGTTTTGAATGAAATGCAAACCTCAGTGAATCATTTGCTCTTGTTTCTCTGTCCTGAGATTCACACAGACTGAGCAGTCTGTTGTTTAAATGTTACAAATTGAGCTAATAAATTGAACTTTGAATTTTTTTCAAGTTAAAATTTTAGTTTATAATCTAACATCCAATTTGATAATAAGGTGATTGTATGCAGAATGCTCGTGCCAGAAACTCATACAGTGGTTTTGTACAGATAAATAAATAAATATTAGCAGGTTCTCAACAGTATTTCAATTTAGGGGGGACGCGAAAAAAAATCTGTCCCCTTGGGGGGGCATGATAGCCTGGCATTCCCAGACCTGCCACTAGGCGCTGGCAAATTAAATTTGCTGCGCGTGTTGGTCTGGACACGCTCCGTTGAAGCTTTATCAAGAAAACCAGAAATCTGGCTATGGTTTCAATTGGTTCTATCTAATATGGACTGGCCAGAGCCCTTTATATGGTACTCTGGGGAGGATGTAACCGGATGACGACAGTGACGTGCATGCGACGTCGAAGCCGTGATAGTAAACATCAAAGATGGCTGCGGATATGTTGTGTGAGTTTGAGACTGCTTTGGCCTCGACCCTTAACGATTTGGAAGATGGCACTCAAATCTTTCATTAGCAAGTACGTGGAATGTTCTGTTTTGCCGACTGACAACGGCAAACGTTTAATTTAACAGTTTAACAGTAGGAGCCGCCCCTTGAGTTGGAAATTACTATTGATTGTGGCCAGACCCTCTATTTTTAAGATATCAGGGTCTGGATTTCCAGGCTAGGGGCATGACAGAAAACAATTGTGAACCACTGGATTACACATATGTGCATTGTAACAGTTAAGGCAAACCAAGCTTTCCATTAATTAAACAAGAATAAGGAAAGGAAAACCTGAGTGGAGAGTTATTTAAAAGAATAGGCTGTTAGGGAGGCCTTTCTCTTTTCCCTCTCTCTATCTAACTTTCTTGTGGTGGCCTCAAATACAAGGAACCAAGAACCTGATTTATGTCCTATCGACGCATGTGGAAAGACTTCTTGCTGTGGTCCAGCTGTGCTAAAGGTCGCTCCCAACTCTGCTGTTAGTCGTGAGGAGCCTGCTGTGTCGTCACGGCCAGCTGACAGCCGAGCAGGGGTTGTCTCCTCACCTGGAATCCAGGAGCAGTTTCCTTCTTCCGCAATCCAACAGCGTCATCTCACCAGCAAGGACCAGTGTCGCCTTTGTCATCTGTTGCCAGCTATGCAGGCCCAGCGTCATCAGGTCATCTATGCCAGAAATGCACCAGCCGGGTGCAACTGGCTTTCTGAAGCTCTCCTAAAAGGATCTGGGAGTTATACTGTGCTCGTTTCTGCACTGGAAAAAAGTTGTCTTTGAAGCGTTTCGAGGCAATGCTCGTTGTTCCGCAGTCGCGGTTTGGACATCAGTGGAAGATGATTCAAGGGACTTTGAACTGACACATTGTCATCATTAATTATATTCATTATTGTCATTTTTCATTGTTGTTGCATGTAAAAAGTTTCACAAGGGTTTTACTTTATTTTTCAATATTCAGTTTTGAAAGTTGTCATGAGTATCTCTTTGGAAAAATTCTGTCTGATATTGACTTTTGTTGAGTTAGACGTTAGAGGGTTCTGCATTTTATTCATTTTCTAATTATTTTACAGTTTGAAATCTCTTGTGCATCGCAAAAGCGCTGCAAGGAGGGATGTGTGGTGGATTTCAACATGAGATCAATTGTATTGTGATAGTACATAACTATGTACAAATCAGAGTCACCAGGTTATCTAAAGACATGACATTTTATTCTGCATCGACAACACCCCTTAGGTGCGTATTAATAACACATGGACATCTGTTAAAAGGGGCACATAGAAATTATGGATTGACATTAGAAAGCTACAATTACCACATCCCATCAGAATTCCCCTCCGACACACACACACACACACACACACACACACACACACACCCCCGACACACACACACACACACACCTGACACACCCACACCACACACACCCAGACACACATCCAACACACACGCACACACCCACACACCCACACACACACACCACACACACACACACACACACACACACACACACACACACACACACACACACCTAGCATAAAAGGGAGCATAAAAGTAGCATAAAAGGGAAGACTACTAAATGGACAGCAGGTGCTATTTGACACGCAATTCTCAGTGCGCACCGTTAGTAGATGAGCTTGAAAGTCTTTTTGCGGGTGGAATCCAGTTTGCACACATTTAGTGTGCAAAATGTAGCGGGCTTTTGGAGCTGGTTATGTAGTGCTCCCTACAGATGGGTCAGACTCAGTCCAAACTCGTTCTCACGACAAAATGAACTAAATTATATGTCAAACATGCATTTTAAGACCTGTAGCCTACATAGAATTTGAATAAAGTAATTTTTTTGGCATTGTTATGCTTTAATGATAGTGTAGAGACATAGTTGAAATGGGGTAGAGAGGGGAGTGACATGCAGAGAACGACCGCAGGCTGGAATCGAACCCGGGTCCACTGCTGGCTGAGGCACCTTACCAACTGAGCTAAAGGAACCCCATGTGTTGAGCTTTTGATCTTGTTGCAAATTGCAATGTCACAGAAAAAGTGTTGTGTAAAGAGAGAGGTAAATAAATGGCAAAACATTGGAGAGAAAAACTTATTTGGGATATGATTCAATCAAACGTAATCTGAGGGGTAAATAAATTACAAAAAATGTGTTAAGGAATTCAATCAGACGTAATCAGGGACAAAATTAATTTTCGGGCAAACATATTTGAGAATGCTGTTCTCTGGGAACGTAATTTTGATGAGACATGGTTGGTATGAGTTTGGATGTCCAGAAACAGTAAAACATGTATTTCTTGAAAGTAGGAAATATATTACCAATATGGTAAAATGGCAGATTTGGAGGTTAAGGGTTTTTCTGTTTTATCTTTGTTTGGGCATGGTGAGGATCATCGGCTGTTTTCCAGGGCAGTTCTGCAGTTCCTGCAAGATACTGAACTGTATTCAAAAATCTAGTTGAAGTTTGACCTGTGGGTTGCAATAATACACTATTCATCGTCTACACTGCCGGAATTCTGTAAGAAGAAGAAGAGGAAGAAGAAGAAGAAATGCAGCGCTGTGATTGGACGCTGGCTGTTTGTCAGGAAGAAAGAGCTGTTGTGTAGAGGCCGAAAACTGTGCCTCGCGCTGGACCTGGGTGATGCTGGAGTTTAAACTAACTAAACCTCCGCGCTGCTTCTGTTTGTCCCTCCAGCTTTCTTTCTGCTCACAGTAACCCAGAGCCGCTGCGTAATGCGACTGGGAGGACACTGACGCTGTTGTGTCGCGTCGCAGCCGCAACCCTTTCTGAAGTGAAACCTGAAGTAGCCTATTTCTACAGAACGGCTTTGGCTTTCGGCTCTGGGCATCCCTAAAGCTTGAGCAGGAATCACTCACAGAATCACAGAACTATCCCCTCATTTAGCGAGGGAAAACCACACCTGTTATGACTGAGCTAGCCTGTACGACACCCTTGTTCCCTTGAAGCAGCACCGTTGGATTTAGTCCCAAAGATTTATTGATTGAATCACCTCAAAAGCAATTGGAAGTTTCGGCATCAGGTGAGTGAAATCCTTAACTCACCAGCGTGAGTTCAAACCTTCCAGCCACGATGTTTCATTTTATATTTCTCATCCTAAATGGCTGATTTGTCCGATTACATTTTGAAGCTAGAGAGGCAGCAAGCAGATACAAATTTTGTACGGCCCAGAAACCCTGCTACAGTTTAACAGCTGTAGTGGTGGCAGTAAATGGAGCAATATTAAAGGTGGAATAAGCGATTCTGGAGAATGTTTGTTGTCAAAATCACTTTTGGTAAAATCAGGGAATATGGCATGGTTTAGCCTTGGTGGCCCCGTTGTTTACATAGGGTGAGTTTCCCTAATGTGGGACAATTTTTGCAATTGCGGCATGTAGCCTACGATATTTACATAAGAAGCCAATATATTTGACCCATACATGAAACCATTCAGAATTCCCCAAGATTCTGGCTAATTAAAACAGAAGAAATAATTCAGATGTCATACTCAGAAGAAATGGCTATATATTAGTGGTCCATGTGCAAAATGGCTCAAAATGTGTTTGCTCTAATCTGGGACAGTCCGTTTTATGCAACAAAAAAAAACAATATCCCCTTTATAAATGCAAGACAAATGTGTCTGCTCATAAACACTCAGATTTGATGGTTTCAATCAGAACAACATTTTTCTTGTCCTGGCTTCATATCCCTGCTCTGCGCTTTGCGATTTGTAGCCTAACCCAGTGATTTTCAATCTTTTTTGAGCCGCGGCACATTTTTTACATTTACAAAAATCCTGGGGCACACCACCATCCAAAATGACACTCTAACACAGTACTAGTGCTGTCAGTTTAACGCGTTATTAACGGCGTTAACGCAAACCCATTTTAACAGCGTCAATTTTTTTATTAGCGATTAACACTCGTCATGGCCTAGGAAACGTTGTGGTTTTTTCACATGCTGTTGTATCAAAGAATGTTAAAACAACTGAAACACCACAAAATATACATAGCCTATAATGGCTCGCAGTTAAGTTACTGTCAATTCAAACGGAACATTTCCTACAGCGTAATTTCACATTAAAATCATTGAACTGGCAAAACGGCGAAACGTCAAGTCAATTCTGACTTTTATTGTGAAGCAGAAACCGGAACCTAGCACTTCCTAGCTCAGCTGCGCGACCTTCACTAGTCTTCCGTGTTGTGACTCTGGGACTTTGCGAGAAAAGAACAGAAAAGAAAGCTTGTCATTTGCAAAAGTCTTACTTATAACTCTGCACGCACACCAAAACCTCCATGAATGTTAGTGGCAGCCGCCAGTCATGGAGGTTTTGGTGTGCGTTTATTGTTATTTGCACTGAATTGCAAATTATGATATTTTAGAAGAAATACACTGAATTACATCATTGTAATTCAGTGTATTTCTTCTAAAATATCATATATTAGAATGGGTGTGATAACAGCATTAAAATGAGAAAAAATAATGGGACAAAAAGAAATCAAGGGACATTCAGGCTAGAATAAATAAAAATGCGATTATTCGCGAGTTAACTGACATTAATGCAATTAATCGCGATTAAATATTTTAATCGTTTGACAGCACTACACAGTACATATACATTGTTGTATACATATACCGTATTGGTCCGAATATAAGACGACCCTGATTATATGACGACCCCCCGTTTTTCAAAACTCATATTTGGAAAAAAGATTTGAAGACCAGATCTTGTTTTTAAAAAGGAAATTAATTTTTATAATTAAAATAATATACGAAAATAAAAACGCATTGAATAAAACACTTTCCTTCATTGCAAATGAACAGTAGTGCAAATAAACCGAACCGATGTGTTTACCACAGACTTTATTCCTCTGCTCCGCTGTGATCGCTCTCGCTGTCATCTCTCTATGCTCTGGTTCGGTCGTCCTCGCTGCTGTCCTCGGCATCTGAGACGCAACATTTATTTAATGCTCATAGTTAATCACATAGCCTAGTGCTGGAACGAAAGCTATAAACGCCGTGGTTTAAGGCTGAAATGATAACCGGGGCACGTTACAGTTGTCGATTGGAAGGCTTCCGCGATCTCCGTTAGTTTCAGTTACAGCCGATAAAGTTACAATCACAACGACTGCATGGACAGCGTTAAAGTAAAGCCTCTTATTAGGGGGCCAAGCCCGAGAAGGGCCTGGGACCGCGTTTTGCAGAGCAACGCGGTTCCTTAGCCCTGCTGGGCAGGGAACCCTATTGTTTTTGTCGGGATTATTATTAGGGGGCCAAGCCCGAGAAGGGCCTGGGACCGCGTTTTGCAGAGCAACGCGATTCCATAGCCCTGCTGGGCAGGGAACCCTATTGTTTTTGCTGGGATTATTATTGTTCTTTATTCTTCCATGCGTAAAAGTGGTGCTGCAGCCCAAACCGTAAAGGGTTTGGACATGCCACTTGCATGGCTTATCCAGGTACATGGTACGTACGCAGACACAAAAATTCAGACATGCCGGCCACTAGGTGGCGCTACAACAAAGGAAAACGTGTTTGGGGCTATAACTCCCGCACCGAAAGTCCGACAGTCAAAAACTTCATATTCACACATGCACACAAGTCAGATGCATCTTTCGAGATAGGCCACGCCCATTTGTGTATTTATACATTTTTCGCTACATCGCAAAAACTGTGTCAGTCACCAAAACATCAGACTCCTACAGTTTTCGCCCGATTTGGATGAAACCAAAAGCATTATGCTCTACTGAATCCCACGAGCAAAAGCTGGACAAAGAATTTTTCTACGACCATCGGAAGACCAAACGGTAGCGCTTTAAAGATTTGTGAAAATCCCTTAAAAAAAAAAAAAAAAAAAAAAAAGGGATTTTCTTGAAACTCAAGGGAGACTACCATGGGGCATACCTGAGTCTATAAAAAAAATATGGCCAAGAAATTCCTATGTATGCCGGACTTATTAAACAAATTCGTTTTTCACTTTTACTTCCTGTTTCGATATGTTTTGGCGGGAAAATTCAAAAAGTGTCTTTACCATAGACATAATAAAGGATAGACACCGCGTTGGCCGCTACTGCCTATTGGCGCTGACGAGCCGTGGGGCCGCCATCTTGGACCGGTCACACGTTCCACTCAGTGTAGTCTGTTTGGCAGGTGCAATGAACTGTCAGCGCATCGACGTGTTTTAATATTCATAGTGGGCTTAACAGTCATAGAAGATTCTGATATGATATAAGTAACCAGATGTCTGAGATCAAAACGAGGAACATCCCCCGAAAAGGGGGAAAACGGAGACATTTCCAGTTTGACTAGCAATCTGATTGAAAAACCTAATGAGGTGTCAACAAAACGGGAACAGGTAGTTCTTTCTGTTTAGCCAGGGCCAGGCAACCAACAATGGGGACGTCTGGTCACCTTTATATGTGATGTAGGCTATGATAGGTATTTTGCAAATCACACACTTTAGACTAAATATGATTGAGAAGCAGAAACAGATGGGGCAGTAAAGTCAGCTATTTTAATAAGTTAACAATATATGATTAGGCTATATATAAATATATTTATTAATTTACAGTGACGAGCATACACAATAAAGACAATCACAGGGATAACATAAACAGAGAACAGAAATAAAATAGGATAAAATATATTAATTTAAATTTAAGTAGGCCTATACAAAATACAAAACAAGAGCAAAAATAAAATACTAAATGAACAATGAATTCAGCTAAAACAGTTACAGTCAGATGTGTAAAATTCAGAAATCATAGATTCAAATAAACCAAGAGTAGGAAGAGTAGTCATTTTTAAGTTGCTCTGCAGAGCATTCCATGAATTAGGGGCACTACATGAAAAGGCAGTTTTTCCTAAACTGGAGTTAGCTCGGGGTAATTTGGGAGGAGTAGTCGAGCATGGTACATATGAAGGGTGGATGTTTCCCATGAAGGCATTAAATATAAATAAAAACCATGTGTATATAATATCTCATTAAAAGAGAAGGACAACATGAGTGTTCATGTAAAAATATGTTTTATTTCTCTAATTTAAAACACAAGCTTGTTAGGCAATTGCCTCTTAAAAGAGGATGGGATTATTTAAAAGCAAAGTCTTCTTGGTTGTCCAATGTTCTATACTAGGGGGGAATACCAAATTCAGTCTAGTCTCGAGTTGGTTCCTCAGACACAGACAGGAAATCAATGCGTGCCTTGCAGCGCGGTGCATTTAAAAACACATTCAATACAAAACCACAACAATCAAAAGGGAAATTAAGGGAAAATCAAACAACAACAGCAAACAATAATACTCAAATGCATAAAATAAAGTTAACCATCCTTACAATCGCATTTTACTCCGAAGAGAAATTCAAGCGAGGCGAGTTTGGCAATGTGGTGCAGCCTTAATTTGTGAAAGACAGACACAACCAATGACTACAAGTCGGAATGGTGGTTGTCGATGCCAAACTGTGTCTCCTCGATATGTTCCCCAAGCAGAAACACATCCTCCGTTTCAATCTCCTCCCGGACGAAGTGTGTGACTCGGACGTCTGGTTACTTAGGCCTATATCATATCAGAATCTTCTATGACTGTTAAGCCCACTATGAATATTAAAACACGTCAAAACTTGTGCCCTCTGTATCTTAGCTACATGTATGATCTTTGCAACAAAGAAAACCGCGTGAAAATCAGTTTGGTATTTAATGAGATATGATTATTTACATGCGCTGACAGTTCATTCCACCTGCCAAACAGACTACACTGATTGGAACGTGTGACCGGTCCAAGATGGCGCCCGCATTTCTCGCGCTCAACGCCCAATGCGGCGTCTATCCTTTATTATGTCTATGGTCTTTACAATGGAGAGGTTGACAATTTGATTTTGCTCATAACTCTCCAACCAAACATCGCACATTCATAAACTTGACATCCACTTGTTTCTTACATTGAGCTGCATCTTTCTATCTAACAAAGTTTTGTGAATGTCATCCATAGGGGGCGCCAAAACCACAAAAAGCAAAGAAAACGCGTTTGGGGCTATAACTTCCACACCGAACATCCCACAGTCAAACACTTGATATCCACAGATGCCCAGTCAGCTTCATCTTTTGAGATAGGCCACGCCCATTTGCGTATGGGAATTTCTTTCGCTACATCGCAAAAACTGTGTCAGTCACCAAAACACACTCCTCCTACAGTTTTTGCCCGATTTGGACGAAACCAAAAGCATTATGCTCTACCAACTCCCATGAGCAAAAGTTGTATAACGAATTTTTTCTACGACCGTCGGAAGACCAAACGGTAGCGCTTTAAAGATTTGCACATTAGCTACCTTGTACCAAACTGCTCCTAAATCCAAAACGATTCATCCTATTAACACCAAACTTCACACATGTGTTTGTCCTATGGTTCTCAGGTTGGTTCTACTTTTTCCTTAAATTGCTCCAAAAGGGCAATAACTTGGTCTATAACTTCCAAACCAAACATCCCACATTCAAAAACTTTACATCCCCGGATTCCGTGAAGCGAGGGGCCGGCGCCGCGGACGACGACGCCCGATCCCGAGTCGCGTGGGAGGCTTGGCCCCCGTTCACAACTGCTCGCAGTTCTAGTTCTTATTATCATTAGGGCTTTGATGCAAATGATGAAATCTAAACATCACGGCGGCTGTGGTGTGCATAAAAGGAAAGCGCAGTTGGCAATATCTCCTTAGCACTGCAACTGCTGCGGCTAAAAAGCCACAGTAAAAGTCGATCGCACAGCCGATTCCTGCCTCTGACACGTTGACTCGCAACATAATGATTTGAGGCTTTGCATTGGCTTTGGCGATTTCCCGTGCCTCTTTTTTTCTCTCCACACAAAGCGTTCTCTCTCCCATTGCACACAGGCATGCCCTGGCCGCTTCTGAGAGCACAGACAGTGTTGGTTCCAACCGATAAAAAAATTAAATAAACACAACTTGGACACAGGCCCTGAAGCTATGTAAAGCACTTTGACTGCGAGAAATGCGCCGTATAAATATAGCCTATTATTATTATTAAGCTGAATGGTCGCTCTGGTAATGGGCAGTCCATTACTGGATGACGAATAGGCTACTAGACCCCGAATATAAGACGACCCGACTTTTTTCGACCTAGCCTATTTCCAGGGGAAAAACCCCGTCTTATATTCGGATATGATTGAAGAGTATTACATTATCTGCCACACTTTATTACAGCACAGACACCAGACAATGGTTAATTAGGTGATATTAGATCATTTCCCATGGCACACCTGACGATCTCTCACGGCACACTGGTTGAAAATCACTGGCCTAACCTGTAATACATTGCATTGAGTTAATAAAGGATATGATAAATTGACTATACCCTTTGCACAGAATTGAGTTAAATTTTATTTGCTTTAGGGATGGGGATTTTAAGAAATTTCATTGATCGATCATCGGGAAAATTAATGATCAATTATCGATTAATCGTTATCTTTTTACATATTAAAAAATGCCAACAGAACATTCAAAATACAGCGTTTTTACCATAGACCGTATACAAGAGGTTTTTACTCAATTACATCTTTATTCCAAGATCTTATAGGCAAACAATAATCTATTAAGACAAGGCAACTTTTTAAAATAAAATAATAATAAAATGCGGCACTGGTTAAAGCCCGAGGCTATGAGCCAACAAGGAGCCAATGCTACGATACCTTTAAAGTTGAAACACATATGTGCCTCCTAAGATGCTGCCAAAGACTGCATAAGGACACGGCACGTTTCTCTGAGTGGTAAAGGACCTAACGTTACGATCTAATCATCTAAAAGGTGCAAATTAGTTCCCTGATGAAGGCGAAGTAGGAAATCATAGGCGCTAAAGTTAGACGCTAATGCTAGCGGCGCTAACGTGACTCGTTAAACAGGGTCGGATGTAGGCTTCAATGTACAAGTGGTACATAATTCGGTTTGTTTCAGATTTCTTTATTTAGAAGGGACAGCGCACATTGATAAACATGAGCACCAAAGTTCAACATGCCAGATTTAGCCATGCAGGCTAATTTTCACCTGTAGTCCCTGTAGGTAGATAATGATACAATCATTTTCCAACACATAACAGGTTGGTGACGTGTGAAAAATATGAAACAAGTAGCATACAGACAGATAAAAGTTAGGGATGCACCGATCCACTATTTTTAGTTCCGATCCGATTCCGATATCTGGGTTTTGGATATCGGCCGATACTGTCCGATACGATATCATAATTATTCTACATTTCTTTGTTTGTGGTGACTTTATGTGTAAGGCTAGGAAGGCTTAAGCAATTCTGAGCAAGAAATATACACAAATGCATTAGGGCCGGGCTGAATAATTCGAATATCGAAAAACTTGTTTGTTAAGTTTGTATTCGAAGCTCAATTCAGTATTCCAAATATATATATTTTTCTATATATATATTTTATGTTTTTTTTTGCACAAGTAGCTTAAAGCGGCTACGAGTAACATTTAAATATCTTTTTAACAGCCTCATGTTTCCTCTGATAATCATAAATTACCTTTAACAGCAAACGAGACCATCAGTGCAAAGAAAGACGTTTTTAAATAGTTTTTATTACTGCTTTTGGTCTGGTCGCACACCCAGTCCGATTTTCGGTTCGCTCGTGCAAGCTCTATGGTCATATATCCGTATTGGTCGCAGATTTCAGTGTGGCGCAGCAACGTGAATTGAGAAGCCTATCCCTCCAGGTGAGGGAAGGGGAGCGGGAGCCTTGTTTGATACAGTTGTTTGTCGTCATAATGACTGATAACGGGGCTGAACCATCAAAGAAAAAAAATAAAATGCAATGAAGAAAAGCTAAAAGGGAGAGTGATATAGGCTACAGGGGGACGAGGGCGTTGCCAAGCAACGTGTATACAATTTCACGAGAGCGAAACTAGACTGCAGTGTTTACTCCTAAATGAATGAGCGGCTGGTACTAACACAAAGTTTGCTTTGCTTCACCATCATCAGATAACCATTATCTGAAATATTCATTATTTACATCAACAACACAAACACATTACCTCATCGTGATCCATACTAACTGCCGTCTATCGTTCATTCGCTTTCTGTGAGGAGTCGGACACGGAGCCTAATCTTTCAGCTCCGTGAGAGAGAGTAGTTAGCAATCAGCATTGCAATCAGGTGCGTGTGGCAGTGACTGGCATTAGTTCATGCAGTGTTAAAGCCACTCTCACGGAGCCGAAAAGAGTCCTCACACTTTCAACACACGGACATGCACTATATTGCTCCCTTCTCAGTTCACACTCACGCGCCTGGCACGCGCTAGTAAACAGCTTTGCGACAGCGGGCGTCGTAAAAATACTACCGCTTTTGTCCAAAGGGGACGCCAACGTGCCATGTTACTGGTAGTGGCTTTAAACTGCAATATATGTTGTCAGCAAATATTACTACTCAGATATACACGTTATATATATACAACAATTGTTAAAATATATGTAATCATATTATTTGAACTTTGACCTAGTTGGCCACCATCCTTTCAAAGAGCAATCGGTGATACACCAGCTGTTGGCTACGTGACATTGTCAGAGCGAGGCAAACTAAAAGCGGCACCAAGCGCAGTAGGAATACAGAGAGGGAGGAAGAATATCAGCATATGTGTTTCCCACAACATTAGCGTGATCTCGGAAGGGAAAGCAGTGCTCGGCGAAATGCTAACGTTAGCTTAGCTGTTAGTTTAAATTCCCTGTGCAGTGCTGCTATTGCCAATCAACAGTGACTGCCTTGCATCATAGGAATACGCGGTCAATAATGGATATAATATGGATACAAAAGACTATCAATAGCCTATTGGATCTTTTGTATGGATTTATAAATCCCCGAAAATGCATGTTCCAGGATGGATTAATAAACTCGTTTAAGCTACGATGGCACAGCTGATTTGGAACGGAACAACAGCTCTGTTCGCTTCCACGGGGAAAAAGTAAGAAACTCAGACTTTGGTGTGTTTTTTTAGAACGAGTATTCAAATGATATCTCCCTCCACCGAACGTCGGCATCTGCTCGCGCGGGTTTTTCGCTCTTTCATAGTTAAAAAAAATTAAAAATAAAAATTAATTAAACTATTTTTTTTTTTTTTTTTTCGGATTTTATATCGGAGCTGTCAGTCCGATATCCGATCCGTAGATTTTGCCCATATCAGACCCGATACCGATACTGGATCGGATCGGCCCCATCCCTAATAAAAGTGTATGAACATATGGAACGATTAAAACAAATAAGCATTTAAAGAAAGACAAAAAGCACAGACAAGGAGCATACAAGTGGCATGAATGCAGACAAAAACACATAAGCACAAACAAGGAGCATAAACTCAGACACAAACACAATTAGTGAGCACAAAGACAAACACACTATCCCAGATTATTATGGACGCATATTTGATTTGTCAGTAACCAGTTTTTTATAGATTTTGAGAAGGATTTGAGTGATGTAATGTTCCTTAGTTCTGTGGGTATGGTATTCCAAGTATGTGCTACTCGATAGGAAAAGGCTGACTGCCCGAAATAACTTTTTCTATATGGTATTTTACAATCCCCTGCTCTGGTGGAAGAGTTTATATTTAGTTTAACAAATTCCTTTAGCGGAGGGGGAGCCATACCATGAAATATTTTATATACAAGTAGAATGTCTGCACACTTAATCATGTTTTCCCAGTTTAACAAATCATATTTTATCAAGATTTGACAATGGTGATATGAATTAGATTTTTTTTCTAGCGTTTTCAAGGCCTGTTTGAAATGTGTTTCAACTGAGCGTAATGTGTTCCGTCCTGCCTGTGACCAGCTGGTAAGACAGTAATTAATATGTGAGAAAATCATAGCATGAAGGAACAGCCTTGAGGCCTCTGTAGTTAAATTATTCCTGATGTATCTGAAATTTGATAAGTTGAATTAAATTTTGTTTAGGACTTTTTTTAACTTATGTTTTGAAAGTGAGCTTAGACTCTATCATTATTCCCAGGTACTTGATTTCTTGGACCACTGAGAGTCTTCTCCCTTCTACTGTCACATCTGGATCTGGATCGCTATTTGCAGATTTTGAAAGGAACATACATACAGTTGTTTCAACATTTAGATGCAGACAGGAGTTTCCTAACCAATTTGAAATATTGACCATTGCAGCTGATAGTTCTTCTGCAGCTTGCTTCTTGTTTTTAGCATGTAGATATATGACGGAATCATCAGCGTACATCTGACAGGTGACAGTAGGTGGACAGACTTCAGGTAGGTCATTAATAAATAGACTGAATAACAAGGGACCCAAAATGGAACCTTGGGGTACACCCACACAAACTTCAGCTATTTGTGAAATGTTATGATCCACTCGAACACATTGTTTCCTCTCTGTAAGGTATGATTTTATCCATTTGATGAGGAGAAATCAGGTGAAACATTAAACTTTGATAACTTTGTAATGAAGACCTCATGATTAACTAAATCAAAAACTTTCTTTAAATCCAATTCAGCCCTAATTTTTCCAAAAGAAAACAATTTGCTGTTTCTGTAGAATGATGTTTTCTAAACCCAAATTGCATAGGATGTAATGGGAAGGAACCCATATTTAAATGCACTGTGATCTGTTCAGAAATCAATTTTTCTGCTATTTTTGATACGGCTGGAAGAATGCTTATGAGTCTGCTAATGACAGTGTGATCCCCTGATTTGAATACTGGTGTAATTATAGCAGTCTTCCAGGAGCTGGGAAATACTCCTTCATTTATAGAACAATTTACAATATTTGATATAGAAGGGTTGAGTACCTCCTTATGAGCTTTAATAAATACTGTGTCCATCCCATACATCCTTTGCCCTTGAGCCATTAAGAGAGGATATAATCATATTCACTTTGGAGTTGGTAACTCCTCCAAAACTCAGAATGGGAGCATCTGCATCTAGAGAGTATCTAGAGTAATTTGATCCAGAAAAATTCTGAGACAGAGTTGTTGTTGAGTTTATAAAATAAGAATTAAATGCTGCTGCCACTTGACTTGAATCCTTTGTTACATTTCCCCCTATGTTTAGTTCTATTGGTTTACTGATGGCATTTGATTTCCCTGTTAATTTTCTAAAATTCTGCCAGATTTCTTTGGTATTCCCCCTAGCTTCACGAATAGCATTAAGGAAAAATGTTGCCTTTGCCTGCCTGAGTTCTTTTAAAACCTTGTTTCTTAGTGTGGTATAAGACCGCCTTTCATGAGCCAGTTTATTTTTGAGAGCCACCTTAAGGGCATGATTAAATATGTGACCGTATAGTGTCATTTATCCAAGGTAGATGGTTTCTTTTGCCTGGTTTACATTTCATTTTCCTCATAAAACTCTGTATAGTTGTTTCAAGTTTCACCATGAAAGAAGTACAATTATCATCAACACTTTCATGTGCAAGCTGTTCATTCCAGTTGATTTGTTTAATTGCATTTTCCAGACTAGGTAACTGATTTTTCGGGATTTTAAACTGATCTAACTTTGGTTAGGTTACTAAATTTGATCTATTTGATCTATTTTTTTTTGAGAGTTTTCTTACGATCAGAATCATATTGTGGTCGGATAGCCCTGTGACCAAATTGTAAGATTTCTTTATTCTTTCTGGTCCATTTGTGAAAGCCAAGTCAATGAGTGTCTCTGATGAGCTAGTTATCCTCGTTGACTTGTTGGAATTCCAAATTACTTGTAACACGTTTTAGGTCTTTCCTTTTTGTTTTATCACTCCAGTTTATGTTAAAATCTCCTAATAAGATTATCTCATTTTTAGTATCACATTCCTTCATAAGGGCATTCAATTTATCATTAAAGACAGTTTTTGTGGACGGTGGTCTATATATTCCAATCACAGTGAATGACATTTGGGCTGAAATAATTAGACCATCAGCTCTATCTCGCCTAAACATATTGTAACTGTGAACGTTTAATACGTCACCAGGAGAGTTTTCGTGCAGCTATGTCTCTGATAAGCAAAGGAAGTCCAGATTTGATTCATACAGGAGATGCTGCAGATGACCATTTTTTGGGATCATATTAAGATGTCCTCCTAGTAATCCGCTGGGTTTGGTCCGAGAGTCCCACAGCATGCGAGCCTGGTTGACAGTCCGAAAAAGTTTAATACCACAGTGCTTCACAATCGCAGGATTTTAGTAGGAGATTAAACTCTGTACAGGTCACAGAGCCTTAAAATCCACTCCGCGCAGGTTGGAATCAACTCCATGAAATCTATCCAGCCGGGAGTGTGGGGATATCGCGATAATCGTCCTTTGCTCTCAGCGGACCAGACGGATGGGATGAAGCCGGCAGGCTGACCATTAATAAAGTTTCTCCCTGAGCCTCTGTGGATATATCGAGGTCTACGCAATAGTCCTAGCTGCTTAATGATGGAAATACAGGGTGGGATTGAGCGATTGTTGTACTTCAGCAGCTGTGAGGCGAAGTACATCAACATCAAACCAGCCAGAGTGATGTTAGCCTGTTAGCAGCTAGGTACGGACCCGAAGCAGCTGGAG
Source organism: Hyperoplus lanceolatus (assembly GCA_026929865.2). NCBI lineage: Eukaryota > Metazoa > Chordata > Actinopteri > Uranoscopiformes > Ammodytidae > Hyperoplus > Hyperoplus lanceolatus. Next base: position 245,836 of record CM049416.1, on the reverse strand, counting down.
AAGAGCTGGGAGGCAGTGCAGAAAAATCCACGAGACAGTAGAGACAGCTTTGCAGGTTGACCGGGGCATATTCCTCACCAGGATAAAAAAAAAGAAAAAAATGCCAGCAGTGACCAGGAAAATGTCACATCGGCTACTTGTTTTTGGCCGTTGTTTTTAGCCGTTGTTTTTAGCCGTTGCTAGGGACGCCAAAATAGCAAGTGAGCTACACGGCTCTTCCACAATAAAACTGGAACAACTAAAGATAGTCCATAAGCTTGCTTTGCATTTTTGAATTAGCTTGCAGGGAACCAAGAAGAGATTAAAGGTTCACAAAAAATTGCCTTATAAAATAAGATAGGCCAAAAATTGCTTGGAGAAGCGGCGAACAGACAGCGCCAGCGTCCTCTCCAGCTGATGTCTACATTCAAAGATTCATTGCGTTTTTTCAGAGATGGCATAAAATAAAATAAAAAAATAACAAAACAGCAACGTGTTGCTCCATCTTCTTAACTTTTATCTTCCTTTCTTTTTTTCTTGTACTTTTTTTTTCTTTTCGTCTGGTAGGCAACTTCTTTTTCTTTTTTCCTCCGTTGACAAGGTTGTTTCCGTTGGCAGCAATCAGGGTTGCTAGGCAGCAAGTGTTTAAGTGTTGTACTTATACAAGGTTTCAAAATGCTTAATGAACTTAGTTATTTTCGGTTCTAAAGCTGTCCGATGCATGGACATATAAAGAGGTCCGATGCCAAACTTCGCCTTAACTTCTTCCTGTTTACGTTTTGACATCTACGGTAGCTTGCAGGCTGCTGCCTGAGCCTGTTCTGTTGTCTCCTACTACTAGTTAAGTATCTCCCCCTGCTGGTAGGATGTTCAATTGCTGCCCATACAGTCTTTGGTGCTGCCACATAGTGAAATTAATTGCTGTGCTGCCGGACTCACACTGCGCAACACAACGGCTATATGATCGATAACAATTTCACGTGCTCGACAATATTCTTAACGATCAATGATCGATTAATTATGCCCATCCCTATTTATAACAGTATCGACCTGTGAACCTTCAATACAATTCATATTGCACATGTTCCTACATGTGTATTTCCCACATTTAAATTAGCTTAAATTGGACCTGTAAACCTAAGAATATAATTCATATCACACATTTCATTTTCCTTAATGTTAATTTCCCCAATTTAAATTATGCTGTCCCACATTCGGAAACCACCTTTCCGAATGTAGGACAGATACAGATTGAATAAAGAAAAAAAACTTGAACAAATGTTCCCAATATTATTGCATAATTTGATGCATATTTTGTATCATAAACATAATCTGATAACAAATGGGAACTAGGCAGTACTCGAGTTGTAAAAAAAAAACAGGGGGGATGGTGGATTGGAAGGACAGATCATTTGTGCTGATGACAGCGCTGATAGGAGACCAATGGTGTACCATTTTGATTATTGTTTAAGCACAGATAGAGATAATTATTATATTATATTCAGTGCTTGAAATGGAGGGGATGAGTGCCAGTACTCCCTTATTCACATATTAGTTTGCAAATCGGTAAACCCTTGTAATATTCTGAATCTTTAGAGTCAAGACGCAGAGATTGAACAGCCACTCCATTCAGGTGGTGGGCTGATGGAAATAGGCCTAATAGGTGGACAGAGACAGGGGAGATTTTTTTACCTTTTTAAAGTGAAATGCATGAATCTGGTGCACTTTGAGAGGAAAATTAAGAGGCTAAATCTGAGGAATTTTGTGTGAACAACTTTCTTTGTACAAGGCCTACTTATTTTTGGAATAATTTGGAGACACAAGATGAATAAAAAGCTATTGAATAAAGACACATGTATTTACCATGAAATTTTAATATAAAATAGAATATTATGCAAATAAACATCCACAAAGTTGTAGAACTCTGAAGAACTCTGTTCTGTACAGATGAGGCTGAAATCGTCACCAGCACTAGTCAATGCATTATTTTATGATTCGTGGCAAACTAAGCTGAACGATTAGATGACAGACAGCTTCATTTTGTTAGCTAGTTAACTGCTGAGCCAGCGTGCTGCGCTGCTCTGGACTGACAGAACATATTCAAATATCGCGTGTTCATGTTGAATGCAGGTGGACAGGTGAAGCCTACTCATTGGACAATGTTGGGCTGTATAACTTATGTTTTATTTCACTTACTTTCAGTAACAACCAGCGTAATTCACGTCTATTCTGGTCTGAACGTTATTAGCGTATTTCAGAGAAACGCTTGTCCCCGGCGCCGTGATTGATGCACTGCGAGTGCATGCTTATGTTTGCGTATTGCACCGGCGCTCAGACAGACAGACAGACAGCGCAGCGAGGAGCTGGCAGATTCTTCAGAGACGCGAGGGTGGGGGCGGGTGGACCAAACCAATTTTTAAGAAGGGGCTAAGGGGGTTATTGAAATGATTAGAATTAGAATATTGTATGACTTGTGGCTTTGTTTTAATTCGGATTAATTCGTATGGATACATATTAGTTCAGTGTATTCATAATCATTTTGTCATAGAGGCTACTGGGGGCTGTGTGTGGACCCTTATAATTGTCATAACTTACCCCCTATAGGACGGCGCTGGACAGAGATACCTAAGATGCACAGCACGCAAGCGTACATTTTTTGCCCTTGCAAGATCTTTGCGCTTGCTTTTTGGCACAGTTAATGTAATGTGAGCTTTTAGACACATCAATGTGCTGTCAGAAAAACTGATATTAAGGAATGATCCAGACACATTTTGTAAAATTGCAAGGGGGAAAAATCTTATTTATGTAAAATAAATAAAAAAATTAAACCTGTAGAACACAATGTGCAATCGACTTTGATTGTTCCTGTGTCGGCTGTGCTTGCATGTTTTCTTTCCAATTTTTTCATGAATAAAAAGAAAAACTTTTTATAAACATTACCCTTTTGTTTATTTTTTTTAATCGCCACTTGCATCAACCTGAAAATGTATTTACAGTAGGCAGCCTGGGCCGATAGAAGAGAAGGCTTTGGGGGAGCGCTAGCTGAGGGGGCAGAGAGTGACCCCCGATGTGCCAGCAGCAGCATCGTGAGAGGCGGAAGCAGCACTAGGCTTGTTTACAGGCTTATATAAGTAGAGTAACTTTGTACTGTTATGTGTTGTCGCCTCTCCTCGCTGTAAACCAATTTGCCCTTTTGGGACACTAATAAAAATCTTGAATCTTAAATAAGCGATACGCTACACAAAAAGTTGTGTAAGTCGGTTTGGATAGAGTAGGAAGTGAATGAGCTTTTGCGCACCGCATTTACTAACCGAAAGAACAAGTTAACGTGTGAAAAAAGTCGCCGCGAGCCTACTAACTGCCTTTGCAAAGGAGAGACTGTGGACGTGATTGACGGTTGACCACAGAAAAGCAGGTGATGGGTGATTTTGGAGGCAGGCTTTCGCCGTGCCCACCCAATCAGAAGCTAGGAATGGTAATAGTATATTATATACACATTTTTTAATTGGCTGAAAAAATAGAAATACATTTTCCCTGCCCCTGGCTAGCGCCGATATCGAGGGCATAGTGGATTACCGGCAGCCTAAGTGCCAGTGTTACTCAATGTTGAAATAGTGGTAATACTTCCACATTCATTGATAAAATAACAGGGGATGGGAAGGGGGGATGGCCGTTGTAGAAGGGGGATGATTTTGCGATCTTTATTTCCAAGGGGGATGCCATCCCCCCTCATCCCCCCTCAACTCGAGTACTGGAACTAGGGGTGTGAACTAGGGCTGCAGCTATCGAATATTTTAGTAATCGATTATTCTACCGATTATTCCATCGATTAATCGAGTAATCGGATAAAGCATACATTGCTTAACCCATTGATGACTATGGCAATCTAGGATGCATGTCCTTAATGCCTGAGGGTTTTCTGAAAAAATAGTAGGAATTGTCAAGTCTACCAAAACCTTAATATCTAAGACTGTGTAGCACATAGAAACATGAAATAAAATACATTTAAAAGTTAAGGTTCACAGGTTTTATTTAAACATGCTCCCTTAGCGCTTACAAACCAACAAATATTTCTAAAAATCGTCAAAATGAGATGGATTAGAAAATTATTAAATATTGTTAATAAATAGATGTAATGTGTTGTGTGATTTTCGTCAGTAGTCTATAGTAGACCTTGATTCTGCTCACCAAACGCCACTAACTGTTCTGTCGCCGACATAGCTGGCGTATTTTTTTAATTATTTTGTTTTATTTTTTTATTTTTTATTTTTTTGATTGACATGATTTTTGGCAAACCACACAACTTTTGGGTGGTCACGTGGTCTTAAAAAAATCAACAAAACCCACCTCATGTGTATTTGAACCAATGACAGTGCATTCTATGCTGGGAATGCCATGAAAATTAGATAAAGTAATGATGCTGCGCGACACAGCATCAGGCAGGAGAGCCAATGTGGCATCGCGCAGCAGCCGTCATCAATAGGTTAATTGAAAAGTAATTATAAATAAACATGAGAAAATAACACATGTCAATTAACCAACAACCAATGAACAACCAATTTGTTTCCTTTTTTAGAAAAATCAACATTTTTTATTTAAAAAATGCATGGAGTAGCAAACCATATTTTCTACCAAAAGTACCAATTTACACTCAACAAAAATATAAACGCAACACTTTTGTTTTTGCTCCCATTTTTCATGAGATGGACTTAAAGATCTAAAATTCATTCCAGATACACAATATTACCATTTCTCTCGAACATTGTTCACAAATCTGTTGTAGCGGGTACAGGTAGTTCAGATTAATTTAGCTATTAGAAATTAATATGATGATTAATAATACTTTAATAATTTCTTAAAGTTCAAAAGGGGCACCACCATTCATTCAAGAATGGAAAAGTAATAGCAAATTGTCTCGTTTAATCAAAGGATTTATTTAGAAACGTGGATTAGTCTAACGCTCAGTTAAACAAATCAACATTAGCAAATCCTAGTCTCAAAGATCATTTCCATAAATAATGTAATCAAGTAGTTACTATTATAAATTTGGTAATATGATCTTAACACTGAAGGCTACAGAGTCTTTCACTTGTTGATTGCTGACAGTCCAATAATATCCACACAAATAAATCACAAACACTTCTGGTTACAATATAAGAACATTTATTTTAACCACGATGAAACTTAAGGTAACATCTGTTTTATACACGCATGAAGCAAATACACTTAATCAAAGAAAAACGTCTAGAACATTGTTGTTTACAGCTATGTACCAATGTGTGTGTGTGTGTGTGTGTGTGTGTGTGTGTGTGTGTGAGTGAGTGAGTGAGTGTGTGTGTGTGTGTGTGTGTGTGTGGAGCAAGAAAAAGGGGACGGGGAAGCTCCCACGTGACTTGGGGCGACAGACACAAAATGGCGACCCAAAATAGGCTAGGTTAGTAATGCCACAAAATGGCGTCCCTTGATGGCTAGGCTATTCTATTCTACTTCCACCCGATGGGGGAAGTACTCAAAAGGGCGTCTATCTTTAGAACAAAGGACCTGACGATGGGATTTGAGGCGGGGAATTTCGAAAAGCTACTAGCTATTTAAAAGGGATTCTACCAAAGATCTTAGCACCAATTCTATCTAGGTCAGGTTATTAATGACACAAAATGGCGTCCCTGGATGGCTAGGCTATTCTATTCTACTTCCACCCGAAGGGGGAAGTACTCAAAAGGGCGTCTATCTTTAGAACAAAGGACCTGACGATGGGATTTGAGGCGGGGAATTTCGAAGAGCTACTAGCTATTTAAAAGGGATTCTACCAAAGATCTTAGCACCAATTCTATCTGATCAAGGCTACCATCGAACGTGTGTGTACGTGCGTGCAGGAGAGGAAGAGGAGGAAAGGCCACGCTCGGACGCGGAGAGGGGGAAAAAGAAAGGTGTTAGGTTTTTAAAACATACAGCAGACTTAAAACCACGCTGCAGCGTTGAATGAAATGACCAACTTTCCGTTCTGGCTCTCCGTGGGGGAAGAGGACAAACGGAGATTGATCACACAGCTTGTTTCAAAATAGCAAACACAAATTCGAAAATAAACAGTATTGTTCACACTTTAAAAGTAACTAATAACTAAACATCTGCCCAGGTAATTATAAAGCCAAAATCTCACTTGGGGAAACTTAATTCCCACTGCTTCGTCGTCGTTGAGGCGGGTAGGCCACTCCTTTCCAGGACGGGCGAAAGGGGCCCGCGAGACGGCGATGAGCTGGTGAGGTGATCTCTGCGGTGTCAGATCGCAGGAAAAAGGCAAGAGGGCGCAGCTGATTTGGTGCGGGGATGGCGGTCGAAGATCACTCGATCGGCTATCCAGTCCGCGGTCCGAGAGGCTGAGTTTCTGGATAAACCCGCCTGCTTCTCGTGTGGTGTGGTTGCGGTCGAAGACCAATTCGACCGGCTTACGTCCTTGGTCCAAAGGCAGGTTTCTGGGTAAACCGCCTGTTTCCAGTGTTCTTCTGGTCGTTCCAACGGAACAGCTTCGACCCACTTTGTCGTTTTAGAGATCGCCGCGGCCGCAGGCGATAGCTTTAGTAAAACACGTGGGGGTTGGGTCAGAGGTGAAGAGGCCCCTGTAGATCTGTACAGACTTTGTTGTTTCTATATGGGACAGCCAACAGCCGCCCCCAGAAAGAAAGCACCGACGCTGTGCGGGCGCTTTTGAAGTCCCCGGCTTTCCACCGGGGTGGAGTTTTCGGCTGGCGTTTGGGTACGCCCACCTGAAGAGGTAAAGGTGTACTGCAGTGTTTTGGCCGCACGGTGGCGGCACAGGGTTGACCATAGGTTTGACCCCCTACACTGTCTAAATGTGTGATAGTGAGCACTTCTGCTTTGCTGAGATAATCCATCCCACCTCACAGGTGTGCCACATCAAGATTCTGATCTGACATCATGATTAGTGCACAAGTGTGCCTTAGACTGTCCACAATAAAAGGCCACCCTGAAATGTGCAGTTTTGTCTCACAGCAAAATGCCACAGATGCCACAAGCATTGAGGGAGCGTGCAATTGGCATGCTGACAGCAGGAATGTCAACCAGATCTGTTGCTCGTGCATTGAATGTTCATTTCTCCACCATAAGCCGTCTCCAAAGGCGTTTCAGAGAATATGGCAGTACATCCAACCGGCCTCACAACCGCAGACCACGTGTAACCACACCAGCCAAGGACCTCCACATCCAGCAGGTTCACCTCCAAGATCGTCTGAGACCAGCCACTGAGACAGCTGCTGAAACAATTGGTTTGCATAACCAAACAATTTCTGCACAAACTGTCAGAAACCGTCTCAGGGAAGCTCAACTGCATGCTCGTCGTCCTCATCGGGGTCTTGACCTGACTCCAGCTCGTCGCCGTAACAGACTTGAGTGGGCAAATGCTCACATTCGATGGCGTCTGGCACGTTCACAGATGAATCTCGGTTTACATTGGTCAGGACAGATGGCAGACAGCGTGTGTGGCGTCGTGTGGGTGAGCGCTTTGCTGATGTCAATGTTGTGGATCGAGTGGCCCATGGTGGTGGTGGGGTTATGGTATGGGCAGGCATCTGTTATGGACGAAGAACATAGGTGCATTTTATTGATGGCATTTTGAATGCACAGAGATACCGTGATGAGATCCTGAGGCCCATTGTTGTGCCATACATCCATGAACATCACCTCACGTTTCAGCAAGATAATGCACGGCCCCATGTTGCAAGGATCTGTACACAATTCTTGGAAGCTGAAAATGTCCCAGTTCTTGCATGGCCAGCATACTCAACGGACATGTCACCCATTGAGCATGTTTGGGATGTGCTTGACCGGCGTATACGACAGCGTGCACCACTTCCCACTAATATCCAGCAACTTCGCACAACCATTGAAGAGGAGTGGACCAACATTCCACAGGCCACAATTGACAATCTGATAAACTCTATGCGAAGAAGCTGTGTTGCACTGCATGAGGCAAATGGTGGTCACACCAGATACTGACTGGTTCTGAGTCCCCAGACCCCCAATAAAGCAAAAAAATGCACATTTCAGGGTGGCCTTTTATTGTGGACAGTCTAAGGCACACCTGTGCACTAATCATGATGTCAGATCAGCATCTTGATGTGGCACACCTGTGAGGTGGGATGGATTATCTCAGGAAAGCAGAAGTGCTCACTATCACACATTTAGACAGATTTGTGAACAATGTTTGAGAGAAATGGTAATATTGTGTATCTGGAATGAATTTTAGATCTTTAAGTCCATCTCATGAAAAATGGGAGCAAAAACAAAAGTGTTGCGTTTATATTTTTGTTGAGTGTATTTGCTCAAAGACATAGCAAAAGACACAGGCAAATTGAATAATGGTGTGGTAGGCCTATGTTTTAGTTTGATTATATTCAGACTACGGAATCTTGTGTACATTTTTCAAAATATATTTGGCACAGGAGGTTCAGATTTATTTTCTTTTGTCAACAGGAGAAACTATGTGCTCAGCTGAAATTGTTTCCATTCGGGAAGTGAAATATCTGCTCCTTCTCTAACCTTGTGTTTCTTTCTCTCCCCTGTCATGCAGTGCCATGAATCTGTCTGGACAACAGCTGCTACCCACATAGAGGTCTCTTTACCTCTATTTCCATTTGCTTCACGCCAGAGGATGCTTGGAATGTGTCGCGGGCGCAGGAAGTTCTTGGTGGCCTCTCTCGCCCTGCTTTCAATCCCAGCACTCACCTGGCTTTACCTTTCCGTTGGGAGCTTTCAAGGTAAACACAGATCTCTAGCAAATAATAAAAACACTTCAGGGGCCTGTTTTAGGAAGCAGGTTTGGAGGGAACTCAGTTTCAATTGTCTCGGTTATTAGAAACTCTGGGTTTTCCCTTTCAGGAAGCAGGTTCAGCTTAACTCTGAGTCTGCTACTACACGCGGCAACAGACTTGGTAAACCTAACCTACTTGGTAGCAGGTTTGCTTCAACCAACGACGAGCTTGTTGTCACTTTTACATACAGAAAAATCTACGAAGGGCCTGGGCCACTTGGCAAAAATAACACATTTTTATCCATATGAAATAGGGCTGGGCGATATGGGCTGAAGTCAATATCTCGATATGTTTTGACTAAATCTCGAATTATATTTGAAACTTGCACAAGGCAAAAGTTTGCACATTTTATTGATTATTCCACATCCTGTCGTCAATTCTTTAACATGTTGCCAACTTAAGACTTTTTCCGCTATATTTGCTGCCATAGCAATAAGGCTAGTTAAAGACCAGAGACGCATCTTGCAACTTTTAAAAAAAAATAATTGGCTCACCAGGGACGAGTAGCAACGGCTGCTGTCTACTCCTCCTCACCGCTGACAGCCCTCACTCAATCGGCCTGTCTGATAGCAGCCCCCGCCACCTGCAGCAGCCAGCAGACAGACAGCACCCTGCAAGAGCTGCCAGGTGATGTTTGTAAACACTTAAATTGTTTTATAGGTCCACCTTCAATAGGCCACTGCATATCTATCAGTGATTCTTGAGAACTGGGACATAAGGCCGTCTTCCATATGTAACTGCTGTTATGTTTAAAACTAAAAATATTTAAAATTGTAGATGTTATTAGGGATTAAGAATAGAATGTCTAGAGCACAATTATCCCCTTAAATTAAATTTTATCATTATTATGTCAAATATATGACACTTGTTATCTTCTCACGACGTCAAAACAGTGTGTCCTCAGAGAAGATTTCAGTCTTTCATATGCAATAAAACCTATTAAAAATGTACTTTAATGATTAAAAAGAGTTTTTGTCATCAAAAGCAACACTAAATAATCTCTCATATCAATAAAAACAGTTTTTCTACAACACATTCATGTTTTATAAGAATTCTAAGTGGTGGGACAACTTTACTATAAGTCAACACCGTCAGACATTTCATTATGTAAAATGTAATAAAATCAGGTGAAATAAGGGGCAGCATTCACTTTGAAGGACCTCTTGTCAAATTCTACCTCTGCACAGTACATTAGAGTCAGACAGGCTCTGATAAGTGTTGTAGTTTTAGAATATTTTACATTCCGAATCTTGAAAGTCCTGTGTCACAACCATGATATGTCAACACCGACTTACAATTTCTGAAGAAGTTATTTGAAATGTTTTGATAATTTTATTTTCCTGAAGTAGTTCATACTAGCACCTAACATCAACAGAAAAACCAAATGGCTACTAGATAAATTCCATTTGTTATGTTTAAGAAACGTTAAATATGTCAACACCGTCAGACAGGGAATCTGACGGAGTTGACATCTGACGATGGTGATAGGCCAATGACGGTAAAAAAAACAAAAGCTGGGAGGTTGTGTCAAAGCTTAGCTCAGTATATGTTGGATACAAACATGTAATTTAATTGGCACACTGGACAGGTATTGAGGAGGACCTGTCCTCCTTTCCATTTATCTATGAGATAAATGCATTAGACCCAATATCAAGAACATATATAGTCTACAACACTGGAACCATCGAAAGTTGTCAATTCAGTTTAACACATTATTTTTTGCTGGCCGAGGCCCATGGGGGGGACGCCCTACCAACTGAGCTAAGGGCGCCCCTTGTTAACACATTTTTGAATAGAATTTAACGTCTCAAACAGCGTACCTAAATGGACTTGTACTTATATAGCACCTTTCTAGTCAGACTTCTCCATTCAAAGCGTTTTACACTTCTGTCACATTCACCCCCTGTATACAACAATCACACAGAGGCTCACAAATCAGAAATTCTAAGGCTGATCTGACTACATTGCCTCTCATTAAAGGCCTACTTCACCAGTGGGAATATGAAGGTGTATTGAACTCTGAGATCCTATGTAGTATAAATGTGCAAACATTTTAGAAATCGGTTCATCCTAGCCTGAGAAAAGGCAGAACGAGTTTTATAGTCTCACTGTCTAACCCTACATTTTGCACAGTTGTGACATCACAACTACAAATTAAGTGTACATTTATTAACTGTGACAAAAGACTTTTTCCATATCACCTACACAATTTTTAAAATTTTAAAACTTCATCAGAGGTCTATATCAAGTTTTAGGCTCAATCCTCATGTAAAAATAGTTTCTCCCTTTCCTTATTCCACAGTGAAACCTCTTCCCATTTCTCCATTGCAACCCCAGTCATCCACTGTAATGGGAGGTGCCGGCGAGAGGCAGGCCCTAGAACTGCGAGTCCGGGCAGTGGAGGAAGAGAACAGGGCCCTGCGCCGGGAGCTCATTCAGCCACCTAAAAGCCCGCCTGCACGCCATCAAAATGGTCGCCGTGGCAACCAAAACAGGACACATTCAGAGGAGGGCACTGGCGAAAATGAGGGCCAGAAAGCTACTGCAGTAGGAAACAGCTCAGACTGTGTGCAGCAGCCTGTTGTGGATAAGTGTGAGGTGAGATATACTTGTATACTTATAGCAGATGTTTTAACTACAAAATGTTCCATCGGTAATATATCATTCAATCAGCCATTGACACTAACGGTTGCCCGCTTGCCCGGGGCAAGTGAAAATAATGTTTTGGCAAGTTGAGATTGCTTTTTGGTTGCCCGGACGGGCAAGTGGATGTGGATTAAACCCTGAATAGATGCTAAAGATGTCACTATTAGCCAGCTAGCTCACAAGAGCTATCCCATGTAGTTTGCGGCTTAAAACAAGCTACCTCTGCGTCACGGCAACAGCACGCTGAAGCGTCGCACACAGCTAGTTTCCTTTGCCCGTTAACATTTGACCGTTAAAACCAGCTGCTCTGCCACCATGACACGGAGTTTGTTTGTTAACTGTAAAGTGACGGCGCAATGGAGCTAAACAGCTAGAGCAACAGATGAGGCTTCTTCTGCTGAGGGTAGAGAAGCTGTCTAGCAGCCCAGAACTCTGCTGCAGAGCCCCTGTGTGGCGCGGCGGTGTAACTGCAGTGTAACTGTAGGGACTCGGAGGGACAACTGCCTCCCGCGACATGAACTTTTTTTCTCCGCGGTATAAACGGTATGGGCACATCTCTCCCGGTAGACCACAGTATGATACCATCATACCGCCCAGCCCTAGGTACTTCTAACCATCCTAAATATGGCCACAAGAATCGGGACATCCTAAATCTTTTTTCTGCATACTATATAGTAGAAAGTATGCGATTCGGAACGCAGGGGGAGTTATAAAATGTTTATGGATTTGGCGAATAATGCGCCGCCATTTCGACACCGTGTGTCAAAAAAGCTCCGGGGGATTTCATCTACGATGTATGAGGACTCCACCTATCATTTTCGTTAAGCAAAAGATCATCCTGCTGGGAGTATTAATTTTAAACATCACCTGTAAAAACGAGTCAGAAATTCACAAATTTTAAAATAAAAGACTTCCCGTTGATTTTGGGCGGGGCTTCAAGAGGCTTTTTTGTGGGGCCTGCAAAAATACATTTGGGTATCAAAATTGCAGCTAATACTGGGCTTTCACTACACAACTTTTCACGCAATTGACATTCGCAGATGAATGACCAATGTCGGACTGAAATCACAGGAGTCTTTTTGGAGTTGTGGCTCGCGCCCGTAATCTCAGTCGCTTGGTGTAAGGGATTTCAGTCTGTCTTCCTCCCGTCTTGACGTTCCCATTGAACATCATGGAGGGATCTGAAAATAGTTAAAATTCACAGGAGTCTTGTTGGAGTTGTGGCTCGCGCCCGTAATCTCAGTCGCTTGGTGTAAGGGATTTCAGTCTGTCTTCCTCCCGTCTTGACGTTCCCATTGAACATCATGGAGGGATCTGAAAATAGTTAAAATTCACAGGAGTCTTGTTGGAGTTGTGGCTCGCGCCCGTAATCTCAGTCGCTTGGTGTAAGGGATTTCAGTCTGTCTTCCTCCCGTCTTGAATCCCATTGAACATCATGGAGGGATCTGAAAATAGTTAAAATTCAAAACGCTCCCCATCCAACCTGATGGAGCTCGAGAGGTTCTGTAAAAAGGAATAGGCAAAACTGGCAAAAGATAGGTGTGCCAAGCTTGTGGCTTCATATTCCCAAACACCTGAGGCTGTAATTGCTGCCAAAGGTGCCACAACAAAGTATTGAGCAAAGGCTGTGAATACTTATATACATATTATATTTTTGTATCTTATTTTTAATAAATTTACAAAAATCTCAAAGAAACTTTTTTTAAGTTGTCATCCTGAGGTATAATGTGTAACATGTTAGACTATATATAGTGGCGCTGCGTACAGAAGGTCTAGGCTATTTTACATTTTCTGCATCAATAACTATGCATGTGGCAAAAAGCCCCAGCGGGATGTGACAGTTCACTCTGCTGTAAGCCTTATGTCACGGTTTTGTTTCCTTCATTAACTTACTGATCAATAAGTTTACTTATTTAACGAGTTTCCTCAGTGAGAATGTATCGCTCAGACAATATAGTCAGGTCCGCGGGATTTGAAATTTGTGTAGTTTCCTTAAAGGGCAGTGCTCTAAGAGCTGATTTAAGCTCAAACTCTGGAACAAAAACTGGTCTGAGCAGGTTAGCCGTGTAGCCTCTGTTACCACGGTGATCTAGCCAGGTAGAAAGAGAGCCACCTTTTGTAATACTGAAACTCTGGCTTTAGACTCAACAGACCTCGCTCAGCCCTTAATCTTCGTAGTATACCCCTCTGCTCTGCATGTAATCAGCAAGTAAACTTTTGGGGTATCCCACAACCCAATATCCAATCAGAAGAGAGAATGCTACTAATGGGCACGTCTCTCTGCCGGTGTACTCGCAGAGAGCGACAGAGGGGTGAATGTTTATGCGCCTACAGTGGCAGAGCAGGTAAAAATACTTCCCAAAGTCTGTTTTGATGGTTTTATCATGTTTGATCACACTTACGGATCTGAGATGGTGCTAGATGACTCGCTGCTTGAAGACCGCAGTGCATTAATGTGGTAACGTTAGGGACGAGGGAGGGGACTGCTAACTGCAGTCATTGACAGGAAGTTAGCTAAAAGGACCATTTCGCTTACTGAACCTTCAATACTTTTATCTAAGTTGTTGAATGTGCCACAGATAATTTACTTTGAAGTATATTCTCTTTGTTGTAATTAAAACTACTTCATGCTTTGTATCTGTTAGGGCTGGCCCGAATTATTCGAATATTCAAATACTCATTTGTTAAGCTAGTATTCGAAGCTCAATTCAGTATTCGGAATATATATCAGTGATTCTTGAGAACCGGGACAAAAGGCCGTCTTCCATATGTAACTGCTGTTATGTTTAAAAATAAAAATATTTAAAATTGTAGATGTTATTAGGGATTAAGAATAGAATGTCTGGAGCACAATTATCCCCTTAAATTAAATTTTATCATTATTATGTCAAATATATGACGCTTGTTATCTTCTCACAACGTCAAAAACAGTGTGTCCTCAGAGAAGGTTTCAATCTTTCATATGCAATAAAACCTATTAAAATTGAACTTTAATTATTAAAAATTGCTTTTTCATCAAAAGCAACACTAGATAATCTCTCATATCAATAAAAACAGTTTTTCTACAACACATTCATGTTTTATAAGGATTCTAAGTGGTGGGACAACTTTAATAAGTCAACACCGTCAGACATTTCATTATGTAAAATGTAATAAAATCAGGCGAAATAAGGGGCAGCTTTCACTTTGAAGGACCTTGTCAAATTCTACCTCTGCAGAGTACATTAGAGTCAGACAGGCTCTGATAAGTGTTGTAGTTTTAGAATATTTTACATAACCATGATATGTCAACACCGACTTACAATTTCTGAAGAAGATATTTGAAATGTTTTGATAATTTTATTTTCCTGAAGTAGTTCATACTAGCACCTAACATCAACAGAAAAACCAAATGGCTACTAGATAAATTCCATTTGTTATGTTTAAGAAACGTTAAATATGTCAACACCGTCAGACAGGAAATCTGACGGAGTTGACATCTTACGGTGGTGATAGGCCAATGACGGTAGAAAAAACAAAAGCTGGGAGGTTGTGTCAAAGCTTAGCTCAGTAGCTTAGTATATTTAAGATTCAGCACAGGAGATGCTTATGACACACACCATTGTCTCTTATATGAAAAGGTTGGGTGGTCCTCCCTTAAAGAGAGACGTGACGCACATTGGCACATTTTTATTTACAAAGCCTTGACCGGGAAGCTTCTTCGTTATTTAACTGAAATGCTGCACATTTCAGATGGGCTTTATCAAACCCGCTCCACTGACATGCTTATGCTTTATGTCCCACAAGCCCGGTCTGAGCTGGGAAAGACAGCTTTTAGCTTCAGTGCCCCCGACTCCTGGAACAACTTACACTAACAAATTAAACTAAATACATTCATATCCTTTGGCCAATTTAAACAGACTATCTTGGATCTGCCAAAATCTACTTGTAACTGTTTTAATTAGGCTATATTGTACTTTATTCCTTTTAATTGCTGCCACTCTTCACCACTTTGTAAATGTTTCAATTGTTTTTTTTTCTCTTCTCTTCACTTGTTGTGTATTTGATGTATTTGCATTGAATATTTTGTATGTATTGTTGTTTTGAATTTGTTTTGACTCGACGCCATTGAAAATGAGGGTCACCCCTCAATTGATCTCTCGAGGATAAATAAAAGTTAAATGAAAAAAAAATTAAAAATATGTTGGATACAAACATGTAATTTAATTTGCCGAAAACATAGGGTTTGTATTTTTTCAACATTGCACCCTGTTTTGTCCCACTTCTCAAGAATCACTGATATATATTTTTTTTTAAATTAAAAACCTTTATAATTGTTTTTCTTAGAAGTATCTTAAACTGCACTATATGTTGTCAGCAAATAATAATATTCAGATAAATACATTGTATATACAACAATTGTTAAATACAAATGTATCGCTCTTTTAAAATAAATTATCAAATTATTTGAACTTTGACTTAGTTGGCCGCTGACCTGTCAAAGCGCAACCGGTGATACACCAGCTGTAGGCTACTGACGTTGCCAGAGCGAGGCAAATTAAAAGCGGCACAAAGCGCAGTAGGGAACTAGAGATGGAGGAAGAATATATTATTTTTTCCCCTTAACTTTATAACCACAAGATTAGCGCAAGCTCGTAAGGAAAAGCAATGCTCGGCGAAATGCTAACGCTAGCTTAGCTCAGCTGTTTGTTTACATTCCCTATGCAGCACTGCTATAGCCTCTTGCCAATCAACAGTGACTTGCTTGCATCATAGGAATACGCCGTCGATAATGGATACAATATGGACGCAAAAGACGATCAATATGGGATCTTATGGATTTATAAATCTCCGAAAAGATGCATGTTCCTGGGTGAATTGATAAGCTCCTGTAAGGGTTACGACTTGATCGCCGTTCGAAAGTTATTTAATAATCAACAGACTACGCATCTTACTGTCTCGGTTTTAGGGAGTACACTGGGATTATTAATGTTGTTTTTGATGGTATTCGGGACAGCCCTAGTCTATAGGGGAGAACGGGGTACACTTTCTACTCTAGTGAGAATTGCCTATCACCTAAACATCTTTCAATAGTCATTCCTACATTAAATTGAAGCTTAAGGTGTTGGCTTGAAATATGTACCCCTCACTTTTTCTATCTTATTGTAATAAAGAAGAAATTAATCATCAATGACACCCTTACACATTGTGACAACCAACCCCATCAAGGGGTCGGTTGTCAAACACTATGGGGTTGTTTGTCATAATGTTATCTTAATGAGAATAATCTTAAAAAGAAGGCAAGAAAGTAGAACTAAATTTTAAAGTTTAATTGCATTGTCAAGTTGAAAAATAGGCCTACATAACTTACTGTAGCCTTGGTAGCTGGTCTAGTTTGGGATGCACTGGGTTGTTTTGATTTTGTAGCCCTTTTTGCTATCTGCCTTTTCCTGCTCTATTCTTACCTTCTCTGGGGTGTCAGTGAGGATACAGCTTGACAATTTCTTTCGTTATCGGGTTCCTTTTCTGGCTGCAGCCTTGAGATAACATGTGACAACCAACCCCCCAAAAAATATGACGACCAACCCCAACTTGAATTTCTTGCTAGCATCAAGGCCAACAACCATCTGACAACTAATTAGCTTGCTAACCACAATCTAAAATATAGTTTACCCTTCACACTTTATATGGGTAACAAGTGTTTTGTTATAAACCCATTGTGTAAAAGCCTAGAAGAAAAATACTGAGGAGCTAAATATTTTCAATTTGACATGAAAAACACAAACAGTCGTCTCACCTCAAATTCAGCAGTCTAACTCCAAGGAAGACTATGTAGGTGACTTCTGATCCCAATTCTGGATATTTACATACCAAAATTTCATAGACAGCGCCTTCTGGTTCCGAGATATAACGATTGTGACAACCAACCCGTGTGACAAATTACCCCGTTCTCCCCTACAGGTGAAACTCGAAAAATTAGAATATCGTGCAAACGTTCATTTATTTCAGTAATTCAACATAAAAGGTGAAACTAAAATATTATATAGACTCATTACATGCAAAGTGAGATATGTCAAGCCTTTGTTTGTTGTAATTGTGATTATTATGGCTTACAGTTTATGAAAACCCCAAATTCAAAATCTCAGAAAATTAGAATATGACATAAAATCAATAAAAAAACAGAAATGTCGGCCCTCTAGAAAGTATAATCATGCATATGTACTAAGTACTTGGTTTTGGCCCCTTTTGCATGAATTATTGCCTAAATGCGGCGTGGCATGGATGCTATCAGTCTGTGGCACTGCTGAGGTGTTATGGAAGCCCAGGTTGCTTTGATAGAGGCCTTCAGCTCATCTGTATTGTTGGGTCTGGTGTGTATCATCTTCCTCTTGACAATACTCCATAGTCTCTCTATTGGGTTCAGGTCAGGAGAGTTGTCTGGCCAATCAACACAGTAATACCATGGTCAGTCAACCAGTTACTTGTTGTTTTGGCACTGTGGACAGGTGTCAAGTCTTGCTGGAAAAAGTAATTCAGCATCTCCATAAAGCTTGTCAACAGACAGGAGCATCAAGTGCTCTAAAATCTCCTGATAGACATGTAGCGGGTACAGGTGGTTCAGATTAATTCAGCTATTAGAAATTAATCTGAAGATCAATAATACCTTAATAATTTATTAAAGTTCAAAGGGGCACCACCATTCATTTAAGAATGAAAAAATAATAGCAAATTGTCTCGTTTAATCAATGATTTATTCTCAAATGTTGATTAGTTTAATGTTCAGTTAAATAAATCAATATTAATAAATCCTAGTCTCAATGATCATTTCCATAAAATAATGTAATCAAATAATTACTATTATAAATTTGGTAATATGATCTTAACACTGAAGGCTACAGAATCCTTGTACTTGTTGGTTGCGGACTTCCCAATAATATTCAAACAAATGAATGACAGAAACTTCTAGTTACAAAAGAAAATGCATGTAATTTATTAACAAAGTAAATAAAATCTAACACATTTAAAAATCACTAAACTAAAGCACACAGTGTGTGTGTGTGCGTGTGTGTGTGTGCGTGTGCGTGTGTGTGTGTGTGTGCAGGTATGTGGATGCAAATTGAGTGTGTGAGTGAGTGTGGAGGTGTGAAAAACCTTTGTTTGTGGGGGGAAGAGCTTGAGGCTTCGGTGTGTCCCCCTAAGGTTAAGATCTCAAAGTATGTAAACCCGATAACCAAAACGACAATGAATAGTTCAAATCAGTACACATACATTTCCAAGTTAACAGTCTTTTAAACCATGTGTTCTTGCTAAGCTAAGCTAAGCCCAGTAGTTCATACGATACCAGATGTTTACACAGCATTCGTTGGTGTGTGGGAGACTGGTCTTTATGGCATGAGACAGGGGTTTTGCTTCGCAGGTCGGTCTTGATTCAGTTTGGATGAACTGGTGCTTTCTGGATCTTCAGTAGCAGCGTGCTAACTGACGTTGTTCTCTCTGGGCTACGGTTGTAGTTCTTAGCTTGATTCTTAGCTTCTTCGTCTTAAGGGTCTGGCCTTGGTGGGAGCTTGGTTCGTTCTCTGGTTCTTCTGGTTCCTCTTCAGTTGCTTGGAGCTGCAGGTTGGATCCTGGTTCCTCTTTGGTTGAGAGGGGCTTCACGGCTGTTTGGATAGGCCGTGTTGTAGAGCCTGGATCAGGGAGACCAGAGCTTGTCTGGGTCCAAAAGGTTGAGCTACCCACGGTCGGGGGTGGAGGCGAGGAGAAGAAAAGCCTTCCAACCTCTCTGGTGGAGGCGAGGAGAAAAAGAGCCTGAGCACCTCGGATGGTGCTTGAAGAAGAGGAGCGGGCTGCACCACTCCGTTCGGAGATGCAGAGAAGAAGAGACTGAGCTGTACCAGCTCACTAGCTCTTATCATACAGCATAGGACCTCTGACCAATGGCAGAAGAGACAGGGGGACACATCCTGGGGGGGTTAGGACAGAGGGACTGATAGGTGTGAAAACACAGATAAAAGCCTTGGCTTCAAGCAGAGGAATGTTGGGGGTTTTGACACCAACATTTTGCTGTAGAGTCAGAAACAAAGTAATTCACTTTAGAGTCAAAAGTCTTAATGAATGAATGAACCCATGTACATATTCACTACAGACAGCTGTGTTGACTTTGGACTTGATAACACGGGACCAACATCATCAGATGACATGGTGCCTCAAATCATCACTGACTGTTGAAACTTGACAGTGGTCTTCAAGCCCTTTGGATTCTGTGCCCCTCCACTCTTCCTCTAGACTGTGGTGGGACCTTGATTTCAAAATGAAACACAACATTTAATTTGGATCATTGATGATTAGAGGCACCATGTCATCTGCTGCTGTTAGTCCACTGTGTTACCAAGTCCAAAGTCACCACAGCCATCTACCAGAAGATTTTAGAGCTTCATGCTTCTGTCTGTTGACAAGCTTTAATGTGATGACTATTTCCATATCCAGCAAGACTTGGCACCTGCCCACAGTACCATAAACCACTGGTAACTGGTTGACTGAACATGGTATTACTGTGCATGAATGGCCAGACAACTCTCCTGACCTGAACCCAATAGAGAAACTATGGACTATTGTCAAGAGGCAGATGAGACACACCAGACCCAACAATACAGAGGAGCTGAAGGCCTCTATCAAAGCACCCTGGGCTTCCATAACACCTCAGCAGTGCTTTGTACATATGCATGATTATACTTTCTAGAGGGCCGACTTTTCTGTTTTTAAGATCCTTTTTTTATTGATTTTATGTAATTTTCAGAGATTTTGAATGTGGGGTTTTCATAAGCTGTAAGCCATAATAATCACAATTATAACAAACGAAGGCTTGACATATCACACTTTGCATGTGATGTGTCTATATAATATTTTAGTTTCACCTTTAAAGTTGAATTACTGAAATAAATGAACTTTTGCACGATATTCTAAATTTTCGAGTTTCACCTGTAGTTGTCTTTGTTTTTAACATTTTTGCTATTTCTACTTATCAACTTCAAATCTATAAATATGTTTCTAACCTGTAATATGCAGAACTAATTTATCTCTAATCTGTTTTAAAATGTATCTATATCCCTTCACTGTTTTTCTTTATTCTCCATAGACCATTCATGTGGCCATCGTATGTGCAGGTTACAATGCCAGTCGAGATGTGGTGACACTGGTTAAATCTGTCCTATTCCACAGGTAATGAATGCTCTTTTAACTTTTACTCACACTTCTGGAAATTACCTTTTATTACACAACCTATTTTCAAGTAAATGTTATGCCCATTTGGTTACCTTTCTTTGTAGCATAATGGGTAACACTTTATATTAAGGGAAGATTCACCATGAATTCATGAGAATGCATGAATTAATTCATGTAGTACTGAATGAATTATCAGTAATTCAAAATAAGGAATAATGGGATCTCATAAATGATTGTAAGGGAATCCTGGAAAATGTTTCGGTGAATAGGTATGTAAACACGGGAGGCCCACCGTAGTTGGCAACATGCTCGTTAACTGGATTTTTTTCCAGCGCACACACAGTACAGAAAGGTAGCGGATCTTGATATTCACTGACTTTGAAAAAAAGGGTACGAGAAGATAATGATAGTCACAGGTCAATTATGCTGCTGTCCCGGTTTCCCACTCCAGCCCCACAAAACAGGACCAACATATCGGGGCCAATATGAACATAATTCATTTTATGATTCCTGGCCAGCTCATGCCAGCACCAGCATGCATACAAAGCAAAATGACGGCTTGACGTAAAGGCATTTGTACATCTTTTTCATTGGAAATATTCAAATAAATACATTTGAGGCATCATTGCAATAGAATGTGTCTATGTGTCTTTGCTCTCTTAAGCCCATTCAGACGAAAGATTCCCCTTGCAACTGCTTGCAACTCGCAACACCTTGCGGCGAGACGGCTGAGACGTTCTAAGGGGCACTTTACACGACAACACGAAACGGTGCAAACGCGGAAAAATTCCCGCGGTTGCACTATATCATTTACAGGAAAACAGCAAAAGCAGGCATGAAACCGCAGGTTTTTGAGATCACCTCCCAGGGAGGATTTTTTGGAAAACTTAACGGTTTTGGTTTCCTGTAAACACCGAAACCATTTCCCCTGATAACGCTGACGTCACGGCTCCACCCTCACACATGCGTAGTCTATAACATTTGCTGTCAAAATACCCACAACACAAGCGAGTTATAAAGTTAGAAGACAACATGAACGGTGTCTCCACGGCACCATCAATGTGATCAGTGGAGAGTGACGTGCAGGGCTAAAATATAGGCTAACACTCGCCAATTTAGTCAAAGCGATTACCGCAGTAAGTTATTGAGACCACCCGCCACTTTGGCTGGGGAAAGATTTGTTCTCTGCCTGTTTTTCTAGCTAAATAAACGTGTGTCACTTCTATATGCCAGGGACACGGCTCTCTCTACATTAAAAACACTATCAGCGTGCAGCGGTTAAGTTAGGCTACTGTTCAACAAAAGGAGCATTAAGGCTACGGCTTCACAGTAAAAGCATGTCACTGGCTAAACATTAATAGCATTTCACTGGACACACGTGAGTTGACTTTTATTTTGAAGTACGCCTAACAGGAAGGTATCCGCTCACGAAGCCCCTTCACTATCAGCAAGTCTTCTGTTTTTACGAGTTCAATGCGGTGAAATAAGAGGACAGAAAGCTTGTCTTTTACAATATTTGTAACCCCAAGCTTACACCAACCGCTTTATGAACGTTAGTGGCATTAATTTTCGATTACAGTAAGGTTTTATGCATCAAATTGTACCGGAAGAGCTATCTACTAGGCTGTGTCACCGCTGACTATTGGCTTGGCATGGCTGCTACACTGCTACTACAGCGATTTCGGCCCGTTTCCTCTGAAAACATGTGTACGGATGAAGATGTCAGATAAATTTTGTCTGAACGGGGTTTTTTTTTTAAACCAAAAACTGGAAAACTGTCACGTTTTCACAGTGTAAAGTGCCCCTAAAACTGGACCTTGCAATTTGACATGTTGAGTCTTCTGCGACGCCTTACAACGGCTTGCCACGCGCTGCAACGAGCAGTTCACACCGCTGCAATGTATCGCCTGCGACGTTCTAAAACCGTCTCGTCGCAAGCATTTGCAAGGCTAATCTTTGGTCTGAACTGGGCTTTATAGCACAAAAAAACAGCTAGTCTTGGATTATCAGTTATCCCAAAAATTGAGAACTAATATTGTTTGTTTAAATTGCATTTGTCTATCATTTGAAATAGTATTATCATTTATGGAATCAAAAAGTTTTGCAATCTTATGTATACTTGAGTAGTTTCTCACAGACGTACAGTACTCGTACAGTACTGTGCAAAAGTTTATGGCAGGTTTGAAAAAATGCTTTAAACTAATGGCATGTTTCCACTTGCATATGTGAATAGCCTCCGCTGCTGAGTCTGATGAACCAGACACGCCAAATAAGAAACCCATAGTCTATTTCAATTGATAAATATTCAACGCAAAACACAAACAAACAAGTGTCAGAAAAGCCCAAATAATATCCTGCATTACTACTACAACCACATGTGCTAAATAACGAGGGCAAAACAAAAAAGATGTCTGCTAGCTTAACATATGAATGGCAACTATAATAAAGTGTAGTTTTTTTTTTAAACTCTTTATTTATAGCATTTTTAAATGTTTACACAAAGTACAAACAACACACAGAACATAGCGTGGGGCACTACAGTTGAGCATAGATAATTCCACATGTCCACGTCAAATGGCCTTTAAATGTCCACAGACTCTCACAGTGAAAAAGCGTCCAATTCTTCTGATATAAAGACAGTCCATTTCTCCCATTTTCTGAGGAAAATTTCTCCTTTAGATCTTAGAGAAAAAGTCATCCTTTCCATCGTAAAGATCTCCTTGATTATATCCCTCCATTGTTGAAGGCTTGGAGGCTCAGGTTTGTACCAATTCCTTGTAATCGCTTTTTTGCAAGCAATAAACAATATTTTACACAAATACCAGTCCTTTTTATCAATAACATCATCTCTTATTATACCTAAATACAGGACCTTAACATCAATAGGTAGATCGTATCCCAGAACCTTTTTCAAAATTAAACATATATTACTCCAAAATATTTTAATTTTGGGACATGTCCAGAAAATGTGCGAGTGATTGGCATCTATTTGTCCACACTGTCTCCAACACTGTTGTTTTGACTTTGATGATTTACTTTTAATTTGGGGAGTGATGAAGAAGCGGATCAGGTTTTTCCAGACAAATTCTCTCCACCTCTTGGAGAATGTTGTTGAATGTTGTGTTTCCCAAATTAAATGCCAATCCTCCTGGGATATTTCAATTTCTAATTCCGTTTCCCATTTTAGCTTAATATATTCAGTATTGTTTCCTTTCTGTTTTTGAAGACCCTGATATAGTTTGGAAATTACTTTTTTACTGCCCTCTTTATAGGCTTTAATGAAAACATTAATAACTTCATTGCCTTCCTCAGATAATTCAGGTTTGATCTCTTCATCATAATAATCTCTCATTTGTAAATATTTGTAAAAATCTCTATTTCCTAATTCAAATTCCTTCTGTAGTTCTCCAAAATTCTTAAATATATTCCCTTTGGTCAAAGTGCATAACGCTGTTATGCCCCTATCCCACCATTGTCTGAATCCGACCTCTATGGTTCCTGGTTTGAATTTAGGGTCTAGTGCCGGCCAAATTAATATTTTGGCATCTCCCTCCATTATATGTGGAATAGATTGAAATAAATATAACAATCTTGGCAATATATTCATTTTAATAACCTCAATTCGTGAGCCAAAGTCCAATGGGAAGGCCGACCATCTTCTGAAATCCTCTTGAATACTGGCGTTAATTTGGTTATAATTAATCTCAAATACTTTATCAAGTTTCTTTGCAATTACCACACCCAAATATTTAATTGTTTTTGCCTTCCAATTAATCTTGTATTTTTCTCTTATTTTCGGGGCAGGGAAGTAGTGTGACGAGAGAATTTGAGTCTTTGCTACGTTCAATTTATATCCTGAGTATCGGCCAAATTCCTCTAAAATCGACATTAAATTGGGAAATGATCTATCTGGGTCTTGAAGGAACACGATGACATCATCAGCAAATAATCCAATAATATGGTCCTGCCCTCCTATTTGAATACCTTTCAAACCTTTGCTCTGTCTGATTAATTGTGCCAGGGGCTCAACATAAAACGCGAACAGAGTGGGGCTAAGACAGCAACCTTGGCGAGTCCCTCGTTGTTGAGTAAATCTATCAGTTAAATTACCATTAATTTTAATCCTTGCTGTTGGCTCTTGGTAAAGAGTTTTAATGCACTGTATTGCTTGTGTATTAAATCCGAATTTCTCTAATAACTGGTACAAAAAATTCCAATTAACACAGTCAAAAGCCTTTTCTGCGTCAAGGCTGACTAATAATGCATTAACTTCCTGTTTTTGAGTGTGGTCTATAATATGTAATGTGCGCCTAATGTTATCTTGAGTCTGCCGACCCTTGATAAACCCTGTCTGATCTTCATCAATAAGATCTGGCAGGAAGTGTTCTATCCTTTTAGAAATAATAGAGGTATATAATTTGTAGTCCACATTAAGAATGGAAATAGGTCTGTAGGACTCACAATATTCTTTATTTTTGCCCTCTTTCGGGATAACTGATATTACAGCCTCCTTCCAGGAAGGTGGAAGCTTTCCCTGATTAAGTGTCAAATTAAAAGAGTTGAGGAGAAGGGGAGACAATTCCTCTCTGAAAGTCTTATACCATTCATTCGGGAATCCATCGCTACCAGGCGATTTGTTTGTTTTTAATCTACTAATTGCGTCATCTAATTCCTTCTTGGTGATGCTAGAAGTTAATTTTTCATTTTGTGCTTCCCCTATACACGGTAAATCCAGTGAATTAAGAAATTCCTTTATTTTATGTTCCTCTTCTGCTGGAGGTTGTGAATATAATTCTTTGTAGTAGTTTTTGAACACATTATCTATTTCTTCATGTTTATATAATATTTGTTTTGTCTGGGGGTCCCAAATCTTATGGATTGTTGAGGATTGTTGTTGTACTTTAAGACGCCGCGCTAGATATTTAGCCGCTTTAGGGCCAGATTCATAATAAGTTTGTTTAGTGAACCGCAGTTTTTTCTCTATCTCGTCACTAAGAATATCATCTATGTGTTGCCTGGTTAATGATATCTGCTGTAATATTGACCCATCTTTCTTTATTTATTTTTGTGTTGGTGTTCTAAATTTCTCAATTTGGTAATTCATTTCTCATTTCTCATTTCTCAGTCTAACCTTTTTTTGGTATGTTGCCCTTGCTATTAGCCTCCCCCTCATAACTGCTTTTAATGTATCCCACAGTATGGTTGAATCAACTAGACCATCATTGTTCTCTTCTATGCAATTTTTAATTTCTTTTTTAATTTCCTCTTTTGCTTCCCTATTATTTATCATGCCCACATTTAACTTCCATAACGTATTTCTACGCCTTCCATTCAAATGTATGCTAAGATAAATTATACTATGATCTGACAAGTCCGTTACCCCAATGCTGCAATTCTCAATCTTGTGTCTATCAATTTTGTTCATAAAGAAGTAGTCTATTCTAGAATATTCAGAGTGACGTGCTGAAAGATGAGTGTAATCCCTTTCCAGGGGGTGAAGTTCCCTCCATACGTCTAACATTCCAAGCTCTGTTAGGCAGGTACTGACCAGTCTGGATAGCGGGGTCCTGATTCTCTTATTGTTAGTTGAATCAAGTTTAGCATTTAAAATCAAATTAAAGTCCCCAGCACAAACTAGTGTCCCCTCACTCTCCAGAGCTATTGTTTCAAACAGTTGTTGTACAAAGGATTTATCAGTACCGGGTGGTACATAAACATTGATTAAGGTAACCACATTATTCTCTTTTTTCCCCTTTACTATAATGTATCTACCCTCTTTATCTTTTAATACTTTTGTGACTTCGAAACTGAGGGAATTAGATATCAATATGGTCACCCCTCTTTTGGGCCCCTTTTCAAAAGCACTGAAAAAAGTGTTTTTATATCCAAAATTATTTAATTTGTCATGCTCTTGCTTGGACAAATGCGTTTCTTGTAAATAAATCACTTGATTCTTTTCCTTTTTCATTTTGGCTAGTACTTTTGCTCTTTTGACCGGATTGTTGAGCCCGTTAACATTTAAGGATGCTATCTTCACAATATTACTCTGTGTCATTTATGTGGACAAAGAAGAGAAGGGAGAAAAAATAAAACAGCAGTGGCCCCACCTGAACATGAACATGAAACAACAGAAAAAAAACAAAAAAACAGCTGAGCTCCAAAAGGAGGGAATCTTCAGTCCCTCCAGAGTGACGATCCCGCTGGTAGATCGAGGGGAAATCCTCTTATAAGAAGAGGGCCCTAATTTAGAAATGACGTCTGCGCCTACGGTGTGGGTTACAGTCATACTAAATGAGTCCAACGTTCATGTACGCCATGTACATCTTATAACACCCAGCTCCCGACAGTTACGATAAATAAACATGGGGTCGATATGTTGCGCATCCCTCGGGTTCCAAAACTATCCTATACAACAATTATAAAAGAACATTCTTACCGAACTGTTTTCCCATTTCACGGCTTAATATGTCAATTATCGGATCTCTGAAACTCTTGCAGCCTCTCCTTCGCCCGCAGTGCTGTAGTCGCGTTGCTCCTCCGTGTCCCCTCCTTGCGCTGCCAATCCATCGCCATGCTGAGCCTCGCCTCCCGTGATGTATCATCCACCGCCGCCGGTGCAGGAGGCATCCCCTCCGCGAATCCGCGCCTCTCCAGCTTGTCCCTCACCTCCTTCGGGTTGTCATACGTCCATGTGCCCGTGTCCCAATGGATCCGCATCCTGGTAAAGGGCGTCTGGAATCTGATTCCTCTCTCCTGTAGGGCTCGTTTGGCGGGGTTGTATTGTTTCCTTTTCAGCACAATCTCTGAAGCGTAGTCATGGTCAAATGACAAGGCTTTATTTCCCAGGTGAATTTTCTTCCTCCACACTTCTCTCAGGATTCTCTCTTTTGTAGAAAACTCCAGAAAGTTCACAATAATAGGTCTGGGCAAGGCACCCTCTGCAGGTTTCTGTGCGAGTGATCGGTGAGCTCTCTGTATGCGTAAATTACAGTCCCCCGGTAGAGAAAGCTCACGCTTGAGCATAGTTTCCACAAACTTGATGACCGACTCACCCTCCGCCCCCTCTGCAGCTCCGTAAATGCGAATGTTGTTTCGCCTCGATCTTGATTCTTGATCGGTGAGCTTTTCTTGTAGTACTTTTTGTTGTTTGAGTGAAAGCAAGAGGGCTTCATTTGCTTCCTGCGCCCAGTGCTCAAGTTTTTCCAACCGCGACTCCGCCTCGGTCACTCTTGCGTGTTGTAGTTGTTGTTCGGTGGCTAATGAAGTGAATCTTTGGTCTATTCCTTGCTTGAAGTTTTCAAAGTCCGCTTTCATGTCACGTCGCAACGTTTCCCCAAACGAGTTAAAGTGCTCTTTCATCTCAGTTTTCATCCCTCTTATCTCCTTGCTTATATTTTGTAAGCCCGAGAGGGTCTCGGCCTCGTTGCCTGACTCGCCTGAATTTTCATGGCGGCCGTCTTCATCAGTTTCGCATGCAGCAAGCGTGTCTTCCATTTCACTGTTCTCCGCGACTTTCGGCGTGTTGATTCGGTTTTTCCGACTCCTTGACTTCTTCTTCCCACTCATGTCAGCAATTCTGTATTTATAAAGTTTAAGTTTCGAGTTTTTAGGGGAATTTTCAAACTTGACTGTCGGGAGCTGAGGTGCCGCGCTGCCTACTCCAACATGGCGTAACCGGAACCAGCCTTTACAATAAAGTATAGTTTTAAACTAAACTTAAACTTTAAACCATGGACATAAAGGGGCCCGTGTCCAAGTCTATGAACATCAAATGAGGTCAGGTCTTTTATGCTTCATCTCAGGGCGGTGCGTCATTTTTAATTTATGTTTTTATTAGACTAACAGACAGTTGAGCAACGGTAGGCTACACTACATTCACACACCGAAGCCCCAGAGGGCAATGCATCATCAGTTGAATGCACACCTACAGAGGAGTAGCCCTGTTGTGAAAAGCAAGCCCCTTCCATGCTGGGCTGACGAGCCGAGCCAAGCCAGGCCGAGCCAGCACTTTTATGTGGAAAAAAACAATAACAATGCTTTCAAAAAACTGACGTTTTAATTGTTAATTTCATAAATGTACTAATTGCAGTGAAAGAACAGAAGAGAAATCTAAATCCAGCAGAAACCAGTGGGACCCAGGTACATCCTTCTACTGTTCTCAGCATTGAGGACACCATTAATCGTGACCAAATCTCTTCATCCTTTTGCAGAAATGCAGCCCCAAACTTGCAAGGAACTTCCACCATGATTCACATTTGCCTGCAGACACTCATTATTGTACTGCTGTCTAGCCCTTCGGCGAACAACAGCCTTCTGCTATAGCCAAATGTTTCAATATTTTTTTTTGTAATTTCTTTTTTTTTTAACCTTTATTTATACAGGTATATCCCATTGAGACCGAAGACTCTTTTGCAAGGGAGACCTGTTTTCCTTTCCCACGTTACCATTCACACACACATTCGTACAACAATTGCAGGCTAACTATCGACATTCACACAAGGCAAGGTGGGTTAAGTGTCTTGCCCAAGGACACAATGTTGGGAATTCATAAGGGGTAGATTTGGTCAAAGTCAAGAATATTATTAATTTCAAGGAAATTATAATATTAAGAACAATTGTTAATTAATGATCAATTTAATTAGTCCAGCTAATCAAATTACTTATTAATACCTACGGAGCACCACCCTTTGAAAAAGGGAACTTTGAATCAAATCAGAAAAACAGTCCCATAATGTTAAAGGGATTTACCTTTTAAAATGTCAAAGTTGGTTACAATGTACATTTAAGATAATGAAGGAGTGAATATTCGAGCGTAGACCTTATTTACCAGCAATTAGTGAAATACAAGACACAAATATCACAGACACTGCTTCTTAAAATCAAGTGGAAAGTCATTTGAAATTCTGCTTAAGGAGGAACTAGAAAAAATGTCCTCTCATTCTGTAACACGGACCCTGCAAATGAAGGCTGAAGAGAAACCTGCCTTGTATGATGGTGGAAGAGTGCCACGCTCTGAAACTGAGGAGAAATTCCTTCATAAAGACACTGGTGCAAATTTCCCTCCAGCACATAAAGAACAGAAATCGACCAGCCTGACCAGTGATTTTGCTTCTTATCTTGCCCCTCCAGCAACCTGTCGTCGAAGCCATCCCACACTATCAGCTGATGTGCTTAATCCACCTGAAATTCAGAAGGTATTGGTGGAACACATTGTAAAGACAGAAAATGGTGCATCCTATTTTCATGGAAAGGGCAGACTCAGAGCCTTTTCTGGGAAAACTGCAAGACCCAGTAATGAAGCTGATTATGAGACATGGCGGACAAATGTGGATTTGCTTCTCATAGATCCGGCTATATCTGACTTGGATCGAACTCGCAAGATCTTTGATAGCTTGCTATCACCAGCTACTGATGTTGTGAAACATTTAGGCCCTCGTGCCTTACCCAATGCATATCTTGAGCTGTTAGAGTCAGCGTACGGCACTGTAGCCGATGGGGATGAATGTTTTGCCAAGTTTTTGAGTACCTTGCAAAACATTGGGGAAACGCCCTCTGACTATCTGCATCGTCTTCAAGTAGTCTTGAACACAGCCTTGAAGAGAGGTGGGGTGTCTCCCACTGAACTAAATCGGCATCTCTTGAAACAGTTTTGTCGTGGCTGTTGGAACAATGCCCTCATCAGTGATTTACAGTTGGAGAAAAAGAAAGACAACCCCCCATCCTTTGCAGAGTTACTCCTGCTAATTCGTGTGGAGGAGGATAGACACGCTGCTAAAGCCGGTCGTATGAAGCATCACTTGGGTACAGCCAAACAAGCATTCACCAGTTCTAAATCACATGGTGCCTCACATGTGTATAATGCTGGTTCCTGTACTGTGGTTGAGCAGTCTTCAGAAATTGAGCAATTGAAGAAGATGGTGTTTCAAATACAAAGTCAACTTTCAGCTTTGACCACCTCCCTTCATTCAAACCCAGCAAGTAACCCAGTGGGCAAAGGCAAGTTTTCCGACAAAACCACTCTTAGACCAAGACCTAGTCAGTCTGGAAAGCAATCCAAACCATTCCCTCAGTCAAGTACTGTACTTCGTGCTGGTTACTGCTATAGTTGTGGAGAGGATGGTCATATTGCTACCCACTGTGATCAAACACCAAACCCTTCCTTGGTAGCAGTTAAGAGGACACAGATGCACGAGAAACGGCAACAAATGAAATCTCGACCTTCCAGTGATTTAAACTAAAATCAGCTCTTGTGGAGGGACATTCAGGAGCTGATGAAAATGAAAAAAGTCCCACTGCAAAGCGGGTACAAATGAAGGAAACCAAAGTAAACGATTACCCTTCTAGCTTTCCTAAACGACTAGTGGGAACTAAAAGCACAGCCCAAGTCAAAATTTCTGGTAACCCAACCACTTGTCTCCTTGACACCGGGTCGCAAGTAACTACCATTCCTTCATCCTATCATGCAAAGTTCTTGGCCGATCAACCAATTAAGCCTTTAACTACTCTTCTTGAGATAGAAGGAGCAAATGGACAAGAAAGAAGTGCCTTATCTTGGTTACGTTGAACTGTCTGTAACGTTTCCAAAGGACTTTGTTGGAATTGAAGTCGAAGTGTCTACTCTTGCTTTGGTGGTTCCAACTCATGAAGGCAAGACAAGTGAACAAGTATTGATTGGCACCAATACACTTGACTTCCTCTACTCATACTTTTGTCAACACAACCCCAGCTTTCTTCCATCCCATCATGGACATGGTCTTGAAAATCATGGAACTGAGGCACAAGTACTCCAGTGATGGTAAATTGGGGTTGATAAAACTCTCAGGCCAGACCCCTGTAGTGTTTCCAGCGTATAGCAGGGTGTCGTCAACAATCGAGGTCCCCACCAAGAGAAATGGGCCCTCATTGAACCCCCATCAGACTCCTCATTACCCTGTGGGTTATTGGTATCCAGTTGTCTTATCACATTACCATCCAAACAGTTCAGTCGCCTTCCAGTGGTGCTGAACAATGAGACTAGACGTGACATTACCCTACCACCCAAGACTGTTCTAGCTGAATTGAGTGCAGTACAGAGTATCCTGAAACAGCAGACCGTCTCTCAACCTGATTCTACTCAGTCTGATCTTCCCAAATCTCCAGAACCCACAAAACCTACCACATTTAGTTTGGTGATTCAGCTTTACCCTTTGATTGGAAAGAAAAAATAACCAACCGTCTCAATGCTATGCCAGAAGTGTTCGCACAGCACAACCTGGATTTTGGTCGGACGGGTGAAGTAAAGCATCACATCAAAATGTGCAATGACACAACCTTTAAACAGTGTGCTAGACCAATTCATCCACAAGATGTGGACGCAGTTCGCAAACATCTGCAAGAGCTAGTCGAGGCAGGGATAATTCGAGAGTCAGAATCACCCTTTTCTTCACCAATTGTGGTCATTCGTAAGAAAAATAATTCTGTCCGTCTCTGCATTGATTACAGGAAGCTTAACTTGCAGACCATCAAAGATGCTTATGCCCTTCCAAATGTGGAAGACTCTTTCCGTGCTCTAGCTGGCTCTAAGTGGTTTTCTGTTTTGGATCTCAAATCAGGATATTATCAGATTGAAATGGAAGAAGCTGATAAAGAGAAAACTGCTTTTGTTTGTCCCCTAGGCTTTTGGGAGTTTAACCGAATACCTCAAGGAATTACCAATGCCCCAAGTACCTTTCAACGCTTGATGGAAAAGTGTATGGGTGATTTCAATCTAAAAGAGGTATTAGTGTTCATAGATGACATCATCATCTTTTCTGACACCCTGGAGGAACATGAAACACGCCTTTTTAAGGTGCTCCAGCGGCTAAAAGACTATGCTTTGAAGTTGTCAGTGGAAAAATGTAAATTCTTCCAACCCTCAGTACGCTACTTGGGCCATATTGTGTCTGCCAACGGTGTTGAAACTGATCCTGGAAAAACTCAAGCTCTCAAGACATGGCCACGACCCTGTACTCTCAAAGAACTGAGGTCTTTCCTTGGCTTCTCTGGGTATTACCGGAGATTTATTAAAGGCTACTCCCAACTGGTTAAGCCCTTGACTGACCTCACAGCTGGATATCCACCCCTTCACAAACATGGAAAGACAAAAGTTAAAACTGTCCAGTATCACAACCCAAAGGAACCGTTTGGATCTCGATGGACCTCAGCTTGTCAACAAGCATTTGAAACAGTAATTGAAAAACTATCTACTGCCCCTGTTCTGGGATTTGCCAACCCTAAACTCCCTTACATTCTCCATACTGATGCTTGTACCACAGGATTGGGTGCTGCATTGTACCAAGAACAGGAAGGGAAATTACGAGCTGTTGCATTTGCTAGCAGGGGATTAACTCGCAGTGAGTCGAAGTACCCAGCACACAAGTTAGAGTTTCTGGCTCTTAAATGGGCTGTCACTTAAAAATTTAATGATTACATCTATGGTGCTTATTTCACAGTGGTCACTGATAGCAACCCTCTCACCTACGTGCTAACAACTGCTAAGCTGGATGCCGTTAGCTATCGATGGCTATCTGACCTCTCCACCTTCACATTCAAACTGCAGTATAGAGCGGGCAAACAGAAAGTCGATGCCGATGCTCTATCCCGACGTCCACATGGTGACATATTGAATGATTATTCTTCCCAAAAGGAGAATGAAAGAATTCGGCAATTTGCCTTACAGCATTTGTCTGAGTCAGAGGTAGAGGCCATTTTTGACGAACACATAGTCTGTAACTCCCTTGTTGCTGATGTTAGTTGTGGTTATCATTCATTACCACTGGTGGAATCACTGGCACTCCATTCTGATGCGGTTCCTAGCACACTCCTTGTTGAACACCAGAGTGGTTTTCCTGTAATCTCTCATTTTGCGGAAGATGACATGAGGGAGAAGCAAAGAGCTGACTCCTGTATCAGAGAAGTCATTCAGCAAATGGAATCAGGAGTGAGCCCTTCCCCCACAGTTCGAGCAGAACTTCCTGAGCTTCCTCTTTTACTGAGGGAGTGGAATCGCCTCAGGCTGAGAAATGGTATCTTGTACAGAAAACGGCTAGAAGGTGCAAATACTACCCTTCAACTCGTATTGCCAACAGATCTGAGAGCTCTGGCCTTACAAAGTCTTCACGATGACATGGGACATATGGGAGTTGACCGTGTACTTGATCTTGTACGAGCTCGTTTCTTCTGGCCCAAGATGGCAGCTTCAGTGGAGAATAAAATACAAACATGTAGTCGTTGTGTACGCCGTAAAACCCCCCCAGAAAGAGCTGCTCCATTGGTCAACATCCTTACCAGCCGTCCCTTGGAGTTGGTATGCATGGACTTTTTGTCCCTGGAGCCAGATTGTAGCAATACCAAAGATATATTGGTGATCACAGACCATTTCACCAAATATGCAGTTGCTATTCCCACTCCCAATCAAAAGGCTCGTACTGTCGCTAAAGCACTCTGGGATAGTTTCATCGTCCATTATGGATTCCCTGAACGACTCCACAGTGACCTAGGACGAGACTTTGAGTCTAAAACAATCAAGGAACTCTGTGAAATGGCTGGAATAAAGAAAGTCAGAACCACTCCTTATCATCCGAGAGGAAATCCTGTGGAACGCTTTAATCGAACTCTCCTTCAGATGCTTGGTACTTTGAGTCATAAAGACAAATCTCATTGGAAAGACTTTGTTAAGCCATTGGTTCATGCTGTACCAAGAATGACACTACTGGCTTTAGTCCATATGAACTAATGTATGGTCGACAACCTCGTTTACCAATAGACTTGGCCTTTAGTCTTCCCTCTGACCAATCCGAACCATCACATTCTCAGTACATCCAAAAGCTTAAGGCCAACCTAGAGGAGAGCTACAGAATTGCAAGTCGCAATGCTGCTAAAACTGCAAGCCTAAACAAAGCACGTTTTGATAAACGAGTTACTGAATCCACTCTCACTATTGGCGATAGAGTTCTTGTCAGAAATGTTCGACTGCGTGGAAAACATAAGCTGGCAGATAAATGGGAGTTTGACATCTATGTCGTTGTAAACCGTACAGGAGATCTTCCAGTATACACGGTCAAACCTGAAGGCAAAAATGGCCCTCTGCGCACACTGCATCGGGACTTGCTTCTGCCTTGTGGATTTCTGTCCAACAATGACTCAGAGGAACCTGTCACTCTCAACTTACTCCGAAGACCCCAAACTCGTAATAATCCGAATCCCAAGAATGACACCTTTCAACAAGATGATGTTGATTCCGACTCGTCTGATTATGAAATCCCAATGCAAAGAAACTTACGAGATTCACCTGCCATATTCACCACAATTCACTATAGAGACCGAGTGGAAAAATCCCCCCGGGACAGCCCCCACCATCCTTGTGCAGCATCCTCTCCTATACCATCCTCAGCAGAGGAGGAGAGTGTCCCTGTCCCTATTGAAACCATCCCTGTCACAATATCCCATGAAGTTGAATCAGGGGAAACTAAATCTACACCAGACCCTGACATAGAACCAGAACCTGACTCACCTCTACAAACAGAGCTTGCCTCACAGCCTGATGTAACTTTACTCAAACCAGACAATAACACAGCTGTTGAACAGAACTCTGAAAATGAAGACTTACCTGAACCAAGCAATGAACCTAACATGACACCTGAAATAAACTTACCTGAAATACCTACTAGTGACCCGAATGAAATCCCAAATGAGCTGCTTGATGAAGAAAACAACCCGTTACCTCCGGACCAAACGGAAGAGTCTGGCAGGTACCCAAAAAGACAGAGAAAGGAACCTGAAGGACTTCACTACACAAAATTAGGCAATCCACTAATTTCTGTCATTCAGTCATTGTTCCAAGGTCTAAGCAATGCTGTCACCACATCTTTAGTGGATCCAAGTTTAGATCATGTGGTGTCCTCTGTAGCAATGCCTATGTTGAATATGCCTGTGACTAACCAGCCACAACGAGGATGCAACGGGACGTGCATTCCTTCAGAAGGGGAGGATGTAACACTGTTGAAATTGGCAAACTGTCAATCACATCCCCTGAGCCAATCAAATCCCCTGAGCCAACCCCCATTCCCCAGGTGAACCAAATCAGCTAATTAAGCATTCAGGCAGCAGGACACAGTTAAAACCCCAGTCAATCAGAACTTTTGTAAGAGAAGCACAACACAGGAGAGACACAACCAAACTTACCAACCCTGGAAACAAAACATACTTACCAACCCTGGAAACAAACCATACTTACCTGGACTGTGACTGAAAACATGGGGGAACTGATCTGCTGCTGAGGAGGACGCTTCCAACACTGAACACTGGTGAAAGCTCCAAAATGGAACACTTAATTAAAATGCTGCTCCCAAATTGAGCAGACTTGTAATCTTACCTGTTTACCTAAACAGGTCAGGCCCTATTGCCGGAGCGAGATGATGGCGAGCTAAAGGAGAAGAACAACTCAAGTCCAATTCCCTAAAAAGGCAGGCTTAAAGCCTGGCTGCCTGGAGTGTGGTAGGATTTCCCCTGCCCAAACAAACACTGACTTCCTTGAACATACTGCACCCACAAACACATCTAACCTGCAGTGAATGAAGTGTGTGGGATGCATTGTTTTATGTTTAGTCTAATCAATGTTTGAGTAGAACTGGGAACTGTGGATCTAAATGTATGCAGTAAAGTGTGCCCATACCAAGTGTGAACATCTAAGATAATTGAATTGAACAATTGAATTGAAGGCCTAATTTTTATTTATGTTTGTTTATATTTCCTTGATTGAGTCAAATGATTATTCTTTGTTTATTTGAAATACAAAACCGGTTACCAAATATCTGTGTCGTGTCTTTAATCCTCCACCAGCTCCACGAGACCAACCTACCTATTAGCCCAGTACTCTGCAGTTTGATTTTTCGATAACATATTATTTACAAACATATCTCAGTTAAAGTAAAATTGTGTACCCTAGGGTTACATATACCTAAATAGATATCTATAGCCTACTTTATAGCCCAGACAAATGCCTACTGTGAATAGTCTCCGATGGTGATGAGAAGCGATGGGTAGGATGGGATCCTGTGGTCCACACGGCAGGTTAGAGGAGGGTCCTGCTTTTTATGCCGGGGAAAACGATCTTGCTTCTTTGGGGAAAGACGGGGCCCGTCAAGGTCAGCTGGCTTGCTCCGGTGGTGGCGTGCGTCTTTTGCGGAGGCGGTAAGGCAGTTTACTGGCTGTTGCGTTCAGGGACGCTCGGCTTCTTCTCCGACTGGTAGGGAGGGAGGCACGGCTGAGTTTCTGCAGCCGTGGTAGGATGAAGTTCCTTTGGTGAAACTTCCTTCAGATCCGGAAAGATAAAGACTGCAGGCCGGCAGTCTGTGAGCTCAGTTTAAAGTTTGCAAACACCCGCTTTGTGGATGGATCCACTGCGAAAGGCTCAGTTTTTGGGGTGCTTGCTGGTTTTATCATTGCATGGTCACATGACTGGAAGATCTCAGCCAATGGGGGTACAAAACCTTATCAGGAGTGAACTAGGGCTGGGTCCCTTCGTTTTATGACCCCTTGTTCTTTGGGCTTTTGCCTCCCAAAAACTCAAATCCAGGCTTTATTTTACCCATGTAGGCCCCAAGAGTTCCTTATCAGGCTTTGAAAAGGGGAATTAGGCCTCACTTTTCCTCATAGGTTTCTATTGTACTTTTAAGCACTGCTGTAGGCACAACAACAACAACTATGACACAGGTGGCAGGGCGGGGATTGAACCTCCAACCCTTTGATCATCGGCCAACCCGCTCTACCACAGTCGCCCCAAAATAATTAACTTTTTATTTATTTTTTATTTCCCACCACTTCCCTACACTGGAGGGTCAATGCATAATATGAATCGCATTCACCTTCAGTACATTATTGAAACAAAATAATCTTAAGGCAGGCAATAATCAGTTAATCTAAATCAGTTAACACAAAGAGCATTTATTTTTTTATATATACAGTATACCCCTTACATTTCTTCAAATATTTAATTATATCTTTTCATGGGACAACACTGAAGAAATGACAATTTGATACAATGTAAAGTAGTCGGTGTACAGCTTGTTAAACACTGTAAATTTACTGTCCCCTCAAAATAACTCCACATACAGTACAGCCATTAATGTCTAATGTGCTGGCAACAAAAGTGAGTACACCCCTTAATGAAAATGTCCAAATTGGGCCCTAAGTGTCAATATTTTGTGTGGCCTAATGAATATGCCGGTATTCCCTTCACCAGATTAAACACCCCTGAATTAATATCAGGACGTTTCCGTGTATTTATAGCCCGCCAAGTCTATTTGTTCCTTGAATAAACCTGTTCCACTATAACGTTTATGTGTTCATTAACCATCACCCTTCTACATGGAACGAAGGACCTCAAGCCGATCCACACAATTCCCAAAAGGTTTAACTTTTCACCAAAAACCTTCACACCATTTATTACTTTAAAGCAGGGGTGTCCAAACTTTTTTCACTGAGGGCCACATACAGAAAAATCTACGAAGGGCCGGGCCACTTTGCAAAAATAACACATTTATTAGGACATGTAGCTGCTCTGATGTTTAGTTTCATAGTGTCTTCGTAAATTGTAATCGTTCTTCACGGCAACACTTTACTTGCACATTAAAAAGATACATCCCCCCTCTTGTTAATGCCATTGATCCCCAGTGTTTTCAGCTGTTACGTCTAATGTCCAGCTTGGTGAAAATAGTAGCCAGCTGAGATCCCACCCCTCCTAGGAGGTCCGGGGGTATGCCCCCCCCCGGGAGATTTTTTTAAGTTTTTAAAGTGAAATGCATGAATCTGGTGCACTTAGAGAGGGAAATTAAGAGGCTAAAGCTGAAGAATTTTGTATGAAAAAAAATGTAAACTGTGTCAGATGAATTAGAAGCTATTGGAGAAGGACACATGGATTTTCCATAATAATATTAATTTAAATTAAAATATTATGCAGGGTCCTCTGGGATGGCCTTGGTGCTCTCTTTCTTTTATGGGACATATTTATCTGTAATATAATGAGTGCATTTAGACTATTTAAAAATTAAAAGGGCCATATTACATTATATTTTTAAAATGTACCAAGGGCCAATCAATCAGTTTTGACACCCCTGCACTAGTGGGTTAACTAAGAAATGCAAAAAAAAAAAAAAATTCAAAGGGCCATATTGCATTATATTTTTTAAATCGGCCGCGGGCCAACGGGCTGTAGTTTGGACACCCCTGCCTTAAAGGCTCTGGTTTAAAGCATGTGACCCTTTGACTCCTGCCTATCTCCAGATCTCCCCCTGTGTTGTCCCCTAATGACACATACAATTACACTTCTAATTTATCCTAGGTTAAATCCAGATGTCAGACCTTTTCCTAGATCATTTTTAGAATAAGGAGGAGATTGGATAATAGGTTTTAATTAGGGCTGTCAAATTAACGCGTTAATTTCGATTAATTAATCACAGAAAAATTAACGCCGATAAAAAAATTAACGAGATTAATCGTTCTTATAAGGACCCTTTGACCCGGTAAAAAGATCGTCCCCTAGCTGCATGCCATTGCACCCCAGTGTTTTCAGCTGTGTAGTCTAATGTCCAGCTTGGTGAAAAGACTAACCTGAAGCTGAGATCCCAGCCCTCGGGTAGGAGGGGGAAAAGTAAGCCCCCAGGAAGCAGGGGGCCAAGGGCTCTTTAAACGGTGAAATAAGCATGAACGGTGCAAGAGAGGGAAGACTAAAGCTGAAGAATTTTGTCTGAAAAAAATGTAAACTGTGCGATGAATTAGAAGCTATTAGTGAGTGGAACAATGGATTTTCCATAAAATATTAATTTAATTAAAATCTTTCTGCAGGGTCAACTGTGTTGGCTAGCTGTCTCTTTCGTTTATGGGACATATGTGTCTGTAATTGTG
The DNA here is from genome assembly GCA_026929865.2 of Hyperoplus lanceolatus. Lineage (NCBI taxonomy): Eukaryota > Metazoa > Chordata > Actinopteri > Uranoscopiformes > Ammodytidae > Hyperoplus > Hyperoplus lanceolatus. The sequence goes on along the minus strand of CM049416.1, from coordinate 206,267 downwards.
TGTGCATTTAGTCTATGTAAAAATTAAAAGGGCCATATTACATTGTATTTTTAAAATGTACCAAGGGCCACTCAATCAGTTTTGACACCCTGCACTAGTGGGTTAACTACGAGATGAATGAAAAAGAATAAGCATCAAAGTGGCCATATTGCAGTTATGTCTTTTTAAATCGGACAGCCAACGGGCTGTAGTTTGGACACCCCTGCCTTAGAGGCCTGGTTTAAAGCATGTGACCCTTTGACTCCTGCCTATCTCCAGATCTCCCCCTGTGTTGTCCCCTAATGACACATACAATTACACTTCTAATTTATCCTAGGTTAAATCCAGATGTCAGACCTTTTCCTAGATCATTTTTAGAATAAGGAGGAGATTGGATAATAGGTTTTAATTATTCTGGTGGATGAATACCTTACATTACCCCTGACTTCAAAAGACTACCCGCTAGTCCTCACTAACTTCATACACCTGGATGAACTAGGCCAGTAGATAAAATGCAATTCCCTCCTATTTCAAGGAGTGTGTTATGGGATGTGTATTCTGTTATCAGTGGTGTTGCCGTAGTGTAGGTTTGAATTGCTTACCTCAAAGGCGCCTCGATCTCTTTAAAGAAAAACCCTAAATAGGTCCTTGTTCCCAACTCTAAACTAAAAATCAGGCACAGGATTTATAATGTTTTCAAGAAATTTTATTCAACCAATATAAAAAGATTATATTATATAGAAAGAAAAGATAAAATAAAATGAAAGGAAGGAAAATAAGTACCTACACTCCCATTAATGTGGTTAATATATAAGACTTAGCTTATTTGTTTTATGTAATTTGTTGTTACATTGAATTTAGTTCATGAGTTTTCTCGTTCTCTGATTTCAAAGTTTGTCCACTGTCTACACAACTTTCAATATTCTCTAAGTCTATGGCCGAGCTTTTACCAAAGTCATATAAATTTGAATTTCTTCAAACTCTTATAACAATGGTCATTTTGCGACACAAAGAGTCAGGAAAAACGTGGTTCAACAGTTTAAAACTTTGTTGATCCACAAGAGATCAGGAGTTTTCTCATCTTCAGGTTTTTCAAAGTTTGTCCACTGTTTACACAACTTTCAATATTCTCTAAGTCTCTGGTCGAGCTTTTACAAAGTCATATAAATTTGAATTTCTTCAAACTCTTATAACAATGGTAATTTTGCGACACAAAGAGTCAGGAAAAAGTTGTTTCCACAGCTTTAAAACCTTGTTGATCCAAAAAAGATCCTATTCGGAGCGCTATCAAGTATAAAAGTTTATCCACCGTTTACACAACTTTCAATATTCTCTAAGTCTCTGGCCGAGCTTTTACCAAAGTCATATAAATTTGAATTTCTTCAAACTCTTATAACAATGGTCATTTTGCGACACAGAGAATCAGGAATAGTTGGTCACAACAGCTCAAAACTTCAACTTGATGCCATTCCGCAACCTGGTTCATCAATTAATTCCTATTTATGAATAGTATTTTGTTTAATCTTTCCCCAGTAAATCAACAAATTTAGAGGGCAAATTAAGAGTATATTCAAACCTTATATCCCGCTGTTCAGCTTTCAATATTCTCTAAGTCCTTGGCCAAGCTTACTACAGTCTTATCAATCTGAATTTCTTCAGACTTTTAAAACCATAGTAATTTTGCGACACAGAGAGTCAGGAAAAGCCAAAACAACAGTTTAACAGTTTGTTTACACTCTACGCCAGTCAATAGAACCCAAATGTCTCCTTATCAATCTTCACGGAGAAAAGAAGAATTGGTTCAGAGCTTCACCCCCTTCTCTAAGAACAAAAAATTAACAGCCCTCAATTTTTTTAAGTATTTTGCACTCAAAAAGATTCAGAGTTTTTCTTTCGAGTCTTTCGTCCATGCTGAAAGAACAAAAAAGTGGAACAGTGAAAACTTCCCCAAAAACCAGCAGACCTTCTTGCTCAAAACCCTGGCTTTATACAGAGAGAGTGGGTGTGTGTATTAGGAGGGGAGAGGGTGGGGGAAAGATGAGCAGCCATTGACGCTAACAGTTGCCCGCTTGCCCGGGGCAAGTGAAAATAATGTTCGGGCAAGTTGAGATTGCTTTTTGGTTTCCCAGACGGGCAAGTGGATTTTAGAGGGGTTGTCAGTATTCTAGGCTATTTATTCATGTGTTTTAGAGTCCGCAAATTTTTTTTTCCCCCTAACCCACACAAATTAGATAGGCTATGCTATATTTGCAATTGAGCAGCTGCGCGCGGCTGCCAGCAGCATCACGCTCTCTCTCTCACACACACACACACACACACACACACACACACACACACACACACAGCCTGTGTGCGCGCAGTTTCGCCGTCTACGTTCCGAAAGCCGGCTCTAATTAGGCTATACGGACCTGGTTCCGCTATATTCAAAACCCAGAAATCAATAGGCCTAACGTTTGAGCTTATCGATACCGCTATGGAGTCCAGTAGGGCACATGATGTAATTTTAAATATCGATTAGAGTCGGGTCATCTTCAACTAAAGTGTTGTACCTTCGACTGTGTTGAAGAAACTCCTTCAACCCGCTTCAACTCCATCTCCAAAAAAAAAAAAAAAAAAAAAAACCCCGTCCGCTGAGCCCAGGGTTGCCGCGGATCTTGAAAGGCATTAAAAGTCATTAAATTTAAGTTTCAATATTCAAGGCCTTAAATGTCTTAAAAAGTCTGGAATTATTGGGTGGGCGGCATTAAATTTAATCGGGGGCAGAATTAATGAGCTTGCCTTATTTGTTTCTTTCTAGTTTAATTGTTAGATTTCTATGTTATATTTTATCGGTTTTTTATATACTTCAAAGATATCCGGCAAGTCCGACACATACGCTAGAGGCAGTACGGCCACGTGAGGCTGGGTACCGCATTTAAAACGTAGAAGAAGAATGTGCGTTCCCTGCTTTCGAATTTGAAGTCGGCCGCGGTAGAGCAAAAAAGGAGAGAACGACGCGGCAGAATGCATGCCAAGCTATTATAAATTCAGTGAGAGGTGGAGGGAGGACTACAAATACCGTGGCTGGCTTTTTTCACCACGCGACCGCACACTGCCGCTGCTTGTAGGTGCGCAATCACCCACCCGCTGATGATATAGGTAGCCTACTGACGCAAATCACACAACACGTTGATTGTGTTTAGTAAACTTGTTTATTTATCTATATTTATAAATAGCTGCTCATCAGACGTTCATTCAGCTCATTCAGGTCGCGTTGACTTGGCGTGAGCTCATGGAGTGAGACGTGGGTCTCTATCTCACTGCTTGTCTCTCTTTCCGTCGCTTTCTTTCTCTCCACTCTGCACTCCCTTTCTGACAGCTAGATAAAAGCTATTGCCGATCCTCCCATCAATCGCAGATAGTAGCCTACGTTTCCTTTGCCAATCGGTACAACCCTAATACCCGCGGTTTATTAACCTGAATGCCTGCAACAATACTGTATGAAGAAAAAATTACTTTGCACAAATTACCGCAGGTCTCTTGAGCATGGATGTAAATCTACAGGTGGCTAGACCAACATACACATACGATTTTGAAATTGCAAAAACCTCCCTTGACCTGTGGAACCAATTTTTAAATAGTTTCTGCCATAAGTTCTGAAAAAGAAAGTTAATGGACTAAGTTTGTTATTTATTGAATAAGGAATTAAAATATGAAGAACATTCGGATTATTCTTCCCCTAAAAATATCCCATTTTTAATTTAGCCTAATTAAAATATTGTTTGCTGCACATATTATCTAAATTGATTAAACTGTTCTTGTTACCCGATTAATCAGAAAATGTAAACCAATTGATACAGTTCTATAATTGGTTGAAAAGATGGTAATGATGGGTTTTCAGGTTGCCTTTACAGTGATCTCTTATATGTATTTGATGGTAAATGCAGGGGGACATTGACTTCATTCAGCAGTTGTTAGCTAAAGTGCATTGAATATTTGTTAGTCAGATTTAATGCAACCCTTTACGGAGTATACTGTAGTGTAGTTTGTCGATTTCTGTTACCGCGGTATTGGTATTATTTTTTAATTTTAGAGGTCTTAAAAAGGTCTTAAATGTCTTTAAATTTGAACTTTAAAAATGTGCAGATACCATGGCTGAGCCGCTGCAGACGGGCTCGGGCACCATCTCATTATTCGTTCAAAACAGCGGTGATCAACAAACGAGAGACTGTTTAGCAAGTTCCTAAATCCATATTAAAATCTGCAGGATAATAGCTTAAAAAATCGCAAACGTTCAAATGTGATGTGTTCAGGTCGGCTCAGTAAAATGATTATTAGGCAAAGGACAATAAAAGGACATCATGATGTGTTCAAATGTAACATCAAAAAAAGTTAATTTTAGTTTTTCGCGAGAAGCTTGACTAATACAATTTGGGTGAAAAACTTGTTTTCCCAGCAATATAAAATAATAAGTAGGCCTAAATATGGAATTATGACCTGTTTAAAGTCCTATCCTTAGCTCTGCTCATCTTATAAGCAATTAAAGCAATAATACCAGTTCTCTTTTAACAAAATAATAGAAAAGTATCAATAAAGATTTGGTTTGTGGAGTCTTTATAATGGTATCAATATGAAAATAAATGAATGATCCCCCTCCCTACTTACAGTTTAACTGGGCAATAGCTTTAACATGGTGGACTTTAATTATTTTATGGCAGACGATCACTTTTTGGCACAATGTGACCGTTTTAAATAAGTAAAATTTTTCTGAACACATTTGTGTAGAAGCTAACATTCAGCTTGACTCTGAGCTAGACTGAGTTTTCTGAGACCCCCAAAACCAGGCCAGATGCATGGCAAAAAGAGGCCCTTTCACGATGCTGCAGCAGGACCAAGCTCTTGGCTGTATGTGTGATGTCATGATATCTAGGCTTACTGTATATGAATTGTTGTTGGTTGTATGTGGTCAGGATGAAACAAGTAAGCAGTGTTTGCATTTAAGAGATAAGGTTTGCTAAAATGTATTTTTTAATAAGCATATATCACTGTTTAACATTTTTTTTGGGAAAGTGAACACGACATTCGGGCAAGTAAAACATTACCTGTACTTGCCCTATGGGCAAGTGCTTTTGAAAACTTAGTGTCAACCCCTGGATGAGGGTGTGTGTGTCCAGCTCTTGTCTCTCTCACCCCTGACCTGTCCCAGGACAAGCCCAGGTATGCCTTTTCAGAGAGGCCTTAGGAATTCACAATTATGTATATATTTCAGGATAAAAACTTGAATACAACAGTTTTAGTGATTTTACCTGAATATTAAAGGTCACTTGTTACCTTGCCTGTCTTATTCAAAATATCATACTTTTCCATACAAAAACAAGAAATATACATTTCCCATTCACCTTAGACCAAGATATGTGCAATGAAAAGTTGCAATATTCTTGCCTATCTCAACAGGCCACCATTATTTTCCAGCATTGCCTTAACCCTCTTGGGCATTGAGATCAGCAGAGCTTCACAGGTTGCCACTGGAATCCTCTTTCATTCATTCATTCATGACGACATCACGTAGCTGGTGGATATTAGAGACCTTGCGCTCCTCCACCTTACGTTTTAGGATGCCCCAAAGATGCTCAATTGGGTTTAGGACTGGAAACATGCTTGGCCAGTCCATCACATTAACCCTCAGCTTCTGTAGCAAGGCAGTGGTCGTCTTGGAGGTGTGTTTGGGGACGTTATCATGTTGGAATACTGACCTGTGGCCCAGTTTACGAAGGCTGAGTGCACACGCACCGCGTCATTTCCATATTTTGCCATTTCTTCAGTGTTGTTCCATGAAAAGATATTATGAAATATTTGAAGAAATGTGACGGGTGTACTCACTTTTGAGACAGGGCTTGACAATAAGGATTCTAAAACAGATTGTTGTAGGCCTAAAAAAATGTCTTGCAGGAAAAAATTTAAAGAATTGCTGTTGTAAAAAGAATAAGGTAAAAAAAAAACATTGGTGAGACCAGTGTTTTTTAGGGGCTGTTAAAGTTCTTTACATGTCTCATTCGCAGTTATTGTATGTTCAGAAATTTAAAAAATTACAAATGTTCCAACTTAAATAATATTTGAATAATGGCCTCCACTTCCATTCTATAACACTGTCCATGAGCAAATATAACAATTATTTTAACACCACTAATAAAAAACTGATGGACTTTAAGCAAGATCTATCTATCTATCTATCCCACCAACCCAAGCCCCATCAACTCTACTCTACTCTCTTCTTTTAGTTTTTTTTATTGTTGTGTCATGTAAAGCGCTCTGAGTGCGAGAAGAGCGCTTTACAGAGCGCCCGAATATTAGATTGGTAAGTTAGTATTCGAAGCTCAATTCAGTATTCTTGCATACGTATTTGCAACTGCAATAGGGGAGAACGGGGTAAGTAGGTACACACTCTAGTGAGATTTGCTCATCACTTAAACATATTTCAATAGTCATTCCTACATTAAGTTTAATGTGTTGGCTTGAAATGTGTATCCCTCACTTTTTCTATCTTATTGTAATAAAAAAGAAATTAATCATTAAGACACCCTTACACATTATGACAACAAACCCCTATCAAGGGGTCGGTTGTCACACACTATGGAGTTGTTTGTCACAATGTTATCTTAATGGGAATAATCTTAAAAAGAAGGCAATAAAGCAGAACTACATTTGAAAGTTTAATTGCAGTGTCAAGTTGACAAATAGGCCTACATAACTTACTGTAGCCTTGGCAGCTGGTCTAGTTTGGGATGCACTGGGTTGTTTTGATTTTGTTGCCCTTTTTTCTTTTGCATGCTAGCTGCCTTTTCCTGCTCTATTCTTTCCTTCTCTGGGGTGTCAGTGAGGATACAGCTTGACAATTTCTTTCTTTATTGGGTTCCTTTTCTGGCTGCAGCCTTTGGATAACATGTGACAACCAACCCAACAAAAAATGTCCACGACCAACCCCAACTTGAATTTCTTGCTAGCATCAAGGCCAACAACCATCGGACAACTAATTAGCTTGCTAACCACAATCTAAAATATAGTTTACCCTTCACACTTTGTATGGGTAACAAGTGTTTTGTTATAAACCCATTGTGTAAAAGCCTAGAAGAAAAATACTGAGGAGCTAAATATTTTCAATTTGACATGAAAAACACAAATAGTCGTCTCACCTCAAATTCAGCAGTCTAACTCCAAGGAAGACTATGTAGGTGACCTCTGATCCCAATTCTGGATATTTACATACCAAAATTTCATAGACAGCGCCTTCTGGTTCCGAGATATAACGATTGTGACAACCAACCCGTGTGACAAATTACCCCGTTCTCCCCTACAGGTGAAACTCGAAAAATTTGAATATTGTGCAAACATTCATTTATTTCAGTAATTCAACATAAAAGGTGAAACTAAAATATTATATAGACTCATTACATGCAAAGTGAGATATCTCAAGCCTTCGTTTGTTATAATTGTGATTATTATGGCTTACAGTTTATGACTAACTAATTAGCTTGCAAACCACAATCTAAACTATAGTTTACCCGTCACCAGTGTTGGGAATAACGCCGTTTAAAATAACGGCATTAGGTAACACCGTTATTTTTTCAGTAACGGGGTAATCTAACTAATTACTTTTTCCGTCGTTACAACGCCATTATCGTTACTGAACGTTAAATGCGGTGCGTTACTATGAATTGATTGAATAAACTGTGTAATCCGAACGCACATCTGGCTCCATACTACACAAACTGCTAGTGAGGAGACCGGGTGGGTTAACAAAGAGATAAGCGATTGTTATTTCTTAATGGGCCAGTTTCACAGACATGGATTAAGCCTAGTCCTGGACTAAATGGAATTTTGAATGGAGATTGTCGATTGAAAGTACAATTTAGTCCAGAAACCGGCCCATAGTGTTTTAAGATGTATTTTATTCAGTGTGGATGACATAACTGTCAGTTAGCGGCCGTGACACAAGTCAGCCGGAGCGCCTGTTAAGTGAAGTTTCTTTTTCTTTCTCTCTCTGTTGTGTGAGCGTGCAAGTTGCCGCAGTAACCACCTATCAATCCACGGTTGAAATTTGCTTTCCCTGAGTTTGTTTGCATCGCCCTTGTGAGTAAGTGCATGGAGTTTCCCCGATCTCTATAAATTATAATTTATGCACGTTATTAAACGGCCACGTTTCGCCGGTGGGAACTGCTGTTTAGCGTGTCATCACGAGCCGAATATTGCTATTGTTCTTTTCCTGGGATCTGTATTCCGCTGTGCATGTTAAAGAAGGAAATAAACAGTGGATAAATCCTTTTTCCTCCTCATCGTTTCATGATTCATAGTCAGACGTTTTTGGCCGTAAGTGGTGTTTTAGTTGACACCCCTGAAGTGAATCCAGTAATATTAGCAGATCAGCACGGTACATCCAGCAGTTTCCTCTACTACTTTTGTTGAGAACAAAATACTATACTGAAGTGCAGGATAAACTTCTTGTTGTCTGTTGATGTGCAATAAATATTGAAGGTATGTACTCATTTCAACTGACTTGTGAAAACTGCTCAGAAAAATCCAAATTCTTTGACATATAGCAACTTTTTTTTTACGGTAGGCTAACGCAAATAGTTACTTTCCCTGGTAACTAGTTACTTCTATTATAAAGTGATTCAGTTACTAACACAGTTACTTTCTGGAACAAGTAGTGAGTAACTATAACTAATTACTTTTTTAAAGTAATGTTCCCAACACTGCCCGTCAGACTTTTTATGGGTAACAAGTGTTTTGTTATAAACCCATTGTGTAAAAGCCTAGAAGAAAAATACTGAGGAGCTAAATATTTTCAATTTGACATGAAAAACACAAACAGTCCTCTCACCTCAAATTCAGCACTCCAACTCCAAGGAAGACTATGTAGGTGACCTCTGATCCCAATTCTGGATATTTACATACCAAAATTTCAGAGACAGCACCTTCTGGTTCCGAGATAACGATTGTGTCAACCAGCTCGTGTGACATATAACCCCGTTCTCCCCTATATGTTGTCAGCAAATAACAATATTCAGATATCCAAGTTATATATACAACAATTGTTAAAATACAAATTTAACATGCTAACATTAGCTTAGCTGTTTGTTTACGTTCGCTAGCAATGCTCTGTGAAATGCTAATGTTAGATTAGCTTTGCTGTTTGTCTACATTCGCTTTGCTGCGCTCCTATTGCTCATCAACCGTGACTTGCTTGCATCATGGGAATACGCAGTCAATAATGGATATAATATGGACACAAAAGACTCAATGTTGGATCTTTGTATGGATTTATAAATCCCCAAAAAGATGCATGTTACGGGATGAATTAAAAAAGCTCATGTAAGGTTTATGATGGCACAGAAGACAGCTGATGTGGAAACGGAACAACAGCTGTTCGCTTACACGGGGATAAAGTAAGGAACTCCAACTTTATTACTGTTCGAAAGTTATTAAACAAAATAATAATTGGGATTATTATTGTTGGTGTGTTTTTTTAGGACAAGTATTTCGAATACTCCAAAATCCAATGAGTATTCAAAGCCTGTAAAATGGTATTCGAGCCAGCCCTAGTTGTTACTTCCTCAATCAATGCACCCAACTTTCCAAACAAAAGTTTTTAAACCTTTCCCCAGACATCAACTCCTCAAACCTGTCCACTTTAGTGTTAAAGATTGGACATAACGCTTTTTTCACTGTAGTTAATGTATCATTCCGCGACAGTGATCCGGCTGTGACTGTGGCGACTGTGGCTCAGGTGGTTAAGCGTGTTTGCCAATGATCCAAGGGTTGGCGGTTCGATCCCTGCCCAGCCACCTGTGTCATGGTTGTTGTGTCCCTGGGCAAGACACTTCACCCACCTTGCCTCGTGTGAATGTGTATGATTGCTGTATGTTTGAGGTGGTGGTCGGAGGGGCCAACGGCGCGAAATGGCAGCCTCGCTTCTGTCAGTCTGCCCCAGGGCAACTGTGGCTACTGTCGTAGTTTACCACCACCGGTATGACTGTGTGTGAACGAGTGGAACCTGGAACCATGTAAAGCGCTTTGGGTGTCTTGAAAAGCGCTATATAAATCCAATCCATTATTATTATTATCATTATCCTAATTTTAGTTAGCGTGTCAATAGCGCTTTCCATTTAAATTAGCACGGTGGGTGTCTTGAAAACGCTATATAAATCCAATCCATTATTATTATTATCATTATCCTAATTTTAGTTAGCGTGTCAATAGCGCTTTCCATTTAAATTAGCACGGTCTCGGATAGCTCTGCTACCGGTGAATGTAAACACGATCCCTTCCACAAAATGTTACACCTAAACGAGCTAAAGACTATGTAAAATGCAAAAATGCCCTTTATTTTGGTTGCAAAAATAAATGCTGCTGCCTTCAAGCTGCAATTTCCAATTTAAAAAAAAAATAATTCACCTGCTTTGCTCTATAAAGAATAGAGGATTATATGGTGAATTAAAATATTAAAGAAATACCAAATATGACATTGACGAGCGATGCAACAGCCATTTTAATGACTGTTTGACACTGCCTATGTTTAGGCTACATCTGTTTCTGTGTCCCACTTTCATAGACGGGTCACATTTAATAATGCATAAGCTAATACCTGCTTCCTACAGGCACTGCACTACTATTATAGCAGATAGCAGACAGTCCATATGGTATTGCTGATCTGAAGTATCAATGGTCATACAGTTACAAAACAATTCTTAGCTGTGCATGGGTATACAATTAATGATCATCGCTTACACTACACGACTTTCCTAGCCATTTGACAGTCGCAGACAATCTTCCAATGTCGGACTGAAATCACAGGAGTCTTGCTGGAGTTGTGGCGCGCGCCCGTAATCTCAGTCGTTTGGTGTAAGGTGGTCATCTGACCCGATTTCATTCAGTCTTCTTCCTGCCTTGACGTTCTGACATTATCAAACAGGTTTGATATTATCGTTAGTCTTGAGGGGTTTGCTCAAGCAAAATTACGTGAACACTGTCCATAGCCAACGGGTGCACTGTCTCCAGCACCAAACACAACGCAGGAGGAGCGGCATCAGTCGCGACCTGTGTCCGCCTGTGATGCACCTTTTTCGGACACTTTTACATAGCAGCCTCGGCTGGAGAACCATGCTTACAACCGCGCAACCTTAACACTTTACCGTCACATTTAGTGGTAGGAGATAGAGTTATTGGGGGACGAGATCAGCAAATAAAGCTGTATGACATTTAGCCTACGTGATAAGGGCATATATTCCCAGTCCATTTTACCTACTAAAAAAATACTTTTTATTTGACTGAAATCACTTTTAATCCCAGATTGCAGGATTGGAAATAAAATTAATCTCACAAGGAATCTAGTTGTAGTCTTGCAATTTGAGACCCCCTGCCTTTTCAAAATCTCATTCTGTAACTGAAAACTCAGAAAACAAATGACTAATTGTCCTCAGGTGTGAGTTAATTGTCTTTAGATGTAAGAGGGTGTCAGTCTTCAGTCTTTTTAAAGTCTTTTGTCCTCTAGTGTAAACCCAATATTAGGAATAGTGGTTCCAATAAAATATGATAAAACATGAGACATTAGACAAAAAATATTTGTCTTTATTCAATGAATGATCCCAATAAAACAAATGCAGACAAATATTAATCAAAGGCTCAAAAGATCACAGCTGGGTCTAGTCCTGTGTTCTGAGTCCCAGGCTGTTCTAACTGGTTCTGATTGTCCTTTGCTCTGACCCCCAGACACTAGCTGGCTCTAATGGTCCTATGTTCTGACCCCCAGACTGTATTTTAATCTAACTGGTTCTATCTGTCATTTGAATGTTAACTAGAACTGCAAGCAGTTATGAACGGGGGCCAAGCCTCCCACGCAACTCAGGAAGGAGCGTTGTCGTGCTCAGCGCCGGCCCCTCGCTTCACAGAATCCGGGGATGTAAAGTTTTTGTATGTGGGATGTTGGGTGTGGGAGTTATAGCCCCAAACACGTTTTCTTTGCTGTTGTTACAAGATATACATTTTTTGTGGTTTTGGCGCCCCCTATTGATAAATTTCGCAAAACTGTCTAAAGTAGAAAGCTGCAGCTCAATTTACCAAACAAGAAGATGTCAAGTTTTCGAATGTGCGATGTTTGGTTGGGGAGTTATGAGCAAAAGCAGATTGGCAGCTTCTCCACTGTAAAGACATTTTTTTGAATTTCCCGCCAAAACACTGTCCAAAACAGGAACCAGCCAGAAAAGGAACCCAATAACAAAATAGATTGTCAAGCTGTATCCTAACTGACTGACCCCAGAGAAGGAAAGAATAGAGCAGGAAAAGGCAGCTAGCATGCAAAAGAAAAAAGGGCAGCAAAATCAAAACAACCCAGTGCATCCCAAACTAGACCAGCTGCCAAGGCTACAGTAAATTATGTAGGCCTATTTGTCAACTTGACACTGCAATTAAACTTTCAAATGTAGTTCTGCTTTCTTGCCTTCTTTTTAAGATTATTCTCATTAAGATAACATTGTGACAAACAACTCCATAGTGTGTGACAACCGACCCCTTGATGGGGTTGGTTGTCATAATGTGTAAGGGTGTCTTTGATGATTAATTTCTTCTTTATTACAATAAGATAGAAAAAGTGAGGGGTACACATTTCAAGCCAACACCTTAAGCTTCAATTCAATGTAGGAATGACTATTGAAAGATGTTTAGGTGATGAGCAATTCTCACTAGAGTAAAAAGTGTGCCTACTTACCCCGTTCTCCCCTACCCTGTTCATGTTTAATTTGGTTTCAAAGTGGTGGGACACTTTTTGTCACCACCGTCAGACAATCCATTAAAATGTAAGAAAATCAGCCAAAATAAGGGGCAGCTGTCACTATGAAGGACCTCTTGTCACATTCTACTTCTGCAGAGTACATTAGAGTCAGGCTCTGAGAAGTGTTATAGTTTTAGAATATTTTACATTCCTAATCTTGAAAGTCCTGCGTCACAACCTTGATACGTCAAAACCGACTTACAATTTCTGAAGAAGTTATTTGAAATGTTTCGATCATTTTATTTTCCTTAAATAGTTCATACTAGCACCTATCATCAACAGAAAAAACAAATGGCTACTAGAAAAAATCCATTTGTTCTGTCGGATGTAAAAAAAAAATATATATATTCTACCCCTTTCACACCAAAAATAACCAAGAGCCAGTTCCTGGCTGGTGCTGGGGCCAGATCAAAACTGGTTACAGCCTTATCCCATTTATGAACCGGTTGGTTTCACACCGACCGGAGCCAGCCATGGAGCCGCCGCTGCTCTCGTGGCTAACGCTAAAGCTAGCGCTGGCTTTAAGCACAGCAACAGCGGTGGACACGTCTTATTTTTACACGTGTTGCCTCTCGCTTTGCTCTGTTAACCCATAAAGCGTATTTTCGCCGGTCAATTTGATTGCTACGTTCGGTAATTATGTTATGTTTACGACTCTTAGTAGCGGTGTTTTTGAATATGGCGGGCATGAGGTTTGAGTTGGTCTGGTTGGTCAGGATAATCCCTCCCCAGGCCGCTGGCGCAGGCAGTTCTCATCTCTAGCCCAGCTCAATCCTGGGGCTGGTGTTGAATCGGTTTTTACAGCCCGGAGCCGGCTCTCTGGCGGTGTGAAACCAAAACACTGGCTCTAGCTCCTAACTGGCTCGGAACTAGCTCAGATTTTTCGGCGGTGTGAAAGGGCCATCATATATATTTTGAAAATATTTTTTGCGGCCTCTGTCAGTCTTGGTGAATATTTGTGATCACTATACATCTCATGGGTCTAGTATAAATTGAGGGAACATTTATTTGTGTTTTTTGGTGTCTGACGGTGTTGAGACAAAATAAGGAATGGCAAGCTAAAAAGACAATTTTGATAAGGAATGGCAAGGTAAAAATCCCATTCTGATAAAAAGGACAAAACCTGAGAGCTTGTGTCAAAGCTTAGCTCAGCAGCTTAGTATATTTTAGATACATACATGTAATTGAATTTGCCTAAACATAGGGTTTGTATTTTTTCAACATTGCACCCTGTTTTGTCCCACTTCTGAAGAATCACTGATTTCCAAGCGGACTTATATGGTCCCAGAAGCTTTTTTGTGGAGCATCTGGAGCTGGACCGGGTGTGATAATTTGAAGTCAATCGGACTTACGGTGTAAGGGGCGTGGCCTCTCAAACTTTCATTCTGGGCTTCATAACAGTGCCACCTTGTGGAGGTTTCCTTAGAAAAATAATAGCACACCACCTGCAGTGGGTACGCACATTCTGTAAAAAAATGTAATTTCTAATTGTCACGCTGCGGGAGGAGTATTGGCTAGAAAAAGACATGAAAGATTGGTGTTTCTTGTGCCCACTACTGTTCAAGTCAATCGGAATGAGGGCCGTGGTCGTTCAAAAAGTTTGAGTGGATTTGGATTTGCCGTTCTGGCTTCAAGTTGTAATGAGTTATGGCCAATAAGCTGCTAAGCCCCGCACCCGCGTAAACGTTTTGCCCTTTGCCCCTGTTGCTTCGTGATCAATTTGGTGTTGATTGTGTAAAATATGAGAAAGCTGTTGTTAAAACCCTGTTTTTCAGTTCATGCAAATTAGCTCAAAATACCCCAGGCAGATTTATATAGTCCCAGACGCTTTTTTTGTAGAGCACATGGATTGGACCTGGGTAAGAAATTTCAAGTCAATCGGTATTAGGGGAGCGGCTCAAACTCTTTTCATTCGGGGGCCTAATAATAGCGTCACCTTGTGGAGGATTCCTTAAAAAAAATACTATAACACGCCCTACACTGTGCAAAATTTTTAGGCAAGTTGTATTTTTGAGGATTCATTCAACAACTACAGTGCTCTCGGTCAATCCAAAATGTTAAAGAACCTAAACCTGAATGTTTACGAAAGTAAAACTGAGGTTTTGTCTTTCTTACGAGAATATATATATGTTTTGCTATTATTAGGCAACTATTAGTATGCAGAATTATTCTGCAACTAAATAAAAAAAAGAACATTTTCCCATCTCACTATGTTTATTTTCATCTGTTAAAGTGAGAATAATAAAACAACTCAAAATTTACAAATAAAAATTTCCGACATGTCAAAAAAAAAATCAGTGACCAATATAGCCACCCTTCTTTTCAATAACTGTCACAAGCCTTCCATTCATGGAGTCTGTCAGTTTCTTGATCTGTTGACGATCAACTTTTTGTGCAGCAGCAACCACAGCCTCCCAGGAACTGTTCTGAGAGGTGTACTGATTTCCTTCACTGTAAATATCCCGTTTAAGCTGGGCCCACAGGTTTTCAATAGGGTTTAAGTCAGGTGAGGAAGGGGGCCATGTCATTATTTTTTCTTCATTAAGGCCTTTACTGGCTAGCCATGCAATTGAGTACTTCGATGCATGTGATGGAGCATTGTCCTGCATAAAAATCATGGTCTTTTTGAAAGATGCAGACTTTTTCCTTTACCACTGCTTGAAGAAAGTATCTTCTAGAAACTGGCAGTAGGTTTGGGAGTTGATTTTGAGGCCATCTTCAACCCGAAAAGGTCCAACTAGCTCATCTTTAATAATACCAGCCCATACCAGTATCCCACCTCCACCTTGCTGGCGTCTGAGTCGAAGTGGAGCTCTGTGTCCGTTTCTGATCCAGCCACGGGCCCATCCATCTGGTCCATCAAGAGTCACTCTCATCTCATCAGTCCATAAAACCTTTGAAAAATCTGTCTTCAGATATTTCTTGGCGTTTCAACTTGTGTGTTTTGTTCAGTGGTGGTAGGGTTTCAGCCTTCCTTACCTTGGCCATGTCTCTAAGCACTGAACACCTTGTACTTCTGAGCACTCCGGGTAGGTTGCAGTTCTGGAATATGGCAGAACTGGAGGATAATGGGTTCCTGGTAGCTTCACGTTTGATTCTTCTCAAATCTTTGGCAGTTAATTAGCGTCTTTTTTTCTCAATACGTTTCTTGCGACCTTGTTGGCTATTTGCAACAAAACGTTTGATGGTTCTGGTCACGCCCCAATATCTTAGCAATTTCAAGAGTGCTGCATCCCTCTGAAAGACTTTTTACAATTTTTGACTTTTCAGAGTCCGTTAAATCTCTTTTTTGGCCCATTTTGCCTGAGAAAGAGAAACTGCCTAATAATTATGCAGACCTTGATATAGAGTGTTGATCTCCTTAGGCCACACCTTAACTCATTACACAAATACACATCACCTGGTATGCTTAAATCCAATAAGCACTTAGGTTTATACTAGGGATGGGCATTTTAAGAAATTCAATTGATCGATCATCGGGAAAATTAACGAGCAATTATCGAGCAATCATTATCTTTTTTTACATATTAAAAAATGCCAACAGAACATCCAAAATATAGCGTTTTTGCCATAGACTGTATACAAGAGGTTTTTACTCAATTACATCTTTATTCCAAGATATTCTAGGCAAACAACAATCTATTAAGACAAGGCAACTTTTTAAAATAAAATAATAATAAAATGCGGCGCTGGTGAAAGCCCGAGGCTATGAGCCAACAAGGAGCCAATGCTACGATACCTTTAAAGTTTAAACACATATGCGCCTCCTAAGATGCTGCCAAAGACTGCATAAGGGCAAGGCACGTTTCTCTGAGTGATAAAGGACCTAACCTTCCTTCATCTAATAGACAAAATGTGCAAATTATTTTCCCTGATGACGGCGAAGTAGGAAAGCATAGACGCTAAAGTTAGCTGCTAATGCTAGCAGCGCTAACGTGACACGTTTAACAGGGTCGGATGTAGGCTTCAATGTACAAGTGGTACATAATTCGGTTTGTTTAAGTGTTGTACTTATAGAAGGTTTCACAATGCTTAATGAACTTAGTTATTTTAGGTTCTAAAGCTGTCAGGTCCGATGCCAAACTTCTCCTTAACTTCTTCCTGTTTATGTTTTCCCATCTACGGCAGCTCGCAGGCTGCTGCCTGAGCCTGTTCTGTTGTCTCCTACTACAAGTTAAGTATCTCCCCCTGCTGGTAGGATGTTAAATTGCTGCCCATACAGTCTTTGGTGCTGCCACATAGTGAAACTAATTGCTGTGCTGCCGGGCTCACACTGCGCAACACAACGGCTATATGATTGATAACAATTTCACGTGATCGACAATATTCTTAACGAGCAATGATCGATTAATCGATTAATTATGCCCATCCCTAGTTTATACTGCTTGAAGTTGGGAAATATGCATACAAATTATGATATGGCCAAAATCCTCACTTGCCTAATAATTGTGCACACAGTGTAGGTTCTTTAACATTTTGGATTGACTGAGAGCACTGTAGTTGTTCAATAATAAAATTAATCCTCAAAAATACAACTTGCCTAAAAATTTTGCACACAGTGTAGAGTGGGGACGCACATTCTGTGAAATATTTTGCAATTTGCATGTCTGTGCATAGCAGTTCAGGAGGGGCGCGGCTAGGAAGAAGAAGCAGAAGAAGAGATAATAATAATAAATGCGGGCCCTCAGTATTACTTAAGGTTCGGTCAATATAATTTGAGGCAAAATTGTGCAAATCAAAACGGAGGAGGATTTGGATCAATTCCGGAGGGACGAGGATTAAAGAAGGCAAAAGCATGGACTTTTTGGATTAAAGAAGGCAATAGCATGGACTTTGAACTAAAGGGATTTTAACTGGTTTGTGTCAAAATGTAAGGTTTGAAATCGTAAATACAATGTGCTCTGCTATTATTTATTATCAACTGTGTGTTCAGAACACCCGATTCAAAAATTGAAGACTTTCTCTGACTGAAGAATTTGTAAATACACTGCATGTTTTGGGACTGTAGCCGAGGTCAGCAGACACACTGACTGTTTTGAATACTTTTGCAGATGTGTTTAGGCTACTAGAGAAGAAATGGACAAGGCCATATCTGCATTGTCACAGGCAGAGAGGAAAATAGAGACCTAAAATTATCTGTGTTTTAGAATGATTCTTCTTAAAAAAAAAAAAAAAATAAAAAATGTTCTAACTGTAGTAGCTGTGTATCTGTGTATCTGAATCTTATGGCAGTGGGGGCGGGACCCGATAAGCCTTTGGCTTCTCCTGCTTCCCTTCGGACGATAACACAAAGTAATATGTATCAATATGCAATGAGAAAATTATGTATTATGTGTAATTGTCCGGAAGAATAATAAATAATAAAATAGGATGCTCTGATGAATATAGAATGTATTCAAGTTTGGGTATGTTTTTGTTTGTTTCCACAGGCGAAACCCACTATATTTCCATTTCATCACGGACTCCATTGCTCAGCAGATCCTTTCCTCTCTTTTCCATACCTGGATGGTTCCTGCCGTCAGGTTCGACTTCTATGACGCAGAAGAGCTGAAGGTAAAGGCATCAACTTTTCTTCACAGCACTTTCATCTTCCCTTAGAAATACCCAGATCTGAATTTACTATATGAATTTACTGTAAGTTACTCCATTAAATTGGAGTCAATATAACAGCAAATGATACAACTGTGCATTGACATTTTATTTCAGTCTGAGGTATCATGGATCCCAAACAAACATTACTCTGGAATCTATGGCCTGATGAAGCTTGTGCTCACTAAGACGCTGCCTTCCCACCTCCAGAGGGTCATCGTTCTGGACACAGACATCACGTTTGCCACTGACATTGCTGAACTCTGGGCTGTATTTCACAAATTCAAAGGTAACTAGAACTGCAAGCGGTTGTGAACGGGGGCCAAGCCTCCCATGCGACTCGGGAACGGGCGTCGTCGTCCGCAGCGCCGGCCCTTCGCTTTACGGAATCCGGTGATGTAAAGTTTTTGAATGTGGGATGTTCGGTTTGGGAGTTATAGACCAAAAGGCAAAAAAAATTCAGAGAAAGATGCTCAAGTGGATAAGGAGAGGTATACTTTTTGTGTTTTTGGCGCCCCCTTTTGGCAAAAATTTCCCCCCAAAATTTTAGGATGTTCGTTCAGACAGTATTGTCTTGCTTACGGACATCCCTGAAATAGCATGTTGCTCTAAAACCTGTATGTACTTTTCAGCATTAATGGTGCCTTCATAGTTGTGCAAGTTACCCATGCCGTGGGCACTAACCCACTCCCATTCCATCACAGACCCAGTCTTTTCAGCTTTGGTGACAATATGGATGGTCCTTTTCCTCTGGAGCCCCAATTGATGGATTGATTGATTGATTTTTATTCGACCATATGATATAAAATATGAACAGCACTCTGTTTCATACATTAAAATACAGTGCCTTGCAAAAGTATTCATAACCCTTGAAATTTTCCATATTTTGTCACGTTACAACCACATACGTACATTTATTTTATTAGGATTTTTTGTGATACACCAACACAGTGGCGCAACATTGTGAAGTGGAATGAACATGAAACGTGGTTTTAATTTTTTTTTATAAATAAAAAACTGAAAAGTGTGGCGTGCAAAAGTATTCAGCCCCCTGAGTCAATGCTTTGTAGAACAACCTATCGCTGCCATTACAGCTGCAAATCTATGGAGTATTTATCTACCAGCTTTGCACATCTACTGACTGATATATTTTGTCCATTCTTCTTTGCAAAATAGCTCAAGGTTCAGATTCAGCAATAAGGAATTAAAATATGAAGAACATTCGGATTATTCTTCCCCAAAAAATATCCCACTTTTAATTTAGCCTAATTAAAATATTGTATGCTGCACCTAACACATATTTTCTAAATTGATTAAACTGTTCTTGTTACTCGATTAATCAGAAAATGTAAACCAATTGATACAGTTCTATAATTGGTTGAAAAGGTGGTAATGATGGGTTTTCAGGTTGCCTTTACAGTGATCTCAAATGCAAATTTTAGGCAAATTGTATTTTTGAGGATTAATTTTATTATTGAACAACTACAGTGCTCTCGGTCAATCCAAAATGTTAAAGAACCTAAACCTGAATGTTTACGAAAGTGAGGTTTTGTCTTTCTTACGAGAATATATATATATGTTTTGCTATTATTAGGCAACTATTGATATGCAGAATTATTCTGCAACTAAATAAAAAAACTAAAATTTTCCCATCTCACTTGTTTATTTTCATCTGTTAAAGTGAGAATAATAAAACAACTCAATTTACAAATAAAAATGTCCGACATGTAAAAAAAAAAAATTAAAAATCAGTGACCAATATAGCCACCATTATTTTCAACAACTGTCACAAGCCTTCCATTCATGGAGTCTGTCAGTTTCTTGATCTGTTGACGATCAACTTTTTGTGCAGCAGCAACCACAGGAACCTCCCAGGAACTGTTCTGAGAGGTGTACTGATTTCCTTCACTGTAAATATCCCGTTTAAGCAGAGCCCACAGGTTCTCAATAGGGTTTAAGTCAGGTGAGGAAGGGGGTCATGTCATTATTTTTCATCCTTAAGGCCTTTACTGGCTAGCCATGCAATTGAGTACTTCGATACATGTGATGGAGCGTTGTCCTGCATAAAAGTCATGGTCTTTTTGAAAGATGCAGACCTTTTCCTGTACCACTGCTTGAAGAAAGTATCTTCTAGAAACTGGCAGTAGGTTTGGGAATTGATTTTGAGGCCATCTTCAACCTGAAAAGGTCCAACTTTTCAGGTTTTTCAACGTCATCTTTAAAGATATATAGTTGCCTTTAAAGATGAGATTGAGATGAGAAAGATGATGATGTATTTGATGGTAAATGCAGGGGGACATTGTCTTCATTCAGACTGCTGATTTTTTTTGATTTTCTGTAATTAGACAGCAGTTGTTAGCTAAAGTGCATTTAATATTTGTTAGTCAGATTTAATGCAACACTTTACGGAGTTTATTGGTATTATTTTTTTATTTTAGAGGTCTTAAAAAGGTATTAAATGTCTCTAAATTTGAACTTTAAAAATGTGCAGATAGCATGGTTCCAGCATAAAAAAGGAATCCTTTCCCATGTTAGTCTTAACTCTGGGGGGTACAAAATCGGTAGAGCTACCCCTAGTGGAATGCCTGTGAACTTCCCTTACTGGATTAAAATTTCTGCAGAAAGTGTTCTTTCAATAACATTTTTATCTTTGTGAGAAACTACCAGCGCAGAGTCATCTGCATATAAAAAAAGATTACAAGAACAAACAGACTTTAGGTCATTTATATATAAAATAAAGAAAAGTGGCCCCAAAACACTCCCTTGAGGAACCCCACAGACCATGCTTTGTGGTTGAGACATTGTACCCCCAATGTCCACCACCTGCGTTCTATTCTTCAGATAGGAGCCCACCCATTTCAGTGCCAAGTCACTAAAACCCATGGCTTTCAATGTATACAATAAAACGCAATGGTCAACCGTATCAAAGGCCTTCTGTAGGTCTAACATGACCATGCCACAGAAGTGACCATTATCCACCTCTTTTTTAATGAAATCAGTTAGAAACAGTAGACATGAATCTGTAGAATGAGCTTTACGGAAGCCAGATTGGAACTCATAAAGTATATTTTGTGAAGATACTTATTTGTCAATTTGTTCAAAAATTATCTTTTAGATTATCTTTTTTATTTATTTTTTTGCATTTTTATGCTTTTATTGATAGTGTAGAGACAGAGTTGAAATGGGGCAGAGAGGGGAGTGACATGCAGAAAACGACGCGGGTTGGAATCGAACCCGGGTCTGCTGCTGGCCGAGGCCCATGGGGGGTACGCCCTCCCAACTGAGCTAAAGGCGCCCCTTTTCGATGAACAGACTTGAGTGGGCAAATGCTCACATTCGATGGCGTCTGGCACGTTGGAGAGGTGTTCTCTTCACGGATGAATCTCGGTTTACATTGTTCAGGGCAGATGGCAGACAGCGTGTGTGCCGTCGTGTGGGTGAGCGCTTTGCTGATGTCAATGTTGTGGATCGAGTGGCCCATGGTGGTGGTGGGGTTATGGTATGGGCAGGCATCTGTTATGGACGAAGAACACAGGTGCATTTTATTGATGGCATTTTGAATGCACAGAGATACTGTGATGAGATCCTGAGGCCCATTGTTGTGCCATACATCCATGAACATCACCTCACGTTTCAGCAAGATAATGCACGGCCCCATGTTGCAAGGATCTGTACACAATTCTTGGAAGCTGAAAATGTCCCAGTTCTTGCATGGCCAGCATACTTACCGGACATGTCACCCATTGAGCATGTTTGGGATGTGCTTGACCGGCGTATACGACAGCGTGCACCACTTCCCACTAATATCCAGCAACTTCGCACAGCCATTGAAGAGGAGTGGACCAACATTCCACAGGCCACAATTGACAATCTGATAAACTCTATGCGAAGAAGATGTGTTGCACTGCATGAGGCAAATGGTTGTCACACCAGATACTGACTGTTTCTGAGTCCCCAGACCCCCAATAAAGCAAAAAAATGCACATTTCAGAGTGGCCTTTTATTGTGGACAGTCTAAGGCACACCTGTGCACTAATCATGATGTCAGATCAGCATCTTGATGTGGGACACCTGTGAGGTGGGATGGATTATCTCAGCAAAGTATCACACATTTAGACATATTTGTGAACAATGTTTGAGAGAAATGGTAATATTGTGTATCTGGAATGAATTTTAGATCTTTAAGTCCATCTCATGAAAAATGGGAGCAAAAACGAAAGTGTTGCGTTTATATTTTATTTTATATTTTTATATTTTTGTATTTTTTTGAGTGTAATAATAATAATACATTTTATTTGAAGGCTTCTTTCATGACACGCAAGGACACCGTACAATGAGACAAATACAGTACAATCAATTGATTTAAAAACAAAAATGTGATGGGAAGATCAGGAGGGGTAAGCAAATTTGAAAAGATTAGTTTTGTGTTTAGATTTGAACAGGGATATGGAGTCAGTGTTGCGGATGTCGGGGGGTAGTGCATTCCAGAGTAGGGGCGGAGTGGCAATTTGAATATAGTGTATATTTAAAGTAGGCTATTAGATATTTTAGCAGAATACCATTCACTCTGATTCACAAAGTGTTCAAACTATATGAACAAGTACTTTTTAGTAATCTAACTGACTTGACAATCAGCATTAACTGCATGGATGCGATGTCCGTCAATATGAAAATACTTTATACGTGATACACTGTAGCCTACAGTCGGATCGTTTTTATCAGTTTGTTATTAAATAGTCATCGCTGTGTCCCTGTGATATGAAATACAGTCAGATTTATAAGTTTAATGACACAAGTGACAGTCCCTGCGATCGCTGTGGCATCGCCAGAGATACAGACCCCCAAATTTCCTTCCGTAAAGCACCATGCGTAAAACGGACACGAGTGACATCTGTAGCGCATGGAACTGCCACAAGTCATTCATGAAGAAAATAATTGCTGGAAACAATCTTAATCTTAATCTCCTCTGCTGTTTCTATATTTTCTATATCATTTTTTAAATCAGTATAGGCTATGGTAGTATGTTCGACATGGTTAACACTAGAACCTCGGCACTGTGTTCCAGACCGGCTCAGCTGAGAGCTGTCAGCTGAGCCGGGCAGAGTGCGTCGGATCCTCCGCCTCAAAACATGTAAAAGTGCGAAAAAATTAATGAATAATCAATTAGAGCTTACCTTAAAATAAGTGTGCCATGTTACTGTTTATTGTATTTAGGATTTTAGCTCATTTGGATGCTTTTTGGGCCGTCTGTTTTTATTGATATAGGCTATTGGCAGAGGAAGGGGTAAGTCACTAATGTGCAAGTCACAAGCAAGTCTCAAGTCATAACCTTCAAGTCTCAAGCAAGTCCAAGTCACTGTGGAGAGAATCAAGCAAGTCACAAGTCAAGTCATACAAAAATCATATGATCTAACCCAGTTTCTAAATTTAAAAGACCTGCATTCCACAGTTCTCTTCTTCATACCATCATCGACAACATCATCCTTGAACTACAATTGAATTATTCTTGGTCTGACCGAGGGGTCTTCAACTAAAATTTAAATGGGTCCAGTTGACAACATTTTCTTACAGCAAAGGTCCGAATCTCATAATGTCTGCATCCAATAGCGACCCCTTATCTATCACATATGATCAACACCGCACATTTCCTTTTCTTTCAACCACATTTAGGCTACTTTCAATTTCTAATAGCTTACTTTTAACATGGAAAACAAGAAAGGCAAATAGTAGGCTAACAGATAGGCCTATACTTACACAAAACAGACACTTAATGCCCATAATGCATTTAAAATAAAACAGGGCAATGATCTGCGCTATGGCAAAAATATCATATCACCTTTTTTGGCAGGATCACATTTTGATTTATCCCGATTCATTAGTTTTTCATACTGGGGGGCGAACTGTCATAACGGGCAGTTTGCTGTGCTGTCGGTGTGGGGCGGCGGCTGTGAGCTGTCGGAAGGAGCCGTTGAACGTGGAAGGTCGAACTGCATCATATAGGCCTTGGCCTACTTCATAACTGCTGTTTTGTCTCATGCTTTTATAAAGCCTACAGTCCGTGGAGGTAGGGTGCTCGATAAGGAAGCGTGCGTTATCAAGGCAGCAGCGCTGCAGGAAACGCTCGTTACTTTCGTTTTCTTTTACACGACTTCCCGGGGCCGTTACAATGTGAAAAGGGAAGGGAAGAAGGCGCTACATATTTACTGTGATTGGGTTATAAGCGTGTGGGAGGCTCACGTGAATTATTCTTGGTCTAGCCGCCTCCATTACTGCTGCTCCTGTCCTGTGTTGACCTGCTGACGCTGTTTGTCCGTGCGGCGCGCTGCGTGCATTGCACTGTAAAATCACCCGATCATGTTTCAAAATAAAACATAATTTCTAACGTAATCTAACTTTTAAAAATTCAAGTCATTTTGAGTCATCTGTCTCAAGTCTAAGTCAAGTCTCAAGTCATGAAGACCAAGTCAAAGTCAAGTCGAGTCTTTTATCAGTGTTAGTCAAGCAAGTCTCAAGTCCTCAAATTTGCGACTCGAGTCTGACTCGAGTCAAGTCATGTGACTCGAGACCCCATGTCTGGCTATTGGCGATATTATATCTACTTTCAGTTTCATTACTGACCCACCAAGTAACGTGATTCGTGTTCTTAAAGATACTTAGATTATAAAACAAGAGGTTCAAAACACAGATGATGATTCAACAAACTAATTTATGACTTTATATTACACTAGAAATGCACGGGTAGATTTTTTTTTTTTTACTTTTATTTTAGTGGTTTTATATTTTTTTACATATGGACAAAAAAAACAGAATAAGTAAACACATACAATACATACACAACACCCAAACCCCTTTCCCTCTCTCACATAAACAGACAAGGAATACAGAAAAAAAGTGAAATAAATAACTAAGACAAAATGATTAATAAAATAAGCTATAAATACACAAGAAACAAAACAAAGCTAAAACAAAAACAAAAACAAAACTGGGGCAAACCTCACACCTTTTGGTTCTCTATGAGCCGCAGCACTGGGGGTGGCCTGACTCATTTCTTAGCCTTTCCACATGTAGAATGCCCACCAGTTCCCTCAGCCAGGTATCGAACTGGGGTGCCAAGTCGGACTTCCACAGCCTCAGGATACATCTTTTAGCAATTACCATGCCATAAACCATGATTATGTGTGCATTGTGGTCCAATTTTTCCAGGGCTGTGGAATGTCCGACACATTTAAAACATTAGTATACCATTGAAATACAAGACACCAAAAGTTGTAAAGATTTGGACATTCCCAAAAGTGGTGAGCAAGTGTACCCTCTGCAATCTTACACCTGTTACATAAAGGCGAAAGATCTGGGAAAATGTTATGAAGTTTAACCTTAGAATAGTGCAATCTAAGTGTGACCTTACATTGAATTAACTGAAGCCTCGAGTTTATAGAGCAGGATTTTATGCTTTTTAGCGCTCCCTCCCAGACATCGTCAGCTATTCCAATGTTTATGTCTTTTTCCCAGGCTTGCTTTATTTTTAAGGTAGATGTGTCCTGCCGGTCTAAAAATATTCCCACAAAAGATAAAATCAAGTTTTTAGCTTCTGGTGAGCCAGTGTTCATTTTGGCAGCAAATTCTGATTTAGTCTTAGTCTTAGTCTTTTGAATATCACACCATTTAGTCTTAGTCATATTCTAGTCATCTAAAATCTTTTAGTCTTAGTCTAGTCTAGTCTACTAAATATAAGCAGATTTTAGTTTGACTAAATCTACAGCGGACTTCGTCGACTAAGTGTTTTTCTTCATTGAATGGTATTAAGTTTTGAATATGCAATACAGACACAGATTTAATGGTTGTAATACAAAACATGTATTCTATTTCATTAGTAATAATCTCACTTAAAATCAGTGTACCTGACTGGATAGGGGGCAGGGGGGGCTTTAAGAGCCTGTGCCCGGGGGTCCATTATCTCATGATCTGTCTATGAACCAACTGGATTCCACAATCTTTTTTCTTTTTACGGGGAGCATGCACAAGCATTATTTATAAAAAAAAATTAAATAAAGAAAATATTTTAAAAAAGTGGGGGGCCCCACACTAGGTATTGAAACGGGCCCCGAGATTGTTAAGGCCGGCCCTGGGCAGCAGCAGCAGCACGCAGTTGAGGTGCGGATAAAATTGAGCAACTGCGCCTTCCTTTAAGCAACACTGCTGCCGCTGTGTGTGTTTGGACTTCTTTTGCATCAAAGCCTTTTAGATAATACAATTAGAGGTTTTAATTGAACGCTGTCCATGCGTCGGAGTTGATTGTAACTTAAAAACAGAAACTAACGGACGGAGGCGGCAGTCTCACATGGCTCTGTGCATTCAAGCTCGAGACAGAGCCTACTACAAACAGATCGCGGAACTTAGCCGTTCCCCTAGACAATGTTAACGGGCAGGATATCCCTGACTATCATTTTTGTCCATCATACCGCAGTTTTTCTGCACGTCGGCTCACTCCACCCGCTCACACCTGCGCGGTCTCCCGTCGATACAGGGTTGTATTCGCTGCTTTACACTGATTGGATTTCTTCCCAACTTGTCCCACAAAAAGAGTAGTTCTGATTGGATCTCTTCTCCATTCGTCCCGCCCTAACAGTTTCGTCTAGTTCCCATTCGTAGACTATAGTGTCAGTTAAATTAGTCTCAGTCTTCGTCATCACATCTGCCTTTTTATTTAGTTTTTATTTAGTTTACGTCCGTGAAAAAGGTTCGTAGACGAACATTTTTCGTCATAGTCTTAGTCTACGAAATTAACACTGTGGTGAGCCCAGTAAAACTTTGGACAATGAATCATCTGCGGGCAGAGATTCAAAGGATGGTATATTCTGTCTGACATAATTCCTTAACTGTAGGTACCTGAAGAATTGAGCTTTCGACAGTGAAAACTTTGATACTAGCTGATCAAATGAAACACAGTGACCATTTATATAAAGGTCCTCAACTGTTACTATTCCCTTCCGACTCCAATCTCTGAATGTTGAATCTGTGAACGATGGGGGTAAGGCATGGTTATGCCAGACTGGGGCATGTATGGTCGTTCGTGCTTGATAGTTCACAGGCCTTCCTAAATTGGTTCCAAATTCTCTGACCGTTGGACAAGGTAAAGTGGTCTGGGAGAAGATAAAAGGAGGGCAGTAAGAGAAGTTTTTGGGGCCAAGCTTTTTTCAATTGCCAACCAGGGGGGCAGATCAGGTCTAATGCCTTTTTCATATGTAAATTGCCAATACACCATCACTCTAGCATTGGCAGCCCAGTAATAATGTAAAAAACATGGTAACCCCAGTCCGCCATGTTCCCTGTGTTTCTGAAAATGGGCTTTTGAGATCCTATGTGCTTTATATCCCCAAATGAAAGGCATTATAATAGAATCAATTGTCTTAAAGTAAGATTTAGGAATATAAATTGGCACATTCTGAAATAGATAGAGAAATCTCGGCAGGGAGACCATCTTTACTGCGTTCACACGGCCAATAAGGGAAAATCGGTAATGTTCTCCAGTTCTTTATATTCTCCTTTAGTTTGTTCAATCTTTCCGTAAAATTTAACTTAAAAAGTGTCTTAAGGTTTTTAGATAATTTAATGCCCAGGTACTTTATACTGACCAGGTTTGTTTTAAACTGCGTATTGGCTAGGAATGTTGGGTCCAGATCTGCTGTTAAAGACAAGAGTTCCCTTTTTTGCCAGTTTATGGTGTAACCCGAGACGTCGCCAAAAGAATTAATTAGCTGGAGTAGGTGGGGGATGGAATTATGCACGGGTAGATTTGATTAGGCAACATACAGATGCAGCTGCGCATGAAATGAGCAGGAAATGGATAATCAAACTCTGAGCAACTGATTTCAGCAGTGTACGAACGACGTAAGGAGTGTTTCTCCTAAGACACCGTTCGGGAACCACGACTACAGAGGTAAACAACGTTGGTAAGTCATAACGTAGGAGTTTTCGTAGCTCACAAAGAGAGGACGTTATCGGGAAACCGGGCCCTGGACATTGGAGGCTATAGCAGAAAGCACTGGGTGTCTGAAGGTATTTAACAATAGTCAATGATTTGGGCAGCGCTAACATTGGAGAGGTGGCCCCTAATCAAATTCTGCTTAGGGCCCCTTGGAGGCTTCGGCCGGCTCTGAGGGGAAGTGTGTCTGTTTAATTTGCAAGGAAAGAGTTGCCGTGAAGAAGGATTACAATTTACGACGACACTATGAAACTAAACATCAGGGGCCGTATTCACAAAACATTTTAAGGCTAAGAGTAGGTCCTAACGTGCTGATTTAGGAGTAACTCTCAAAAATAAGCGGCCTTTCACTCCTAATTTTAGGACTCCTAACTTTTTAAGATAAGTGTAATTCACAAAGCATTTTAGCGCTAAAACTTGCTCCTAAATTTATGAAAAGCTTAGTCACTAAGAGTAAATCACAGACAATCATTTGATGGTGTTTTGAAGAGATTTAATGATAGTGAGCTTTACAAAAGGTACCGTAATAGCTGTAAGGGTTTAATGATCTTATTTTAGACACATTGAGGACTTCTGGGTTAGACGATGTAGTGAACAGACACGCGAGAAGAGGCTCCCGACTAATTTGCATTATTTACCTTCAATACGGTCCTGTTGTTTCACTTTTTGCCTCACAACGAGCCGCCGAATGCGCATTAGAAATGGAATAAATAAGATATGCCATCAAAACGCCGCAAACAACAAGGAATTCAGGCTTACATAACTCGTGCTAATTCGCAACCTGAACAGCTACCCAACATGGCGACGAGCGCAAGCTCCGCTACAGACACTCAACCTGCTACCGAAGTTAACGAGCCCGCTACGGTTCAACAACTCTCAGCCATGTTTGAAAACCAACGAGCCAGTATGAAGGAGGATCTGGCGACGCTAATACAAACCACGTCACAATCATTGAAAGCCTCCATTGATGCGCTGCGAGGGGATGTGAACTCATTTAATAAACGCCAAAACCGAAACGAGAGTGGGAGAAAACTTTGAAAGGATCACTTCGGCCGAAGCAACGGTAAAATCCCTGGAGTCCCAAAACAAACATCTTCTAGACCGAGTGGAAGACCTGGAAAATAGATTGCGCCGATCTAATCTCCGCATTGTGAATATACCGGAGGGCAGCGAGACTGGCAAGGAGCCGAAGCAGTTCATAGCCGACTTTCTGATGGAGGCTCTCAGGGAGATATTCACGTCACCCCCGCCCATCGACCGTGCGCACCGGCCCGCTACCGGAACGAGGATCCCCAAAGCCGAGGCCTTTCATTGTGGGCTTCCATAACTTCTCTGACAAGGAAAACACATTAAGGTGGGCAATGAAACACCGCAATGTGACTTTGAGAGTGTACCAAGACATCAGTGCTAACCTGGCCAAAAAGAGAGCTACTTTTAACAGCATCAAGCAGGAGCTGTACAAAAAAGGCATCCACTTCGGACTGTTATACCCGGCACGTCTGCGCGTCACCTTTGATGGAGAATCGTTCTACTTCGACACCCCTGAAGAAGCGAGGACCTTTTACGAGTGGCGCGTTGCAGGCTAATTTGGATAAGACAATGTAAGAGCTGAACTGTGTGAGCAGGTGCGCAGAAATGCGCACACACACTTCTCATGTCCCGATGCAGATATTGGTAACTCATATTCACACTAATTGTTAATGAGGCGACTACTCATCTTTACTCATTTGTGGCTCAGATGCAAACTTTTTTGCAGTTGGTTTGTACTTGTTGTGGAAATTTATACACTATATTTAATATAGGATTTGAATAAGTTGGGTGTTTTTTCTCAAAGTAGGCGAAATATAGGAAATGTGTCTCGGGGTACAGGATAAGGGAATCCTGCGGCTAACCACTGTTAGGGAAACCAGCATAGGAATGGATCGTGTTAAATTTGTTCCTTTTTGTTTTGTTTTTGTCTCCCCGTTTTTTTTTTTTTTTTTCTTAGGGTGTTCAGAGTTTTTCGGGATACACACCACCTCTACCTTTCACAAATGGAATATAATAATAAACCCAGAGTAAAGTAATGTTAAGTGGTGTAATAACAGGAGGAGACACTGCCAGATGTGTCAGTTGGAATGTTAAGGGTCTAAATGGCCCTGTTAGAAGAGCTCAAATTTTTGCTCACCTTACAAAACTAAAATCTGAAATATTTTTTTACAGGAGACACATTTAATAATAGAGGATCATCTTAGATTACGAAGACCATGGGTCGGTCAAATATTCCACTCACCGCAGCAGATGTTATCTCTGATCCGAATGGCCACTACATTATAATCTCGGGATCACTTTTTCATACACAAATGATACTTGTTAATGTATATATGTTTATTTATTTATTTATTTAATTGTTTCAGGACAATGCACATTGATAAACATAGTCATTCCAACATGTAAATGTGCCAGATTGTAGCCCAGGGGCTAATTTCCATCTGTTGTCCATAGGCAGGTGGATGTTACAGTAAAAGCAATACAAAAGATATACAATAAATACATAACATGAAAAGGTTATATAGAAAGCAAAGACAAACATAAGTATTGGTTAAAAAGGAAATACAATTCAATAGAAAGTGGGCCGATACAGTGCAGTGTTATAGGGGAAGGTGGGGTGATTTGTGCAACTTTTTACTCAAAGTGATTTTAAAGTGAGGCCTTGACAGTTAAGTCTCCAACTCAAATATGTACATATATTTCAGGATGTTGTGCATCCCTGGCAATAAAAACTTTGGATCTGGAATAAACTGTTTAAGAAATATAGCTTTCGGAAAAAAAGTTGTCTTGTCGCACAAATCACCCCACGTAGTGGGGTGATTTGTGCGTCATTGTGTCACAATGACAAAGTCACCATCATCATCTTTCTGGCCATCTGAACTCTCATCAGTGGTGTCGTTAAGTGGAATTGAGATGTCACTCTCTTCTGAGCTACTGTAGACAATCACTTTCTTTTGGTGACCAGCGTATACAGCCATGCCACTGGCACAACTCTCAGAAATGTACTTTGCACTAGTTGCTCCGTGCTTGTGGAACCAACTGCCACCTGACAAATGTGATTCCCCCTACATTACTGCCTTTAAATCAAGGCTCAAAACCCATATGTACACCCTGGTGTTTCCTCCCCATTAACCTCTGCACTACTTACTTACCTCTGCACTACTATCTGTGTTTATGTGGATGTATGGGCTTTACGTCTTTTATTTTGGTTATTGTTATTTTACCTTCATTGTTTACCTACTGAATGCACTATGTACAGCACTTTGGACAGTGCAAACTGTCATAAATGTGCTTTTATAAATACATTTTACTTACTTACTTACTTATAACTCACCCAGGCCCTTGCGCACAAATCACCCCATCCCCAGAATTTTGGATAATAGGCATGATGCAGCAATTTAGGGTTGACATTGTGCTAACTATATAGACTCAAAGTGTAGCATACCAAAGCACTAAAACATGTGTCAAATGTTTTCAAACGTGTCTATAATTGTTCAGACACAATAATCAAAAAACCTTGATCATGGAAATTTTACTTTGAAAGGCAAAACACAGTTTTTTGAGCTTAAATGTGCTTATATCTTATTCCTTGTGTCTCCCTTCTTTACAGGATGAGTCAAATGGATGGCTCTTCTTAAATATGTGGTCACATTTCCAATTTCTTCCACGGTTTTCTAGAAACAAGGGGTTTTGCAACTTCCAAAATGCACAAATCACCCCACCTTCCCCTATGTGGTTACATGTTTGGTTATCAGTAAGCCATGTCTTTATTTTGCGCTTAAAAGAGGCCAGTGTGGGACATGCCCTTATAGTTGGAGGTAGTGTGTTCCATAATGCAGTACCGGTAACGGAAAAGGTGTTATGGCTAAAAGCAGTTTTCCTGAAAGGAATCTCACAGTCCCTGTTTGCAACAGCTCTGGTGATCCGAGTCTGTTTGTACCTAATAAACTCTAGCAGTGGTGGTGGCGCCAGGCCATGTAGTACTTTGTAAATTAAGCATACACAGGAGAATTTACAGAAATTATCGAAACTCAGTAAATTATATTTCTCTAAGATGTTACAATGATGGTAAGAGAAAGGTTTTTTTTATCTAGGGTTTTAAGTGCCTTTTTGTACAGAAGCTTAACTGGTTTTAAGATAGTAGAACCCGACATGGACCAGCTGGTGATGCAGTAGTTCTGGGGCCTCATTTATAAAGCTTTGCGTGGGATTCACGTGGAAGCTGGCGTACGGAAGAAATGTAGGATGTACGTGCGAACAAAAATATTCGGATTTATAAAACAGTGTGCACTCATGTCCTACGCCTGTTTCCCTTTATAAATCACAATCAACTCTAAATGTGGCGCAGACTTTGCGGGCTTCACGTACCGCCCATATTTACCCATACATAGTCATCGACACACCCAAATTAATATCATTTACTGAGTGCATGAAGGCGGTAGTGGCAATCGCCGACTGAAAGGGAAATGGAAAAATAGACTCCACACGGTGTGGATCACTGCGGTCACCCCGAAGTACCCGTTGGAGAAGTGGCGACCAGGGAAAATATAGTTTGGTGGCAGTGTGAGCGTAAAGGCGTCAGAGTTCA
Source organism: Hyperoplus lanceolatus (assembly GCA_026929865.2). NCBI lineage: Eukaryota > Metazoa > Chordata > Actinopteri > Uranoscopiformes > Ammodytidae > Hyperoplus > Hyperoplus lanceolatus. Next base: position 173,297 of record CM049416.1, on the reverse strand, counting down.
GCCTGTGGCGATCTCTGTGAACGCTGTGGCCGAAATAAAAGAAGCGATCCGACATAAAAGTGGACGCAAACAAGTGCATATCCTCACACAACAGTGTTTGTGCCACGAGCGGGGGACACTGAGACCCCCCATGAGATACAGATTCGGAGAATTCATCCCGGGGCAGTGGCAGGCGGCGGAGGGTTAATAATAAACTTCACAGTCCCTTTCAAAACACAATTGCGACGTGCTTAAACACAAAGAAAAACACAGATAAAACGGACTAAAAGCCGTGAAAAAAAATCACAGTAGCCTATATGATGTAAAGTAGGCTTATCATTAGTGTATGAAAAGGTGCACTCCTGTCTGCCTGACTGAGGCATCGAGAACAGCGTCAGTGTAAAAGTAATAGGCTGTATTCCACCTCAATATTATCAGAATTAATTCCACAACATGCAGATAGGTTATTCTAACTGCAGAGCTTATTCGAACGCTATTTTGTTTTTATTTGCACTCATATAGCCTATCTCCGTTTGTAGGCTATGTAAAATCCTAATTCGTTTTGTTTTTGTTGGTATCACTCCATGGAATAATCCGTGGAGGCATTTGTTCATTAGTTGTAAGAATGGCTTCATCCGTTTTGCAAAGGAACTCCCAATATATGATAGACCTTCATGGCTTATAATAGGCCTATCTGGATTCATTTTACACAAACACATTCGTTCTCGCACTTCATACATGTGCCGACGGAGTCGCCGTTTCTCCTTTCTCCACTTTCTGTGCGTACGCATGGGTCAGAGTTTGCGTGGAGGACCGCACGTCTCCCGTCAAGTTTGGTTTTTATAAATCCCAATATTTGCTTAGAAATTGGCGTGCGCCCTCTTCTGGGCGTACGCAACGTTTATAAATGAGGCCCCTGGTGAGAAAGTATCATAGAATGCAGAAACATCATAGCAGCTGCATCTGACAGACATCCTCTGATTTGCTTGAAATTACAAAGATTGAATTTAATTTTTTGGGATATCATTTTAACATGTTTTTTGAAAGTAAGTCTAGAGTCTATAATCACGCCTAAGTATTTAAACTCATTGACAACTTCCAACTCTTCTGTGCCCAAGAACACCCCAGAATGAGAACGTATAGTAGACTGTTGCTTCGACAGGTATAAACACACAGTTTTTTTTGCATCTAAGATGAGACATGATCTGTTGAGCCATGTTTATATATGTGTAAGGGCTGATGAGAGAACACGTGCTGCCTCCTCAGGATGTTTTGCTTTAGTGAAAATTACAGTGTCGTCAGCATAAAGCTGGACATCAACATCTAAACAGTATTCAGGTAAATCATTAATATACAGTGAAAATAGAATGGGCCCCAGTATGGACCCTTGGGGGACTCCTACTGGACAACTCATGTAAGCAGAACTGGCCCCGCCCACCACAGTGCATTGTTCTCTATGGGACAAGTATGACTGGAACCAGTTAATAGTTTGAGCAGAAAAATTGAAACGAGACAATTTAGATAGGAGCACCTTGTGATTGACGGTGTCGAAGGCTCTTTTTAAATCTAAGAATACAGCACCAACACATCCATTTTTATCAAGCTGACATTTAATTTTTTCCATGAACATGGCCAATGCAGTCTCGGTAGAGTGGTGTGGCCGAAACCCGAACTGCATGGGATGTAGAGGTGTTTGACTAGTACTGAGAAATTCAATGATCTGTTTAGTAACCCATTTTTCAATTATTTTGGAAATTATAGGTAGAATACTGATTGGTCTATAATTATTCATGTCAGATTTGTCCCCCGCTTTAAATACAGGGGTAACCGAGGCCAATTTCCACGCCTTAGGGACAATGGATTTTTTTATAGATAAATTAACCAGATGCATGATCGGAGCTGCCAAAGTCACCTTATGTGATTTAATAAAGCTACTATCAAGCCCATACATATCCTTGGCTTTAGAGTTGTTCAGGGTTGTAATGATTTCAATAACTTCTGGCTCTGTGATTTCTTGAATATCAAATTTGGGATGAGCATTGTCAGATAAAGTGGGAAGCTGCTGATCAGAACCCTCAGAAAATGTGAATTGTTTCACCAAGTCATGTATGGATTTAATGAAAAAGGAATTAAACTCTTGTGCCACAGCCACAGGATCACTCACCAATTGATTATTAATTTTTAATTCCAAGCCTGTAATTTCCTGCTTGTTTTGTTTCCCTGTTAATTTATTTATGTTCTGCCATATTTTTTTACTGTTACCTCTAGCGTTTTCGATAATTTGGATAAAAAAATTTGCTTTAGCCTTGCGTAATTCAGACGTTACTTTATTTCTGGCTCCTGTGAAGTTGAGTCTATCTATGTAAAGTCCGGATTTAATAGATTTTCTGAGCAACTGATCCCTATGCTTCATTAGTTTTAAACAGGCAGAGTTAAGCCAGGGGAGAGATTTAGACTTGTTTCTCCCATGGCGCCCTCTCCTGGAGAAAGAGAGGATTACTTCTTTGACTTTTAAGAGAAATAAGTCACTGCCAGCCTCTGCATCATCACATTCCACAAGGCTAACCCAGTCAATATCTTTCAAAGCTCTATCCACATTTTCTAATTGGTTCATAGGTATTTTCATATTAATAGTACGGTTGGTAGAGCTATGACACGGATTTTCTGAGCGTTTGACTTTTCTAGAAAAAAAGATTACATTATGGTCTGAGAGACCTGTTAACAGGTTGTGGGTTTTTGTAATCCTTTCCGGTTTATTTGCGAAAACCAAATCAATTCTGGAGTGAGTACGGTGCGTAATTCTAGTGGGTTGTTCTATTAGTTGAGTGAGGTTGAAATATTCTGTTATAAGCTTAAGTTTTTTTCTGTCTTTTTTGTTATCCCAATTGACGTTGAAATCACCAAAGAGTAGAATTTCTTTTTTATGGTCACATAAGGTAAGGAGTGCTTTGAGTTGGTCGTAAAAATCCAGATTAGCAGTAGGTTTGCGATAGATGCAGATGACTGTCAGCGACATCTCTCTCGAAAGGAAGATATTCACACCAATGCACTCAAGAGTGATGTTGCTGGGCCATTTAATTTGATTGCATTTTAAATGTTTTTTTTACATACAAGAGAACCCCCCCAACCTTCCCCTGACCCCTATCTTTCCTGAAAGTTTGGTATTCTGGCAGTGACACTGCAGCTTCGGGTGAGGAGTTGGTGAGCCACGTTTCGGATAAACCCATAAAGTCTACATTAGAATTACACAACAAATGTTCAATCTGTTCACGTTTTGGCACCAAACTGCGCACATTTAAATGACCTCCAAACAGCCCCCCGTTTTTATACACTGGATCCCAAACAGTCCTAGCCTGATTAAGTGTCCTAAATAATTTGAGTCGTTTATGTTTTCTGAGTACTGGGTTATGAATCTTACGTGCGCTTGTGTGTGGAAACAGTTCTTTTGTCCTTTGCCCCTCGCTGATGTGAACTGCGGGTAGCGGCGCGGAGGCGAGAACAGTGTGGGGCGATAGTAATCGATCTTCGGTCCTCTGCTGCTGCATCGCTGGACTTCGGCTCAGTGCGGTAGCTGATGCGCTAGATAGTGCCTCTGTCTTGCCGATGACAGCTAGGTGCAGCCCCGCTGTTGAGATGTTGGTCAGTGGTGACGGAAACAAATGTTCACTATAATCCCGCTGTTGCATAGCTGGTTCTCTGCTTGGTCCCGTTTCACGAATCGCCGGTAGTTCCGTAGGATGCGGCGTTGCAACTCGCCGTGGCAGCCCGGGTAGCTGGGTTGTGTATGCTACCAAAGGCAGCGCAGAAGTTGTTGGAAATACGAAGTTGGCCACGGGAGTCCAGGGAGGCCATATGGGAAATGACCATGGTTGTTGGATGATCGCGGCTGCTGGCCACGTCGTCCCCAGCCGCGGCTGTGTTTGATAATGAGAGTAGGTCAACTGAGCATGTAGCGGGGCTACATTAGCCGGAAAGTTAATGTTCAAAGGATGTGGGCCAGGGTTAATCTCCACGTCGCCTGCAAGTAATACCATAAATGCCAGATATAAAAGTCTCACGGTTTTACTGGCTGGGTTGGTGATTCCTTGTAGCGCGGATGGCACTTTGGCTCGCCCATTGTTTAGGAAGGTCGAATACAGAAGACGCTGACTTCCGTGTGTCGGAGCCAAGATAGTATAATATAATGGATAAACCTGCCCTCAGTTCACCAGTTCCCTTCTTTCTGCGTCCCATCTGCCAGGTTTCTCCCCTCACTTCCTCGTACCAAAAAAGGGCAGGCGACGTTGGGGGGGGAGATAGTCCCATCAGCCGAAGTACTGTGACTACACCCTGTTAGCAACTTGCCCCCAGGAGCTAGGCTAACACACTCGCTCACTAGTTAGCCTACCAGTAGACGCTCGCCTCATCACTATTCCCTGCCTCCAGTTTGGTCCAACAACTCCAACAGAGCTGAACATATTCTCAATATCACCTCCGAGCAATGGAGAGGGCATTAAAAAGTCGTAGCTGAAACAAATGTCTCCTAGTGTTGACTAAGGGCTGGACAAGCTGATCTCAATGTATTTGTAATAATATTAATTGTATTTTGGTCTCCAGACTGAAAATGTTATTAACAGTAATACATGATAAGGGAGGACACATTCAATCTATAAACAGATGAGAACACTAATTTAATAGCCTATGATTTTGAATATACATATATTATATAAAATATTTAGAGCAGGGTTTTATGTTAAGGTGCAACAGTTGAATTAAATGATTAAATACACTTTCTATGTTCTATACACCATCGTTGAAAGCATCCTCACCTCATCCATCAGTCTGATTTGCCAGGCTTGACTCCTCTCCCGGAAGAAATTAGAGTGCATCAACACACCAAAATTATTGCACACCCTACCATCCCTTGAATTACTATCCCCAAACTACACTACACATCTCTGATCCCACTCACCCTGCACACTATGCCTTCCAACATTCTAAAATCTGAACGCTGACGATTAAGCATGGCCCTGTTGTATTATGTAATGTGCCTTTCTGTATGTTCAATGTAAAGTTGGAACCTGTACCAAGGAGCTGTACTGAAAACAAATTCCACCAGCCTGGCTGTGTGGTCATTAAAAGTATCTTCATCATCATATCAGAGAATTGACTCTTTTACAAGTCACCAATTACAATATCACTTGAGTAAAAGTAGAACATTATGTTATATTAAAAGTACTTATGAAAATGATTTTGCTTGTATGTAAGACTCAAAGATGACCCAGGTAAAGATTAAACAGTGTAGAAGGAAATATTCACATCCTTTACTGAAGTAAAAGTACAAATACCAAACTGTTAAATTACTCTGTTACAAGTAAAAGTTTTGCATTGAAATTTTAACAGGAGAAGCTATATGAAACATTCTCGCATATTTTCATTAAAAATTACACAAAAATAGTCAAAAGATAATACATTTGGGGCTGTTAAGTTATCAATTAATAAAATTATGTTTTTTTATATAGGCCTAATCAGAGCTATGTAATGTTGTAAAACACTTTACTTAAGTTAGGAAAAAATCCCACAAAAAAAACTTGAAAGATTTTCACAGAGCAGGAATACTTCTACAAAGACGGACAGGCAGAACAAGATATATCACAACATATCACAATCAATGACAATTATCACAAGCAGATAAGATGAGGATAGTGTGAATGTAGGTTGACTTCAGCTTGCTGCCAGATGAAGACCACACCCGCTCTTTCAGTAGAGATCAGGGAGACCAGACACACATTCATTCCTCCATGTTAACCTGGAAGAGGACAGAGAGACAACCATGAGTCAAACAATACAGAAAGAGTCAGATAAAAGTAATCACTAGGCAATCAATAATTTGTTTCGGAAAAATAGGTCTGAAATTGGAATAAAGGAAGAAACAACAACAATTGTATATTTATTTTTGAGTTAATGCAGTACATAACGTAATAATATCCACGGATAACACAGATAAACACAGATAAACACAGCACAATTGTATATTTAATTTGAGTTTATACGACTGTTATAAAAAAATAACCATCGTAGTAACCGTGGAACGGGCGGTTTTACGGATGCACATAGCCCCTTCATCTATAAACATTATTTAGCGCAAACTTGTGAGCATATATTTTGTCACAAAAGTGTTCCTATGCCATATGTTTAACCCATAGATAGTAAAAGTTTAACTGGACCGCTCAGCCCAACTTTTGTTTCTGAACCGATTCCATTACTGCCCATCTGACCATAAACAGTCGTTAACGGCATGGAGCCTTGAAAAAACCTCGGGCCGGCAGAGAACACTCCACAAGCATGCAGCCAACATGATTTATGATATGATTTAAACCGATATTCCACACTATTCAACACAGTACCATGTCCTTCATAAACTGTAAAACAGCACCCTCACGCCCAAACACCGCGATAGTGGCTACTAGCTATTTATTTAGCTGGCATAACAGAGCTAACACTGCCACTGTGACACTCGAAACTAACAGCTTGTAATTGGTTCTATAGGCTACAGTGTACAGTTGTAACATAACAATAATAATTGTAAATACAGTGTTACTCACCGAAAAAACTGTAAACCACAGTCCTTAATCCATCGTTGGTACAGCCCCAAGCAGCACACGGGGATGGAGGAATGAACACACTGCTGTCTACTGAGTTAGCATGCTAACCCTTACAACTAGCCTTCGAGGTTGAGTGAGGGACAGAGGCTAGCTGTCAATCAAGAGGCCACGCCCCTAAAATTCATATATTTTAACTTCCAATAGAATAAAAACTAGTCTGCTAGAAAAAAATTCACCCCCTCAGAGTTGTCATGGAGATATGAACTAAACATACAGACTAGAATGGTTTTTCAATCCAGGCCTGAAATAGGATTAATAATGCTGTGAAAACGGCATGTTTAACATTGGAGTCAATGTGAGATGGCTCTCTTCTGCATACAGCCCCCAGTGGCACTTCCGGGTTACTACAGTTGTGGTCACTTCCTTATTGGATACTGGTAAAAATCGCTGAGGTTGGGGCTTGGTCGGAGCGCATGCATTGTTTTCAACAGATAAATGCTGCCGTGTGGTTAGTAAAAGCAGACTTATGATTAAAACAGAGTTAAAAATCCAACAAGACAATGGAAAGGCTTGCTTGATGGCATTAACCGGGTTTAACAGCAGACACGGGGCACCTGCCGAGCCGCGCGTGTGCTCGGCTGCCATCTCAGCTGATGATCTCCTGTTTTATCTCTGTACCCATTTAAAACTAATTCAGAGGCCATGACAGAGTTTTTTCTGATAAACAAGAAAAACCTGGATGACATTATACAACACCTGAACTCCTCCTCCTGTTGCCTTGACATTCTGCCCACAGGCTTCTTTAAAACTGTTTTAGCTGTATGACCTCAGATGTCCTAGAAATTGTCAATATGCCCCTTCGCACTGGTGTATTCCCACAGGCCCTGAAAACAGCTGTCATCAAGCCACTCCAAAAAAAAAAAAATCTAGATACATCACTCATGAACAATTATAGGCCGATATCCAACCTACCATTTTTAAGCAAGATCATTGAAAAAGCTGTTCATCATCAGCTAAATAACTACTTAGCAATGAATAACTGCTTTGATGTCTTTCAGTCAGGTTTTCGACAACACCACAGCACTGAGACTGCTCTGGTTAAGGTCCTCAATGACATCCACTTAAACACAGACAGTGGCAAAAGCTCTGTATTAGTTTTATTGGATCTCAGTGCTGCGTTCGACACAGTTGACCACAGCATATTGCTAGATCGACTTGCAAACTGGGTTGGACTCTCTGGAACTGTGCTAAACTGGTTTGAATCATACTTAAAGGAAAGAGACTACTATGTGTCAATAGGCAATTTCACATCCGAGCGAACAAATATTACATGCGGGGTCCCCCAGGGTTCCATTCTTGGGCCTCTTCTATTTAACATATACATGCTACCGCTAGCTCAGATTATGAACAAAAAAAAATTATGCTACCATAATTATGCAGACGACACACAAATTTACATAACCATATCACCAGGAGACTATAGTCCGATTCAAGCACTAAGTAAATGCATTGAACAAATCAATGACTGGATGTGCCAAAACTTTCTTCAATTAAACAGCGACAAAACTGAAGTAATTGTCTTTGGTGCCAGGGATGAACAATCAAAAGTCAGCGCACAGCTTAAATCTGTTATGTTAGAAAGCACACACCAAGCTAGAAATCTTGGAGTAGTGATAGATTCCGACTTGAATTTCAAAAAACACATTAAATCAATTACTAAGTCAGCCTACTACCACCTTAAAAATATATCGAGAATTAAAGGGCTAATATCTCAGCAGGACTTAGAAAAACTTGTCCATGCATTTATTTTTAGTAGACTTGACTACTGTAATAGTGTCTTTGCAGGGCTTCCTAAAAAATCAATCAGACAGCTTCAGCTAATTCAGAACGCTGCTGCTCGAGTCCTCACTAGGACCAAAAAAATAGATCATCATTACCCCAGTTCTTAGGTCTTTGCACTGGCTTCCTGTCACTCAAAGAATTGATTTTAAAATATTGATGATGGTCTACAAAGCCTTAAATGGTTTAGGGCCAAAATACATTACTGATCTGCTGATACGTTATGAGCCGCCCAGAGCCCTTAGGTTGTCTGGGACAGGTCTTTTAAAAGTCCCCAGAGCTAGGACTAAACAAGGAGAGGCGGCATTCAGCGTTTATGCGCCCAATGTCTGGAACGGACTGCCAGAGAGTCTGAGGTCCACTGAGACTCTCAGCTCTTTTAAATCAGGTCTCAAAACGTTCTTGTTTCCCTTTTAACCTGTAATTTTTTTTTTTTGTAAAATGTTTTAATTCTTTTATTTAAATGTTGTATTTTTTATCCATGTTTTAAATTTGTTCCTTTTTTTGTATTTGTATTCTTTATTTGATTTTAACCCTGTGAAGCACCTTGAGTGGCCCTGTGCCTGAAATGTGCTCTATAAATAAAATTGCCTTGCCTTGCCTTGCCTTGCCTCTATGCACCCAATTGGGATGATGAAGATTTTATAAAGAAAATTATATCCAATATTCCTTCTCTAAAATCTTATTACTTGATATTTGGAGTGTTGAGATCTGGACTACCTAAGTCTGATCTATAATGAAAAGCTAGTATCCAAAGTTTATTAGTTATGTCCTATTAAACCTGTATTTATCACTTTGTAACATGATGCTCTAACCCTTTAGGCGCCAAAGTCGCAAAATTGCGTCAAGACGCTTTACTGAATCAAACAGCTGTTTTCTCTAAATAGAGTGTTATATTTTGTTCAAACTCCCCTCCACTAATTGGCAGACATCCCATACCTTGACCTTAGCTCAGAAAAACGTCATCCTTCAATGCAAAATATTCGCGGAAATCCGGAAATCCCATCAAAAAAAAAAAAAAAAAAGAAATCCTATCAACTTTTTTTTGTTATATCCTCCTAGCGATTTTTTCTGGTTTTATTGAAAACTTTTGTGGTGTTTGGAGACTCTGACGTGAAAGCACGTTTCACTCTGCAGTTACTGTGCTCATTGCTCAACGAGCAGCGGGTGTTGCCGAGAGCCCCTCCCCGTCTCAAAGCACTACGAGGCGGTCAGTCTCGGAGCAGCCCCTCGGAGCGAGTCCCAGCCTGCTGTCAGAGCAGAGAGGAGAAACACCTCCGCGTCCAGGCTGCAAATGAATCGCGCTGTTGTTAGGTGCGAAATCGGAGATAGTGTGCCACAAAGCTATTTATGCTGCAGCTGTATTGCTGGATTTAGGAGTTATTTAGAGATATGGGCCGTGTCCGGACTGCCATACTAACGTCCTACTCATAATCATTTTGACTTCAATTTGAGTATGTGACGTTTGGGTATGCGAGAAATTCCCGGATGAGTACTAACTTCCGGGAAGATTTTGGGTATGAATCGATAGTATACTTTTCCTACTCAACCGCCCCACAATGCACTGGGTCAATTCTACCCGCCCAGGAAAATGAAATATTTTCGAGCAAGTTGCTAGGCAACGACATTGTTTGGGGTCCGCGATCTGACAGCTGTACGTGCAATCAGTCATTCATAAACTCTTACAATAGATAAGACATGAAGATAAATACCTAACAACATTAGAGTTACTAAGTGAAATGAGTGTTGTGAGTCTGATAGTGGAGAGAGATCAGAACAGATCGCTGTTCCACACACCGCGGCTCGTCCAGCTCAACTCACAGACAGCTGAGTGCTGTGATGAGCCGGACACAGAGCGTCGGAGGGATCCTCCGCCTCAAAAAAACACAATTATAAAACAAGAGGTCTAAAACACAGATGATGAACACAGGACTGTAAAAATCGAGTTCAATATCTAACCTGTAGAGGGCGGTTATACGCTAAACAGCGTCTAAACGGCCTGAATCTTATAAGAAGAAGAAGAAATTCTTCATGGCTTGAGTATACTTCAACTGAAAACGTTTCGACGCACCTCGCATACACAATCGATCTTTGAGTAGACAGTATGTAGTATATAGATGGTGAGTATGTAGGATGTAGGACGCTAGTATGGCAGTCCGGACACGGCCATGGCAAGCAAAAAGTTGAGGAGTAGGGAGTTTAGTGTTCACTCTTTCTACGGCCCCGGTCACGGTGCGTCCATGCGCAGCAGTGGTGCAGCCATGCGACGCAGCATTATATATATCAATATTATCATATTATAATGTTAATAATAATAATAATAATACTAATAATAATAATAATAATAATAATAATGAGGAAAAGTAGAAAAAAGGAAGTAAAAATGGTGGTGGGTAAAAAAATAAAAAATCATAAAAAAGTTCTAGTTTACAACTGTTGGCTTACAACAAAGTGGACATCATTACAAATGGATGGAGGGGTGAATCTGATTAAATAAATTCAACTCTCTTTCAAAATATCAGGTATTTCATGGAAATTACATAATCCAACATGGCCGCAACCATATGACGTCATAATATGCTAATTAGATCGGAAAATGTACTCCCCAGATAAACTTTAGGTCATTCTCACTATTTGTCTCATTTACACTTTGTCTCTATCTCAAACCACTTTCAATCCAGAGCCTTCTGAAATTTAAGTGTCAAAATCTAGTATTTTTAAAAATAAAACCCGGCGCCTAAAGGGTTAATTGTATATTATTTCTTCATAAGGAAGTCTCTCCTCTCACCACGGTCCTTGCTAAGAGTTGCGAACCCCGGCCTCTGCGGTTAAAAGCGCAGGATTTTCCCTCTAGACTACCTGAGATTACTTCTAAATGAAGTACAATATTCAATATATACCACTGTGTTCAGCGTTTTACTTCATCAGAACCACTTCATCCTTATGATGATGCAGATTTCCGTGTCGTATAAACCCTTTTAAATTTGCTTCAGAAAACCCTCCTCCTTTTTCACAAGTTATTGCTATTAAGTTGTATGAAACTTAGTTTTGTAAACCACCCTTTCTAAAAATAGAACAGATATACTATTTTCAGAATTTAAACATCACGTTAAATCTGGGAAGGTATTAAAACCTATTCTCTCCTTACAGAGAGGTTAGTTGTATGAGGTTGTGTGTGTTTTAAATCAGTAATGTGCCGTTGTGTGGAATCGAATTGTACTTACCTCCCCGAGGACGGAACCATCTCTTAGAAGAAAAAACCTATACCTAAAGTCCTTCTCTTCCAGTTATAAACTAATTCACAACTGAGGCTTTACAACATTTAAGGGATTTTATTTACAAAATACAAGAGAGTATAGGTATATTACATACAATGGACAAGAAAGGAAAAGAAAAGAGGTTGTGTGCCTGCATACTCCTCAATTGGAGTTATTTCTATTTCCCTTTATATCTGTTGACTTGATCTCTTTTCTAATTTTTTGTAAATCTTGAAACAATTTTAGGGTATATGCATGCATGCCCAATAAGTATCGTCTAAAGCTTTCCCCGAAACCTTTAAAAATTATAAGGACTATAAGCCGCACTGGACTATAAAACGCAGGTGTTATAATGTTTAATTACCATATGTAAGAGTTTGTGCACAGAGGGGATTGTCTGGAAAGAGATGGCTGCTTGAGGAAGCTCCTATTTATTAACATTTCAACAAACAAGTTGCATATTTGCATAACGTATTCAAGTGTTACCATTTAGTGCAATAGCTACTAGGGATGGGCACGAGTGTTTTCGCTACTCGCGTGATCGCTTGCATTCCTCGAGGATCAATCGATTCCTGGTTAAACTTTTTTCTATTTTTAGAACGCAACGCATCTGTCTGCAGAGCAACGGTTCACCGCAATAAAGCGCTCAATGCTTATTGTCAAACAGTCACAGTTGCCATATGATATTAAGGATTTATTCCCACAAGTTTAAAACACATTTTCCTCACTGAAAGTATTTGAATAGACGGGCCACAATATAATCCGATCAAGTAGGTCTGTGTTGGGGAGAAAAACAGAGAAAAAAAGCATGGGCTGTAGTTGTAACAAAAAAAATAGCCTAAGTCACCATTTAAAATAAACAGCAAATAATATTAAATGATTGTCCTACAATTTAAATACATATAAATAACTCACCAAAGCAGATAGTTGTATATCCAACCGCGTAATGCTCACTCCGTGTCCGTGAATAATTACCGCGACTAATTCCTCATTAACGGAACGTTACACCAGTCGGTTTTTGAATCTTATCCCCATATTCCCTATTGTAGGCTTCTTAACTGTTGTTGGCTCGGAGCGAATGTGCCTGAAGTAAGCCTTGCTTCTTCTTTACTTTTCTTTCCAAGCGGAGAGCACCTTGCATGCTCACCTGGAGTCTAGGCTACTCATTACTAACTGAGAGTAACAGGTGTCATCTCCCCTTTTTATAAACGTAATTTTATCATCTGCTTTGAAATAATTTGACAGTTATATTCCTGACAATGTTCTGGAGAAAGGAGAGACCGTGTTCGGCTTTGCGGTGCTGTGGAGGACACAGGCGGCGCTGCGGTGGCACGGAGGTGGCAGTTATTTGCAGTTGCTGTTTGACACAACACTCAGTTTATTGCACTTGCATCAAAATATTTAATTTTGTTAAACTTTATTTTATCCGTTTTGTTCTGTTTTGTACACGTATATAACATTTTAAAATAGGGGCGGCCCGCCGGCCGGCCTAAAGGTTACAAACACAAAAAAAAAAAACGATTTTCCTCATCCACTTATCGAGTTCATTTGAAACGAGGTGTACTCGACTACTCGATTACTAACGCTCATCCCTAGTAGCTACAGAACATATACTGTGCTGTGTAATAACAGGGTCGAAAAATTGGGAAAAAGTCGCGGTTTATACAGTGGTTGACACTAACGGTTTCCCGCTTGCCCGGGGCAACTGAAAATAATGTTCGGGCAAGTTGAGATTGCTTTTTGGTTGCCCGAACGGGCAAGTGGATTTTCGAGGGTTTGTCAGTAGTCTAGGCTATTTATTCATGTGTTTTAGAGTCTGCAAAACCATTTTTTCCCCCGCTAACTCACACAAAATAGATCGGCTATATTTGCAATTGAGCAGCTACGCGCGGCAGCCAACTGCATCACGTTCGCTCTTTCGCACTCTATCTCTATCTCTCTCTCGCTCTCTCTCACACACACACACACACACACACACACACACACACAGCCTGTGTGCGCGCAGTTTCGCTGTCTACGTTCCGAAAGCCGGCTCTATTAGGCTACGGACCTGGTTCCGCTATTTTCAAAACCCAGAAATCAATAGGCCTAACGTCTGAGCTTATCGATACCGCTATGGAGTCCAGTAGGGCACATGATGTAATTTTAAATATCGAGTCGGGTCATCTTCATCTAATTAGCCCTACTTCAGCGTATTAATCCATCACTGGTCCGCATCATGGACTGTAAAAGTGTTTTACCTTCGACTGTCTTGAAGAAACTCCTTCAACCCGCTCCGTCTCCCAAAAAAAAAAGAATACTCTTGTCTGCTGAGCCGCTGCCGCTGCAGACGGGCTCCGCACCGTCTCATCATCCATTCAATGCAGCGGTGATCAACAAACGAGAGACTCTGTAGCAAGTCCCGCAGATAGTTTTTAAATCCATATTAAAATCGGCAGGATAAGAGCCAGTTAGCTAAAAAAAATTGCAAATGGTTCAAATGTGATGTGTTGAGGTCGGCTCAGTTAAATTATTATTAGGCAAAGGTTAATAAAATGACATCATGATGTGTTCAAATGTAACATCAAGAAAATAGGAAATTTTAGTTTTTCGCGAGAAGCTTGAATAATACAGTTTGGGTAAAAAACTTGTTTTCCCAGCAAAATAAAATAATAGTAGGCCTACATATGGAATTATGACCTGTTTAAAGTCCTATCCTTAGCTCTTAAAGCAATAATACCAGTCTCTTTTAACAAAATAATAGAAAAGTATTGATAAAGATTTGGATTGTGGAGTCTTTATAATGGTGTCAATATGAATAGAAATGAATGATCCCCCTCCCTACTTACAGTGTAACTGGGCAATAGCTTTAACATGGTGGACTTTAATCATGTTATGGCACATGGTCACTTTTTGGCACAATGTGACCGTTTTAAATAAGTAAAATAAGTTAAATTTTTCTGTGGAAGCTAACATTCAGCTTGACTCCGAGCTAGACTGAGTTTTCTGAGCCCCTGGGTCAGGTGCATGGCAAAAAGAGGCCCTTTCACGATGCTGCAGCAGGACCAAGCTCTCGGTGTAGGGTGATGTCATGGGGGGCGGACGTTCATTCCGACATGCTGCCACTCCGACAATTGACTTCTTGTTGTCGCAAAGGCGGCACTTTATTTAATTAAAAAGGGGTCGCGACTCCGACATTTTAAGTTTCCTTTGTCGATAAGAAACGGCCCATCATTCCGACAAGCGATTCCTTCTGTGTCGCCGGTCATATCGCCTCTGCCTCTGTGTCACTGTTCAATTAAAGGTGCTGATTTCAAGGTGCAGGTGTAGCTTTTGGGTGCTTCATAAATGCGTCTGTTTCGCTGTTCAGTTCATCCTAGGCCTACTAATGAAAGAAGCAAACGTAGGTCTAATGGACACTGTGCTTTTTTCCCCCCCTTCAAATATTTATATCCTAAAATACAACTCATAGGCTAGCCTATTTGCATTTGATTAAAACCAAACAGGACTCGCTTTGATTTTCTAAGAAACAACCAGTGGCTCAAAAAATAAAACAATATATAGCCTAGTGATTTTGCTCTACGTTGCACCCAGCGCGAGCGCAACGCCAATACATTATTTCATTGCGTGTTTTATTACGCACATATCTGAAATCATTGAGAATTAAGCATTTCCTACCCCGGCTATTAGCCAACTGCAAGTATGCCATGATGTCTCTGTCAAATGATGACTCGGGCTAACTGTGCCAACTAGGACCACGGGATCATAGGCTACAGTATGTCACTAAAGTAAGTACACCCTTCACATTTCCGCAAATATTTTATGATATCTTTTCATTGGGAAAAAATTAAGAACTTACACTTTGATACAATGTAAAGTAGTCTATAGTCTAAACTGAGTACTTTACATTGTATCAAAGTGTAAGTTCTTAATTTTTTTCCAATGAAAAGATATCATAAAATATTTGCGGAAATGTGAGGGGTGTAGCCTACTTACTTTCGTTGCATACTGTATGTCACATGATCATTTATTAAGGCCTATTTATTTATTTATTTATATATATATATAACCTAGGCCTATATATTAGGCCTATATCTGTGTGATGACAGGGTCGCCGTGCGCGAAGCCAGACGGTTTATATTAATGCCGAAGTGCGTCTGTCAAAAAACTGACTGTCCCACAAGCATCGGGATGAAATAGTCTCCGTGCGTTTTTCTGACCAAATAATTAGATAGATAGATAGATAGATAGATAGATAGATAGATAGATAGATAGATAGATAGCAGTCTCAAGACAAAGACAAGACAGACGGATGCATAGCCTACTACCGACGTTATTTCAGTGATGGTTCCCTGGGCCTAGAACCATCATTTCACGCCTTGTGATTTAATTTTCGTTGCTCTACAGTATTTCGTATATTATTTTGTTGAAAATATTCATGTTTGGCGGGAAATTGGCGCAGAAAACCATCATTGTAAAATAGTGTAGGCCTAAACAATCGCCTGCCGTTATTTGCGCTGGGCGCTTATTCAGCAAAACGGTTTTACAGTCGCTTAAAAAAACGAGGCGGCTATCTACCTAGTTGGGGAAATAGGCTACAGGAAAAATTATTCTGTCGGAATGGCGGTACGAAAGTGTGTCGTAGTGGGGGGCTGGAGGAATGGAAGTACGTCGGAGTGGAAGGATGGAGGAAAGAGGGGCTGTCGGAGTGGGGGCCTGTCGGACTGTCAGCATGCACCCGATGTCATGATATCTAGGCTTATATGAATTGTTGTTGGTTGTTTGTGGTCAGGATGAGACAAGTAAGCATTGTTTGCATTTAAGAGATAAGGTTCGCTAAAATGCATAATTTAATTAGCCTATACTGTATATATCATTGTTTAACTTTTTTTTTTTTTTTTGGGCAAGTGAACACGACATTCGGGCAAGTAAAACATTACCTGTACTTGCCCTATGGGCAAGTGCATTTGAAACCTTAGTGTCAACCCCTGTTATAGTCCGAAAAGTACGGTAAACAAGTATTGCCCAACTAAGGAGCCGTTTTAGACCACCAATATCCTGCTAATTCCTTTCATCATTCTGAGATTTCCTATTGTTTCATTTTCCCACTCTCGTAGTTTACCATTTGACCAAGTCATCTGTGTCAAGAGTTTCAAAGAAGTGTTTTTAAAAGACTTTGCCTCTAAGTACTTCGAAGTCCAAAATCTTTCAGAGTATTTTGGACTCACAAAGTTTTTCTAAGTTTTTCTTCTGCCTCCATGGTTGAAGGGACAGATAGAGTCTGCTGGAACAGAGAGTGACAAACTATAGGCGTATATAGTAATATTAAAAAGCCCTGTACTGCTCCCAAACGGGTTGTTATATAGTGAACTGAGGACCAATGACACTTGGGAGAGGGATGAGTGAAAAAGGAACAGCTGCACGGGGGACCCCGGTAGCCTCCTCCCTCTACTCCTTCCTACTGTATGGCCATATAAGGTCCTTCCGCCTTCCTCTGGTCAACTTTAACCTGATGAGCCTTCACATTCTATTCTGTTTCATTAAACATTTCCTACTTTTACTTATGACAAAAAGAAAGTAACAAGTAAAAAACTACATCATGTTCAAATATCACAACAGTAGGTGATTTAAATTGTCTAATAAACCCCAATCTAGATAGATCCAACCCTGCTTTAATACCTCAGTTAAAAATGGCCAGGGCCTTATCAGCCTTTATGGATCAGGTTGGATGCATTGATCCCGACCACGGCAAAAGTTTAATCTAACAGTTGAACAGCAGTTGAACAGTTTGTTGGTAAGTCATAACGTAGGAGCTTTCGTTGCTCGTTAACCCATTGATGACTATGGCAATCTAGGATGCATGTCCTTAATGCCTGAGGGTTTTCTGAAAAAATAGTACGAATTGTCAAGTCTACCAAAACCTTAATATCTAAGCCTGTGTAGCACATAGAAACATGAAATAAAATACATTTAAAAGTTAAGGTTCACAGGTTTTATTTAAACATGCTCCCTTAGCGCTTACAAACCAACAAATATTTCTAAAAATCGTCAAAATTAGATGAATTAGAAAATTATTAAATATTGTTAATAAATAGATGCAATGTGTTGTGTGATTTTCGTCAGTAGTCTATAGTAGACCTTGATTCTGCGCACCAAACGCCACTAACTGTTCCGTCGCCGACATAGCCGGCGTATTTTTTTTATTATTTTGTTTTATTTTTTTGATTGACGTGATTTTCGGCAAACCGCACAACTTTTGGGTGGTCACGTGGTCTTAAAAAAATCAACAAAACCCACCTCATGTGTATTTGAACCAATGACAGCGCATTCTATGCTGGAAATGCCATGAAAATTAGATAAAGTAATAATGCTGCGCAATGCAGCATCAGGCAGGAGAGCCAATGTGGCATCGCGCAGCAGCCGTCATCAATGGGTTAAGAGAGGACGTTATCGGGAAACCGAGCCCTGGACATTGGAGGTAATAGCAGAAAGCACTGGGTGTCTGAAGGCATTTAACAATAGTCAATGATTTGGGCAGCGCTAACATTGGAGAGGTGGCCCCTAATCAAATTCTGCTTAGGGCCCCTTGGAGGCTTCGGCCGGCTCTGAGGGGAAGTTTGTCTGTTTAATTTGCAAGAAAAGAGTTGCCGTGAAGAAGGATTACAATTTACGACGACACTATGAAACTAAACATCAGGGGAGTTTCCAGAACCCCACCAAGAAAACGTTTTATTTCTATTCACATGTACACCATTCATACTCCCGTATAGATTTTTTTTTATAGATAAAACTCTTCTCCCATCAGTGGCCAATACAGAATATTCTGCAATTGTGGAATCAGACCATGCGCCATTAATCCTAGATCTGTCATTTAATCTTTTGCAGAAACCCCGCCCTCTGTGGAGGCTCAACTCTCTCCTGCTATGTGACAAAAGCTTTTGTGATTTGATAAATAAGGTTATTGATGTGGGCGGCAGTGGCGAAGTGGGTAGGAAGATTGCCTCTGGAGTGCAGGGTCGGAGGTTCGATTCCCCGCCTACCCGCCACATGTCGAAGTGTCCCTGGGCAAGACGCTGAACCCCAAATTGCTCCCGATGGTTCAGAGAGCGCCTTGCATGGCAGCTACTGCCATCGGTGTATGAGTGTGTGTATGAATGGGTGAATGTGGTAAGATATGTAAAGCGCTTTGGGGCTGAGAAAATCGGCTAGAAAAGCGCTATATAAGTCAAGTCCATTTACCATTTGATGAGTTTCTCATAAACAACCAGAAAGACAATGTAAGCCATTCTCTTCTCTGGGAGACTCTCAAAGCTGTCATCAGGGGAGAAATCATAGCCTTTTCTTCCTTACAAAATAAGGTACGCAGAGAGAAACAAGACAAACTTTTAAAATCAATAAAAGAGTTAGACTCACAAAATGCAATGACACCATCACCAGACCTTTCCAAGCAGAGATTGAATTTACAGAAGGAATATGACTTATTGTCAACCGGTAAAGTAGAAAGGCAACTTCTGCAGGCACGTGGACTCAATTATGAAAGTGGTGAGAAGGCGGGAAGATTACTGGCACACCATCTTAAAGTTAAGGCCAATTCACAGCATATATCCCAAATTAAAAATAGTTTAAATCTATTAACAATAATCCCATCTCAAATTAATAATGTTTTTAAAGAGTTCTACTCTACTTCATCATCATCATCATCATCTTCAACCGCTTATCCGAAATCGGGTCGCGGGGGCAGCAGCTTGAGCAGGGAACCTCAAACTTCTCTTTCCCGGGCCAATTCAACCAGCTCTGACTGGGGGATCCCGAGGCGTTCCCAGGCCAGCGTGGAAATATAATCTCTCCACCTAGTCCTGGGTCTTCCCCGAGGCCTCCTCCCAGCTGGACGCTCCTGGAACACCTCCCTAGGGAGGCGCCCTGGGGGCATCCTTACCAGATGCCCGAACCACCTCAACTGGCTCCTTTCAACGCAAAGGAGTAGCGGCTCTGCCCCGAGTTCCTCACGAATGACTGAGCTTCTCACCCTATCTCTAAGGGAGACGCCAGCCACCCTCCTGAGAAAGCCCATTTCGGCCGCTTGTACCCGCAACCTCGTTCTTTCAGTCATTACCCAGCCTTCATGACCCTGGGTGAGGGTAGGAACAAAGATCGCCCGGTAGATCGAAAGCTTTGCCTTACGACTCAGCTCTCTTTTTGTCACAACAGTGCGGTAAAGCGAGTGCAAAACCGCCCCTGCTGCTCCGATTCTACGGCCAATCTCACGCTCCATTGTTCCCTCACTCGCAAACAAGACCCCGAGGTACTTCAACTCCTTCACTTGGGGTAAGGACTCATTCCCTACCTGTAGTAGACAATCCATCGGTTTCCTGCTGAGCACCATGGCCTCCGATTTAGAGGTGCTGATCCTCATCCCAACCGCTTCACACTCGGCTGCAAACCGATCCAATGAGAGCTGAAGGTCACAGGCCGATGATGCCATCAGAACCACATCATCCGCAAACAGCAGAGATGAGATCTTCAGACCACCAAACTGCAACCCCTCCCCACCACGACTACGCCTTGATATCCTGTCCATAAATATCACAAACAGGATTGGTGATAAAGCGCAGCCCTGGCGGAGGCCAACCCCGGAAACGAGTCTGACTTACTACCGAGAACCCGTACACAGCTCTCGCTTTGAGCGTACAGAGATTGGATGGCCCTGAGAAGAGACACCCTCACCCCATACTCCCGCAGCACCCCCCACAGTATCTCCCGGGGAACCCGGTCATAAGCCTTCTCCAGATCTACAAAACACATGTAGACTGGATGAGCAAACTCCCAAGCTCCCTCTAGGATCCTTGCGAGAGTGAAGAGCTGGTCCGTTGTTCAATTTGAAAGTCCACCTAATGATACAGACATGGAAATGTTCTTTGAGGGTATAATGTTTTCTAAAATTGGAAACGATAAAGCCGGAAATCTAGAACAGCCATGGAACATAAGTGAAATAACAAAATCAATCAAAGCCATGCAAAGTGGGAAGACACCTGGGCCAGATGGTTTTCCAATTGAATTCTTTAAGAAATGTTCAGACAAACTATTACCACTTTTGCTTAACATGTTTAATGAGTCATTGGCCCAAGGAACCCTACCTCAAACTCTTACAATGGCATCACTTACTCTGCTGTTAAAACCTGGGAAGGACGCAGATGCATGTGGATCTTATCGACCAATATCTCTTTTAAATGCAGATTATAACATATTGGCGAAGGCCTTGGCTATGGGGCTGGAAACAGTTATACACCAGATCATCTCCGATGATCAAACTGGTTTTATTAGCAATCGCCACTCATTCAGTAATATCCGCCACCTGCTAAATGTTATTTATTCACCTGCATCTGAAAAGTTCCCTGAGATGGTTATCTCTTTAGATGCAGAGAAAGCGTTCGATAGGGTGGAATGGCCATATTTGTTTAGGGTCTTGGAAAACTTTGGTTTTGGTCACCAATTTCTGTCATGGGTAAGTAAGTAAGTAAGCTTTATTTATATAGCGCCCTTCACAGACCAGGGTCACAAGGCGCTTTACATATCTTATCACATTTTTTTTTAATACACACACTCAAACACCGATGGCAGTAGCTGCCATGCAAGGCGCTTTCTGAACCATCGGGAGCAATTTGGGGTTCAGTGTCTTGCCCAGGGACACTTCGACATGTGGCGGGTAGGCGGGGTATCGAACCTCCGACCCTGCACTCCAGAGGTCAAACTTTTGTATTCTTCTCCCAAAGCTTTAGCCATTACAAATTAAGCCAGGAGTAGGCCTTAATGTGGACTAGTTAAACTGGGACGTTTAAGTCACTTTCATGGATATGGTTTAAGTTTGGCTTAGTTAGTCTGAGACTATGAAGTCCTGGAGTAAGGTAAGTAAACCTGGTTGTTAACACCTGCCAATGAGCACATGCTGCTGGTCCAACGGTGATCATAAAAACCCGGAGTGGAGCAGAAACACCATTGCTTGTGAGAAAAAATCCTGTCAATAAACTTTAATGAATTTGAAAAAAATCTCTTAAAAAAAAATAGTTTGAAACCATCCGGTTATTGAATCAAAAGCCATACTCCTGGGACTGAGCAAATAAATAGTTGGGCCAGAATTTGCAACAAATTCAATACTAATGAAAATTTTACTAAGAGAACAATACACCAACTTCAGGTTATCTTCATTATTATTATTATCTGTATTTCACATAATAATGGATTGGATTTATATAGCGCTTTTCAAGGCACTCAAAGACGCTCCACAGGGTTCCAGGTTCCATTCATTCACACACAGTCACACTGGCGGTGGCAAACTACCATAGTAGCCACAGCTGCCCTGGGGCAGACCGATGGAAGCGTGGCCCACGACCCCTCCGACCACCACCCCAAACATACAGCAGTCATACACATTCACACGAGGCAAGGTGGGTGAAGTGTCTTGCCCAAGGACACAACAACCATGACACAGGTGGCAGAGCGGGGATCGAACCGCCAACCCGCTTAACCACCTGAGCCACGGTCGCCACATCTTTCTCATTTATAATTCTGACATTATATTTAATGATATCTGCACTGATAGACTCTAGAAAAACCCGAATCTCGCTTTAAAGAAGAGCTTGCCACAACCTTTCAACAAAGGACAAAAAAGATGACGTTGCATAAAAGTTAGCCTGAGAATTCCATGGAAATGGAAAATGCAATATATGAAGGAAAGTATGACATGAAAATGAAAATTCTACAGGTGGAATTGGACATGAAGTTGGAAGAGAGAGCTATGATTCAAACAAGATACAGTACTGAGACAATTGTGATTACTAATCACAGTGAAGATATAAGTAGAAAATAAAAGGTGTTCATGTTGTGTTTTGTCATTTTGTTATTCATGTGTGTCAGTATTTTAAATCACAACAAGCACATTTGAATACAGAATAGTTTTTGACACTCATTTTATTATACTGAATACAAATTCAATTTAAATGCATCCATCTAATAAGCTCAAGAAAAGTTGTTATTTTCAGTGCATTTTCCATATTGAAAGCGGTCTCGAAATGCAAGTTAATCAAATAAATGTTTTGGATTAGACCTATCCAAAAATACTCTTCTGGCTGGCCTCTGCAGTGGTCAGAGTAGGTCTTCATTTAGATATTCCAAATAGTCCATGCTCTCTCACAAACACAAACACCACTAAACTGAAGTTAAACCTGCCTCTTTGGAGGATTAATTTAAGATAACATTTTGACTTGAGTAGCTCTAGTCGTCCGTTTTGCAATTGGCTTTGTTTAATCCAGAATATCTTTAATCTAGGACTATTTGGTGTGAATGCTGAATGCATTGCTGAAAGCATTCACAGCTTTAATATTCTGTGTATTTATTCTTATTTTTATTCCGCCACTTTTTTGGCCTTCAATAACTTCAACATACTTCAACCTTCAAACATCTTCAAACAAAAATTTTCAGCTCTTCAAGGGCTTCTTGGGACCATTTCGACATTTTCAAAAAAAAAATCATAATTTCATACTTCTTCAAACGTTTTATGAAAAATATTCAAATCCTTGCTACTAATGAGTAGCAAGGATTTGAATATTTTTCATAAAACGTTGAAGTATGAAATTATGATTTAAAAAAAAATCATACTTATTCCTAGAAACTTCATATACCCTTCCAATTGTTCAGCTATTTCAGGACATTAATTTGTATGATTCAGAATTTTTTGCCACACTGAAGAATTTCAAAGAAATTCAACTTTTATGAATTTTAATATTTCATGCAAAATTATGATGGTTCCTACTCGTTCATACTTCATCGTAGAAACTCCATTCCACGTTTTTCCTGTTTGTCTTGCACAGGAGCACACTTTCATAATTCACAATTTTTTCATAAAATGTATAACTTCAGAGATATTAAAGGTTTATTAAACATAAAAGTCTCTCAATGCAAATTAATGAGGAAGGATCCAAACGTGAAGCGTTCGGACATGACGCCAAACACTACTCCTCATTCATACTTTATCCTGGAAACTTAATTCAAACAGATAAATATTCAGCTAACTTCCCTCTTTCATGAAATCAGAACAGCTTTTTCAACAAATGTATAGTTTTCACATGAGCCAGCCTTGTTTGAAGCGACGCAAAATCAAATTTATACAGTGAGTGGATGGAGCAACATCCCTAGACCAGATGCAACATGTACTCCATTTTCAACTTGATGGCCTAACC
This sequence comes from Hyperoplus lanceolatus, assembly GCA_026929865.2. NCBI lineage: Eukaryota > Metazoa > Chordata > Actinopteri > Uranoscopiformes > Ammodytidae > Hyperoplus > Hyperoplus lanceolatus. The sequence goes on along the minus strand of CM049416.1, from coordinate 149,426 downwards.
AAACTGTTTACAATACAGACCCAAATTTCACACTGAATATTAATTGGAATCTTCTGGTTCTCACTGGTATGATAATTTTTTCTATCAGACAAACGGTTCGCGAGATTAAAAGCAGCAGTTTGGGCTTATACGTTCATTCTCGCCTGTGTGTGAGATCCTCTTTGGGAGAGAAGTGATTGTACGTGTGTACAGTACCAGCTGTTAACAATTGACACTGATTAGCTGTCAGTCACTATGGAGACCTCTGCACCTGTCTGTGACATCATAGGATAATGTAGGTCACAGAATGGGAGAAGAGTCCAATCTCTTTTGAGAATGCTTTTCCTCTAATAACTTTCTAAATGTTCAACTTCTTCAGGAGTTTGAAATTACCTCCTCTGGAATGTGCTCTAGGACCCCGAAAATATGAAAATATGTATATTTATTTGAAATGTTGTGGTCCCAAAATGACGCCACAGCCCCATTCTAAGCGGATGGAGAAAATTCAATTTGCGTTAACTCAGTCATTTTTCATCTGATAAACTACATTCCACATTTACATGTTCAGCTCCTTCAGGACATTACATGGTAGTATCCTGATTGAGCTGAACACAGGGTTAGGGGTTCGAATCCCCGTTCCAACACAACATTTTAGACTTCACCGGATTTTCTTAAAAATTTCCTCAGATGTTGAGTATGACTCAGAGATGACATCACAAGAGTTTAGAGGTCAAAGGTCAAATTTCAAGGTCACTGTGACATTGCCTTTTGTGACTGCATTATCTCATGAACGCTTCCACGGTTTAAATTTTACACAGATGTTGATTATGACTCAAGGATGACATCACAAGAGTTTAGAGGTCAAAGGTAAAATTTCAAGGTCACTGTGACATTGCCTTTTGTGACTGCATTATCTCATGAACGCTTCCACGGTTTTTCTTCAAATTTTGCACAAATGTTGATTCTGACTCAAAGATGAACTGATTAAATTTTGGAGGTCATAGTTCAAGGTCATAATTCATTCCTAATTCCAGCTAGAAAGTCCATTCAAACTTCCAAATATTCCACATTTCTCAAACATTCTATTATTCAACCATTCTGTTGATTCAGATATATTCATCCTTCGTTCTTCATCAACATTCAGCATGAGCTTCAGCCGCGTCAGCATTCACACCGCAATTTCTTCAAGGAATTCTGTGCAAGTAGCTTTGAATTAATCCAGCTCAAACAGGCATTTTAGTCTCGGACTAGCCTTAAGCCTTGTCTGTGAAACCGACCCTATATTTCTGACCCAGCTAAGTCTGCCCCGGCATTAATAGAAATTCTTAGGCAATTTGGGCCATTTCCCGGATATAAATTGAATTTAGCAAAAAAGTGAACGTTTCCCTTTAAACAATTTGGCTATTGAAACCACAGAAATGCAACTGCCATTTCATAAATGTAATTTTGAATTTAAATACCTGGGTATTTATATCACTCGGAAATATGAACGTTTGTATGACAGGAACTTTTCTCCATTATTGATTAAGATTAAGGGAGAGTTCGACTGATGGAAAACTATATACTTCTCTCTAGCAGGCAGGGTTAATGCTATTAAGATGAACATTCTACCACACTTTTTGTATTGCCACTCTTCTTGCCTAAACTCTTTTTCACTACTTTAGATAAGTTCATTACAGGCTTTTTGTGGAGCAATAAACTACCAAAGATAAATAAAGTGATGTTGCAAAGACATCGCACTCAAGGAGGTCTCTCTTCCCAATTTTAGATTTTACTACTGGGCTGCAAATATACAGAAAATAACATACCGGATTAAATTCCCTCAAGTTAACTGGTGTCTAATTGAAGCTAATTTGTGCCCCTCTTGCTCCCTTGTACGGCAATTTGCCAAATCTCTAAACCCTAGTTTTCCTAACTTACCCCAGGAATCATTATATGAAACAATCTTGGATTCACCACCAAAATTTAAAAATTGTATATCCAGAATATATCAGATTATTAACTCATCTGCTGAGACTAATATTGTCAAGATTAAGGGAGATTGGGAAAAAGAGTTGGGAGTGAGTTTATCAGAATCATTTTGGAATCAAGCTTTAATCAGAGTGAATAAGAGTTCATCATGCTCACGCTTAAGCATAATACAGTTTAAGGTACTGCATCGCTTACACTACTGTAATTCCAAACCAGATTTACCCAAAATGTACAAGATAGCTGCAATCGATGTCATAATTCACCTGCAGATCTTACGCACATGTTTTGGTCCTGCCCACAACTGGTAGACTACTGGAATGGCATATTTAAATTCCTTTCCGAGTCCTTGAACCTAAACCTTTAACCCAATGCCTCTATGGTATATTTGGTACAGACTCTGATAAAGATCCAGACTTAAACAATGAACATAAAAATGCTATTGCTTTCTCAACCCTCCTAGCGCGTAGGAGAATTCTGATGGACTGGAAATCACCCCGATCCCCAAGTTGTACTTTGTGGTTGAAGGATCTTATGTTCTTTTTAAAATTTAAAAAAAATAAGATTTCACTTCGGGGTCAACCTGACAAATTTAGTTCTACTTGGGGCCAAATTATAGCCTGGCATTCCCAGACCTGCCACTAGGCGCTGGCAAATTAAATTTGCTGCGCCTGTTGGTCTGGACACTCTCCATTGAAGCTTTTTCAGAAAGTCCAGAAATCCTGACTCACGGGGCTTAATACGTCACCTTGTGCATTGCAGTATATTTTCGGCCTTTACTCAGAAAAACGGCGTTGGTAGTGGGTTGATGACAGAAGACGCAGTTTGAGGCAGATGAGGAGGTCTCAGGAGCAATTCTTTTATTTAAGCAACGAAACTCATCCTGCAGTCAAAACGAAGCCAATAAAAAGTTAAAGTGTTTGTAGTCAAAAAACTAATAGAGGTACATGCATACAAACCAAAAGCAAAGAAGATTTCCTGTATACTAAAAGACCTGTCTCTTCCTGAATTGTGGTGGCTTTTAATCTGCAAATCTAAGTGAGTTGATTGGTCCTTAGGTCAGTAAGCTCCACCTCGCCTAACTCCTGATTGGTGGATCCTAACTAGCTCTGACCTACACTGTCTAGAGGACATCTGGGGTAATCATCACCTGAAGGTGCTATGCCATTTGGGGCCAGGAAATCTGATTCAGTAACTTTAGGACAATCCCTTTAGCCAGGGGCTAATAAATTAGCTGTTAAATCTTAACCAAACTGTCCTAAATTGCCCCGACCAAGGACCTTCTCGGAGCCCTCTATTGTGTACAATTTGAATGATCTACAGATCATGCTGGCTTCCTCAACTTAAGCAATCCATATTCCTAACTCTGGTCCCTGCAAGATGAGACTAACTCAGTGTCTTGTCCTCCTGAAGCAGTATAGCTTAATATAAAATGTTTAGTAACATAATACACTACATGATCCCCCCTCGAGACATAATGTCTCGACAGAAAGATACAAAAACACATTTTAATGATTGGCATTCGTTCAAATAACTGCAGTTATCAATCGTTGTTCAGAAAAGTCCTCCTCAAAAATTCTACTTCTAATAACTTCAGAGTCCTATTTTGAGCTTCAAGTTTGGGGATCAATGTATTAACTATGTCCTATTTACTCTATATCACATTACTTTGAACTTACTTTTTCCTAGGAAAGCTAATTGCTTACTGTTAATAAAGATCAAATTCGACTAACCTTAACCTCTCCTGCAAGACTATCAGGTATACCCCATACCAAATTCAGTAAAGTGAGACTAAAAATGTTTGCTTATGGCTTTTTAGGCGTGGCTGTAGTCTTGCAAGTTTAGCTGTTATCTCCTAGGTCAAAAATTGCCTTGTCTAAAAGACAACAAAAAGACAAAAGAGACCGTTCTTAATTCAACTTCAAGAGTCCTCACCGTCAAGCCAATTAAGGTGGGGAAACTCCTTTTAAAATGAACAATTATCATTATCCTAAAATTAAATGACCATGTGCCAATCAGCCATTAGACTCTAAACCTATCTTAAAGTATTATCAAAAAAATACCTGTATAAAATTAAAGCCAGATTATCATATCATATTTAAGGTAATTAGTAAGTATATTTGCATAAAAATCCGAAGAGTACAATGCATTCAAAACATTCACATCACAAAACAATATAACTTCAATATTGTAACACACTATACCAGGTATACTAGTATATGTAAACATAAAAACGTGTACAGTCCAATGTGTCGATGTGTCAACCAAACTTCCTATTGCAGCAGGAATCACATTGCAGCAGCGTTGCTGATGTGGGGTGTTTGTCCACAATGCTCTACGTTAGTGCAGTCCAAAGGCCTTGTCCAGAACCGCTTTTCATTCCAAAGTCCATTAATTGTCCATTGTCCTGCTGGACAGGCGCTCGTTCTCTTGAAGGGAGACAAAGAACAAGAACCAGTATCTTTTCCAAATAAAAGAACATCAAATTATTTTATGCATTGTGTGTAAGTATCCCCATATTATCTAGACCGAACATGCTCAAAGTTCCACTGTGGGAAAGTGGTGGTGTGTTGACCGCCGTTACATTATCTCCCATAGCAATCTTAGCACTAAATTTCAAAAATTCCAGACTAGACGTCAAGTCTTCATTAATTTTAATTTGATGAAGGTATGTATTTATTTATTTGTCTAATCCCACCCCCTTGTTAAAACTAAATCCCATTGAAGGTTTGAACACATTCGGGCAACGCTGCAGCTCAACAGTCACAATAGTTAAAGTCTCCTAAAAAGTTTGACATCATCGACAAGGTGAATAACAGGAATTAAGTAATACAACATGAAAAACAAAGAGATGAATATAATGTCCCTTAAAATGAGAAAAATAGATGAAGGCACCCCAAAAGACCTCAAGCAATGAATATAATTCACTTCAAAAACAATGTAAAAATTAACGATTAAAGGTGAAATCAAAACACTCACACGTGATAAAAATACTAAGGTTAGATGTTTACATTGGGTACATATCGAGTAGTTCGCCCTCCATCTCCACTCTCTCGTCCTCACTGTCAGAATCAACCCTATTAAGTAATGGCATTTGTGTTTGGTCCCCAGGCATCACCACCCCAAACCAACGTAGTATCATGGCTTTGGCAAAAGTCAATAGCAATGTGCAGAAACAAAACATTGCGCACAATGCAACGAGGAGTACCATCATAGTTTGGATTAGGGCGGCACCCATTGGTCCAAATCTTTCTTGTAGCCAAGATTTTGCGGACACTCCTGCTCCTTCTGAAGGCCTGAATGCATCTCTGATCTTCCGTAAGGCCTCCATTACACTTGTCATATTGTCGGAAGTGTCAGGGATCAGAGTGTAACATGCGTCATCTTTCAAATTCAAAGCAGTACACAGGCCTCCTTGCTTTGCCAGAATGTAATCAAGGGCCATGTCATGTTTCAATAATGTCAATCTATGGCTTCTCTGGGTGTTAGATAAATGCTCAAACCCTTTGATTGTCTCATTAGCAAAACCCTGCAATGTATAGGTAATATTATCGTTATGGTCCGCCAAAAAGGTCACACCATAACATGGAAATATTCCAATTCCCCACTTTTCCCCCAAGCTTATCCTCCAATGAAAGGACTGTATATTATGAAATTGTGCAAGCTCCCTCTTCCTTCTACCACCCGGACTGTCAATCTCGTTGGTACTATCAGTAGAGTTAATATTATCAGTAGACTTAGCATTGTCATGTCGTTTTCCATGTACGATTGACGCAGCCTCGTATGGGAGTTTCAGCCTTGCCATATTACAACACCCAGTCCATCCATACGGTAAAAATAAGTATGCCTTAGTGCCACAAACCCACCAAATATCTTTAAAGCTCCCCATAGTGACATTAACAGGAAGTACATGGTTGGTCACATTAAGGGTCACACTCTTATCCTCAGACGGGTGAAAGGTTACTAGATGAACCCCCTTACCAATACGCCGTCCTTGCGATTTAAAAGACATTATGTAGCTGTCAAATTTAGAGATTCCCATAAACATGCTTGGTCCCCCATGTGTATCATTTGAACAAAAGTTCTGCTTTTACAGGGTATATGTCCAATGATTCGGGGACGGCTTGGGTGATATTTTCCATTTCATCAAGCAAATTCAAATAAGGAATTTGTCTAATCCATCTACATTCACTTTGGGGTCTAAACAGAACCGTTGAACCGGCTAACACAGGGTCTGTTGGTGCAAATTGCATGTATAACAACCATGACAAAGCAAATGATTGACAAGCAAAACTCAGAGGCTCCGCGCGTGTCTCCATAATTGAGAGCCATGTGTTTGGAGTTGGAATTCTAACTATGCATGGACAGCCTTGTTTAGAAGCGGTCCTAACAGAGTGGGTTAGTTGTTGGAACCACATATTCCGGCCAGCCCATGGGTCGGCGATCTGCAATACCGAGGAATCGAACCCAAATGCCTTCCACTTAGCTTCCCGTTTTTGTACTTGATGAGCCTGCACTGTCCTATCTTCATGTGACAAGTCAATGTCAGCGTGCTCATGTTCACTGTCCCCCAAGTCTACTTTTTTCTCAGTTCTCGTAACGTCGGGGTCGGGTTTTCTGTCGAATGGGTCTTGGATTCGTTGTTCTGGTTGGATCTCCTGTTTCTCCTGGATCACTATGGCCGCCCTCTGGTGCATTTTGTGGGTCACCCTCTTGGGCGAGATGTTCCGCTGCTGTTCCTCTTTCTCCTCCATTGCTGGAGTGATCATCCCTGACATCGCCAGAAGCGTGCACACCATTATCAAGAGTGTTAATGACATGGTCGGGCATTTCTTCTGGAACTTGTTCCTGGGGGGCCGCTTGAGCTTCTGCTTCTCCGGCATTTCCCCCTGGTGTTCCTGTGTTTTCGTCATCTTCGTCATGAGATAAGTCCTCTTCTACTGGTGCCTTGACACAGTGTGTCAGATGAAACCAAGTAGGTGACCCTTTGACCTGGACTGCTGTTCCAGTGCTTCGAACAACTTCAAATGGTCCTTCTCTGCGCTCATTAAACCATTTGCGTCGGAACACCTCGGCTCCTCGGCTTGCTTCTGCCTGTCAGAGACATACGTGGATATACTCTGATGTAAATTAGTCAAATACTTCATGTATGCTTTCATCTCGTCTTCCAAAAGGGATAAACTCGGACCTTTAACGCTTGTGCGCAAACAAGGTGTAGGCATTCGTCTGCCTGTAGTCAATTCATGAGGTGTCATATGTAAGCCTCGCAATTCTCTCGAACGACACGCCATTAAAGCTAGAGGAAGCACCTCTACCCAATTCAGACCGGTGTGTTGGCATATCTTTACAATGCGATTTTTTAGAACGCCGTTCATTCTTTCACAAATACCTTGGCTTTGCGGGTCTGCTCTTAAATGTTGTTTAATTCCCAATTTCTGCAGAATTAATTTTACCGTTTTGTCCACAAACTCTTTTCCATTATCTGAGGATATGCGATCGGGAAGTCCCCATCTGCTTATTACCTCTCGACATAAGAACTTGGCAACAGACTGCGCGTCTTTACGTTTGGTAGGACAGGCCTCTGGCCATCGTGAAAACCTGTCTACAACGACTAGCATGTATCTTTTACCGCCAATTGGTTTTATCATATCACCAAAATCCATGACTAGCTCTCGCATTGGACGTTTTGGGGTCGGAATGTAGCCAGGAGGGACTGCCACTCCTCTTCTGATATGGTTTTTAAGGCAGATTATACATTTGGATATTACGTGATCAATTTGTGCAAGTAAGTAGGGGGCCCAAAAACCGTACTCTTTTGTAATTTTTCTCCTGACCTTCCCCCTTGCGACATGGGTTTGCCTGTGCGCCTCTTGAATTAACAGGCCCAGTAGGTCTGGAGGTGCAACCATAAACCCCTCGTGGTTTCTCCACAATCCAGTAGTATCTTGACTGGCACCTCTTTCCCTGAGTGTAATTTTGTCTTCTAAGTCAACCTCATGAGTAACCAAGAGGGCCTTAACTGATCTTGCCGCGCCCGTGACTGCCTTTGCAGCCTCGCCTGCGGCCCTGTTACCTTGTGTAATCCGAGACATATCTGATCTGTGTGCTGCACATTTAGCAATTGCAATTTCTGTGGGTTTCATCATAGCATATAGAAGTTTCATTATCTGCCCATGGTGTTGTATGGGAGAACCGTCCGACTTTTTAAACCCACGTCGTTTCCATACTGACCCAAACAAATGACAGACATAAGTGCGCATAAGCAGAGTCTGTATATATTGTTACTCTCTTACCCTCTGCTAACAGGCATGCTTCTGTAAGAGCCACCAGTTCAGCAAGTTGTGCTGAGGCGGGCTGGGGTATTACTTCAGCTTTTTCAATGACAAATTCAGACCCTTGAGCTTTGACTATCGCATAACCAGCGCTTAATTTTTCTCCAATTCGATAACAAGAACCATCAGTCCAGTACTCCAAGTCTACTTCTTGTAATGGAAGGGCCTGTAAATCTGATCTGAGTCTTGAATATCTTTCTGCTGTCTTTACACCAGGGGTCACCAACCTTTTTGAACCTGAGGGCTACTTCATGGGTACCGAGTCATACGAAGGGCACCCAGTTTGATACACTATTCTGAAATAACAAATTTGCTCAGTTTGCCTTTAGTTATATATTGTTATTAATGATTGATGATATTCATCTATGTGAAGACACTGATCATGTTAATGATTTCTCGCAATAATTATCAACAATGACTTAAAAAAGGTGGGAAACAGATCATTATATCAATATTCAACACTTTATTTCTACTAATCTCAGCAATTGTTTACATTTTTCAGAGGATCACTATAAGATTTCATAGGAAAAATCTTGCCAGTGACAAACCCTTTTGACAAATCTTAACTATGTAGCACCTTGTTTGAAAAATAAATCAATTATGTAATGTTTAAGAAAAATCAATTTACATATTTTCAAATAAATCTAATCACATTTTGAACTAATGACCAAGTCTGCTGCATTTTTACAAAATGATATGTTACATTTCATGAATACTCTTTTGAATGGAACACAATTGTTCCAATTTTAAATTCACAACATTTCATAGGAAAAAATCTCAAATCTTCACCAGTGACAAACCCTTTTAACAAATCATTAACTATGTATTGCACCTTGTTTGAAAAAGTAATCAATTATGTAATGTTTAAGAAAAATAAACTTACATATTTTCAAATAAATCTAATCACATTTTGACTAATGACCAAGTCTGCTGCATTTTTACAAAATAATCTTTTACATTTCATGAATACTCTTTTGAATGGAACACAATTTTTCCTATTTTAAATTCACAACATTTCATAGGAAAAAATCTCAAATTTTCACTAGCCAGTGACAAACTCTTTTAATAAATCATTAACTACACTCTACAAAAATATAAACGCAACACTTTTGTTTTTGCTCCCATTTTTCATGAGATGGACTTAAAGATCTAAAATTCATTCCAGATACACAATATTACCATTTCTCTCAAACATTGTTCACAAATCTGTCTAAATGTGTGATAGTGAGCACTTCTGCTTTGCTGAGATAATCCATCCCACCTCACTGGTGTGTAGGGCTGGCCCGAATACCATTTTTCAGGCTCCGAATATTCGTTGGTTTTTCCGAGCGAATATCCGGATATTCGGTCCAGAAAGACACCATCAAAAACATTAATAAAAAAAATAAAAAAAACGTTAATAATCCCTATATACTCCCTGGAACCGATTTTGACAATATCTGCATATTATTTTGTTGAAGATTTAATAGCTTTTGAACATTAATTAATCGGCCTAAGTAAGTTGGAGTTCCTTACCTTTTCCCCGTGGACGCGAACAGCTGTCCAAATCAGCTGTCCTCTCTTACGTAACGGGAGCTTTTCAATTAATCCTGGAATGTGCATCTTTGTTTTCAGGGAATTTATACAATAAATCCATAACAAGTACCGAATTATTGATTGTCTTATGTGTCCATATTATATCCATTATATTGACCGGGTATTGCCAAGACGTTCAGGCTCTGCAGCAAGCCAGTCACAGCTTATGGGTGCGGTGCTGTACGTAAACATACAGCTAAGCTAAGGTTAGCATTTAGCTAAGCATTACTTTTCCTCCCGAGATCCCGCTAATGTTGTGTTATAAAGTTAATGGAAACAAGTTATCTATTCTTCCTCCACCTCTCTCGCTTCTCTGCTTGGTGTCGCTTATAGTTTGCATCCCTTGCTCTGGTAACGTCACGTAGCATACAGCTGGTGTATCACCGGCTTTGAAAAGTTCAGCAGCCAACTAGGTCAAAGTTCAAAGGTGGTTCTGCCGTTCCAAATGGATCCAGTAGATGGCACCATTGTAATTATACATCCAGTAGGTCTTGCATTAGCAAGACCTACTGGACAATCAAGTCGCCCAGTTACAACAACAAGCACACCATTCATTACATTTTCTCAATAAAAAAACAAAAAAAAAACAAAGCTCCGAATACTAGTTTAAGCTCCGAATACTAATTTTCCGAACGAGTATTCGAATATTCGAATAATTCGGGCCAGCCCTACAGGTGTGCCACATCAAGATGCTGATCTGACATCATGATTAGTGCACAGGTGTGCCTTAGACTGTCCACAATAAAAGGCCACTCTGAAATGTGCATTTCTTTTGCTTTATTGGGGGTCTGGGGACTCAGAACCAGTCAGTATCTGGTGTGACCACCATTTGCCTCATGCAGTGCAACACATCTTCTTCGCATAGAGTTTATCAGATTGTCAATTGTGGCCTGTGTAATGTTGGTCCACTCCTCTTCAACGGCTGTGCGAAGTTGCTGGATATTAGTGCAGTGGTGCACACTGTCGTATACGCCGGCCAAGCACATCCCAAACATGCTCAATGGGTGACATGTCCGGTGAGTATGCTGGCCATGCAAGAACTGGGACATTTTCAGCTTCCAAGAATTGTGTACAGATCCTTGCAACATGGGGCCGTGCATTATCTTGCTGAAACGTGAGGTGATGTTCATGGATGTATGGCACAACAATGGGCCTCAGGATCTCATCACGGTATCTCTGTGCGTTCAAAATGCCATCAATAAAATGCACCTGTGTTCTTCGTCCATAACAGATGCCTGCCCATACCATAACCCCACCACCACCATGGGCCACTCGATCCACAACATTGACATCAGCAAAGCGCTCACCCACACGACGCCACACACGCTGTCTGCCATCTGCCCTGAACAATGTAAACCGAGATTCATCCGTGAAGAGAACAACTCTCCAACGTGCCAAACGCCATCGAATGTGAGCATTTGCCCACTCAAGTCTGTTACGGCGACGAGCTGGAGTTAGGTCAAGACCCTGATGAGGTCAGCGAGCATGCAGTTGAGCTTACCTGAGACGGTTTCTGATAGTTTGTGCAGAAATTGTTTGGTTATGCAAACCAATTGTTTCAGCAGCTGTCTCAGTGGCTGGTCTCAGACGATCTTGGAGGTGAACCTGCTGGATGTGGAGGTCCTGGGCTGGTGTGGTTACACGTGGTCTGCGGTTGTGAGGCCGGTTGGATGTACTGCCATATTCTCTGAAACGCCTTTGGAGACGGCTTATGGTGGAGAAATGAACATTCAATGCACAAGCAACAGATCTGGTTGACATTCCTGCTGTCAGCATGCCAATTGCACGCTCCTTCAATGCTTGTGGCATTTTGCTGTGAGACAAAACTGCACATTTCAGGGTGGCCTTTTATTGTGGACAGTCTAAGGCACACCTGTGCACTAATCATGATGTCAGATCAGCATCTTGATGTGGCACACCTGTGAGGTGGGATGGATTATCTCAGCAAAGCAGAAGTGCTCACTATCACACATTTAGACAGATTTGTGAACAATGTTTGAGAGAAATGGTAATATTGTGTATCTGGAATGAATTTTAGATCTTTAAGTCCATCTCATGAAAAATGGGAGAAAAAACAAAAGTGTTGCGTTTATATTTTTGTTGAGTGTATGTATTGCACCTTGTATGAAAAAGTAATCAATTATGTAATGTTTAAGAAAAATCAACTTACATATTTTCAAATAAATCTAATCACATTTTGAACTAATGACCAAGTCTACTGCATTTTTACAAAATTATATCTGTTACATTTCATGAACACTATTACATTGAACACAATGTATCCTATTTTTGATTCAGCTTTGCAACTGACACTTTGTTAGTGGGAAGACTGGCATTGCATGCTGTTCACCAGTGTGTTGTAGTCTGGTGTGTAACTTGACACTGCAACTCTGAGTGAGTCTTGCAGATGTGCATCAGTGAGGCGGGTTCTGTGTTTGTTCTTGATGAAGTTCATGTCAGAAAATGCTGATTCACAGAGATAGGTTGAACCAAACAGGCTGGCAACCTTCATAGCTGCTGTGCTTACACCACTGTACTTTTCTGTGTCAACAAGGCTCCAAAAGTTTGGTGCAGCTTGGTGGGCTTTGAGGTGCAGGTCATTTTGCAATGTTACAATTTCAATCTCCACCTGTCCAGCATCCAAGTTGAACCTTGCACTTAGTTGCTCAGCAATGTCAGTTATGTCCTTGTTCATGAAAGGATTGGAGATGAATGAAACACATGGCTCAAGCTGATCAAGGTCACAAAACCTATCCTCAAACTCTTGTCCAAGTCTGTTTATGAATTGACAGTACTTTTCTGCATTTCTGTCCAATGCCTCAGATGCAGAAGCATTGTCTTTCAGCACCGACTGCACAGAGGGAAAGTGCAGCATTTTTTTTCTCTGTAAATGCAGATAAAATGTTCATCTTGGCTTTCAATGCATTTAAAGCACTTATCATGTCAATAACAGTCTTACCTTTGCCTTGCAGCTCGCAGTTCAAGTGGTTTAGTTTCCCAGTAATGTCCGTTAGAAATGCGAGGTCAAGTGTCCACTCTGTGTCCTCTAGCAGCGAGACATCTTCCCCTTTGGACTGCATGAACTCCTTGATTTCACCCAAAAGTGACAAAAAACGAAGCAAGACTTGTCCTCTGCTCAGCCATCGGATTTCTGTGTGTAGCACCAGGTCGCCATATTCTGCTGACATCTCCTCCAATAGCACCTTGAAGATCCTGTGCTGTTTCGCTTTGGAGCGGATGCTGTTGATGATTTTCACAACGGGAGTCATCACGTGCTCAAAGCCGATCACTTTTGCACATAACGCCTGCTGGTGAATGATGCAGTGGTAATGCAGAAGTTTTGGGAAGTCTGGGTCACCTTTACAGTGCGCGATGAAACCTGCATGTCGGCCAATCATAGCAGGAGCCCCGTCTGTAGTCACCGCTACTAGCTTTCCCAGTGGCACCTTTTTCTGTACGAAAAATTCCTTCACCGCGTTGTAAACGTCAACTCCCCTCGTAGTTGTCTTTAAGGGCAGTAGTGTCAGGAGTTCTTCTTTTGTGGAGAAATCTTCAAACACCATCCGGATAAAGACTGACAGCTGCGCTGTACTGCTGTTGTACACGGACTCGTCGCACTGGATGCTAAACCACCTGCACCACGCCAGATCCCGGTCCAGCTGCTCTGCCAGGTTAGTGGACATAGCTGACACCCGTCTAGTCATCGTCGATGCCCCCAGTTGGGCATCGGAGAGAGTGGAGATTAGATTGACTCCATTTTTCTCGTCTTTAAGTACAGTGTTGGCAATAATCATCATTGCTTCTTTGAACACTTCTCCGTCTGAAAAGGCCTTCTTCTTCTTTATCAGAAAATGTGCAGCTCTAAACGAGGCTTCGGTTGCTTTTATGGAGTTCTTTGCCGGTTTTGTGAAAAAAGACTGCTGCTTTCCCAAAGCTGCCTTTAGCTCACGGGCTTTTTCTGCCCGTAGCGCGCTTCCCGCGGGGTAGTTAGCATGGTAGCTGTTGTGTGTAGCAAAGTGTCTCTCCACATTGTGCCGCTTTGCCTTCACCAGTCGCCCCGCAAATGAGACAAACGCAGTTTTCTTTCACACTTGTAAAAAAGAATTCTTCCTCCCATTCACTGTGAAAATTATAGGTTCTCTTCCTTTTTTCTGCCATGTTTTTGGGGTAAGAATGTGCATTCAGCTCATGGATTCAGCTCCCCATCATCGCTGTTCCCGCTAGCTTACACTCAGCCCCGCGAACACTGAAGCTTCCTTTGTCATGCGCACTCATCTTTGAACTAGAATAGGTCAGAGATCGACTGAATTATCTAAACTTCCATGTATTGTACAAATATTTTTTATTATTTTATTTTAAAGATCTTGTCATTTTCATATACATATAAATGCAAGTGTGATTTAAAAAAAAAATATTTTAAAATTAATTTAATTTTTTTTTAGACGCAGCACACTGGAGAGTTGTGCTATTTTTAGAACAGGCCTGCGGGCGCCTCAAATGGTCCTTGCGGGCGCACTGGTGCCCACGGGCACTGTGTTGGTGACCCCTGCTTTACACAGTCATGAGGTTCACCGTCCTCTGGGGATGGTAAGTTTTCAGCTGGGTTTACCGTGGTGCACCTTGCTAAAGTAACATCTTCCTGTTCCAGAAGTCTGTGATAGTCTCTAAGCCTTGACATAGTCAAGGCATATTTACCATGATTTAACAGGTTTCTCAGGCTTTGGTGTGTAAGGATGGTTACTGGATAACCCATTGTTACTGCTGATGCTTTTTCATACATCAAATAGACTCCAACCATAGCTCTATGGCACAGTGCTAGCCCCATCTCCACCTCTGAGTAAGCGGTGGAGTAGTAGGCGACTGGTTGAGGACTCGTCCCCATACCTGTTGGCTGACAGAGTACTGCACATGCAAATTTACCTCCTGCTGACGTGGATACATATAGCACAAAGTTCTTAGAGTAGTCGGGCAAAGCAAGTGATGGGGCCTCCTGTAACTTTTGTTTAATTGTTTCAAAGGCTAGGTTGCCATCCATTGTCCAAGTGAGGTTACCGTGGAGCTTGTCATTCCCTATTTCTTTGATAATGGTCCTTAAAGGTCCTGCTAACTTGGCATAGTCTTCCATCCATGCCGATGAATAGCCAGCAATACCAAGGAATGTCATCATTTCTCTAACTGTCCTGGGCTTTGGAGCCTTTTGAATGACGTCCAGGTGGCCATCAGAGATACTTCTGTGTCCCTGAGTGATTGTCTGGCCCAGATAAACCACTTGTTCCTGTACATACTGCAGCTTCTTCTGAGAGACCTTATGTCCCTCTTGCGCCAGAATCTGCAGTAACTTGATTGAATCCATGTGACACGTTTCTCTGTCTTTTGAGAAAATTGCCACGTCGTCAACATACTGAATTATTGTACTGTTTATTTGCTGGCCAATGCCCTCCAGATCTTCCTTCTGTACTTTATTAAACACATGTGGGCTATGCATGGGGAGCCTTTGATATTGATAATGTCGTCCCTTAAATGTGAAACCAAACAAGCTCTGGGATTCAACACTGAGGGGAACGCTGTAGAAGGCTCCACACAAATCCAACACTGTGAAGTGTGTGGCTTCGGGAGGGATCTGGGCCAACAGTGTGTGGGGGTCAGGTACATCTGCTTGAAAGTCAGACACTACATCATTCACTGCTCTCAAATCATGTACTAAGCGAAAAGTTTCATCTGGCTTTTTAATGGGCAGTAATGGTGTATTACTCTGAGGGTTCTGGGTTATCTTTGAAACACCTGCTTGCACTAGGCCTTTGATTTGAGGTTCAATTCCCTGTATTGCCTCCTCTTTCAGTGGGTACTGGTTCTTCCATGGAGGCCGAGCGCCAGGTCGGAGCTCCACTGTCACAGGCTGGGCTGACTTAAAAAGTCCAATGTCGGTGCTGTGATTTGCCCACACACATTCTGGAACTTGTTTCAGCATGTCTTCTTTCAAGCTTTCTGCTTCTGATGTGGTGCTGTGCATTGATTCCTCTGTCAGTTGTA
Source organism: Hyperoplus lanceolatus (assembly GCA_026929865.2). Lineage (NCBI taxonomy): Eukaryota > Metazoa > Chordata > Actinopteri > Uranoscopiformes > Ammodytidae > Hyperoplus > Hyperoplus lanceolatus. The sequence continues at coordinate 133,542 of CM049416.1, read as the reverse complement.
TAGTCTGTGGTTCACCCATTCCCTGGGCGGAAATCATGATCTTTACGAACCTCTGATCTTTGCTTTCCAAAATGGCAGAATCCTCTTTTGTTGGAGTAAAGATGACATCTTCTGATTCTGTCACCATTTCTCCTACGTGTTTTTGTTCATAAGCTTTAGCTATCATCAGAGTCACATGTGGGAGCCCTTCCTTAATGTCATATTATTTGTCAAAGTATTCATTTTTGCTCATTTTCATAGCAGCTCCTTGTGGTCCCTGTATTATGCATCCTGAACTGAGTGGGACTTGCTTTGGCTGTTGGCTCAACCGTTCATCTGAAGCTGATTGTGACGCACACTTAAAATACTTAAGTGTGCAGTGAAATGGATATTCAGGGAGCTTAGCTTCTGGAATATTTGCTAAGAGATACTTTTCCCACAGCTTAAATGACTCCATTAGGTCTGGGCTTAGATTTCCAAGCCAGAATACTGAAGAAGCCTCTGTTCTTGCTGTCATGAGTAGTTGGTGTTTAGCCTCATGTGGTACGTCGATCAGACAGCCGTCTGGTGTACAACTAATTGTGCAGTTTAACCTACATAAAGCATCTCTTCCCAAGAGTGCGATGGGAGTGTGTTCTGAGACCAATATAGGTATTTTTATCTTTTGGTTTTGATAGCGGAGCTCAATTGGTTTTGTGGAAGGGATCAGCTGTTTCACACCCTCAAACCCGACTGTCCGTATAAATTTACCAGACATGGGAAGGTGGGTAGCATTCTCAGGCCGGATACAGGTGAAGGCGGCTCCACTGTCAACCAATACTTCTATTGGTTGATCGTTTACCTCTACCTGTATGGTTGGTTCTTGTTCCGGTCCTAATACTATCAGCTGACACCTTCCTGTTGGGTTCTCTGGGCACCCCTATTATCCCAGTTCCGGGCCCCCATTAGGGTTAACCGGTCCCTGGGGTGGCTGGGCTTGCTCCACGAATCCTCCGCTGTAGCCCCCTCGAGTATTACCACTGTTTGGTCTGTAGCAGTTCCGAGCAAAATGTCCAGGTCTTCCGCAGTTGTAACATGCTCCTGTATTCAGCTGACCGCCTGAATTACCTCGTCCCCTTCCTCTCCATGTTGTTGTCGGGTTGAAGACTGGCTGTGGTATTTGGACAATATGGAATGACTGTGGCGGTTGGAACTGAGACTGAATTGGTTGTAGCTGTGGTTGGTTTGGTTGTATAAAAGGGGGTTGTTGCATCATGACCATAGCTTGTATCTTCTCCTTCTTTCTACAGTCTGTCAATTGTTTTTGGTTGAGTTTCCTGAGGGTTTCCTGGTCTTGCTCTTTCAAAGAGTTCTCCTTTTTCCGATATAGCTCTACCTGATGAGCCATCTGATCTGTGTATAGACTTAAGATGGAGTTCCCAAGTCCAACCTCCTCTGCTAACTTGCTTCTCACTGGTATAGGTAATCCTTCCTGTATTTTGGCTCGCAGGATTGCTTTCTCCATTCGATTTGTATCCGGATCGTTACCTGTGATATTTCTCCATGTCTGATGCGTCCTTGTTACATAAGCTCGTGGGTTCTCGGTTGGTCCCAGTGGCTCAATAAGAATGTTGTCTGGATGCATGTTGGTTATGTATGTCTCTCGCAGTGCTCTCCACATTCTCCTACTGGATGCTGCAAACAAATCTGCATCATTGACAGCAGTTCCCACAAACTGATTAAGCCCTGCCTTCTCCAATATCTCCTCCATGGCTGGGACCCCGAGAAGATTGGCTAAAAGTTTCTTGATATCTCCCATGGCCAGCTGTGTTCCTATCACCATTTCATCCAACTTGGAGATCCATGGATGTGCTCCATCTTGAAGAATGGGTAGTTTTTCAATGATGTGTGACATATCTGTATTCTGCCATGGCTTGTACTCCAAAGCTTGTCCTCGCACTAACACTGGAAACATCTTCTTATATGTCTCCCTCTTGCGCAGGTTGTATTGTGAGAATAACCCCTTTGCTCCGGGACTTGTCCCATCGTCATCTGGAGAACCTCTGCTATTTCTGGCACCCTTCCTTCTCTGCTTGCCATCATAGATCGAGTCGGACTCTTCTTCAGCAGAACCTGTATCATGGTCTTCGTCTTCACTGTCACTGGACTCAACTTTCGTCTGTCTAGTTCTAGCGGATGCTTTGCCCCCTTTGCCTGCTTTGCCCCCTTTGCCTGATTTGCCCCCTTTTTTCTCAGCTCTGGCCAGTATCTTCTTGATTTTCTTCCACATATCCCCCAATGTCATAACCTGAATCACTCTTCTTCTCGCTCTCGGGGCGTGGGTTAAATACTATGGTTGATGTAGCTTTCCCTTCTTGCACTGTTTCATCATCATCATCTTTAATGTGGTAATTGCCCTTGTGTCTAAATATGGGCAATTGGGGATATGCATCAGCAAATTTAACCTCATCATCATCATCATCATCAACCTTTATTTAAACAGGCAAAAATTGCTAAGAAACAATGTCTTCTCATAAGGTGGGGGTTTCTTCACTGAAGCAGTGTGTGAGAAGGGTGTGTTAGCTTCTGCTAGCAGCTTCTCAGTAGACTCAGAATTCCTGCTAATTTCCTCTGTAATCCGCTCCTTTTTTCTCTAGATTCCTTCAGCCATTTCTGTCCCTCTTTATCAAACAAGTCCAGAGTACCCAGTTCTATCCGTCTCTTTTCTTGTTTCTTGTTCCCCTTTTTGCCCTTGTTATGTTCTGCCTTGTATGCGGACACAAGCACTCGCATTGTTTTAATCACATCAGTATTCAAAGTACCGTCCAGTGGCCATGGCTGTTCAATCGCTGGCCAACGTTTATGGAACTTTCGTGACATTTCCGCAATCCCCTTGATGAGGGGGTTGTTTCTCTGCACCACGTCAACAGGGGTATTTGTTTTTGCAACTGCAGGACTCATCTTTTTTTGGCTTTGTAAGATATAAACGTGTAAGCATCTTATCCCCCTTTTTCTTTTCTTTTTTGATCAACTGTTTAATAGAAATAGTTTACTAAAATGGATAAAAAAAATCAGTATTTAAAATAGTAAGTATTAAAAAAAGTGAAAGTCAATGAAGGAAAATTAATTAAACACACTAAAATGTAGGCAAAAGCTGTCAAATACAATGGAAGATAAGTAATGAATGAAACACTCAAAACTATCCTAAATAAGTAAAAAATCAATGAGTAAATCGAAGAATCAATACAAAGGAATGAATTATTGCGTTAGTAAAATGAAACAACAATGAAAAAACTGTAAGTGTAGTCAAGTTGTGTTCAGTTATAAGTTTGTTTACAGAACAGGTGTCACCGCAGCTACTTCCAAGTGAAAATAAAGCCACCTTACCATCCACAGAAAACAGGAATGAATGAAGTGAAACAGTGCAAAAATCCAAACAATTTTATTGAAAAAAGGCTCAAATTTCAGAACCTGTAACTTGAAATGGTAGTGAAAATGTCATGGAAAAACAGACCTGGAAAAGTACGAACAACTGCTGAAACTCAAAAGAATCAACCCTAACTCTAGCCTTGATCATTTACTTCAAGACACAGTCATAAATCAAAATCAAAAATAGGATATGTAAACCTCCCCCGTAAAATCAGACGCACATGCTAGGCAAAAACCACTAACAACCGTCAAATAAATATACTTTAAAGCGAACAGTCAATTGCCAAGCCCCTACTTCAAGTTAGCATTTGATATTTGTCATGTATGTGGTAAAAGAAAAAATAGTCAGTGTGACCTAAATTTATGTGAACAAAGTGAGATCATTAACGTGTTGTGTGAATGTAGGTGGATGAGTGTGTTTGTTGTAGTACGTAGATAAGAGAATGTGTGACCAAGAGTTTGTGGAAAAAAATGGCACTAGCCTGGTTTTTTGGGTTACGGACGTACCGATCAGAGGGATGTCACGGTTTGGAGGACACACCGATCAGAGGTCCCGGGATATCATCCGTCTGTTGGACTCAGATATTTAGATGTCACGGCTTCCTTCCCTAGACACTCGTGGCCCAACAGTGCATAGAAGAAAAGAAAAGAGAGCACACAAACGGGCTTTAATGAAGTCCGTGCAGACAGTAATTAAGGTTACAATATACAATTGCTTGGTGATTACCAGAAATCTTGCACGTTCTTAGCAAAACACAGCCATTATAATTCCCACAATGCAGATGTGTGTAAGTAGATGAAATAATCAATGTCTCAAAGTCCTGTAATTTCAGGTAATTTCTACCTAAGTTGATTTTTGTGTTGTTTTCATGCAATCAGCTAGTACCTGCTGAGGAATAACCTAAGTTCCAAAAAGGTTTCAGCCAAAAAATCGAATGTATTATTGTAGTTACGCATTAGACCTTTAAATTTAGAAAGAAAGTAATTATAATTTTTGACATTCCTTCAAACGTGTAACATAGCTCTGGAGAAACCAAATGTTCCTCCCCTTTTTAATTTATTATTATATCTCTTTTTATCGTGTTTTTAAGGTGAAAAAACCCCAGCTTCTAAAAGCTCCACAATGGTTCTTTAAAGAGAGCGTTGCGCCCCAGAGTGCTCCCCCTGCCTGCGTGCTGCACTGCAGGCGCGGAAAGATATGCAGGCTCCGTTTCAACACAGCACAAAGTAATTGGCAACACATAGGTCTTCTCATAAATGAAGACTTTGCTTCATATCCCCAGAAATTACTTTGTACGATGTTCAACACTGTCGGATTACGAGGCGAAACGCAATATGGCAGCAGCAATGTGAGTCCGTCCAACGGCTTTAACAGACGCGACTGGACCAGAGCCAGCAAAGGCGCAGGCGACACGCAAATATATATCTATAAATCCTTTACTTTATCTCAATAAAGGAGCACAAATTAATAAGTCTAACAATTAGCCCCGGATAGGAGCTATTGTTATTGTTAGAACAAAGCGTGGACAGATTTTTCAAACGTACATCCCATTATTAAATATGCAAGTGCGGCCCGCTGTACAGAGCGCGCAAGGATCAAGTCAAAATCAAATCGAATCAATTTTATTTGTACAGGTCAAAACCACAAATAGCCTCAGCGGGCTCTACAATCCATAAAATATGAAACAATATGACACTCCGCCCTTACACCCTTAGCTCGGCTGAAGGACGCCATATTAGGACACACACCTTATTTAAATAATGGAGTTGTCAGCCCTGTAATTGTTTCCGTGCATTTAGCATATCACGTGCATCTATATATGTATATAAATCAATGAAAATGGGCCAAGCCGATTGCACAAGCATAGGTGTTATTGTTACAAGCCGTAACGGTGGGTATTGGACTGGTGTTCACAGAATCTTCATATATTATGCATCAAAGTTTGTCATGACATGAAATATAAACAATGAACTACTGTATATGCAGGAAATAAATAACAAACGTTTCATCAAGCATAGTTCAAGCATAGGCGTCCCCACATTTAAACCAGCCAAACGCATTTATAAGCCCGAAAGCAATGCAGGTTTAACATGTCACATACAGTAACGAGCCAAATTACACACATGCATAACATTCCATTTCCCTGAAAGGGTACAGCAATTGTTTTCTGCACCGTAATCGCATAACAATTAGACTCAAGCCACAATACGTCCGTTAATGAAAAAACCTGCAACTGATAGTGCGACCTGACATCCCAAATCAACTGTCCACTCCGGTGAAAACCAAAGTTCTCACATATATCATTAATTATTATAATATAGGCCTATTTTATATCAAGACAACGCTTAGAACATACAGCAGACAAACACACAAATAAGATTTACACCAAAACTCGAGATAGTGCGCGCAAACATAAAAAATCCCCAATATCCTGGGCCAGCCCCTCGTCTATTCTCTCCATCACTTATAAGCCAATCTCAATCACTTGTAAACCAACCGTTTTCCTTACACGTCAAATTAAATCAAAGTAAATATTTTAATCGAGAACAAGTTACCTCAAACATCGTAAGCCAACCGTTTTCCTTACACGTCAAATTAAAAACTTTGATGAGAAGAAGTTGTCTTAATCTCATTTGTTTCCGTACACGTCAAATGAAAAATTTAAAAGAGAACAAAGTTACCTCTCACACTCTTGGCACCACAAACTTAAAATGTACCTATAGCCTATATAAAATATGCATCCCTCTCTTGTATTTCTATGAAATTCGAAACAAAACAGAAATTTAGACTGCGTCCTTCCCCATCAACTGAACCACCATGTCGTTCACCCCGCATTTAGTAATTTAAAGCCCGATAGCATTACAAACACACGCAGGGCGGCCAGGGCCCAAGTCTCAACCCCTTAGAGCAGTGCTTCTCAAATGGTGGGGCGCGACCATCGCGGTGGGGTCTCAGGGGGGGCGCGAGCGGCAGGGGGGACTTAGTGTTTTTTTTTTTTTTTTTTTTTCTTAAATAAACATTATACCAAGGGTCAGAAGTGTAACAGAATTTAGATCTTACAAAGAAAGGGAGTATCCACTCATTGGACAGAAGGCTGTCAACATCTTACTACCCTTTGCCACATCCTATCTGTGTGAGATGGGCTTTTCCACTGTTGCTGCACTCAAGACAAAGTACAGGTCCCAGCTTAACATTGAGCAAGAGTTAAGAGACGCAGTATCAAGTTTGAAGCCCAGATTTGGAATGATGTGCACTGCAAAGAGGGCTCACTGCAGCCACTAAAATACAGAGCAAATTGTATTTTTGTATTTTTGTGTATTATAAGCAGAATGTGTTCATATAAAACAGACAAATAGGGAAATAAGTTCAAAATAATTGTGAAGGTGAATTTAGTTATATTAAAAAAGCTCAAACTGATGTAGCTGCCAGTTTCAAATAGTTCAGGGTTCAAGGCTTTTTTAATGTCTTGTGTTATGTTCAGGGAAAGTATGCAAATTGTACATTAAATATTGTTGCAAATGTTGCACACAAAGAGTAATGTTTATTTTTAAGTCATATATATTTTTGAAAGGGAATAAGCTGATGAAGCTGACTGACAAGTGACCAATATTTACTGTTTAAAAATGTTATTAATTAAATGAAAACCCCAGTGAATCATTTGCTCTTGTTTCTGTGTTTTGAGATTCACACAGACTGAACGGTCTTGTTTAAATGTTACAAATTGAGTTAATAAACTTGGAAATTGTTTTAAGATGTTGCAGATGTCAGCAAATTTTATTAATCTATTTTAATAATAAGGTGATTGTATGCAGAATGCTGGTGCTAGCAACTCAAACTCATATATAACTCTTAAACAGATAAATAAATAAATATTAGCAGGTTCTCAATAGTATTTCAATTTAGGGGGGTCGCGAAAAAATTTCAGTCTCCTAGGGGGGGCATGACAGAAAATAATTGAGAAGCACTGCCTTAGAGCAACAATGCTCACCTTGCCAGCCGCTGGGGAGAAAGTTGAGCTCCGGTCCGCAGCGTGGGCCCAATGAACTGTCCAGAAGCCCTCTGTTCGATGACGCCACTTTGAAGTGTATCTCTCGGCCTTTACTCAGAAAAACGGCGTTGGTAGTGGGTTGATGAAAGAAGACGCAGTTTGAGGCAGATGAGGTCTCAGGAACAATTCTTTTATTTAAGCAACAAAACTCATCCTGCAGTCAAAACAAGGCCAATAAAAAGTTAAAGTGTTTGTAGCCAAAAAACTAATAGAGGTACATGCATAAAACCAAAAGCTATGAAGAGTTCCTGTATACTAAAAGACCTGTCTCTTCCTGAATTGTGGTGGCTTTTAATCTGCAAATCTAAGTGAGTTGATTGGTCCTTAGGTCAGTAAGCTCCATCTCGCCTAACTCCTGATTGGTGGACCCTAACTAGCTCTGACCTACACTGTCCAGAGGACATCTGGGGTAATCATCACCTGAAGGTGCTATGCCATTTGGGGCCAGGAAATCTGATTCAGTAACTTTAGGACAATCCCTTTAGCCAGGGGCCAATAAATTAGCTGTTAAATCTTAACCAAACTGTCCTAAATTGCCCCGACCAAGGACCTTCTCGGAGCCCTCTATTGTGTACAATTTGAATGATCTACAGATCAGCCTGCTGGCTTCCTCAACTTAAGCAATCCATATTCCTAACTCTGGTCCCTGCAAGATGAGACTAACTCAATGTCGTGTCCTCCTGAAGCAGTATAGCTTAATATAAAATGTTTAGTAACATAATACACTACAGCATCGCTCTGATTGGTTGTAGTGCTATCCAACTGTGTGCAGTGGCATTTGAAATGCACAAGTAGGAGCCGTCCGTTGAGTTGGAAACTCAAGGGTTGGATATCAGGGTCTGGATTTCCAGGCTAGCCCAATTATAACATAACATACTGTAAACGGGGGTTACTCCAGCCATCTAGCCTATTCAGCCTAAAGGCCTAAATGCTACGCTGTAAAACCACTAGCTAACTAAAAGTTTAGCTGCCCCCCCCCCCCCTGATGTATAAATAAAAATGTCAAACATAATAACGTTTTAACGTTTCTTTGAAAAGTGAACAGGGACACATCTTGTACAAACAACCTGCTCCCGGGATATGTCAAGGCGCATTTAAAACCAAAAAAGTGTATAGCCCAGTGCTGAACCTGAAAGCAAATATGTGTCCGTGGCTTAACTTTTAGCTCGTTCATGGCCCGGCTTGCCCGCCGACACTCGAATATTAAAACTATAATATACACGTGTTCGTTGTTCGGATGTATGGAAGGTGAAAAATAAAGGATGTCTGAAAAGGTTTCAAAGTTTCTCAAGTGTTGTTTAATTCACAGAACAGCGTATGCAAGTGAAAGTCAACAGGAAAAAAGTGATCTGTCTTCTCTATAGCAAGACATTTTAAACATCTCTCAACAAGGGTAATGATTGGCTAAGGTGTTGTCATGTGTTTTCAAAGTTCATCCTTCTTCCGGGCGTCTTCTCCTCGACCTGCACTATGCGGAAAGAATTATGCTTCTGGCCTTGAATGTATCTATGACTTGGTCAGCTGAGTAAGGAAATACAGAAGACCTGTAAAAAAGATACATCGCCCTGCCTCTAGCCTCATTTATGGGAAAAACATCGTAAAGTTTAAAAGGAGTTTTTAGTTGCTATTCATCTCTCCCTCCACGGTCCCTGCTCAGGGCCTGGAATGAGAGAGCATTTTAAATCACAAGTTAAGAATATATCGATTATTCAATTGATTATACATGAGTAAATGCAAATTAATGATGGGGGCTATAACAACATTAATATTTAGAAATTAAAATCCTTACATGAACATAGATAAACACTGAAAAAGTCTGTGCAGCTGGGCAAAAAATACTGTCTTCTTGGCTTTAAGCTTACTCCACAATAAAGTGACCATGGCTCCAAGTCGAAGTTGGTTGTTGGTTGTGAACGTTGGTCCGAAGACCCACTAGCCAAAGTTAGCCCGTTAGCCGATATTAGCCAGCTAGCCGGCTTTAGCTCACTGATGGGGCGTGCGGGGTCGTTAGCCGAGTGTGCACCTAGTCTATGCGCTCGGGCAACCTCTATTGGCTCCGGGATGCTTTCTGCCCCCAGTAAATCTTTAATAAAGCTGGTGAAAAATTCCGTGGGGTGACCACCTTCAACTTTTTATGGTAGCCCGAGCACTTTTATGTTTTGGCGTCTTGAGTGCACCTCGAGATCAATTACTTTGTCCTGGAGAAGTTTGTTAGCATTCTCGAGCCGTAGCCCCTGTCGTGGTCACTGCTAGGTTCTTCCACCGTAGCTATCCGCTGACCGTGTTCAGCCAGAGTAGCCTGCTTGATTTGAAGAGACGCCTCCAGGGCTTGAAATCCATCGTCTATCTTCTTGCTCATGTCGCCTATCTTCTTGCTCATATCGCCTATGGCTGTGAGAATGACGGCCGAGTCAAGGGTACTGTCCGCCATTAGCTTTGTTAGCTCTGATGCCTCGCTGATAGCCCCCTCTTCGGCCTGCGGGGATGACAGATTTTCACCGTTAGTTTTCGGCTTTTTACGGGTCATTTTGTTTCGTTGCCGGTAGTAAAGTACAAAGCAGCACTCAAAGTGGGATTGTGCAATAAATTGTCTTTTTTTATGTAAAACTCGATTTATCGGAGAGGATGATACTCGGAGGAGGTCACTTTGGGGACCAGGGAACCATCAACACAAAAATAATCAATGCGGGAATAGGATTAATGGACTTGGAAAAAATAAAAAAATAATATGCTTTAGTTTGGGGATTATGAAATCTCCAAGGGTCTCCAAACCCATTTTGGAGCATAAAATCAGAAATTGATTTAGACATGGAAGACAGGTTGAGAGTACGGGGATTAGAGCGGTCCAGGGTTGGGTTCATAACACAGTTCAGGTCCCCAGCAAGCAAGGCCGGATTATCCATGTATACAGTCGGGCGAGTGCCCTGGGGCACCAGACAAATTGAGCCAATGGGGGGCACCAAATGATCAGGACAATGACCAGAGCCTTAACATATTTTTGTTATATTTTATATCGGCCTAATACACTAGAAGAGATACAAACACATACAAAATTAACCACTGATAGGATTATTAATACAAAATTATTGTTATTTGGGTGTAAACTAAGGGCCCCCCTCCCCCCAATCATGGACGAGTCCACAATAACGCAGCGGCGCGAAAATATATGTAAATAAAAAATTCAAAAATGGACAGGCTTCAGCAAAGCGGTTTCACAAAAATAAAGCTAAAAAAAGAGAAAGAATTGCGACACTTAGCTGCAATTCAAAATGTCCCATCAATCGGAAGCTGTTTTATGCGCAAACCAACTGGTGTTGATAGCAACGATGCTAACCTTGGCGTTAATGAAGCTCCGACAGACACGGCTCAGGCAGCCGAGGCTTCTGTCGTGAATGGAGGCAGTCAGGACGAGGGTGATCGGGAGGACGAGCTCCATGGAGATATAACGGACGATCGGCAGCCGCCGGAGGATTTAACCATCTCATCAGACCCTGGACTATGGGGAGAAATCACGGAGGAACTTGTCGAAATGGCTATTTCTAAAGGTGCTGCTGCCTTCCAGAACAGGGCTCCAAAATACCCGGCATCTGTGCGGGACATTGGTCTTGGAGGTAAAATGCGGGCTCTTACAAATGATTTGTTGCATTGTTGCTTGCCAAACAAGGAGGTAGTGCCAAGAGACGGGTTGACTTATTCACCATCCGCAGGTATGGTCTACTGTTTTGCCTGTAAACTCCTATCATCACAGCATAATGCTTTTACGTCTGGTTTCTGTGACTGGAGACATCCTGAGCGTATTTCGGACCACGAGAAGAGTGCAAACCATCGGCACAGCATGCTTGCCTTATTGCGCAGATCAAGCAATGTGGGCACAGTGGATGCGTCGCTCAGGCAGATGCGGAGGGGAAATATTGGAAGAAGGTGTTGCGACGCATTGTGGCTGTCATCAAGTTCTTGAGTGAGAGAGGCTTAGCATTCAGGGGTGAAAATTAGCTTTTGGGCTCATCTAGTAATGGCAATTACGTCGGACTTTTGGAACTCATTGCACAGTTTGATCCGTTTTTAAAAGAACACATAGAGAAGCATGGACAAAAAGGAAGAGGCACAACATCTTACTTGTCATCTACTGTGTGTGAGTAGTTCATTCACTTGATGGGTGAGAAAGTAAAAAAAACATTGCAGCCGAACTACAGCATGCTAAGTACTTCTCAATCATCGTAGATTCAACCCCTGATTTGTCGCACGTTCACCAGCTGACATTCATTTTTAGATTTGTCAGCGGGGAAGGAAAAGTGGTGGAACGATTCATTGGTTTCGAGCCTATTCACAGCCACCCCGGAGCAAGTCTTGCTGAATGTGTGGTCAACAGTGTTGGGAACGTTACTTTAAAAAAGTAATTAGTTATAGTTACTTACTACTTGTTCCAAAAAGTAACTGAGTTAGTAACTGAATTACTTTATAATAGAAGTAACTAGTTACCAGGGAAAGTAACTATTTGCATTAGCCTACTGTAAAAAAAAAGTTGCTGTAGCCTGTCAAATTTGGATTTTTCTGAGCAGTTTTCACAAGTCAGTTGAAATGAGTAGAACAGACAGGTAGGCCTACTTGTAGGCTGCATAACATTCAATAGGCCTATGTATTGCACATCAACAGACAGCCAGAGGTTTATCCTGCACTTCAAGCAGGCCTAGCCTATTTTGTTCTCAACAAAAGTAGGCTACTAGAGGAAACTGCTGAATGTAGCCTACCGTGCTGATCTGCTATCACTGGATTCACTTCAGGGGTGTCGGCTAAAACACCACTTAAGGCCAAAAACGTCAGACTATGAAGCATGAGACGATGAGAGGAGGAGTAAGGATTTATCCTATGTTTATTTCCTCATGCACAGCAGCATACAGATCCCAAGAAAATAACAGCAGCAATATTCGGCTCGTGATGACACGCTAAACAGCTGTTGCAACCGGCGAATCGCGGCCGTTTAATAACGTGCATAAATTATAATTTATAGAGATTGGGAAACTCCATGCACTTACTCACAAGGGCGATGCAAACAAACTCAGGGAGAGCACGTTTCAACCGTGGATTGATAGGTGGTTACTGCGGCAACGCGCAAGCTCACACAACAGAGAGAGAAGGAAAAAGAAACTTCACTTAACAGGCGCTCCGGCTGACTGACGTGACGGCGCTAACTGACAGTTATAATGTCATCCACACTGAATAAAACACATCTTAAAACAGTATAAGAAATAACAATCGCTTATCTTGTTGTTAACCCACCGGTCTCCTTACTAGCAGTTTGTGTAGTATGGAGCCAGGGGTGCGTTCGGATTACACAGTTTATTCAATCAATTCTTAGTAACGCACCGCATTTAACGTTCAGTAACGATAACGGCGTTGTAACAACGGAAAAAGTAATAAGTTAGATTACGCCGTTACAGAAAAAAGAATGGCGTTACCTAACGCCGTTATTTTAAACGGCGTTATTCCCAACACTGGTGGTCAAAATGGTCAATGATCTCGGGTTAGACCTGTCAGATTGCCGGGGACAAAGTTATGACAATGGAAGTAATATGTCCGGAAAATACGGTCTTCAGGCGCATCTGAAACAAGCAAATCCCCTCATTCATTATGTGCCCTGCGCTGGTCATTCGCTTAATCTTGTAGGTGTGAACAGTATTGAAAATAGCTGTAAAGATGCACGTGATTTCTTTTATCTACTTCAGTCAATGTATGCATTTTGTGCTGCTTCCCCTCACCGTTGGAATCGCATATTTCACAACAAGGATGTGAAAATCAGCAGGACTCTTAAATCACTGTCCAGCACAAGATGGAGTTGTAGGGCTGACTCTACTAAAGCGTTGAAAGAAAACTACAGTGCAGGGTAAGGGTTAAGTGAGGCATTTGGAAGGTTGGCAGCAGACGCAGGTGCAAAAGATTGCGCCAAGCGCGAGGCTGCTGCGCTCTGTCGCAAACTTGATAAATTAGAGACTGCAATAATGGTGAATCTATGGGATACGGTGCTGAGTAGATTCAAAGCCACAAGTGACACGTTGCAAAAGCCTGACATAAATCTAGCTACTGCACAACGACTACTGGAATCTCTGCATGTGTTTGTGGCCTCACTCAGAGATACATTTCCTATGTTTGAAAATGCTGCTCGGGAAGTGAAAGGGGTGACGCACAACTACCTCCATGAGACGCAGCGGGGGAGAAAGAGGAAAGCGTTCACAGATGAGTCAACGGAGAACGATACAGTGCTAACCGGGAGTGATCAGTTCAAGGTGGAATGCTATACTGTGATCCTTGACAGGTTGCTGTCATGTCTAACGAAGCGCACTGACGCATACAGGGAGCTAAACGGCCTGTTTGGTGTGTTGTTCGATACGGACATTGACAGTGATAGTGTGCGTAAACGTGCAGCTGCGCTCTCCTCCACATATCCAGACGATCTTGACAACAGCTTTAGCGATGAACTACTTCAGTTCAAAAACTTTGTGCGGTAGGAGGCAACCCGTTCACCTGAGGAGATGCTTCAAATAATCAGAAAAAATTGCATACAGACAACTTTCCCCGGCGTGTTCGTTGCACTTCGGCTGTTTCTAACTCTGCCAGTTACTAACTGCAAGGGCGAGAGATCCTTCTCTCAACTAAAAAGGGTTAAAAACGAACTAAGGACAACCATGGGACAGAAACGTCTGTCTATAAAGGTAAGGCCTATTTACCATTATGTCTATGTCTATCAGCTGTTTGCTGCCATTTGACGCTGTGGTTGTGATGTGCTTATCTGCTGCTGTGACGTCAGGAAGGTGTGGGATTGCACTGTTTATTTCAGTAGGCGGTGTATTACTGCTGATAAAAAAAAACACGTTCTTATGCTTATGTGTGTGCAACAGTCGTTATTGGGTTTATGGTTTTGCATGTCCTCTGTCCTTTTATGATGGAAATATTCATATTCCTCATTACATTGTATGGTAATGGGGGTTGCATTCTGATTTGAGCATCAGTGTGTGTCAGTTTCAGGATTTTTGGTTGGATCTACATTTTCTGTAGTATGTGTGGTGAGTCTGTACTTTCTTGTAAATCTGTGGCCTTATGCCATAGTGATTTTTTTTTTTTTTGTGGAAAGCTGACGGACACAGGGGCACTTCATGTGAAGTCACCCTGGGGCACCCTAAGGGGTTAATCCGGGCCTGCCAGCAAGAATAAATGGGTGTCTAGGAAAGGCAGGGTGGCAAATAATCTATTTGTAAAATCTGGGTTGTCAAAATTTGGAGCATAAATGTTTACTAATAAAACCAGATTCTGGTATAGACAATCATATATCTCCCATTCTTATCAGCTATGATTTTAGAAGCGGTAAAATGTACCCTTTTATTAACCAAAATAGCTACCCCTCTTAGCCTGGCATTTCCAGACCTGCCACTAGGCGCTGGCAAATTAAATTTGCTGCGCCTGTTGGTCTGGACACTCTCCATTGAAGCTTTTTCAAAAAGTCCAGATATCCTGACTCGTTTCAATTGGTTCTATCTAATATGGGCGGGCCAGAGTCCTTTGTATGGTGGTCTGGGGCGGACGTAACCGGATGACGACAGTGACGTGCATACGCCGTCGAAGCCGTGATAGTAAACATCAAAGATGGCTGCGGATATGTTGTTGAGTTCGAGACTGCTTTGGCCTCGATCCTTTACGATTTGGAAGACGGCACTCAAATCTTTCATTAGCAAGTGAGTGGAATGTTCTGTTTTGCTGACCGACCACGGCAAAAGTTTAATTTAACAGTTTAACAGCTGTTCACTAAACGAACGGGGCTTCATACGTCACCTTGTGCATCGCTCTGATTGGTTGTAGTGCTATCCAACTGTGTGCAGTGGCATTTGCACGAGTAGGAGCCGCCCCTTGAGTTGGAAATTACTATTGATCGTGGCCAGACCCTCTATCGTTCAAGATATCAGGGTCTGGATTTCCAGGCTATACCCCTCTAGCTTTTGAATCAAAAGTTGAGTGAAAAACTTCACTTAACCATGGACTCTTAAGTCTAACTTGATCCCTATCACGTAAATGCGTTTCCTGTAAGAATACTATGTCGGCATTCTATCTCTTCAAATGAGAAAGTACTTTTGATCGTTTAATGGGGCTGTGAGACCTCTCACATTCCAGCTTAAAAATCTAGTAGTGGATCCAATGTCTGAGTCTGGGCAAGTTGTATTAATCATTTAAAGATTGCGTTTTATCAGGAATGGAGAAGGTAGATGAAAAGAGGAGATCCCCCAAGGCAAAGGAGAAAAAAACAAAACACAAGTAATCACACAGAGACATAACACCAGAAACAACCACAATCCACCCAAACCCACCTCCCTCCCGCACATCAATTGTTCCTATCCCCAAACGATGGGAACAGCAGTGCAGACTCCGACAGGAGCCATCTTCAAAATGAAGCTTTCGACTTTTAAGCTAGAACTAACAAGTAGAACCCTGCAGAGAATCAACTCTAAACATTGAATATTGAATATAAGGCACTTACAATAGCTACGGTGCATTGGCACAGCAGAACTGAAAATTAGATTGTACAAAAATAAAATGAAATAATAAATAAAAATATGCATTTTCCCACAGACTATACATAGGGCTGTCGTATAGGGGGTAAAGGTTATGACGATTATAAGGGCCAACAGCCAGCTAGGGCCCACACAGCCCCCGGTAGAAACTACGACAAAATGATTATGCATACAGTGAACTAATATATAATCATAGGAATGAGTCCGAATTAAAACAAAGCCACAAGTCATACAATATTAAAATTTTAATAATTTCAATAACCCCCTGGGCCCCTTCTTAAAAAATGGTTTGGTCCACCCCGCGGTTCGTTCTTCCTCATTGGAATTAAGTGAGCGCGAGCGAACTCAAGCAGGGCAAGGATGCCCCCAAAAAAGCACAAGTTCGCACACCATAAAACAGTTGAGAAGGAGGCCAGGAGTAGGATATGAGCAGCAGAGCAGGGGCCCACGACATTAAAAACTTTTTTTCTAAGAATGGTGAGAGTAAAGCTACAGAGGGAGGCTGAAACAATTAGCCTACTACTTGTTCATTCATAACATTACCTTTGACGGGGCACAGACTGAATCCTACGTTAGCTGTCATCTGGCCGCGCTACACTCTGACGGGGCACAGACTGAATCCTACGTTAGCTGTCATCTGGCCGCGCTACACTCTGATCAAGTCGCCAGTTCATTTTAAAAAAATAAATAAAAAAAAGTCGCCAGTTCATTGTAGAACAACGGTTCCTACAGTAACTATAACTGAACGTTACTACTACAGTGACTACTACAGTGACTATGTGTTTCACACATATTACTGTCTTGACAGTGCTCCAGTAGCCTATGCGCCCATTCAGAGGCTGCATTGAATTGTATTATGACGCATACAACTTCTACTCGGTAATTATGAGCATCTGACGATGGTCAGTTACGTTCAGGGCCGTCGGACTGCGGACAGGCTTGGGGGGGCCCAAGGCAGAGGGGGGCTGCACCAAAAAAAATAAAAACTTATTTTTTGTATTTTTTATTTTTTTTACTGGCTCAATATAGGCCCCTGATCTATGAAGGCCTAGAACATTTTTATTTAGGAAGAAAAAAAAATGGATATCAGGGGCCTTTCATTCGTCAGTACATGTTTGTTATTTTTTAAATAACATTGTTTGGGGCTACTAAGATCAGGGGACTATATTGGGCCATTAAAAAATACAAACGAAGGGAAAAAATTCCCGAAGCTGACTGGATTTTTTAAACATGTACATTTCTTCTTTCTGCTTTTTGGTCATTCTGTGTCTATTAATTATTCCAGAAAATAGTACTAAATAGCTTACATAGGAAACAGTTGAGTTAGCCTTAGTTTTCTTCTCAAAGTGCACCCGATTGATGAATTTTACTTTAACATTTTAAAAAATGTCTTGGGGGAATGCTCCCCCGGATCCCCCTAGAAGGTCCAGGGTCCACGACACAGTCTCCCAAATTCCTGTGAGAAACACTGTGTGTGTGCATGGTTATTAAGAGTCATTACCCCTGGTCCCCAGAACTTTTGTAGAGTGAACTGGAAAACAAGGATCGAAGCAATGGACAGCATGCTACGCGACTTTATTTATTCAGTGTTTTAATAAATGTGTTAACCTCCTCTGGGGAAGTGAAGTCACGCTGTACACCACCATAGGTGATGCTAAGCCGTGCAGGAAAGAGGATGCCAAACCTGACTCCATCGATGTCTCGTAGTAGGAGTCGGACCTCGGTGAAAGCAGCGCGAGCCCGGGCCGTCTTTGGAGTGTAGTCCGGGAACACGGAGATGGACATGTTGCGCAGGTTAATCCGTTGTAACTCTCTCGCCTTTTTGAGGATCTTGTTGCAGTCGGTGTAGTAGTGAAGCCTCGCCACAATGGCGTGGGGACGGTGAGATCTATCGACTAGCGGCTTCTTCCCGAGCAAGAAGGCTTCCACCAGCAGCTTGGAAACATTAGCTGCTGATGCTGAGTTGGGGTCGTCCTCCGGGACTCCGATGATTCGGATATTCTGGTGGCGCGATCTCGATTCCAAGTCATCGTACTTGTTTTCCATTTTTGGCCGCCTCCTGTGTCAAGTGCTCCATTTTGGCTTGGAGGGCAGGATGTCATCAGTGCAGGTAGAGAGGGACAGCTACATTGCCCCTCAAGCCCCAAAGCTTCCCGGAGCTCGGCTTTAAACATTGCCGCGACATCGACACGGAGAGCCGACAGAAGCTCAGTTCTGAGCGAGGCTACATCTATACTTTCCCGCGGTGGATTTGGAACCTGAGGCGGAGGCGGAGATTCAGGAGAAAGCGAGGATTTAGTCTGTGCAACGGGCCGCAGGTGAGGCTGTATACTATTTCCTTTATTTTTTAAAGTGCTGGACCGTAGGGGGGGAGAAAAAAGTGCCCAAAAAAAAACTCTGCAGGAGCTCAAAGTAACGTGACCTGCATGCTGCTTCGCCAAACCGACAAACTCTGCCCGGCTGCTGTCAGCTGAGCCGGACGAGCCGCGGTGTGTGGAACATAGTGCGGAGGTTCTAGTGTTAATCATGGTCGAACATACTACCATAGCCTATACTGATTTAAAAAAAGATATAGAAAATATAGAAACAGCGGAGGAGGTTAAGATTGTTTCCAGTAATTATTTTCTTCATGAATGACTTGTGGCAGTTCCATGCGCAACAGGGATGCCACTCGTGTCCGTTTTACGCATGGTGCTTTAACGGAAGGAAATGGGGTCTGTATCTCTTGCGATGCCACAGTGATCGCAGGGACTTTTACTTTTGTCATTAAAGCCACTACGAGTAACATGGCACGTTGGCGTCCCCTTTGGACAAAAGCGGTAGTATTTTTACGACGCCCGCTGTCGCAAAGCTGTTTTGTAGCTCGTGCCAGGCGCGTGAGTGTTAACTGAGAAGGGAGCAATATAGTGCATGTCCGTGTGTTGAAAGTGTGAGGACTCTTTTCGGCTCCGTGAGAGTGGTTTTGACACTGCATGAACTAATGCCAGTCACTGCCACACACACCTGATTGCAATGAGTTGATGCAGCAGTGTCACCTAACTACTCTCTCTCACGGAGCTGTCCGACTCCTCACAGAAAGCGAATGAACGATAGACGGCAGTTAGTATGGATCACGATGAGGTAATGTGTTTATGTTGTGGAAAATAATTACTATTTCGGATAATGCTTATCTGATGATGGTAAAGCAAAGCAAACTTTGTGTTAGTACCAACCGCTCATTCATTTAGGAGTAAACACTGCAGTCTAGTTTCGCTCTCGTGAAATTGTATACACGTTGCTTGGCAACGCCCTCGTCCCCCGTAGCCTATATCACTCTCCCTTTTAGCTTTTCTTCTTTGCATTTTCTTTTTTTTCTTTGATGGTTCAGCCCCGTTATCAGTCATTATGACGACAAATAACTGTATCAAACAAGGCTCCCGCTCCCCTTCCCTCACCTGGAGGGATAGGCTTCTCAATTCACGTTGCTGCGCCACACTGAAATCTGCGACCAATACAGATATGTGACCATAGAGCTTGCACGAGCGAACCGAAAATCGGACTGGGTGTGCGACCAGACCAAAAGCAGTAATAAAAACTATTTAAAAACGTCTTTCTTTGCACTGATGGTCTCGTTTGCTGTTAAAGGTCATTTATGATTATCAGAGGAAACATGAGGCTGTTTAAAAGATATTTAAATGTTACTCGTAGCCGCTTTAAACTTATAAATCTGACTGTATTTCATATCAAAGGGACACAGCAATGACTGTATTAAATATCAAACTGATAAAAATTATCCGACTATAGGCTATAGTGTATCACGCATAAAGTATTTTCATATTGACGGACATCGCATCCATTCAGTTAATGCTGATTATAAAGTCAGTTAGATGACTAAAAAGTACTTGTTCATATAGTTTGAATACTTTGTGAATCAGAGTGAATGGTATTCTGCTAAAATATCAAATAGCCTACTTTAAATATATGTGATATACACTATATACAGTTGGATCGTTTTTTAAAGTTTGTTATTAAATACAGTCATCGTTGTGTCAGTTTGATATGAAATACAGTTGATTTATTAGTTAAATGACACAAGTGAGAGCTGAAACATCACTACGGTAGAGCTAAGAAGGCTCTAAGGGCGCTCCAGACCAACCTTACCCAACGTATGGCGTACGAAAGAGATTCGTAGCAAAGAACGTTTCGGGAAACAGGTGAAATGTTAAGTAGGAACTCTTAAGTAGGGGTTACGATTGACGTAGCGTTAAGAAGGCTCTAAGAAGGCTTCGGGAAACCGGCCCCTGACACGTTTTATACAGCAACGCCAAACGCAAGACAATATAAGAAAGACTTTACACATCATAGATTATATACAAAAAAAGTGTTGACGCTGAAAAAGCATTTGATTCAGTTAATTGGGTTTTTCTTTACAGAGTGTTACACAAGTTAGGCCTTCATGATACAATTATAAAAACTATACAGGCACTGTATAGCAATCCTACAGCCAGAATTAAAGTCAATGGATATTTATCTAATAGTTTTACCCTAGAAAGCGGCACCAGACAGGGCTGTGCATGGTCACCTTTACTTTTCGCGCTATATTTAGAACCATTGGCAGAAACTTCCCCTTTATTTAACAGAAATGCTGCAAATTTCCGACGGCTTTATTAGACCCGCTCAACTGACATATTCATGCTTAATGTTCCTCAAGCCCGAACTGAGCTTGGAAAGACAGCTTTTAGCTTCAGTGCCCCTAACTCCTGGAACAACTTACAGCACCAAATTAAAATGAATACCATCATATCCTTTAACCAATTCAAAAATATTCACTTAAATCTGCCAAACTCTACCTGTAACTGTTTGAATAAGGCTGTATTGTACTTTCACCAATTTCTTTTTTTCCAGCCACCTACATCTGTCTAAATGTTTAATTGTTTTTTCTTTTTATCAGTTGTTGTGTATTTGCATTGTGTATTGTGTTTGTATAGTTGTTTTTGCTCTGCATTTGTTTTACTCGACATCATTGAAAATGAGGGTCACCCTTCAACTGATCTTTTGAGTATAAATATAGGTTAAACGAAAATGAAATGAGTTTAAATAATAATTACAATGTTTTCCCCCTTGAAAATAAAAAGATGCATTTCTCCAAAGGTCAAAAACAATAGCAGTGTGGCACTTCTGTAAATTTACTGAAACTTTACTGGGCCATCACTCTCATGCATTCATCATGCTTTTATCTTTGCTTTCGAAGGGGTTCATGTAGATTGGTTGTTTTGCCACAGTGATGTAGAGTCTTTAACTTTCTGTTCAACGTGTAAATACCTGAATCCTATATATCCAGCATCTGCTTGCTCCTGCATGTCGTATAGTCATGTACATGCGCGACGCAGTTCCTTGCGCAGAGCTGCAGACAAACATACACACAGAGCAGCTGATGGTCTGATCAGAGTAAAGCAACGCTTGGAAAGACATGCACACATTTATTTACTGCAAATCGCAGGTTTTGCACGGTTATGACCATGCACAAGCACACATCGTGCTTTGCAGTAGATACATTTTGCAGCACCCTAAAAAAGAAAAGTTTTAATTGTTTTTATTTTTTTGATAAGAGAAACGGTCGGTAGGTAGTCAACGCGGGGGGCTGCCGTTGTCTAGGCTGCCGCCTAAGCTATAAAGCTCTGAGGGAAACACTGTACTGTATAGTCAACTGATAGTCAAATCTTGTTTTTTTTGTGCTCATTGATCCATATTCTCATCTTTCTGACAACAATTGTGTTAAATATGCGAAAGCTGCAGAAAAGATAAGTGGATGTAGAGAATGCAAAAAAACAGCATTGGTGTTTTGTTTGTTCAGGTCAGCAGGTTCTGGGTTTGGTGGAAAACCAGAGTGACTGGTACCTGGGGAACCTGTGGAAGAACCACCGACCCTGGCCAGCTCTTGGCAGAGGCTTCAACACTGGTGAGTATGAACATAGTGAACATTGTAACAAATGTATTTAAATAGATGTATAAAGGATATCAGTGTGCATGCTGAAAATAAACACCATTGTTTGTGGAAACTCACTGCTTTAAAATATCAAAATAGAAACCCAACTAGGTTGTAGAGGGAAAGCTAGTAACCAATGTTTTCTAGATGTGGTTGCATTTCTCTTGAGGTATATTATATGTACTGGATTAGTTTATGTAGCAAAGCGTAACATCCACACAAAAAAATGCTATGGTTTTCTATTCTAATAATAACATCTCAGGAAAATACAAATTACAGGTTAAACAACATGCAGCATATAGTAATAACAGAAAGGTATAGCCACCACAACCAGGCCCGGATCTAGGCATAGGGACTTTAGGTAAGTGCCTAGGGCCAATTTGCCACTAGGGGGCCCAGCAAGAGGAAAAAGTAAAAAAAAATAAATAAAAATGTAGAGGAGACTGGGGCTAGTAGGCACACTTTTTACTCTAGTGAGAATTGCTCATCACCTAAACATCTTTCAATAGTCATTCCTACTATGGTGTTGGCTTGAAATGTGTATCCCTCACTTTTTCTAACTTATTGTAATAAAGAAGAAATTAATCATCAAAGACACCCTTACACATTGTGACAACTAACCCAATCAAGGGGGCGGTTGGCACACACTATGGGGTTGTCTGTCACAATGTTATCTTCATGGAAATAATAATAAGCAGAACTAAATTTCAAAGTTTAATTGCATTGTCAAGTTGACAAATAGGCCTACATAACTTACTGTTTCTTCTTCTCCAGCTGGGGTGGAGTGCACTGGGGTGCAGTAGCCTTGGCAGCTGGTCTAGTTTTTTCTTCTGCATGCTAGCTGCCTTTTCCTGCTCTATTCTTTCCTTCTCTCGGGTGTCAGTGAGGATACAGCTTGACAATTTCTTTCGTTATTGGGAATGTGCATGTACACAGTAGGGAATATCAATATGTTTTTATTTTTTATTTGACCTTTTTTTTTGTGGGAGAAAGTAAGTAGAGAAAATAATTGCTTCTGCTTGAGTATACACCAGAAGTTAACAAGCGTTCTCCATCCCGCAAAGGTCTGCTCAAAGGCTACAGCTTAATATTAGAAATATCAAGACTAGGGATGGCAATTGATAAGAATTTAACGATTTTGATTCCGATTCTGCTTATCGATCCGATTCCTTATCGATTCTCTTATCAATTCTCATTGTGTGAGAAAATAAGTATAAATGTGTTTATTTGTGTTAACCTGCTTAAATATCTGATATGAAGTGTGTCTAGTATGTGCAAAAATTATCCAGAGTACTTTAGGATTAGGAAATTGTCAATTTTCACATTAATTGGTTCGGACAAAAACAAAGTTTGCCTGTTTAAGCCCAAATGCCATTATCGTTCCCTAAAAACTAAAAACACAGACTGAAAACAGTCAAGGAAGAGCTTGTGCCTTTTGGAATATTAACTGTACTCATTTGCATTCAATTTGAAACAAAATTCAACTGACATAAAAAAATACAAAGAAGTCGTCTGTAAAGATAAGACCAACTATCAACTTTGGCAAATTAATTATTTGTTTGCAGAAAAAAAATCATGTATGCCCTCTCAGGAAGAATACGAGATATTTTATGTACATGCTGTTCTAATGTGCAGCGCGCTGTTTATTATTAATATAACGGCCCGTCATCAAACACATTTGCACATCGGTCGCTCCTCAAGTAATCCAAGTTTTTTTTTTTGTATGGGCAGAGATCGTTATTTTAAGTGTGTAGTTACAAAGTTTCATGTTTAACTTTAGTGTAGGGTTCGTCTCAACCACCGTGCATAAAGGGTGCATTAGAACAGCTGACGGGAGGAAAAAGAAGAAGGCTCTTGCCTTTTTATTTCTCTTCCTTTTTTATAAGCCCACCCGCTGTTTATTATTAATATAACGGCCCGTCATCAGACACATGTGCCGGATGGTTTTTGCACATCGATCGCTCCATCAAGTTATCCAAGTCAGTGCTTTTCGTATGGGCAGAGATCGTTATTTTAAGTGTGTCTTTATGAAGTTTATTGTTAAACTTAAGTGTAGACTATTGTTTCCTTATCACCGCCGAGTTCCGCTGTTTGTTGTTTTGGATTCGTCTCGACCCGCCGTGCTTAAAGGCAGCAGAACAGCTGATGGAAGGAAAAAGAAACAAACGAACGTGAGTAAACACTGCGGGGCTTAAGGCAGTGGTCAAGAAAACCTTTTTGCTTTGCTTTATGCTGCTCTCACCTTTTTATCTCTCTCCCTCTTTTATTAGCCCACACATATGCCTACACACACGTTAATTCTCACACATTGTATACAAGTCCAATGGGCAATTCTGGTGTCGACTAGACAGGCAGCGGACATTCAAACGTTTAACTGTCACGATCGCCGTCTGCTCACTTGCGCTCGTGCTTGTGCGTGTGTCATTTGACGAAATGGAAACTTTACAATTGTTGCAAGTGACGTATTGTCGTCTTTTCAAGTGAAAAACAACCAACATTCTGTCTCAACGCCATGTTTGCTGCGCTCTGAACCAAAACAACGCAGCGTGAGTGTCAAATCATGACGCATTTACAACGAGCGGAACCGATAAGCGGAATCGTTAAGCAGGCATGTTAACGATTACAGGGAATTGGTAGACTCGGCACCGGTTCTGAAGAGGAACCGGGTCTCGATTCCCATCCCTAATCAAGACTGTGATTCAAAGACTCATAATGGGACGTGGTGTATTAATGGGTGTTTTTCTGTGCACATGTGTCTGTTTTCCAGGGGTGATTTTGCTTCTTTTGGATCGTCTACGGAAGCTGAGATGGGAGCAAATGTGGAGGTTGACTGCAGAGAGGGAATTAATGAGCATGCTCTCCACCTCCCTGGCAGACCAGGTGACATGCACACACACTTCTTCATTAAAAGATGCATCGAATAGGTACCTTGTAAGAAGCCTGCTGACTGCTTAATGTTACCTCGTTTTCAAATTAAGTGTGCTGAAGTGAGCTCAGTATCGCTTAATTTGCAGGGAACACTCACACAAGGCAAATTTGCCCTGTACCGTACTCAAAATACAATTGCCCCCCCCCACATTGTTCCAATCTCAATTGGGGATGAGCACAGTTGCCTCTTGTACATACGCCATCAATTCGTAATACTATACAAACGTCATCACTGTTCTTGCTGCCAGAGTTAGTTGAACAACAATAGAGAACAACACAGAGAACACAATTTGCACTTTACTGACTTTGTTGCTTATTTGCTCTCTCACTGCTGGTTTTTTCGATTACGCAAGGCAGAGATTTGCAGTTAATCGTTCTGCACACGTAAAAAAAAAAAAATTTACAGAGTGGCAGGAATCGAGGCGGCCTTCGTAGAGGTACTTGCGGACTACAATTCCCACTCAAGAAGGTAAGAACCAGACTAGTATGAATCAACACCGATACGCTCTCAGTACTTTTTAAGTTTATGTACAGTATATGGGTATGTGTTTGTGAGCTATTGAGCTCATTCTTACGTTATGTGATGGGAAACGTGTCGTTGTTGTCGATGAGGATTCGGACCCTTACAGGTCGCCTCACGTCTTGATTTATTTACTAGATAGGCTTTTAACATAATGCTCTACTTTTTGTATTTGCTAATTCGGTTTTGACCTGTCTATGTACAATTAAAGAGCTCCCCAAAATACATTGTATAGTTAGGTAACATTTGTAAACATTACAGTAATGTAACCTTTGGGCCACACAGTGTGTTTTGTTTCCCAGAGCGGGGAAATAACTTGTGGTGGTGTCGAGTTTTTTGTAAATTGCGTCGTTATTTTCATGATGAATTTACTTTTTCCTCATACATTTCTACTGTATTTTCACCATATTTTCCTTTTTTCGTCAGGACCACTTGGATTCGCCAGAAATATGGAATGTTGTGGGAGCAAGTTATCACCAACTGGACGGATTATGAGTGGCAGTTAAATTTTAGAATGAGAAAGACCACATTCCAGCAGTTGTGCCACACCTTCAAAGACAGTCAACCACATTCAGGAAACCAGTGCCTGTGGAGCAACGTGTGGGGATTTGCATCTGGAGACTGGCAAAAAGTGTGGAGTTCAGGACCATCTCCCATTTATTTGGAATTGGCCAGTCTACTAATTAATTGATAGGTTTTATATAGCGCTTTATTGCCTAGGCACTCAAAGACGCTTTACATTTCCTGGTTCAATTCGTTCACACTCAGTCATACCGGTGGTGGTAAACTACGAGAGTAGCCACAGCTGCCCTGGGGCAGACTGACGGAAGCGTGGCTGCCATTCAGCGCCAACGACCCCTCCGACCACCGCCTCAAACATACAGCAATCATACACATTCACACAGGGCAAGGTGGGTGAAGTGTCTTGCCCAAGGACACAACAACCATGACACAGGTGGCCGGGCGGGGATTGAACCGCCAACCCTTGGATCGTTGGCCAACCCGCTAATGGTATGATTGGCCATGGTACTAACGTTACCATGGCTAATCATGTGCTGCTGTCATTGTTACCATGATGCTGCCCCTGTTCATCAGAAAACCCTCTGAACGTGACTTGAAGGACATTATTCACGGTTTCCAAGACTGGTGGGGTATCCCACAATGTGGAGGGGCTATCAATGGTACTTATATTGGGATTTTAGCCCTGCCTAGGGCTGGGCGATATGGACCAAATCTTATATCACGATATAGGTAATTTTATATCACGATATGGATATATATCACGGTATGGTATTTTTCCTTTAAATTCAATAGATTATAATAACCGTACTGAACTTTAATCACATTAGATTATTTTCATCTTTTGCTTGGAACTTAAATTTCCATACAAAAGAGAAACTGTTGCAAAATACCACACCAGTCTGGCTTTAGTCAGTCAGTGCAAAATAAAAATGACAGCATCAACCAAATAGCCTACATTTTCCAATTGATAGTAGCTTATATCAAAATAATGAAAGACTTGAATTTTCCTGCAGTATTTGCTCATCTTCATTTAAAAAAGCTGTCACAATTACCAAGTGAGCAAATGTCTGGTAATACTTTCACTCCAGCTTCAACACAAATAATATTTTCAAGTTTGACATGTTTTAAAGTTACATAAAACCAGCCTTGCTGGCTGTGTCCACCAATAACAGCACGGGGGTTATGTCCTGAGTAGATGCTAAAGATGTCATTGTTAGCCAGCTAGCTCATGAGAGCTAACCCATGTAGTTTGCGGCTTAAAACAAGCCAACTCGGCGTCAAGGCAACAGCACGCTGAAGCGCCGCACACAGCAGCAAGTTCACTTTTCCCGATTACATTTTTGACCATTAATACCAGCTGCTCTGCCACCGTGACACAGAGTTGGTTTGTTAACTGTAGTGACGGCGCACCGGAGCTAAACAGCTAGAGCAACAGATGAGGCTTCTTCTGTTAAGGGTGGAGAAGCTGTATTGCAGCCAGGGGCGTTGCACCACATGCTGGGCCCCTATACAGGAAGTCCTGATGGGCCCTCTGAGAGGCGGTCTTACAATGTTTGTCTATAGTCCAAAACGTATGAGTGACTGGTCCCTCTCTGAGCCAGATAACAACACAATGTTTCTATTGATGAATGAGCAAATCATTACGCGTACTTGAGCACAACCCCTGGTCTAATGACTCTTAATAACCATGCACACACACAGTATTTCTCAGAGGAATTTGGGAGAATGTGTCCTGGACCCTGGACCTTCTAGGGTGGTCCCCCGGAAGAATTTTTTTTTAAATGTTAAAGTAAAATTCATCAATCTGGTGCACTTTGAGAAGAAAACTAAGGCTACATCAACTGTTTCCTATGTAAGCTATTTAGTACTATTTTCTGGAATAATTAATAGACACAGAATCAGACCCGGCGCCAAGGCCGGGCCTGCCCATTTGGTGTCTTTGCCCCCACCCTTGTAAAAATAAAATGTATTTTACTTTTTTATTTTATTTTTTATGCTAAGATACATATGATGTCAGATATCACTATTCAGAATGTGTCACACAACAACAGCGTTAACCGGCAAATTCAAATTAGTAGCCTAGCCCAGTGATTTTCAACCAGTGTGCCGTGAGAGATCGTCAGGTGTGCCGTGGGAAATTATCTAAAATCACCTAATTAGCAAAGTGCTGGCGTGTGTATGAGCTGCGAGAGGAACTTAAAGTGTTTCTGACAAACGAGAGGTCCGATTACACAAAGCTACTTGCAAGTGATGAGTTGTGTGCAAAGCTGCAGGGCTCCAGACATGCGCGGGGCACGCGCGACTGGGAAATTCGCCGACATATTTTTTCATTATTATTATTACATCCATTATTAGTGCTTTGTGTTTGAGAGAGAGAGAGAGCAGTCCGCGACTGATCAGTGAAACGATCAACAGCGCGGATCACGTGACAAATTCTCATCTCAGTGTTCCGCTGTCGTCACCTCGTTAACATGTTGCCAACTGGCGACTTTTTCCGCTGTATTTTCCGACTTTCCGCCATAGCGCTAAGGCTAGTTAAAGACAAGACACATCTTGCAACTTTTTTTTAATACCGCGCTCACCAGAGCCGAGTACTAGCAACGGCTGCTGTCTCCTCCTCCTTACCGCTCACAGCCCTCACTCACATGGATTGTGTCAGATAACAGCCACCTGCTACCTGCAGCAGCCAGCAGACTGACAACACTGTGTCGCTCTGAGCAAGAGCTGCCAGATGACGTTTGTAAACCTATAAAACGTAAATAGTTTTATAGGTCCACATTCAATTGGCGACTGCATATCTATAAAAAAGCTAACCTTGTAGTGATGGCAACTAACAACGTTTTTAAAGTCAGTTTATATGTAAAGAGGCCTAGTTAATTTGTATAGGCCTACTACCTGGTCAGCATTTTATTTTTTTTATGATTTATATTTTTATTGAGTTTTCAACATCCATTTTGCACAAACATACACAAAAAACAAACAAAACGACTGGATGGCATGTAACTAGACAACCTAATTATAGCCGTGGCCAATGAGAATATACATGAAAAAGTTATACAAGAAGTAAAGGAAGAAACATACACACAAATACGGTTGTATTAAGAAAACAGTAATACAAAATAAAAATAGAACAACAAAAAACAACAAGACAAACAGTAATGGTCATGTTAAATCAAATTAAAAAGCACCAAAAAGCACAGCACAAGAAAGGCAGCAATACACATTTAGAAACACTATGATGCTCTACCCTCCATGTAGGCGTGATAAAGCCCCCACTTCCCTATTAATCAGCCTAAATGACAACATTTCCAGTGCAGCTAATTTCCCCAATTGGAGGAACCACAGGGACGATGCAGGTAAAGTAGAGGCTTTCCAATTTGTTATAATGAGTTTTCTTCCTAGCATAAGTGCTGTTTGCACCCATTCAGCATTAGATGGCGTTAAATCCTGTAATACCATAGGATCCCCCAAGATATACAAATTTGGGGTGAAAGGGATATCATGGCCAGTAATTGTTTTAATATAATCGTGGACACTGGACCAGAATGACTGTACCTTTGGGCATCCCCATAGCATATGCACCAGGGTACCATTATTGAAAGTACACCTCCAACACCCTGCATTGTCCCTCAACCCTGCTCTGTGTAGCCTGGACGGGGTCCAATAAACTCTATGCAATGTTTTAAATTGTATTAGTCTTGTTTTAAGTTCTCTAGACATTTTTTTTTGAGTTTTTAAGGATCAGACTCCAGTTCTCCTCTGAGAAAACAATATTAAGATCAGCTTCCCATGACAGTCTGAGGGCTGACAAATCGTCCTCAGAGTTGAGAAGCAGTATGGAATAATATGCTGCTGCCTCATGACCCTTCCCAAAAATATCTAATATGCGATGCCAGATGTCCAAACTAGGGGGAGCCACAGAGGCCGAACCGAAGGTCTGTATCAGCAGATGTCTCAGCTGCAAGTAACACCAGAACTGATTTTGTGGGATATCAAATTGTCGTTTTATATTTTCAAATTATCTAATTATTCCCTCTTCATACATATCACCTAGAACTTTGATTCCTTTTCGGTACCACAGTTTCCAAAAGAAGGGTTCTTTGTCAATACGAAGTTTAGGATTAAACCAGATTCCTGCATGTAAATGAAGATGGGGATTGACCCTGTGAACCTGCGCGACCCTCCTCCAGGTCCATTGTAAATGTGAGACAACTGGATGCTTGTTTACTTCTGAGGGCAACTCAGCTGTGAGGAAGTGCACTGGGGAGAGTGGGTCACATAACCCGCTCTCTAAGGCAAACCAGGGTGGGGCTCTTTCTGGGGGCAAAAACCAGTGTGCCATGTGTCTGAGACTGAATGCTAGGTGGTAAAAGCTGAGGTTTGGGACTCCCAACCCACCATGATCCACTGGCCTCTGTAGTGTCCGTAATTTTAGTCTTGGGCGTTTGTTATTCCATAGAAAAATGCTAGAAATTCTGTCAAATTGTTTAAAGTATGTTTGGGGAATTTTTACTGGGAGAGCTTGCAACAAATAGTTAAATTTAGGGGCACAAGTAATTTTTATCACATTGGCTTTGCCCAGAGAGATAGAAAAAGTGGAGCCCAGCGCTCCGTGTCAGTCCGAAAGTTTGCCAATAGAGGTTCAAAATTACTCTTGACTAAATCAGACATATTTGGAGGAAATGTTATCCCTAGGTATGTTAAGCCTTTTTCAGGCCAGGATAAATTGCAAGACTGGAAGAGAAATTTAGGGCAATATGCTGTCAGGGGGAGTGCTTCTGATTTAAGCCAATTAACCTTATATCCAGATATTCCTGAAAAACTGTCAACTATTCTGAGTAAAGAGGGCAAAGAGTGTTCTGGCTCGGACACAAACAGGAGAATGCCATCTGCATATAAAATTAGCTTCTGGGCAGTTTGGCCTATCTGGATGCCTTTGAAGTCTGGGTCCTTTCGGATGGCCTTAGCTAATCGCTCGAGAGCCAGCGCAAAAAGAAGCAGAGACAGCGGGCAGCCCTGTCTTGTTCCCCTACCGAGGTCGAATGAGGGAGAAAAAAAGCCATTTGTGGAAACTGATGCTTTGGGTTGGGCATATAGAAGTTTGATCCAGTTAATAAACTTACTGCCAATTCCAAAGGTCTCTAGGGTAGAGAAGAGATAGTGCCACTCCACCCTATCAAAAGCCTTCTCGGCATCTAACGAGATAGCGGCGGTAGGGGAGTTGGTATTCTGTTGGGCCCACATAATGTCAATAAGGCACCTAACGTTATCAGCAGAAGAGCGTGAGCGTATAAACCCGACTTGGTCGGCGTGAATCAAAGACGATATGACCCTATCCAGTCTGTTAGCGAGGATTTTGGATAATATTTTGCTATCGCATGAAATCAGGCTATTAGGCCTATAGTTTTTACAGTCTAGTGGATCTTTGCCGCTTTTTGGAATAAGCGAAATAAGCGCCTCTGATAATGATGGTGGCAACCTACCCTTCGCCAAGGCTTCCTTATACATATCCAAAAGAAACTGGGCTAGTTCTTCAGGATAGTCCTTATAGAACTCAGCTGTAAACCCATCTAAGCCAGGGGCCTTGCCTGCTGGTAGATGTTTAATGACCCGTAGTATTTTTTTTCTTTTTTTCTCTCTTCACCTGTTGTTGTGTATTTGATGTATTTGCATTGAATATTGTGTATGTATTGTTGTTTTTCCTTGGAATCTATTTACTCGACATCATTGTAAATGAGGGTCACCCCTCAATTGGTCTCTTGAGGATAAATAAAAGTTAAATGAAATTTCCTCTTTAGTAATTGGAAGATCGAGATCTTCCATTTGGTTCTCAGATAGCGAGGGAAGTTTGAGGGGGGCAAGAAATGACATTATATTTCTGTATCAGCTTGTGATTCAGCGGTGTAGAGTTGAACGTAAAATGTTTTAAAGGTTTCATTTATCTCCCTGGTGTTTGAAAGTAAGTTGCCAGTCTCTGATGGCTGGTATAGTACACATCATTTCCCTCTGTTTGATGTACCTTGCGAGAAGTTTGCCAGCCCTATCGCCTTCCTCAAAATATTTTTGTCTTGCCCTAAAAAGAGAAAATTCTGCTTTCTGAGAAAGTATAGTATTAAGCTTGTACTTCAACCTAGTCAGCTTTGTCAAGTTACCGGGGGACATGTTTTGTTTAAATTGAGTGTCGGCTATCTTGATTTGTTTTTCTAGGTCCAACTGTTTAGCCATACGTTCCTTTTTCTTAGAGGAGGCGTGTTGGATTACATATCCCCTTATAAACGCTTTTAAGGCGTCCCAAGCAACTCCCAGTGATGGTGTAGAATGCAAATTTGTCTCTTTAAAAAGGTTAATTTGGGCTCTCAAAGATTCCCTAAAACTAGGATCCAACAAGAGGCTAGAATTAAACCTCCATCTGGGTGATCTTTGTGATTTGCTAAAGGGAACCATGTGGAGAAATACAGGTGCATGGTCTGATATTATAATGTTTCCAATGTTACTCGATATTGAGGAGGAGATCATAGAATTCGATACCAAAATGAAATCTATTCTAGAGAAACTCCTATGGGGTGAAGAATAAAATGTATAGTCCTTGCTAGATGGGTTGTGTATGCGCCAGATATCTACCAACCCATATATTTTACGCATATCCTGCAGGGCAATACAAGTCCTTGTAGGACGTTGCGTAGGTGTGCTGCGGTCTAATATCGGATCCAATACTTCATTGAAATCCCCACACATAATTATTGGGAAGTCGCCCATATCTATGAGCTTACTCTCCAGCAAACCAATAAATGATGGGTCAACTGTATTCGGGGCATATACATTAGCCAGTATAACTTTATGTCCCTGAATTTCTGACCCTATAAAAACCATTCTTCCCCCCTCATCTGAGGACTGTTTGAGGCATTTAAAAGGCAAATGTTTGTTGACTAAAATGGCCACTCCCCTACTACTCTTACTTCCACAAGAGGCAGCGACAAAACCGACCCAAACACGCTGTAGTTTTTGTGATTCCTGGGCTAATAAGTGGGTCTCCTGTAGGAAGACAATGTCACATTTTTTAGATTTGACAAAACTCAATACCTTTTTCTCTTTAATTAGATGGTTAAGGCCCTTAACATTCCATGTCATAAAGTTTAAATCACTATTGCTGGTTGACATAATTTTGGTTGGAGTTAAACGTATTTAAATGCTGCAACTCCATGGCTAAAAAAAAAAAAGGTGCATCATTACCATTAGACCAAACACACTTAAACAAAAAAATATATATATATAAAACAAAAATTAAACTTCAGATGACTTGTCGTCATCAGCTGGTATCTCCTGAACATGATGCCAGAAACACGAATTATTCTTTGGACCGTGACCCTTTAACTTAACAACTGCTTTCCAGACAGAGAGCCACCCTGCGGTGACGTCATCATAGCCGCTCTCTCGGCACCACGGAAAAACGCAGCACAGAGAGAGGGAAAGTAAGCGAAGTCAGATTAACTAAACATAATGAGCAAGCGTCAAGCCATATAATGTTTAACAATTATAAAAACAAAGCCTTAAGCGTTTATCTGTCTAAAAAGTGAGGCTCAAACACCACTACAAAGAATAGACTATTACTATATGCAGGAAGGAAAAACTACAAAATAATAATAAATAAATCCAACCTTTTCCCCATATGTCCGTCGATTGGGTAAGAAAACATCCACTCAGTATTGCTCTAGGTCCCATTCTCCTGCGCGATCCCAAAAAGAAAAAAATATTCCATTTGTGAAAAAATACACCTGACTCGTACATAAACATAACCGTATTCTCCCCTCTTCTTGATGAGACAAAGGACATCCTTCTTAAACGTTCAAGCATCAAATAATAATCCCAGGACGAGTAATAAAAAATAAAAAAGAACAAAAAAGGGGGAGATAGAAAAAGTCTGTGGTGACATTGCAATAGAGTCAAAGCAGTAATCCAACCTTTTCGTAGGCTAAATTGGGGGGAGAGAGCACGCTGGAGGAAAGAAGGGTGAGTGAACCAGCTTGCACGAGAAAGTATTCCAAAACATTTCGTTAACGCCACAATCCGATGGCAACTTCACGGCCGTCTGGCCATATGCGTAAAGAGGAGCGCGTTGCGCTAACCCAGGGAGTGGATGTAGGCGCGTGCCTTCTTTGGATCATCAAATTCACTGTGACCCTCCGGCGCCCGGATGACGAGCAAAGCCGGGAATACCAAGGAGAACTTCATCCGTCGGTCATGGAGCAGTTTCTTGCATTCGTTGAAGCGCAGGCAGTTGTCAGTGACGATCTTGGAGTAATCGGGAAATACCATTATGTTATGCCCGTTCCAGGTAACCTTCCCTTTACGGGCTGTTTCCACGATGCGCTCTCTGTCCTGGAATCTCAAGAATCTGGCAATAAGGGCCCTCGGTCTCGGTGTCTGGCCCAGTTCCGACTGACGCCTTGCTCCCGTCGTGTGTGCTCGGTCGATCTCCAGCCTCTCAGCGAAATCGATGTTCCATGTTTTTGGAATATTATCACAGAGGAAAGCCCGTGCATCGCCGCCCTCGCACTCCTCCGGGAAGCCGACAAAACGTAGGTTATTCCTCCTTTCCCTGTTCTCAATGTTATCGAGTTTTTGTCTAAGCAGCTCGACCTCCTCTCTGGTAGCGGGGGGATTCTCTTGTAGCTCCTGATTAGCTTCCTCGAGGAAGGTTAGCCGGGCCTCGACATGATTAAGACGCTCGGAGATCTCTGTAAGCTTGTTTTCTACTGCAAATGTGGACCTTTTAATATCTTCCAGTTTCTTGTCTTGTGCATCGGAGGTATCTTTGATAAGCCTGGACATGTTGGCAAGCTCTCGCGCCACTATACTATCGGTGGCAGTGGGAGTGTTGCTAGCTGCTGGCTCCTGTTGCGTGGAAGTGTCCGCATCGGCTTCATTAGCTTGTTCGTTAGCTTTCGGGCTAGCCATGGCAAAACTCGACAGCAACTGCTGGTTAATATTTTTTTTGTGGCCGCCTTTGGGCATTTTGTCCTCCTCGATCACAGAGTATACTAAGGTCCGAAAAAATCTGACTTTCGCAGTGTATTTAAAAGTTTCACCGTCAGGGTAGGCGGAGCATGTCTTTCAAGCAGCCATCTACATCACCTGCGTCACGTGACTCCCTGGTCAGCATTTTCTATTCATTTAGCCTCTTTCAGAATTGCATATTATGCAAATATGTTTATGTCATCCAGCTACAACTAGTTAATTTTGGGGCAATGACTATTTTCCTTGTAGAGGAGTCAGCAGAGATGGAGAAGGAAAAATCACAGGGCTCAGGTGTAGAAGGGGTTGTGGTGAAAATGGGTAAAAATCCCAGTCTTTCTACCATTCCTGCCAGGATATCCATTTTGTGTTCATCGAAACAGAGCCAGGTTTCACACTAAGTGAGTATAAATACATTTTGAAACTATATTATTAACTATATGTATTATATGTACTGTGTTAGAGTGTCATTTTGTGTCATTTTGGTTAGTGGTGTGCCCCAGGATTTTGTAAATGTAAAAAATGTGCCGCGGCTCAAAAAAGGTTGAAAATCACTGGCCTAGCCTGCTCTGGTGTTTTGAAAATGGATATCAGACGCTGGTTAAAAACTAATGGGCCTACTTATCCGGAAAAAAACACCCTGCAGTTACAGTAAGTAAAGTTAGCTTAATCCCTGACCGGGCTGAGCCCCTTGCTGGAGCTGAATTTAAGTGTGTTAATGTGTATTATTTGCCAGCTGCGTGCGTCTTAAGGCAATGCTGTTGGCCATGCTGATGTGTTTGGGCTGCTGTGGACTGTCGTAATTGAGTTTTTTGTAGGCTACACCTGTCTGTCATAATATTGATGCGGGCCCTCTTGTGGGAGCAGATAGGCAAACACTTTATTCGCTTTATTTTTTATCTCATTTCATGCGCATCAGCCTGCTACTTGCTCCGTGTGTGTTTGCAGGAGCCGCGATAACTCCTCATCCAAACAGAGGATGGTGGAAAGTACCAGTATTATCCGTTTCATAAGACTACTCATATTAAAATGTAACGATTTTAAAAAGAGAACAGTTATTCTTAACAGTTAACCAGTGTTTAACATATAGACTAGCAGGAGGGGCCCTCAGATTTTCAGGTACCCCTACACGAGGTAGAACAAACCTCAACAATGATTTTTTTTATCTTTAGAATGTCCTGTTCATGAAATTGATTCTTGAGCACTTTTATCAGTGTTTCCCCCACGTTCATTCAGCAGCGGCGCAGCGCCGCCGCTGAATGAACGTGCGCCGCTGCTATAAAAATCCTTCTCCTCCGCATTTTCTATTTATTTATTATTTTTGGTACGTAGTTCCTTTTAGAAAATGGGCAGCGCGTAACGTAAATTGCGCAGCATGCGGCACATAATCACATAGCCGACATCAAAGAACAGCGAGTATGGCAGTTGTTGGCAGTAGTAGCCTACACGGTTGCAAAGTTACATTGATTCTAGCAGCGAGTGAAGCGGAAGAGCGAAGAAAGAAGGAAAGAGAGAGAGAGAGAGAGAGACGGAGAGAGAGTAAGTTGCTAAAATGTGTCGCTACATGACCACCAGTGTTAAAAACCCTCAGCCCTATCGTAATTTTATTCTATTTTATCTAGGCTATAAACCGCAACCGTGCCGTTTTTCCTCTAGTAGACTACAGAGTGTGTGTGTGTGTGTGTATTTTCGGGAACTTTGAAAAATTAATCCATACTGTTAGATCCGATGTTGTTCTTTATTGCCATATAACATCTGTTTTCATCGCATATTTTAGTTAGGGATTTATGCTAATCGCTTGCATGTGGGCATTAGCATGAATGCAGGGAAAGGGAAAAAGCCTATGGACTTTTTAAAAGAGCATGAATAGTTTCTATTATGTATAACTTATATTTATTTTATAATTTTCGCATCATTTATTGACTCCCAAGACAAAGAAGAAGTGTTTAAGCAATAACAAGCTCAATCAATTTGCCTTTTTATGTCATATCAATAAATAATTGTGAGATAGTTTTAGCTTTGTTACTGTCTAATTGATAATTTCCTACATTCAAACGAAATCACTGCAGCAAACATATTCCGTAAGTCCAGGTTGTGACCCAAATAAATGATAGCTTGACAGCTATGCATTATAGGGGTGATGAATGCAATCTTGATAAGAGAATAAATCCAGGCGAACCAAAACATCTCAAAAATGGCTTAGGGCTCAGAGGTTAAAAGGCTGGTACAAGCTCTTAAGGGATGCACAATGTATATATACATAGTTAAATAATATATATTACATTTGCAGATGAGTCTAAAAAGCTGGGTGAAAAAGAAAGGCAGACGGGGACAATGGAGGAGCTGAGGTTAGTAAAGCAAATTAGTGAAGCAAACTTTCAAGCTAATGAGAATTTTCTTTTAGATTTGAATGCATAATGCAAGTTGATATTATTTGAACATTACAAATACATGTCTATAGGGTAATTTGAAGGAAACAAATAAGATTTCTAGCATTTCTTACTTGTTGTTTAAGTGCTCAAGTTTATTACAGAAAATACAGGTAGACCAAGTGAGCGAGGAAAGAGAAGTGACAGAGAAGCAAGGAGAACAAGAGAGAGAGGGTGCAGTGGTAGATCCTGAGAGGTGTTTTGTCCATGATTGCAGGAGATTTAATTTTTTATGTAAAAAAAAAACCAGTGTGTAGTGTTTTGAAAGAAGTGTGTTGGAGAATTTCAAACACAGTGCAAAGCACTTGTTGTGTTTGTAGGGTTGGTGCTTTTGTTTAGGGCATGGTTACAAAAGTCAGAGGTTGTGATGCTTTGGGCATAGCAACCACTTTTAGTGTTTAAGCATTAGGCAAAAATCTGTAAATAAATTGTGCAAATTATTTTTGCCTTGTGGCATTTTTTGTTTAAATATTAATTTCTATACAAAAATGTCAAAATCTGTAAATGAAGACACAAAAGTCAAAGTTACAACACCAATAATCCTATCTACAGTAATACACAGGACTGTGTGAATAGGATTTAAGTGCATATTCTCCTCTCAAAGTGCACAAGATTCATGGATTCCAATGTACAGGGTACAAATAAAATTCGGCCGGGGGGGCATGCCCCCGGACCCCCCTAGAAACTTCGGGGACCACCGCACCGCTGCTGAAAAAAATCCTGCGGGAAACACTGTTTATCTTTGGGTGAAATATGTTTTTTTGGTTATTCTTTAGAACTACCCCAGTCCCTCAAAAAGAGCCAAATTAGGCCATTCCGAATAGGGGATATGTGACAAAAAAGCCCATAACTTGGGAATGCTCACTCTTTTCTTCATCAGATTTGCTGAGGTACTAACCAGGTGTCTGTCCCACATCACCAACAAGTTAGAATGTAATTTACCAAAACATGTATTGAAATAGAGTCATGTATACATAGCTTTAGTTTAGGCGGAAATGGTACTTTTGTGGTGATAGGAAAAGAGGCTTCCTTTATTTTTCTCTCAAATATAACCAAAACATAAATCCCTGCCAAATATACCATTTATGTATTGTCTAGGATGCTATTGAACAATAACCAGTGGTTGTATGAAGATATCTATTACAGTTCAATTTCTAATGAGATTTCTCTAGAAGTACTCCTCCACTGAAATAGCCATATTAGGACATTCCGAATGGGGGATAGGTGGCTAGCCTATAGTCCAGAAGATATGAATGCATTGTGCTTGTTATGATACAAACATGAGCTTTGGCACACTGTTAGAGCATGGGTACAAAATTGTGGTAAAACCTTCAAATATTAGCGGAGTTATGCATATTTTCATGAATTACAGAATCAGTTCAAGAGTTTTATGCAGACCTTATATTGTAAGCATATAAGGTCAGCATACAACTAAAATACATATATTTTTCAAAGCCTGAACAATACATCAGTTTAGCCTGTTTGATAGGTTGATATTTTATCCGTGTAACCCACTCTGAGTAAGTCAACATTGCTCTAGGTTCCGAAAGAGCTAAGTGATATAAACAGTTACCACAATGAAAGTACCAGGCAAGGTAAGTTGCAAGCAGTAACTTTTACTCACATAAAGTTGTAGGTCACACCCAAAACACATATGCATATACTGTTCATTATTTGAAAATAAAAACATGGGCCATTTAAAATAAACAAGTGTTGTCAATAGGGCTGCAACAACGAATCGATAAAATCGATTAAAATCGATTACTAAAAGCGTTGGCAACGAATTTGGTCATCGATTTGTTGAGTCGCGCGATTAATAAGTCACTTGCAGGAGCGGCACTGTTTACATCCAGCCGCCGACAGGTTCATGCACGCCCACAGCGAGCCTTCCGCACGTGAAGGCTCGCTTCATGTGCGGGAAAGCTATAGTGTGAGCGGCCACAGCTTGTATTTTTGTCATATCTAACACTGGACTGCAGACCTATATAAAAGTGTTGTACCTTGGCTTTCTTTGGGTTAAACAAAACTCCTTCAACTCAGTATCCTTCTAGTCCAAAAAAACTCTGTCAGCTGCTGCTGCTACAGAGTCGGCATCGGCGCATCAACAGTCATTCAAAGCAGCAGCAGTAATCACACAACCGAACGGTGTAGAAAGTCCCGTCAGTTAAAAATAGTGATCCAGATTTTAAATACATGTTAAAATCGGAAGGATATAGAGCTAGTTAGCTTAAAAAAAGTAGCAAACATGTCAACTGTGATGTGTTCAGGCCGGCTCAGTAATATGATTGATGTGTTCAAATGCAACACAAAAAAAAGGAAATTTGAGATTTTGGCGAAACTTGTTTTCCCAGCAATATAAAATAGATAGTAAAGATGGAATTATGACCTGTTTAATGTCCTATCTTAAGCTATGATCTTATCAGAAATTAAGGCAATAGGGGAAGGTGGGGTGATTTGTGCAACTTTTTACTCAAAGTGATTTAAAGTGAGGCCTTGACAGTTATGTCTCCAACTCAAATATGTACATATATTTCAGGATGTTGTGCATCCCTGGCAATAAAAACCTTGGATCTGGAATAAACTGTTTAAGAAATATAGCTTTCGGAAAAAAAGTTGTCTTGTCGCACAAATCACCCCACGTAGTGGGGTGATTTGTGCGTCATTGTGTCACAATGACAAAGTCACCATCATCATCTTTCTGGCCATCTGAACTCTCATCAGTGGTGTCGTTAAGTGGAATTGAGATGTCACTCTCTCCTGAGCTACTGTAGACTATCACTTTCTTTTGGTGACCAGCGTATACAGCCATGCCACTGGCACAACTCTCAGAAATGTACTTTGCACTAGTTGCTCCGTGCTTGTGGAACCAACTGCCACCTGACAAATGTGATTCCCCCCTACATTTCTGCCTTTAAATCAAGGCTCAAAACCCATATGTACACCCTGGTGTTTCCTCCCCATTAACCTCTGCACTACTTACTTACCTCTGCACTACTATCTGTGTTTATGTGGATGTATGGGCTTTACGTCTTTTATTTTGGTTATTGTTATTTTACCTTCATTGTTTACCTACTGAATGCACTATGTACAGCACTTTGGACAGTGCAAACTGTCATAAATGTGCTTTTATAAATACATTTTACTTACTTACTTACTTATAACTCACCCAGGCCCTTGCGCACAAATCACCCCATCCCCAGAATTTTGGATAATAGGCATGATGCAGCAATTTAGGGTTGACATTGTGCTAACTATATAG
This sequence comes from Hyperoplus lanceolatus, assembly GCA_026929865.2. Classification (NCBI taxonomy): domain Eukaryota; kingdom Metazoa; phylum Chordata; class Actinopteri; order Uranoscopiformes; family Ammodytidae; genus Hyperoplus; species Hyperoplus lanceolatus. The sequence goes on along the minus strand of CM049416.1, from coordinate 92,916 downwards.
ACTCAAAGTGTAGCATACCAAAGCACTAAAACATGTGTCAAATGTTTTCAAACGTGTCTATAATTGTTCAGACACAATAATCAAAAAACCTTGATCATGGAAATTTTACTTTGAAAGGCAAAACACAGTTTTTTGAGCTTAAATGTGCTTATATCTTATTCCTTGTGTCTCCCTTCTTTACAGGATGAGTCAAATGGATGGCTCTTCTTAAATATGTGGTCACATTTCCAATTTCTTCCACGGTTTTCTAGAAACAAGGGGTTTTGCAACTTCCAAAATGCACAAATCACCCCACCTTCCCCTAATACAAGTTCTATTTCAACAAAATAATAGAAAATTATCAATTGTGATATCAATAAAGACTTGGATCGTTAAGGAGTCTTGAAAATGGTATCAATATCAATACAAATTAACGATCTGAGAGAAATTAAGATGATTTAATTTTTTTAACCGTTATTATTTACCGGTTAAAAATCTTATCGGTTGACTGGTTTACCATGGACATCCCTTATATACTGTATGTATATCATACATTGTATGTTTTTTTTGTGTTATCCCAGTTAAGTTTATTATTAATTCTTTATCATTTAATATTACTTTTAATAGTTCCGGGACGTTGGAGCAATAACCTGGTGTTTTGACACTTCAGTCTGCACTGTGAATTTGAAGTAATGTTCAGTTTTTGAATAAAGATGCGGCATTTACAAATGTTTCTTTTTTTTTATCCGATTCATCGATTAATCAAAAAATAATCGACCGATTAATCGATTATTGAAATAATCGTTAGTTGCAGCCCTAGTTGTCAACAGTCCTTTTAGTCTGTCTGTTTTGTGATCACTTCCGGTTAATCAATCACTGTCAGTGGTTCTCAGTTAAACTGTCTGTAACTGGTCCTGTGACAGTTCTCGGAAAGGATGTGTGTAGCAGTCCAATGGATGTGTGTATCCTGCCGACTGGTACGGTCCTACCACATGTGGAGTATTTCATGGGTCGGTTCCTCGTCCTGGAAGGATCACACTGAGAGGCTCGCCATGAATGGAGAGGGATCTTCACAGTGGATCTCACTATGTGTAAATGTTATACAATAATCATACTGAAGCATAACAACATTGTTAACACCAAAAATTACACAATGTAGTGTGTACTTCCCCTTTTCTATGACCAAGCCAAAACCGTTCGCCATGATTCGCCATTCTATGAATGCGGTGAAGAAGGCAGTGGAGATTCTGAATCCTGCTCAGGTACCAATCATCACTCTGGATCAACATCTGTATGCAGTGGCAAAACAAATCCAGTGGCCAGCAGCTCATGGTGAAGATAACTTTATTGTGATGTTTGGTGGTTCCACATTGAGATGGCAGCAGTCAAGGTACTTGGCGTCATCTTGGAAGGTAGCGTGTGGACAGGAGCACTTGTGCAAGCTGGAGTTGCTACAACAAGGACAGCAGATTCCTTTATGAAATCCTGTAATGTGACGCCCCTGCCATGCTCATCAGGTCACAGCCAGCAGCCTATATCTTCTCCTGCAGAGGGCTTTCACCGAGTACATAAATTACCTGGTGGAGGGTAATAATCCTCTGTCCTTAGAAGACTGGTGTAGTGAAAGAGCTTTGTCATGTCCCCAGTTCCACTTCTGGTCCATTGTCCTGCAGCTGGAAATATATTAAATGATCTATGTGTGATCAATAAGAGAGGCCAACTTCCTACTCTATATAGATGCCCTGACCAAGATCGTGCCTTGGTTCTTTGCTTTGGAACACACACACTATGCCAGATGGATACCAGTCCACTTGTAGGACACACATCCTGATGTCGAGTAGACCAAACATGCACAATTGGCGTTTGCAAGAGAAGTTAAAGAACTAACTAGCGCTATACACTCACTGGCCACTTTATTAGGTACAGCGGTGTTCTTGTTAACACATAAAACTTATCAGCCAATCACATAGCAGCAACTCAATGCATTTAGGACCTGAACAGGACAACTTATTAAAGTTAAAACCGAGCATCAGAATGAGGAAGAAAGGAGGTTTAAGTGACTTTGAACATGTTAATGTTGATAGTGCCAAAAGTGCTAGTCTGGGTATTTCAGAAACTGCTGATCTACTGGGATTTTCATGCACAACCATCTCTAGGGCTTACAGAGAATGGCCCAAAAAATAAAAAATATCCGGTGAGCGACATTTGTGTGGATGAAAATGCCTTGTTGATGTCAGAGGTCAGAGGAGGATGGGCATACTGGTTCAAGATGATAGAAAGGCAATATTAACTCAAATAACCACTTGTTACAACCAGGGTATACAGAATACCATCTCTGAACGCAAAACGCGACCAACCTTGAAGCAGATGGGCTACAGCAGCAGAAGACAGGACAATAAAAGATTAGAAAAGTCTTGCCCGGTCTGATGAGTCTTGATTTGGTTGCGAAAGTCAGATGGTAGGGTCAGAATTAGCTTTTTGTTTTTATAAGCAATTGAATAGGTGTACCTCATAAAGTGGTCGGTGAGTGTATAAGACATGGGAAATCCATTCTGTGAAAAGAGCACTGTAGATCTTCTTGTATTAGATACTAGGGACGTTGCAGATGAAGCAGTCATTGACACTGTCAACCAGGTTGAGAAACTTGGACGGGACCAGTATGCCGCCTATGTCAGTGAACGCCTGAACAACCTCCCTTTATTCAGCCGGCCTCCAGTCCGAGAGAATTCCAGGTCCTAACAACAGCTCTCATCCCTGAAGAGTGACTGCTCCCTGTTCTCTAGGCTTAATATTGTATCCCATATACTTGATGGAAGTCTGGATGAGTTTCTTTTAGCTCGAAAAACCAGGCATGTCCACTGGCATTGTCACAAATGGGCAAGCTAAGAACTGGAACCAAGTCAGACTTGGTGGGCTGTTTGGCGAACCTGATTTCAAATCCAACCCCATTGTATAGGTCAACATACTTGATGGGGCTCGTAAACATGCTACGACCTGGTGCTGCTGAGACCTTTTCTGAATATGCACAGAAGGTGTTCTCACCATACATCCTGTCTAAGCTGGAGCATGTCAGCAGAGTGGATGTTGTGTGGGATCAATATTTTCCTGACAGTTTAAAGGCGGAAACACGCAGCAAGATAGATGCCAGGAAGGAGAACAGTTCAGCCTTGTTGTCGTCAATGCGCAAAAACTCTGGACGTTTTCCAGGAATGGCATTTGATGGCTCAACTCTTCTACGAACTCCCTGAAGGGCCTGACAGACCTTAACACCGAAACACAAGTGATTAGCAACCATCATGCTGAAGTCCTCTGCACTCAGCCTCGAGATGTAGAAGTTCTTGCACTATGCACACATGAGGAGGCTGATACCCACATCCTACTGCACCTTGGAGATGCTGTGAAGGAAGGGTTTAACAGTGTATCAATATGCACAGTTGACACAGATGTGTTAGTACTGGCAGTGACTGCAGCCCACTCTCTCAACATCAATGAGCTGTGGGTTGCCTTTGGAGCTGGAAAGAGTTTTCGGCATGTAGCAGCACACAAGATGGCAACGGCACTAAGTCCAGAACGGAACGATGTATCACCTTGCCGGGGTTCCATGCCTTTACTGGATGTGACACAGTGTCATCTTTTGGTGGCAGGGGTAAGAAAAATGCGTGGGATACATGGAGGAGCTTTGAAGATGTCACAAAAGCCTTCTGTGCCTTTGCTGCCACACCTGACTCCATAGACAACTGGATGGAGCCTCTGGAGCGATTTGTTGTATTGCTATATGACCGCACCAGCAGCCAGGAATCTGTCAATCAGGCAAGAAAGCAGCTCTTCACCCAGAAAGGAACATCAATTGAGGGAAGCAGCACTGATGCAACACAAAAAGAGGGCTGCCTACCAAGCTGTTCACTGTTAAGGACATATGATGGTTTCAGCCCCTGAACCCCCATCACCAGGTGAATTTAGGTGGAAGTGGAAGGCCACAGGCAGATGGGAATTTCACTGGGCCGCACTACCAGGATCGATACAGGCCTGTTGTAAACTCCTCTGCTGTGGATGCAAAAAGGGGTGCAGTGGACATTGCAAATGTGTCAAGGCAGCACTTCCGTGCACTTTGCCCCTGTGGAGGACTGTGTTTTCAGAAATAATTATACATGTGTTGGTTTTGGTTTTATTGTTATTTAATTCCCTGAATGCCAGATGTGTGCGTATGTAGTTTAGCATATTGTAAATAGTACCACTGCATTCCTCATTCTTGTACAAGTAGAATTGGGCCAATTTTGTATGTTCAAATTATTTACACTCAACAAAAATATAAACGCAACACTTTTGTTTTTGCTCCCATTTTTCATGAGATGGACTTAAAGATCTAAAATTCATTCCAGATACACAATTGTACCATTTCTCTCAAACGTTGTTCACAAATCTGTCTAAATGTGTGATAGTGAGCACTTCTGCTTTGCTGAGATAATCCATCCCACCTCACAGGTGTGCAACATCAAGATGCTGATCTGACATCATGATTAGTGCACAGGTGTGCCTTAGACTGTCCACAATAAAAGGCCACCCTGAAATGTGCAGTTTTGTCTCACAGCAAAATGCCACAGATGCCACAAGCATTGAGGGAGCGTGCAATTGGCATGCTGACAGCAGGAATGTCAACTAGATCTGTTGCTCGTGCATTGAATGTTCATTTCTCCACCATAAGCCGTCTCCAGCAACTTCGCACAGCCATTGAAGAGGAGTGGAACAACATTCCACAGGCCACAATTGACAATCTGATAAACTCTATGCGAAGAAGATGTGTTGCACTGCATGAGGCAAATGGTGGTCACACCAGATACTGACTGGTTCTGAGTCCCCAGACCCCCAATAAAGCAAAAAAATGCACATTTCAGAGTGGCCTTTTATTGTGGACAGTCTAAGGCACACCTGTGCACTAATCATGATGTCAGATCAGCATTTTGATGTGGCACACCTGTGAGGTGGGATGGATTATCTCAGCAAAGCAGAAGTGCTCACTATCACACATTTAGACAGATTTGTGAACAATGTTTGAGAGAAATGGTACAATTGTGTATCTGGAATGAATTTTAGATCTTTAAGTCCATCTCATGAAAAATGGGAGCAAAAACAAAAGTGTTGCGTTTATAATTTTGTTGAGTATATATGCATATGTGTTTTGGGTGTTACCTACAACTTTATGTGAGTAAAAGTTACTGCTTGTAACTTACCTTGCCTGGTACTTTCATTGTGGTAACTGTTTATATCACTTAGCTCCTTCGGAACCTAGAGCAATGTTGACTTACTCAGAGTGGGTTACACGGATAAAATAGCAACCTATCAAACAGGCTAAACCGATGTATTGTTCAGGCTTTGAAAAATATATTTACTTTAGTTGTATGTTGACCTTATATTCTTACAATATAAGGTCAGCATACAACTCATGAACTGATTCTGTAATTCATGAAAATATGCATAACTCCGCTAATATTTGAAGGTTTTACCACAATTTTGTACCCTGAATGCCAGATATATAAAGTTGGGTACTTTCTAGCATGTTTTAAATAGCACCACTGCCTTGTCCATCCTTGAAAATATAGGATTAGACACCATAATCAAGATCCTAGGTGCTCTACAACCCAAGCTACTGGGACTATAAGAGCTGCTGGTGGCCATTTTTTAAAATGGCCGCCGTGGGGGCCATAGGAAAAATTGGCGATGGCCCTACAGTCAAAAATCTTCCTTAGGGCATGCTCTAACAGTGTGCCAAAGCTCATGTTTGTATCATAAAAAGCACAGTGCATTCATATCTGCTGGACTATAGGCTATTAAGCCACCTATACCCCATTCGGAATGTGAATATAGAATATGGCTATTTCAGTGGAGGAGTACTTCTAGAAAAATCTCATTAGAAATTGAACTGTAATAGATATCTTCATACAACCACTGTTTATTGTTGAATAGCATCCTAGACAATACCTAAATGGTATATTTGGTAGGGATTTATGTTTTGGTGATATTTGAGAGAAAAGTTAAGGAAGCCTCTTTTCTTATCACCACAAAAGTACCATTTCCGCCTAAACTAAAGCTATGTATACAGGACTCTATTTCAATAAATGTTTTGGTAAATTACATTCTAACTTTTTGGTGATGTGGGACAGACACCTGGTTAGTGCCTCAGCAAATCTGATGAAGAAAAGAGTGAGCATTCCCAAGTTATGGGCTTTTTTGTCACATATCCCCTATTCGGAATGGCCTAATTTGGCTCTTTTTGAGGGACTGGGGTAGTTCTAAAGAATAACCAAAAAACACATTTCGCCCAAAGATAAAAGTGCTCAAGAATCAATTTCATGAACAGGACATTCTAAAGATAAAAAAAATCATTGTTGTGGTTTGTTCTACCTCGGGTAGGGGTATCTCGAAAACTAAAGCCTTTTTTGAGCACTTGCTGCTAGACTAATAGGCAGTGGACAAGATGACGATCAGCTTTTTTTCTCCCCTGCTCACAGCGTTCTCTCTCCCAGCGCATAGAAATGAATTTTTGCCTCATCGACTTATTATTATTTTTTTTCCTTTACAGGACTACTTTCAGAACTGAACGGGGTTTCCCGTGTCTCCTTTTTTCTCTCCACACAAAGCGTTCTCTCTTCCATTGCACACACGCATGCCCCGGCCGCTCCCGAGAGCACAGACAGTGAACCGACAAAAAAATAAAATAAACACAACTTGGACACAGGCCCTGAAGCTATGAAAAGCGAAAATCACTGTGTTATGGTAATTGTTTTGGTAGTCTTTGTCGCTAATTTCCTACAAATTCTGGTGAAAAGAGACGAAGTCTGTTCACATGCCGACGTCATGGCTCCCGACCGGCGCTTTCATTGGATTATGCGACAATGTTTTTGCCGAGCACATGATTCAATGTTGCGAATGTTTAGTATGTTTATGTTTATTTGCGCACACAATGCAAATGTGATTTGTATTTGGCTTGTTTGTGTGTGTTAATGTGTATTATTTGCCAGCTGTGTGCGTCTTAAGGCAATGCTGTTGGCCATGCTGATGTGTTTGCGGGTCTGCACAGAATGACCAAAAATCAGAAAGAAGAAATGTACATGTTTAAAAAAATCCAGTCAGCTTCGGGAATTTTTTTCCTTCGTTTGTATTATCTAATGGCCCAATATAGGCCCCTGATTTTCGTAGCCCCGAACAATGTTATTTAAAAAATAACAAATTTACTGACGAATGAAAGGCCGCTGATATCTGTTTTTTTACCCTAAATAACATTTTTCGGGGCCTTCAAAGATCAAGGGCCTATATTGAGCCAGTAAAAAAAATACGTTTAATTTTTTTTTGGGTACAGCCCCCCTCTGCCTTGGGCCCCCCAAGCCTGTCCGCAGTCCGACGGCCCTGAATGTAACTGACCATCGTTAGATGCTCATAATTACCTAGTAGAAGTTGAATGCGTCATAATATAATTCAATGCAGCCTCTGAATGGGCGCATAGGCTACTGGAGCACTGTCAGACAGTAATATGTGTGAAACACATAGTTACAGTAGGAACCGTTGCTCTACAATGAACTGGCGATTTTTATTTTTATTTTTTTTATTGAACTGGCGACTTGATCAGAGTGTAGCTCGGCCAGATGACAGCTAACATAGGATTCAGTCTGCGCTCCGTCAAAGGTAATGTTATGAATGAACAAGTAGTAGGCTAATTGTTTCAGCCTCCCTCTGTAGTTTTACTCTCACCATTCTTAGAAAAAAAGTTTTTGATGTCCTGGGCCCCTGCTCTGCTGCTCATACACTTTGCCTCATTCTCAACTCTTTTCTGGTGAGTGAACTTGTGCTTTTTACGGGGCATCCTCGACCTGCTGGAGTGCGCTCGCGCTCACTTAATTCCAATGAGGAAGAACGAACTGTGGGGTGGACCAAACCATTTTTTAAGAAGGGACCAAGGGGGTTATTGAAATGAATAAAATTAGAATAGTGTATGACTTGTGGCTTTGTTTTAATTTGGACTCATTCGTATGATTATATATTAGTTCACTGTATGCATAATCATTTTGTCATAGATTCTACTGGGGGCTGTGTGGGCCCTAGCTGGCTGTGGGCCCTTATAATCATCATAACCTTTACCCCCTATACGATGGCCCTGATTGCAGCCCAGAACTCTCCTGCAGAGCCCCCGTGTGGCGCGGCGGTGTAACTGCAGTGTAACTGTAGGGACTTGGAGGGACAGCTACCTCCCGCCACATGAACGTCTTTTCTCCGTGGTATAAACGGTATGGCCAAATCTCTCCCGGTAGACACTTTCATATCGTCCACGGTATGATACCGTCATATCGCCCAGCCATAGCCCTGCCTAACAACCCTTCAGACTACTATAACCACAAAAGTTTGTACTCATCCTGCAAGGTGTGGTGGACCATCAACTTTGGTTCATTTGGTTCATATTACACTGTGTGCAAAATTTTTAGGCAAGTTGTATTTTTGAGGATTCATTTTATTATTGAACAACTACAGTGCTGTCGGTCAATCCAAAATGTAAAACTGAGGTTTTGTCTTTCTTACGAGAATATATATATGTTTTGCTATTATTAGGCAACTAATAGTCTGCAGAATTATTCTGCAACTAAATAAAAAAACTACATTTTTCCCATCTCACTTGTTTATTTTCATCTGTTAAAGTGAGAATAATAAAACAACTAAAAATTTCCGACATGTCAAAAAAAAAATCAGTGATCAAAATAGCCACCCTTCTTTTCAATAACTGTCACAAGCCTTTCATTCATGGAGTCTGTCAGTTTCTTGATCTGTTGACGATCAACTGTTTGTGTAGCAGCAACCACAGCCTCCCAGACACTGTTCCGAGAGGTATACTGATTTCCTTCACTGTTGCCTTTAAAGATGAGCTAGTTGGACCTTTTCTCCATCTCCATCTCGTGACTCTCTCTGCTCCACCTGCATGTACTCTCCATGCTGCTGTCTGTGGAAGGCAATGGAGGTCCCCATGATCTTTCTGGTGGTTTCAGTGTGTGTGGTCCTCTTCTTCCTCTTTCTGCTTGAGGTTGGAAGCCTTGTCACGGGGGTGCAGGCCGTATAAGCAGTGCTGGAGGTCGATGGGGTGCTTGGCAATAGAAGGGCTACTTGTGAAGGCAGTGGGTTCCTCTTCCTCTGTTGATAGTGATGATTGTATCAGAGCAAAGGGGGGGAAATTGTAATATATATATATATATATATATATGAACATTGTTTGCAGAGGCACATAGAACTATACTATTCACAGATTTTTTTGTTGTTGTGAACAATTTCTTTTTATTTCAAATTCACAGAACAAAGCAAAACATTGTAATAAACATTTTACCCCCTTTTCCTCCCTCCCTCCACACCGTTTCCCCCTCCCGCTGGCGGCCCCTATTTCCCCTCCCTCCCTTTATTTCGGTTTAGCCTTACTTTAAAAATGTTAACAAAAGATGTATTTTCTTCGTTTTAAGTCGGTCTGTTATTACACAGGCAGCCTCCTTTCACATTTCTAAAGTAGTGGCCTTAGCTTTGTTTACCCGGGCTGTGGATAGTTCTAACATGACCACATCTTGGAAATACTGTAGCCATTTATTGGTGTACAGTCTGTGAGGTGGTAGCCAGCGCTGCACTATAAGTTTTTTGCTATTCACAGATTTTAAATGCATAGAGGCAAACACATTAGGCGGATACTCAAACAACCTTCTGGGGAGTCTAGGGGCATGCTCCCCTGGAGGAACAATGTGTTAAATTTAAATGTACGTAACCATGCTGGTTACGTTAGCTAAGCAGGCTAATGAGGCCCACAGAGAGTTGCAGTAACAGCTCAACTATAATGCTACTACCAACAAGCAAAATATAAATAAAAATGCAAGCAAATGCAAAATCTCATTGGATCAGACGTTATGCAAACCTCACAAATGACCCATTTTTTTATATGCGCAATACAAACTTTAAGTTAACATAGTCTAATGTTACTCACCACTTAATGGAGTTTCAGGCCTATTGTCCTCCGTCGGGCATTCCAAAGTTGAAAAAAACGGACCGGACTCGAAAACTGCTGCTGGGTTTAAGGCCAATGATTTGGTCAATGGCGTCAAGGAGCCTGACCTCTGTGGAGTGCGTCCCGCACTTTGAGGTATTGGATCCTCAGCTTTTTTACTTTTTCACTACACTGTGCAATAGTTCGGTGGTGCCCATGACGTTTGAGATGGTCATGGATTGTCCCGAACACCTCAGAATTTTTGTGTGTATTATCCAGCTGCGTCTGAATACTATCGTCTGCCCAAATTTCAATCAAACACTTATCACACCAATGTGAACCCACTCGTCAAAAACCCTTGAGTGACTGCAAAATATCTGCACAAGACTTGGTGGCAGCAGGCACTGAGTTTTCATTTTGCACTGTCTCTCGGCTTGTCTTTGCTAACAAAGATTTATAAAGGGTTGAGTCCACACCAACTGAAGGCTCATTGGTGTCTAGTGAGACCGATGCAGGATAGGCAAATCCCCCACAGAGCGTGCAGGTGTGGGCCTGGTCTATACTGTGTTGGGGTTTGTCTGGCCTTCCTCTTCCTCCTTTTCTCTGCAAGGTTGGCCTGTCTGTTGGCTTCAAAGGAGGAGAAAGACCACTGGCTTTCCATTCTGGAGACGTGCCCTGCCCATCGTAGTTGTGATCTTATGAGCATAGCATCAATGCTGCTTGCCTCCCCCTGTTGGATGACTTCAGTGTTAGTAATGAAGCCACTCCAGTGGACGTATAAGATGGAGCGGAGGCAGCGCTGCTGGAGCCATCCGAGAAGTCGTAGGTGGTAACGGTTTATGACCCACTACTCTGCGCCATACATAAGTGTGGTCACTACAACTGCTTGGTATACAGTGATCTTTGTGTGTTTATTCAGGTTCTTGTTGTTCCAGCTCTTTTGTAGAGTCTCCAGAATGCACTGCTTGCTCCAGTCAGTCTGCTTTAGATTTCCTTGTCCAACTTGGCGTCTGATAAGATGGGGCTCTTGATTCCAGTACGAAGAGCTGTGCAGCCTCTGTAAAACAGGATTTTATGAGCTGCAAAACAGGATGTTATGCACAGTAGGGCTGCATCAGGGTGGGCAACAGCCGCAGTATCTGACAAAGACCCTGTCATCTTCGTCAAGATTTTCTGTGACCTGCTGCAGCATCATGCTGAGGAATATGATGAAGAGAGTTAGTGTGAGTACACAGCACTGCTTGACCCCATTACTTTTTTTAAACTTCTTTTTATTGAGTTTTTACGTTATAAAATATACAAAATCAACATTGAAATATATCAATATCTCCCCACCCCCCTCCCCTCCTGATGTACAATTAAATGCATATGGGGGAGAGTGGCCTGAGTTGTGCCACTTTTTACTCAAAGTGATTTTAAAGTGAGGCCTTGACAAGTCTCCAACTCAAATATGTACATATATTTCAGGGTGTTGTGCATCCCCGGCAACAATAACTTTGGATCTGAAATAAACTGTTTAAGAAATATAGCTTTTGGAAAAAAGTTGTCTTGTTGCACAACTTGCCTCCGGTGTGGTGTAAGTTGTGCCACAAGAGAGAATACCATGGGGTAAACTGTGCCATTGCTATATATCTCATAAACTGTAATGCAAGACAAATCCATTAGACAATCACTTATTTAAGGTTTATTTAAAGCAAATAAAGTAAATATTTTACAAAGGAATTTGTCATACAATCACATACGCTTTATGTTAATTTAACGTAACTGTTGTGGTCCTATTTGTTTAGTTTTTTTGTGGGGAGGAGGGGTGGGGGGTGATGAACGATTGCTCTGTTAAGTGCGCTTTTTGTGCATACTGTCTGTTGTTGTGCTTGTCTATGCTGTAAAGAAAACAAAAATCCAATAAATATATGTTTGAAAAAAAATATATCATCATCATCATCTTCTTCTTCTTCATCTTTATTGACAGACTCAAGGTCCATAAAAAGAACACAAAACATAAAAAACATAAAAAACCCACCCCACAGATACACACATTTTCATAAAAGACATTCATACCAATACCTCCACATTGGTGACTGGTAACGAATTGTACTGTAGCTGGGATTAGTCAGCACATAAATATATATATTTTACAAAGATTGAAGGACAATTTTTTAAACAAGGCCTAGCAGATCTAATGGTTTTACCTGCAAAGCTCACAATGACAAAGTCACCATCATCATCTTTCTAGCCATCTGAACTCTCATCAGTGGTGTCGTTAAGTGGAATGGAGATGTCAGTCTCTTCTGAGCTACTGTAGACAATCACTTTCTTTTGGTGACCAGCGTATACAGCCATGCCAATGGCACAAATCTCAGAAATGTACTTTGCACTAGCTGCTCCGCCCTCGTAGAACCAACTGCCACCTGGCATATGCGATTCCCTCTCCATTTCTGCCTTGAAATCAAGGCTCAAAACTCATATGTACACCCTGGTTTTTCCTCCCCATTAACTATCTTACCTCTGCACTACCATCTTTGTTTATATGTGGATGTCTGGGCTTTATGTCTTTTATTTTTGTTATGGTTGTTTTACCTTAATTTTTTACCTACTGAATGCACTATGTTCAGCACTCTGGACAGTGCAAACTGTTATAAATGTGCTTTAAAAATACATTTTACTTACTTACTTATAACTCACCCCAGGCCCTCTGGCACAAATCACCCCAACCCCAGAATTTTGGATAATAATCATGATGCAGCCGTTTAGGGCTGACATCGTGCTAACTATATAGACAAAAAGTGTAGCATACCAAAGCACTAAAATAAGTGTAAAATGTTTTCAAACGTGTCTATAATTGACACAATAATCAAAAAAAACCTTGATCATGGAAATTTTACTTTGAAAGGCAAAAAACAGTTTTTTTAGCTTAAATGTGCTTATATCTTATTCAATGTTTCTCCCTTCTTTACAGGATGAGTCAAATGGATGGCTCTTCTTAAATATGTGGGCACATTTCCAATATCTTCTATGCTTTTCTAGAAAAAGGGGTGGCACAACTTCCCCACCGGCACAACTTAGGCCACTCTCCCCTACTGTATATAACACACACACAAAAAATAAATAATTACAATAGTAATAGTTGTAATAGCACAGGAATAAATAAGTATAACAAAAGTAATTATACAATAAGTAAATACTAAAATACAATTAAATTCGTTTTTTAAATAAAATAAAAAAATCAAACCTTTCTGACAAGGGATAAACATTCATGGCACTACTCTTAACATTATGAATTACGAATCCACCCAGTCTGTAATTTTGGGTAATGTTGTCAAAATACATGAGAAAAGGCATCCATACTTTTTCAAATTTATTTGCAGCTCCCATGTGAATTTTATTTTTTCAAGCTTTAAATAGAACCTGATCTCTTTTAGGCATCTAGTATGAGATGGTGGGACTGGTCTCTTCAAGTTGAGAAGAATAAGGCGGCGAGCTAACAAAGTTGTAAATGCGACCACATCATGCAACTCATAAATAATAAATGTAATACTGTAAATGTCGCTAAGAGAGCCAAAGATCTTTTCCCAAAACGTCTGAAGCCACTGGCATCACCAAAACATATGTAACCAGGTCGCGGTAAAAGATGTACATCGTTCACACGTGGGATCGGTGTATGGATATATCTTTGCAAGTTTCTCTTGAGTTGAAGACGATGAAGTATGTTGAACTGAATTAGACCTTGCCTGGCCCAGGGAGATGAGTGCACTCGGCCAAGGATATACAGAAGAATATACAGAAGAAGATCATCGTCGTAAAGAAAAAGTTTGTGTAGTATTTCCTTTGGGTTATCCCCTCAATTGCCTGGCACTGACGTAGGGAAACAGCAAGGGGTTCTATTGTCATGGCAAATAGAAGAAGGCTCAGGGGGCAACCCTGTCAAGTGCCTCTACAGTACACTCAAAAAAAAATCATTGGATCAACGTAATTTTATCATGACACCTAAGTTGCACGTAAACAAATCAAGTTATATCAGCTGACCTTTATCATGTTATTTGAACACATCAAACATGTGTGGGTTGAACATAATATTATTTAATATATTCATTCAACTCATTTGCATCTAATTGAATTTAAATGTTTGTACTTCATTGGACCAACATGATTTTATCATGCCACCTATATTCCACGTGAACAAATCATGTTATATCAACTAACCTTTATCATGTTATTTGAACATAATGATAATATATTCATTCAACTCATTTGCATCTTGTCGAATTTAAATGTTTGTACTTCATTGGACCAACATGATTTTATCATGACACCTAAGTTGCACGTAAACAACTCATGTTATGTCAACTAACCTTTATCATGTTATTAGAACATAATGATAATACATGCATTCAACTCATTTGCTTCTTTTTGAATTTAAATGTTTGTTCTTAGTTCCTATGGTTCAATCATTTTAAATGACCCTACATGCATAAAGAATGACAACATGCAATTTAATTTTACATTTTATTCAAGCTTTATAAAAACATTTCCCTACATTACCCACAATGCAACTTTGCTACCGAGTAACATTACAAGAAACAATTTACCAGATTACATTAACACAATGTTTTCACATAAGCAGTGGCGTTTCTCCATTTAAGGTTAAAGCTCAATACCCATCCAAAACATATTCTCACCAAAACATTTGCAACTAGTAAAGGTAAATTAAAATTGTCATACAATCTTACAGTATTTGCAAGTTCTTATGGTCTAAGTGCAAAATATAAAAAAATATATATATATAAATAAAGAAATTAAATAAGAGACACTGTAACCTACAAAATATTCTTGGCCCATAGGAAAAACAGGTAAGATATCACCCAGCAAGATCTGCACATGACTGGAATATGCATTTAATCACAGTTTTAACAGAGAAGTATGGAAGAGTATTAGGTCCATGGGAGATAAAGAGAAAACTAGCACCTCAAGTCGATAAAAGTCGAAATTTTGACAAAAGAAAATACAATGACGATAAAAAAGACGAAATACAATGTTCTGAACTTCTGGTATCTATAACTCTTTAGTAAAACGTTATTTAAACCCAAACGTTTTCATCTTTGCTATGGTCATAAGGCAGACAATTCATTTTTATTTCGACTTTGTGCATAATGAAAGAAAAAATAATCCTTATGCAAATGTTTTCCCTCCTCTTGGCCCAAATACTACCGTAGAGATGCCAGTCTGCCCAACAAAGAAATGTCAACCTGACCAACATTCTCGGTCCTTCGGAACATTTGTATGAATTAGCATTTTAAACTTAAAAGCACAAACAAATAAAACCATACATTGTAGAGCAAATTTACTCGATGAGCTTATTTTTTTAGGATGACAACCTCTGCCCATCCAGATTCAGAAGAATCTTCTGCATCCCTCCAAAAGTTCATTTGCGCTTTGGTGGATAGCTCATGTTAAAGCCCAATATTGCCCAAATGAATGAGGACTCACACATTCAAACAGGACGCCGCTGTCCTCTGGTCTGGGTCATCTCCAGGCTACACACCCTCCTTCTGTAAGACACTCCTAGCAGTTTGCACCATGGAAGCACTGGCCTCTGTGTCTGTGTCCTGTGGGATAAAATACATACAATTTTCATTTATATGTGCTTGAATTCATGACTTCTGCCCAGCACTGAACAAAATATATTCAAATAGTCAATATTATTAAGGATGTTTAAAACTGAACACTAAATAGATCAACCCTTTTCGATACACACCTTGTAAATATGCACCATTTCTCCAGCTGCTCCACCTTTACATCGAGATATCTCCATCAGGCGCGGGGAGATCTGGTCGAGAGCAGCAAAGAATGTAGAAACTAGAGGACCGGTTGATATGTGGTGGAACTCCTTATCAATCTGGAACACATTAATGCACATGTCACTATCCCTATCAGAACATCAAAGTATAAGAAGAATGAACAATTAATTATAAAGTTGTTAAATAACTATCAATTGAGAGAAAGGAACTGGTCAAAACTATTATATTTGATTTGTCAACATCTTGTTCTTCTGTATGTGCACTCAGTAAACAGAACTGGCCATATGTTTAGAAGTCTGAAACCAAAGGCTCTCCTGTCTAAGCACTTGACTGTAACACATCCTCAAAGCTATACGTTTACATGGGCACTGGGACAATCAGGTGTGACATCTCAAATCATGTTCAGAACTGTAGGGATAACAGGTGCATCTACAAATATTAGAAAAGCACAGAAAAGTCCATTCAAAAGTGAGTTCCAGATTCTACTCAAACTCCAAATTACTCAAAGTGAAATACAGTATGTCAGACCTTTCTTTTGTTTTAATTTTGATTTTTATGGCTTAAGCCTCATAGAATAAGGATTTTGGTAGATGCACCTGTATGTCCATTGACTTGCTAAAGCACTTTTAATGGTATTATGAAAAAGGTGATGATGAGTGGTGTGTATAAACAGTACAATGCAATATCAAACATTAAGCAGAGAACATTGGTGGAAATCAGCTAACAAGGCTTCATATTGAAAAAAATTACCACATAAGGACTAGTGTCCTCTGGAATATAAGTGAATTCAGTCTGCAAAAATACAGCAGTTGAAACTAAAACATTTTAATACTGCATTCAAGCTAAATAACTAATCCTCAATGTTTCTATGTGTGTACTTTTGACACTAGATCAACCAAATTAAATTAACTTACCATATATTGCAGGGACACATGTCATCTCAGAGGATGGGGACTGCAGCTAGAGTTCAGTTGTATTTCTGGTTCAATAAAAGAAGATAAGCAGTTTTAAAATGTTAAAAACATAAACCATATTGGTAACACTTTACAATAAGGGTACATTAATTAGTGGTTAGTTAATGCTTAATAAGGTTTAACTAACCATTAGTTAACTGTTAACTAATGTGTCTAGTAAGCATTTACTAATGGTATTCATGTTAACTAAGGTATTAATTACTACATTATGTAATGTTTCTAAATATCCTATATTAACCCATTAATTAAGCATGAACCAACAGTTGATTAATATAATAATAAGCATTAATTAACTGTTAACAAATGTCATTTTGTAACATTACTTAAGCATAATTAACCATTTATTAATGCTCTTTGTGACCCTTATTGTAAAGTGGGAACCATTTATCCATTAAGTAATACTTAATACATGCACACCAGTGTAGGCATTACTGAAGCATAATTAACCATAATAGGCATTACTTAAGTGTAATTAACCATTTATTAATGGAATTTGTGACCCTTATTGTAAAGTGAGAACCATTTCTCATGAATTAACACCTAATAAAGGCATACTAGTGCTCATTGATCATCACTTAAGCATAATTAACCATTTCTTAATGTTATTTGTGACCCTTATTGTAAAGTGGGAACCACTTGTTATACTTAATAAATGCAAAATAGTGCTGAATAAGGATCACCTAAGTACAATCCATCAATCAACATTGCTCTTTGTGACCCGTGTACATTCTCTATAATAACAATATTAAACATACTACAATATTTCCATCTGGAAATCAATTCATGACAACAATCTGTTATCAACACAATTCAGTCACAATTTAAAAAAGAAAGAAAATGTTATTTTATTTAGAATCTTTAGTTTTATTTGGAAACACGGCTCTCACATTTGACATGAATACCGTCAAAGAACTCCAAAATAGTTTCTTCAACAAATTATATCCAGTTTAATGATTTTCTCTGAAAGTAACAAACAGGAGGAAATGGATTACTAACAGCAATGGTAAAACACACTGACTCAACAGTTAAGTTTAACAGGTAAATATGTATTTTCTACTCTCTCTTCCTTGAAGTGTATATAAACAAAAATAAAATACACAAAGAACATAACAGTTCCATTTTTAATTATGGACTGAAGATAAAACAAAATAATGATCACTCTCTTGTGACTAAACACTAGTTTAACCTGGCCCTAACATTGTTATTTGAATGAGCACATATGTATTTAATTTAATTTAACCTTTATTTATACTCGAACGATCAGTTGAGGGGTGACCCTCATTTATAATCTCTCGCTCTCTTTAGATCCAGTTCTTGGGTTTGCTGGCCACTCCAGGCCTGGGTGCTCCTCTCCAAATGGAGCAGTTGGGCTGGAATCCAAGAATCTTGTCTAATCACCAAGTTGATGTACATGGAAAAAATTAAAGTAATCAGTTAACAGTTCAGATGCATTTTTGTTTCCTTTATCTAAATCATTATATCATAGCATTACGGTTCCACATTATGTATTATTATTACATAATGCATTGCATTGCTGAAACTGAAATATCTTTGGCAGTGTTGCCAACTTAGTGATTTTGTCGCTATATTTAGCGACTTTTCAGCCCCCCCTGGCGACTTCTTTTTCAAAACAGCGACAAGCGACAAATCTAGCTTTTTTTTCTGGTGTAATTGGTGACTTTTTCGCCAAAGCAAGTATCACTTTTAACGCTTCTCAACGAGCAGCGGGAGCCTCCCGGCCTCTCCCCCATCACAGAGCACTGACAGACGGCCCGGTCCTCGCGCAGCAGTCCCTCCCAGCTGCGGTCAGAGCAGGAGATACACCTCTCCGCTCGTGTTCCGTTAGCATCACTATTAGCAGTTAGCAGCTTTTCCCACCTCTTCTACAGTCTACGAGTAGTGCAATTCAAAATGTTATGCAGTGTTTTTTTAAACCATGAGCATGTATGATTACTGCTAGACTTAACATTACCACATTGGTTGTTTATGTGATTGTCACGTTCATAACACTAGAACCTCATCTATTCAAATATTACTGTATAAAACCCCTGTCTACAAATATGCAAATTAGACTTCAAGCGACTTTTTGGACAGCCAATAGCTACTTTCCTTACTGAAGAGTTGGCAACACTGATCTTTGGTACCTTAATCAAATAAAATTCTCACTGAACCTTTAACAAATTGACACTATTTTTTCATTCAAAAAACATGTAATCTCTATGACCATTCTACACAACACATGCTCAGCTTTAACTCATTTTAGCAAGAAATAGCAACATGCACTTTGCATATGGAATAATGCTAACATTTATTCACATACGATTTGGTGTCCATGAACACACACTTTATTTAGCCACCACTACAATTACTGCTAAAAGTTACCTGTGAAGCTAGCCAACACAAGCCTCATGCTAACGCTGCTCATATAGCAGCGTGCTAATGCTAACGTTGCTATGCTAGCGGGAGGCTGTGTCGCTAATATATTTCAAAGTATTCTTACATACACACAACTATATCATCTCACTAACACCTTAATTAATTCACCAATAATTTCATTTGGCTAATGGCAGCATAACTGTAACCACCACTGGTCTTTTGTGTGAGAATAATGGGTCGGTCAGGTCAAGCTGGCTTTACGCACGTAGCTCAGCTTCTGCTTGTACTGTCCAGGCACACATCCGTCTTTCTATCCTCCCAGTGGCCAAGATCCAGTAAAAAACGAGATCTATAGGTGATTTATATGATCAATAATAGGCTATTGATACACAACCATGGCTGTAGAGGGAATGCATATATGTATGCAATGTATTTTCAACTTTGGGAAGGTGAAAATATGTTTGAGACTTTACTTAAGAAAAATATTTCTTTACAAACCTTATGGACATTAGGATTACCCACATTTTTCAAGCACTTGAACTCGCCCAGCGATCAGCCAGCAAGAAAGAGGATGTGTATCTGGACAGTGAAGCAGCAGGCCAGCAGCTATGTGCTTTATTCTCACAAAAGAGCCGTGGTGGTTACAATTACAGTATGCTGCCATTAGCCCAACAAAATTATTGGTGCGTTAACTAAGGTATTCGTGAGATGATATAGTTGTGTGTGTGTGTGTGTGTGTGTGTGTGTGTGTGTGTGTGTGTGTGTGTGTGTAAGAAATGAATAATGTGAAATATATTAGTGATGCAGCCTCCTGCTAGCATAGCACCGTTAGCATGAGGCTTGTGCTGGCTAGCTTCACAGGTAACTTTTAGCAGTAATACTAGCGGTGGCTAAATAAAGTTTGTGTTTATAGACACCAAACCATATGTGAACACATGTAAGCATTTTTTCCATATTCAAAGTGCACGTTGCTATTCCAGGCTAAAATGGGCTTAAACTGAGCATGTGTTGTGTATAATCGTCATAGAGATTACATGTTTTTTGAATGAAAAAATTGTGTCAACTAGGTTCAGTGAGAATTTTATTTGATTAAGGTACCAAAGATATTTCAGTTTCAGCAATGCAACACATTATGTTATAATAATAATACATAATGTGGAACCGTAATGCTATGCTATAATGATTTAGATAAAGGAAACAAAAATGCATCTGAACTGTTAACTGATTATTTTAATTTTTTCCATGTACATCAACTTGGTGATTAGACAAGATTCTTGGATTCCAGCCCAACTGCTCCATTTGGAGAGGAGCACCCAGGCCTGGAGTGGCCAGCAAACCCAAGAACTGGATCTAAAGAGAGCGAGAGATTATAAATGAGGGTCACCCCTCAACTGATCTTTCGAGTATAAATAAAGGTTAAATTAAATACATATGTGTTCATTAAAATAACAGGGATAGGGCCAGGTTAAACTAGTGTTTAGTCACAAGAGAGTGATCATTATTTTGTTTTATCTTTAGTCCGTAATTAAAAATGGAACTGTTATGTTCTTTGTGTATTTTATTTTTGTTTATGTTGCAACAATGATATATACACTTCAAGGAAGAGAGAGTAGAAAATACATATTTACCTATTAAACCTAACTGTTGAGTCAGTGTGTTTCACCATTGCTGTTAGTAATCCATTTCCTCCTGTTTGTTACTTTCAGAGAAAATCATTAAACTGGATATAATTTGTTGAAACTATTTTGGAGTTCTTTGACGGTATTCTTGTCAAATGTGAGAGCCGTGTTTCCAAATAAAACTAAAGATTCTAAATAAAATAACATTTTCTTTCTTTTTTAAATTGTGACTGAATTGTGTTGATAACAGATTGTTGTCATGAATTGATTTCCAGATGGAAATATTGTAGTATGTTTAATATTGTTATTATAGAGAATGTACACGGGTCACAAAGAGCAATGTTGATTGATGGATTGTACTTAAGTAATCCTTATTCAGCACTATTTTGCATGCAACAAGTGATGAATGGGTCCCACTTTACAATAAGGGTCACAAATAACATTAAGAAATGGTTAATTATGCTTAAGTGATGCTTATTCAGCACTAGTATGCCTTTATTAGGTGTTAATTCATGAGAAATGGTTCTCACTTTACAATAAGGGTCACAAAGTCCATTAGTAAATGGTTAATTCTACTTAAGTAATGCCTATTATGGTTAATTATGCTTCAGTAATGCCTATTCAGCATTTATTAAGTGTTACTTAATGGATAAATGGTTCCCACTTTACAATAAGGGTCACAAAGAGCATTAATAAATGGTTAATTATGCTTAAGTAATGTTACAAAAATGACATTTGTTAACAGTTAATTAATGCTTATTATTATATTAATCAATTGTTGGTTCAAGCTTAATTAATGGGTTAACTAAGGTTAATATATGATATTTATAAACATTACATGATGTAGTAATTAATACCTTAGTTAACATGAATACCATCAGTAAATGCTTACTAGACACATTAGTTAACAGTTAACTAATGGTTAGTTAAACCTTATTAAGCATTAACTAACCATTAATTAATGTACCCTTATTGTAAAGTGTTACCGCAATATTTATATTTTAAGTAAGCATAGTCTCACACACACACACACACACACACACACACACACACACACACACACACACACCCCTACCAACCTACCTACCTCTCATAGTCCCAGACAGGCCCTTAGTTCCTCCATGGTTAGCCCCCTGTCTCCGTCCCGGTCAAAGTACTGGCTGAACTTCTTGGCACATCGTCGCAGGCTCAAACCTCCGTAGCGGCCGCGCCTCTGCTCACTCAGCTGCCCACTGAGGTCCACATCCAGCTTGGGTGAAGTGCCACCGCAGCACCTGCTCCGGGCACAGAGTTACTCAACTTAATGTAGATGAGCATGCGTTTGATAAATTCAACAACAAAAAATAAAAAAATAAGAAACTGCTTTAAATATTACATGATATGAACCTAAATGCAGATTAGTAAATTCATCATTTATAGAGGCAGATAAATAACATGCTATATTTTAAGCTATGCATCTATCTTCAACTTGCTTGCTTGTAATTACCTTGCCAGAACATGCTGCGACAGACCTGCTGTTTGATTAACCCACTTCTCATTGGATTAACATGCACGTGTATAGTTGATCTGAATTTTCTTCTAATCGCGTATTATGGACAAGAATGAATCATGAAATGAAGAAGAACACGATTGATTCATGTCAACTACAAAAAACCTTATTTAGCCAGGCCCCTAACTGAAAATCTCGAAGCTCACATCACGCAGCTAGAGAAGCACGATAGTCTTCTACACCCATGAACACTAACGAGTGTTAGCTAACAAACGTTTGGGCTTCTCCTCACATTTAAATAATGTTAACGTGGACCGTTTGTACCGCATTTGAAACAGGGCTGCGACTAAGTGCTGGCACTCTCCCTCCGACACACGCGCGCGCGTCTCTTGCAGACCAATTTAAGATGTGTTTAATGTTAATCTTATGGCATTCATTGTCATGTGCCGCAGGAAAAAAATCCTTAATGAGAAATGATGTACTGTGGTGTAAATGATTAAAACCTAGCGAAGGCAAAGTTAAGCTAGCTAGTGCTAGTGACACTCAAAAACTTTGTTTAACTGAAAAATGTCTCAGAGGGGCTAGTAACTATTATTCATCACTTACATCATTGTTGAATTGAACAAATTCACGAATTACTTACATGTAAGATGAAGGTTGGCAAACATTCAGTGGCATGTGCTGGTAGAGCAGAGAGAGATCCTTTTTCTTTCCCATATTGCTTGAAACATGTGGCCTTCTTGATAATGTGGAACGTGCTTCTTAAGTAGATTTCCTTTGATTGGGCTCACATGGCAAACTAATTATCACAGGTGTATGAGATGTATTTCAATGATCTAAGGCAGGGGTGTCAAACTCAAATATACAGTGGGCCAAAATGTAAAACTTGGACAAGGTCGCGGGCCAACATTGATATTTATTGAAAAAAATTGACCTAAACAAGTTCAAACAAGCACAGCTTGATATAACTTAATATTGCACACATGCAAAATCGAATAAAAATAAATAAAAAAACACATCAATGGCATTCATTTCTTGAATAAAATGTAAATAAAAATCGTATGCCTTTCTTTATATGCAGCCTTCTTTAAATTGAACAGTATTCTTTTTCCACAGGCTAATGATAAATGTAAAAATAAAATAGCAATAATAAACCAATTGACTAATGATAATATCCTTCAATGAACGTGCAACCTTTCAATCCCATGCCTTGGACTAGCGAGACAAAGTGCTTTAATTGTAGCTCAGTTTGCTACCCAGTGATCTACTCTGTGTTCAAGCCAGATACCTGGCATCTCTTCTTGGATGCTAGTTCATCAATATCTGGGCTCAGGCTCTGAGCTGAGGCGATCCTCAGGATGGAGCAAAGGTGTTCATCTGTCAGACGACTCCTGTGAGATGTTTTGGTCATCTTCATGGAGGAGAACAGTTGCTCACATATATAAGTGCTGCCGAACATGGAGAGCATCTGAGCAGCTTGGGTGCGGAGCTGAGGCATTGTGTCAGGGATGAATTGTGGAAACTGTGCGGCACCCACAGCATCGTACTTTGACTTCAGCGTGTCACTACATTGGAGTTCAATCAGCTCCATTTGGAGGTTGGTAGGTGCGTTTTCCACGTCAACTGCAAACGGATTACTGAGCAGTTCAAACCTACATTTCTGCACGTCAAAGTCGGCAAACCGACGGGAAAACTCGGCGCTGAGTACGCTGAGTTTTTCAGCAAACTGTGCACATGGGAACACGGCGGGAGAGAGCTGGGTTTTTCAATGTTTGGCAGCAGGGGAAATGGCCCAGGTTTCCTTGCAGAATCTGATTCTCCCACAGGCACAGTTTAGTTTTAAAAGCCCTCACTGTCAGACCCAAACAAGACGAGGACCACAATAGCGTCACGTTCAACAGTTTATTAAAGGATTGGGGGAAAGGGAGTGTATGGGCGTGTTCAGAGAAAGAGTAGAGCAGGTCCGGAATTGCAGATAGGAGTCAGAAGCGTAAGGAAACAGGCAGAGTAACTGGTGCTGGTTAGCAGGGCAGAGGGAGAAAGCTCCTGACAGAACCCCCCCCCCTAAGGGACGGCCCTAGAAGTCCCCAAAAAACGTCAAACAGGGCGGGCGGAGGGTCAGAACTCCTCTGAGCGGTCAGATTCCCTGGCCTCATCCTCCGAGGGGGCCTGATAGGTGCCATCAGGGGCCAGGGCAGGGTCAGGAACTGGGCAGGAGGAGCGACGGGACCCCTTAGGACGACCCCGACGGATGGCAGGCTGGTCCGGGTGCAGACGGTGGAAGTCGGCGATAAGAGTCCGGTCCACAATTCGACTGGACGGCACCCAGATTCTCTCTTCAGGCCCATAGCCCTCCCAGTCGATGAGATACTGGAGGCCCCTACCCCTCCGTCTGGACTGAAGCAGGCGTCGAACGGTGTACACCAGCCCACCGTCAATGAGGCGAGGAGGAGGAGGAGGAGGTGCCGCTGGGACCAGTGGGCTTACATGCACTGGTTTGACTTTTGAAACATGGAAAGTGGGGTGCACCTTCATGGAAGCTGGCAACTGGAGCCGGACTGCGGTTGGACTGATGATCCTCTGGATAGGGAATGGGCCGAGGAACCGAGGTGCTAGCTTACGTGATTCCACCCTCAGCGGCAGGTCCTTGGCTGACAGCCACACCTTCTGGCCAACACAGTAAGTGGGTGCTGGTGTCCTCCGACGGTTAGCCCCAGTGGCATAGCTGGTTACTGACTTGAGTAGTGTGGCACGGGCTTGTGACCCTCTTCCTCGACATCCCAAGTCAAAGCAGCTATGATACAGGGATCAGGCAGGATGGGGGCAGGTTCCTGGGAAGGGGCGTCCTCCTTCTGGAACTGGCGGGAAAGAGCATCCGGCTTGGTATTTCGTGAACCTGGGCGGAATGACAGGGTGAAGTTGAACCTGGTGAAAAACAAGGCCCAGCGGGATTGTCTGGAGTTGACGCGCTTGGCAGTGCGGATGTATTCGAGGTTTTTGTGATCTGTCCAGACCAGGAACGGGACCGTGGACCCCTCCAGCCAGTGACGCCACTCCTCCAGGGCAAGCTTGACGGCCAAAAGCTCACGGTTTCCAATGTCATAATTGCGCTCTGCAGGCGAAAGCCGGCGGGAAAAGAATGCACAGGGGTGCACTTTGTTGTCCTCCTCTGCCCGTTGAGAAAGTACGGCCCCGACTCCCATGTCCGAGGCATCTACCTCGACGATGAACTGTTGGTCTGCATCCGGCATCAGGAGGATGGGTGCCGTGGTGATGCGGGCCTTGAGGGTCTGAAAGGTCTTGTTAGCCTCTGGGGTCCAGACAAAGGGATGTTTGGTACTGGTCAGAGTGGTGAGGGGAGCGGCGACGGTGCTGTAGTTCCGGATGAATTTCCTGTAGAAATTGGCAAAGCCAAGGAATTGTTGCAACTTCTTCCTATTCTCCGGAACTGGCCAGGAAGAAACTGCCGAGACCTTTGCGGGGTCCATCTGGATATTTCCCTCAGCCACGATGTACCCCAGGAATGACACAGACTGAACATGGAACTCGCACTTCTCAGCTTTGACATAGAGGGAGTTCTCCAGGAGACGACGGAGGACCAGTTGGACATGACGAGTGTGTTCAGACAGAGTTCTGGAGAAAATCAAGATGTCGTCCAGGTACACAAAGACAAACTTATTCAGCATGTCCCGTAACACATCATTCACCAGAGCCTGGAATACCGCTGGTGCGTTGGTGAGGCCAAATGGCATGACCAGATACTCGTAGTGGCCGGTGTGGGTGTTGAATGCTGTTTTCCACTCGTCGCCTTCTCGTATGCGCACTAGGTGGTACGCATTACGAAGGTCCAGTTTGGTGAAAATTGTGGATCCCTGGAGCAGCTCAAAAGCAGAGGTGAGTAAGGGCAGAGGATACCGGTTCTTCACAGTGATGTCGTTCAGACCTCGGTAATCAATGCAGGGCCGAAGAGAACCGTCTTTCTTTCCCACGAAGAAGAACCCGGCACCAGCAGGAGAAGAAGACGGGCGGATGATACCAGCTGCTAAGGAGTCCCTGATGTAATCCTCCATGGCCTTTCTTTCTGGAGGAGACAGTGAGTAGAGGTGACCCTTAGGTGGAGTAGATCCAGGAAGAAGGTCAATGGCGCAGTCGTACGGACGGTGTGGGGGCAGAGATGTGGCTTTGGTCTTATTGAACACTTGCCGGAGGCCATGGTAGCATTCAGGAAGGTTAGAAATGTCAGGGGCAGTGCTGGGGGGTATAGAGCTGGTGGGCAGCGAGGCAGCACGCAAACAGGTCAGGTGGCAGTCATCTCCCCACTCCTTGACAGTTCCGGAGGCCCAGTCGAGGTGAGGATTGTGGAGACGGAGCCATGGGTGGCCCAGGATTAAGGGTTGGCCCGGGGAGCAGAGTAGGTGGAAGCGGATGGTCTCTTGGTGGTTGCCTGACACCAACATTGAGATGGGGGCTGTGATGCTGGTAACTGTGCCAAGTATGTGACCGTCCAGGGCCCGGGCTGGAACGGGAGCGGACAAGCGGTGGCTTCCCAAGCCCAGCTGACGAGCAAGTTCTGTGTCCATAATGTTTGCTTCTGCACCAGAGTCCACCAGGGCTGCCAGAGTGTGGGTTGTATCAGACAGGTAAAGACAGACTTGGATCAGGGTTTTACAATTGGTGGAGGGCCGAATGTTCGATGAGCTCAGCCGGATTCCTCCTACATCCGGTGAGCTCCGGCTTTTACTGGACAGGTGGCGGCTCGATGCCCATCACCGCCACAGTACAGACACAGGTTAGAGGTGATGCGTCGCTGTCGCTCTGCAGGGGTTAGTGAGGCGCGGCCGATTTCCATCGGTTCAGGCTGGTCTGGCTGGTAAGATGGTGTGGCAGGGGAAGACGGGAGAGCGGTCGGGCTGCTCCGTGTGCTGGTGGATGGACTGCTGCGCCCCCTCTCGACGACGGGCCTGGATCCTGCGGTCGATGCGGACAGCCAGAGCCATGGCTTCATCGAGGGTGGAGGGTTGATCATGGGAAACTAACTCATCCTTTATGTAGTCCGCTAGGCTGTGGAGGAACGCAACCACCAACGCCTCCATGTTCCAGGGGCTCCGACTTGCCACTGTTCGAAAATCGATGGAGTAATCCGCCACGGTCCTTCTGCCTTGGCGAATACTCATCAGGGTCTGTGATGCCTCAGCTGCTGTGGATCCCAAGTCGAAGACCTTAAGCATCTCCTCGGCGAACAGGTTGAAGGCAGCACATGCAGGGGTCTGGCGCTCGAACTCAGCCGTTCCCCACAGTCGAGCCCGTCCCGTCAGGTGAGTGATCACATAACCTACTTTAGCCCCCTCAGTGGCAAAGGTTCGGGGTTGCAGGCTAAACTGGACACGGCAGCTCGTCAGGAATGCTCGTACCTGAGTTGGGTCACCATTGTACCGCTCAGGATTGCCAATCTTGGGTTCGGGGAATGCAGCAACTGCGGCGGCAGTGACCGGGGCAGAGGACACGGGGGCTGGGCCGGTGGGCAGACTGGCTGAAGCTGACGGAGGAGTAAGGTTGGTGAGAAGTTGGATAACCATGGCAAGTTGTTGTTGCTGCTGCTGAATCTGTTGTTGCTGCTGCTGGCTGACCTGGAGCAGAGAGGCGACGTCATCAGTCATGCGGTCAACCTTACTCTCTGTATGTTCCAGGCGCTGCATGGCGGTGGGTTGTCCAGGGTTGTCGGGTTCCATGCTGGGTGAGACGTGCGCTGGGTCCATGTTTGGTCAGATCGTTCTGTCAGACCCAAACAAGAAAAGGACCACAATAGCGTCACGTTCAACAGTTTATTAAAGGATTGGGGGAAAGGGAGTGTATGGGCGTGTTCAGAGAAAGAGTAGAGCAGGTCCGGAATTGCAGATAGGAGTCAGAAGCGTAAGGAAACAGGCAGAGTAACTGGTGCTGGTTAGCAGGGCAGAGGGAGAAAGCTCCTGACACTCACTGCAGTGTACATGTCTGTGATGAGACGCCCCCGCCCCTGCAGCTGCAGGTTTAGCGCATCAAGCTGGCTCGTGACGTCACACATAAAACTCAGCTCACACAGAAACTTTTGCTCCCGGAGCTCCGCTGTGTCTTTCCCTTTGCTTTCCAGAAACTGACATATTTCCTCATGGAGCTCGAAACATCGTTTCAGCGCTTTTCCTCGGCTTAACCATCTCACCTCTGTGTGATAAGGCACGTCTGCGTATTCCGAACCACACTCCTCCAAAAGAGACTTGAACTGGCGGTGATTTAGACCTTTGGCTCTTATAAAGTTAACTACTCGTGTTACTGTGGTCATAACATTTTCCATCTTTAGGGCTTTGCCACACAGTGCTTCCTGATGTATGATGCAGTGATACACAGTTAACTCACCCGCACAGTTCTCCTCCCGCATCTTCTCCCGCACCCTGCCCACCAGTCCACTCTTTTGACCGCACATCGCTGGCGCGCCGTCTGTCGTTAATCCCACGAGTTTATCCCAAGTCAGCTTCATTTCAGTAACACATTTGGAAACCTCTTCAAAGATTTCCTTTCCGGTGGTTGTGCCATGCATTGGTCTGAATCCCAAAAGTTCCTCCGTAACACATAGATTTGAGTCCACTCCACGGATGAAGACTGCCAGCTGGGCAGTATCAGATGTGTCGGTGCTCTCATCCACAGCAAGGGAGAAGGAAACAAAATCTTTTCCCTTTTCCATCAGCTGGTCATGTAGATTGGTGGCAAGATCACATGTGCGCTCAGCTACTGTGTTTCTGCTCAGGCTCACATTTGAAAATGCTTGCTTTTTCTCTGGGCACACTTGGTCACAAACTTTCATCATGCACTTTTTCACAAACTCTCCCTCATTAAAGGGCCGGGCTGATTTTGCTATCTCCTCTGCCACAATAAAACTTGCCTTAACAGCAGCTTCACTTTGTGATTTTACTTTTTTGAACATAGTCTGTTGTGAAACCAAACTTCTTTTCATCTCCTCTACTTTCTGGCGCCTTTGAGTCATGTCCATGTCCTTATATTTGTCGTGGTGTTTCGTTTCATAGTGTCTTCTAATGTTGTACTCTTTGGTTATAGCCACGTTGGCTCCACACACAAGACACACAGGTTTGTCTTTTACACCTGTAAACAGATATTCTGTCTCCCACCTGTCCAGAAAGCTCCTGTTTTCTGCCTTTCTTTTCGCCATTTTTGGGATGGGTAGCACGGTGCCAGCAGCAGCATGAGGTCGCTGTGATACTGACCGGCAACACCAGCCACCTCTGTGATGCACCGCGCCGCATTCATCAACAAAATGCTCGATGGGTTCTTTTTGCCCCCAACGTAGCCTGCAAGGCAAATCTGCCAGGAGAGCCCTATGCCCATGCCCTATCCATAACCGCGGTGAGGCGCTGCCTTTAAGGCTCAGTTGGGGGAAAAAAACACCCATCAAAATGCGAAAGTCAACTTTCCCAAAACTGGTATTAGCGGAACATGCGCTGTATAATGCCGGCGGGCCAGCTCTAGTAGTAATTTGGTATTGCCTCGCGGGCCAAATATAATTACACTGCGGGCCAGATTTGGCCCGCGGGCCTGAGTTTGACACCCCTGATCTAAGGCGTCCTGAGACACAATATAATACATGAGTTTAATTGAAAAACAAAAAATTAAATGTTTTTGACACTTCAATCCAATTTGCATAATAATTTGGAACACGGTGTATATAGTGGGAAATATTTTGTTTGTAAATTATTTGTATTAACGGAAGCTAAGGGAGAGGTATATAACAGTTCAACCCAGAAAATAAAATCCATGCCAAAGCCAAATTTCCCATCCGGTCTGGGGGATTTCCCAGATTGCATACTTAAAATGGAATCTGAAATTTCCTTCAACATCAGAGGGGAATCCAGGTCACTTTTCTGAGAGACATCGAGGGATGGCAGTGTCAAATTGTGAAAAAAAGAATTGGAAGCGTATAGATTGGTATAGAATGACACAAAAGAATCATTCATCTCCTTGTGGTCTGTGGTCACCACGCCCGAGGTGGTTTTAACTTGGACTATCTGGCGCGAGGCGGCAGCCTGGCGAGCAAGAAGCTTGCCTGCCTTGTTGCCAAACTCATGAAATGTATGCCGAGATGGGGCGCTCCCGCGCAGTAATGGTGTAGACGTGTTTTTCGAGTGCTTCGTGTCATCTCCTTAATTGTATTGATTAAACACTGCACTTTGAAAAAAAATTCGCTCGGACGCCGTATAAGCTCTTCTTCAATCTCTTTGTGGTGTTTTGGTGTCACAATGCCGACGAAAATTAATAGCCAGCCGGACCCAATGGACTCAAGCAACAAAGCTATTCTCAACAAAAATATAAACGCAACACTTTTGTTTTTGCTCCCATTTTTCATGAGATGGACTTAAAGATCTAAAATTCATTCCAGATACACAATATTACCATTTCTCTCAAACATTGTTCACAAATCTGTCAAAATGTGTGATAGTGAGCACTTCTGCTTTGCTGAGATAATCCATCCCACCTCACAGGGGTGCCACATCAAGATGCTGATCTGACATCATGATTAGTGCACAGGTGTGCCTTAGACTGTCCACAATAAAAGGCCACCCTGAAATGTGCAGTTTTGTCTCACAGCAAAATGCCACAAGCATTGAGGGAGCGTGCAATTGGCATGCTGACAGCAGGAATGTCAACCAGATCTGTTGCTCGTGCATTGAATGTTCATTTCTCCACCATAAGCCGTCTCCAAAGGCGTTTCAGAGAATATAGCAGTACATCCAACCGGCCTCACAACCGCAGACCACGTGTAACCACACCAGCCCAGGACCTCCACATCCAGCAGGTTCACCTCCAAGATCGTCTGAGACCAGCCACTGAGACAGCTGCTGAAACAATTGGTTTGCATAACCAAACAATTTCTGCACAAACTGTCAGAAACCGTCTCAGGGAAACTCAACTGCATGCTCGTCGTCCTCATCGGGGTCTTGACCCGACTCCAGCTCGTCGCCGTAACAGACTTGAGTGGGCAAATACTCACATTCGATGGCGTCTGGCACGTTGGAGAGGTGTTCTCTTTACGGATGAATCTCGGTTTTCATTGTTCAGGGCAGATGGCAGACAGCGTGTATGGCATGTGGGTGAGCGCTTTGCTGATGTCAATGTTGTGGTTCGAGTGGCCCATGGTGGTGGTGGGGTTATGGTATGGGCAGGCATCTGTTATGGACGAAGAACACAGGTGCATTTTATTGATGGCATTTTGAATGCACAGAGATACCGTGATGAGATCCTGTGGCCCATTGTTGTGCCATACATCCATGAACATCACCTCATGTTTCAGCAAGATAATGCACGGCCCCATGTTGCAAGGATCTGTACACAATTCTTGGAAGCTGAAAATGTCCCAGTTCTTGCATGGCCAGCATACTCACCGGACATGTCACCCATTGAGCATGTTTGGGATGTGCTTGACCGGCGTATACGACAGCGTGCACCACTTCCCACTAATATCCAGCAACTTCGCACAGCCATTGAAGAGGAGTGGACCAACATTCAACAGGCCACAATTGACAATCTGATAAAGTCTATGCGAAGAAGATGTGTTGCACTGCATGAGGCAAATGGTGGTCACACCAGATACTGACTGGTTCTGAGTCCCCAGACCCCCAATAAAGCAAAAAATGCACATTTCAGAGTGGCCTTTTATTGTGGACAGTCTAACGGCCTCCACACACATCCTACCTCTACTGCGCGTCTACCTCGCGTCTGCGTCTGACTTTTTGTCACTGACTGTGTAATCAACCTAGAGCGAGCACACATCCAACCTCAGACGCACTGCTGATGCACGTCGGAGGCACGTCTGCAGCGACGCTCCCCTTTACCTCAGGAGGCTCGCCTATTTTTTTCTGAGAGCCGCGTCTCTCTCGGGTCTCTCTGCTTTAACTGATAGAGAAATACTCTGCTGCGAGTCATATTGACTTCATACCGGCAGCTTTCGCTGTAGTTTCACCATTTCCTGGTGTGTCCCTTTCAAAATAAGACTTCCAACAAGCGAACATTTTAAAAAAATTAAAAAATAAAGTGATATATTGATACTCAATATAAATCATATGCATCATAAAAGACACGAAATAACTTAATTTTTAATAGGAATTATCTATGAAAACTCTATGTAGAAATATAGGGCTTTTAGAAGCAGCGCTGCAGCAGCTGCTGCTGAGACGTTCCATGTTTGTCCGAGAAAAGTCCGAGAGACGCAGCAGTAAGGTAAGGCGACGCGCTCCAGAGGTAGACGCAGGATGTGTGTGGAGGCCGTTAGGCACACCTGTGCACTAATCATGATGTCAGATCAGCATCTTGATGTGGCACACCTGTGAGGTGGGATGGATTATCTCAGCAAAGCAGAAGTGCTCACTATTTCACATTTAGACAGATTTGTGAACAATGTTTGAGAGGTGTCTGGAATGAATTTTAGATCTTTAAATCCATCTCATGAAAAATGGGAGCAAAAACAAAAGTGTTGCGTTTATATTTTTGTTGAGTGTATATTAATCAATAGTAATGTCGAAAGACAGGGAGTCCTAAACCCCCTTCCTCCGTGGGCTTCTGCAAGTGAGATTTAGAAATACGAGGGGGGGCTTGGAAGCCCAGATAAAGGGCATGATGATAGAGTCCAACGTCTTAAGAAAAGAAGAGGTGAGAAAAATGGGCACATTCTGAAAAAGGTATATGAATGTGTGGAGTACTACCTTTTTAATAATATTAACACGGCCAATCAAAGAAAGGGGGAGAAGTTTCTAATTATCTATCATGTTCTTAAAGACATCCTATTATACTACTTTTCTAGTCTTAATTTCTTGTTAAAAACTGCTATAGAGCAACCTGACACGAATCACATCACAAAAAACTATGTAGATTTTCGGGACACTCTTCCTCTTACCCTAGCGAGCACAGCAGTCTCTCTCTACTCACTGCTTTGAGCTTCTCCGCCCCTCCCCCCCCTGCTGCAAACCCCACTCCGTTGTGATTGGTTACCTTCCTTCCAGCAGCGAGAGATTTTCAGGAAGGTGGGGGCATGCAGCCGGAGCTTGCCTGAGCAGCATTACCATACATGGAAACATCCGGGAGCGTGACAGAAACTACCCGGAAATTTGAAGTTATTTCTCGACCGGATGCCATAGTGTTTGGTGCTCTGCATAGCCACCCCAGACGGTCAGCAGGGAATACGTCGAATTGCATGTACGTAATTATTTGATACTCTAGTATGGTTAAACATGACTATAAATTATTATAACAACGTTTATAGGTCATACAAGTCGAAAAGAATCATAGGTCCTCTTTAAGCTTATCAACAAAATCCAAATAATTGATTTTGAAGAAAGGTTTTGGATTTCTGGAGATATTATTTCCAAGTACGAAAAATGGTCATGGTAAACGCACATTAAGTCCCACAACACAAATTGTAACACTGCTTCAGAAAAAAACACCCCATGGGAATCATGTCAACAATCATGTTGTAGTCGACCTGGAGCTTGGCTGGAAAATGCAGAGAACACTTAGCGCCCGCTTCGGTTAGCCGTTTCCTCACGCTGGTAAAGGACTGTCACTGTGATGTAACCTCTGCCGTGTAGTCTGGGAATATGGAGACCCTCTCACCGTGGTAACGCAGGGGTGCATGTTGACAACTGAGCCGTAGTTTGTTGAAAACGTCCCGATCGTTGTGTACCTTGGCGATGATGACCCACGGCCGCTCGTTAGGCTGCGGCTTGGGCCTCAGGCTACAGTGGGCTCAATTTTTACAGGCCTGCTGAAGTTGTCTTGGCCGAGTAGCTCCGGAATCAACTTTGAGACAAAGTCAGTAGGACTGCCCTTCTCTTCACCTTATTTAATGCCCACGATTCTGACGTTGAGTCGGCGGGAGCGGCCCTCCAGGTCATTCACTTTAGCTTTGAGGAGACCATTAGCCACCTGTAGCAGCGTTGTGATGCGGCCATCCACAGCTGCCAGGCCCTCGTCGAAATCCCTGAAGCGAGCCTCATTTTCGTGGTCTTTCTTCTGAAGCAAGGACAGGGAGCCTTCAGTTAAGTCGAGGCGGTCCTCCAGGGATGTCTTTAAGCCATTCACGAGAGTTGTGACTTTAGCTAGCTCCGCTCCATGGAGAGTGATGGTGGCTAATATAGCTTTGTTGCTTGAGTCCATTGGGTCCGGCTGGCTATTAATTTTCTTCGGCATTGTGACACCAACACACCACCGAGAGGTTGAAGAAGAGCTTATACGGCGTCCAAGCAGATTTTTTTTTCGAAGTGCAGTGTTTTATCGATTAAAATTAAGGAGATGGCACGCAGCACTCGAAAAACACGTCTACACCATTACTGCGCACGAGCGCCCCCATGCTGCACCGTTTATACTACCTTCCCACATATACTACCAAGTGTGATCTGAATGATTCTTTAAACTACGATATTTCCTGAAAGTGCAGTTTTCATGTTTTTATATGTTGGAGATGCGCACGTTGCGCTAGTGTAGGTGGGTTTTTCAGTATGCAGTCTGGTTTGCTCTGTTACCAGGCAGCCTCCTTGTTAACTAGTTGGACGTACCGCTCAGTTTTTCCAGCGGGTTTTGTTTATTTGGGGGGTTTTGTTTGTTGTTTTCTGTTCACTTTTGTCATTTTTGTCACTCAATGTCCTGCCAGCTCTCTGTATGACACATGTCAATTTTTTATTTTTTTGTCCCTCTCTTTAGATCCATGTCAATTACTCACTCAAGTTAGAAATGAGTCACATCACTTTCACTTATTGGAATTGTAGGGGTATGGGCAAAGCTCTTAAACGAGGCAAAATATTTTCACACTTAAAATCCCTGTCATCTGACATTGTTTTTTTGCAGGAGACCCAAATCCAACCTTCAGAGCAGAGACATTTGCGATCTGTGTGGGTGTCTCAGGTGTACCAGTCCACCTTTTCTTCCAAGGCGAGGGGAGTAGACATTCTTGTTCGCCATTCCATTTGTATTCAGATCGCAGAATACTGATCCAGGTGGGAGGTTTGTTCTTGTAACTGGCACGGTCAATTCATTTCCATTAGTTCTCTTAAATATTTATGCCCCTATTTTCGACAGCCCTGATTTTTCTGTAATGTATTTAACCTAATTACGGAACATAATAATCACAATACAATTGTCGGTGGTGATTTTAATTGTTACTTTGACCCGCTGTTGGATAGATCCTCCTTGAAAGTAGCCACATTATTGAAATCCGTACCTGTTCTCAATAATCTTGTCAAATCACTTGACATGGTCGACATCTGGAGGCACCAGCACCCCTTAGAGAGGCAATATTCTTTTTTCTCCCCTGTGCACGGAACATTCACTAGAATCTATTAGCTTTTGGGTCACTCTAGACTTATTTCTAATGTTATAAGTTCATCGTACCATAGTATTTTAATTTCCGATCACGCACCCCTCTCAATGGTAATTGACTTTAATCTTTATGCCCCGCAATATAATTGGAAATTCAACCCTTCTTTATATTTGGATTACTCTTTCGGTGGCGACAATTCATTGCTAGCCAGCGGTGAGGGCTGAAAGCGAGAGGTTGCAAGCACACAGACAATTCACCTACACACTAGACGCATCACACAGCCATTTACAGACTGTACAGAGTAAGCTGCATACTAAACGCTGAAGGTCCCCATGCCAGAACACCAAGACGTTCACCACCACTGACCAAAAATCACAAGAAAATTCTGCTTGAATATGCTCAAAATCGCATCAATAAGCTGTTCTGTGAAGTTCCTTTTGATTTAATACCTGCTCTATCTTTTTCCTCTTTATGTAGTCCTTTAAACATTTAGTTATATAAGGGCTATTGTTAGGGGACCCTTCAATAAATGTTTTGCTATCCGTCACAAAATTGTATGTAGCCTGTTTCAGTGGCCACGTCAATCTCCAGATTATGAAATACATCCTAGTTTGTGCAGTTGAAGGACCCTTTTGTGTCTCTATCCCATAAAGTCACTGTTTTAGTGATATTTTGGACACTTGTAAAAATATATTCATTTGGATATGACGGGACACACACTTAGAATTGTGATCCGTATATGTCTAAGAGACCAGGACAAGTCAAGGATCAGAAAATAAAACCAAATAATAACAGAAATATGGACGGGAGTGATGGCATGTTTACAGGCTGACTATGACTATGACTTACTACTGAGCGTCAGCTAAGGTGCTGTGTCCACGTCGCAGCCAGACTACCACAAGCCTACACTGTGATCACGTTGTAAATGGTTGCTATTGTTTCAGCAGTAAGTGAACTAGTGTTGTGTAGGTTATCTAACACTGACAGGAGTAGCCTATTGATACCTGTTATGAAACTATAGTCTCGGACTAATTGTAACTCCACATGCTGCTGCTTTAACATTACCGCACGGGAGAGAGAGCGGGCAGGCGAGCGAGAGAAAGAGAGCGAGTGATTTATTAGATTTGTTCTACAATAGGAATAAAAGCATTGAGGATCAAATTAAAGTAAATACAACATACAGTAAATTGATTATGACCATGGGTTATGACTTGTTAGCTAGCGGTTATGCTGCCAGCAATACATTATAACCACACGTTGCTTCTCTCACCATTGAAATTTGTATGCCGACTAACTTTGGAAGTTTAAAAACATTGGCAAACAAGACTTACAGATCATAATTTCCGTGGGATGAATTTCTGACGGCTCCGTGTCCGCTCGGCCCTAGCTAGATCCTAGGTCTGTGTCCCACCGTGTGTCCGTGACCGTCAGTCCAGCTGCGGCTCGGGACAGAGATTGTGAAGCAGCTCAGCTGTTTATTAAACCACGCAGGTCAGGTGTTGTATGGGTATCCCCTCCTCAACTTCACCGTGTCGCATAATAAGCCTCCTGTCCTGTCTAAAATGATCACCGTGTGTTTCGTGAGGGAGGCGGCTGCGGCAGCGATGTAGTCCCGTCTCTTCACGTCTAAACACACCCGGTGACTCAAAGCTAGCTAGCGCGGCTTATGTACTGTTAGACACCGTGGACTACTTTTCCTCAAAGGCTGGAGTACACAATACTTCTCCATTACTTTAAAAAATGCTATGTAAAACTCCAGAACAAAAAGGAACACACTAAATGACAACAGTTCAATTCACTACTACCTACTACTGTGCATTGGTTGAAGCTGTTAGGTTCGGTCAGGTTCTCACGACTCCCTCCCGTGACGTATTCGAATGCTGTGAACTTTTTAGCAGCGTAGCTCAAAAACGCCCCTTTTCTCTCAGAATTTACATACTTGTGTTTTGAAAAACATATAAAATCCTTCATACTCTTTTTGAATGGGCATGTCCAGAGTAGATTATGAATCAATCTCGTTTTTTTTTTAACCTGCAAATTGCTCTTTAAGTCCTAACTTAAGATAGGATGGTCCAAGATAGGATTTTTTCTGATTTGGTATTACAGAAGCAAATCCTAACTAACTTTAGGAATCCTATCTTATTTTACTAAATCCTATCCTAAGTCTGTTTAGGAAATCCTAACTGCTAAATTCAACCTTGTTCGCAACATTTATGTCTGTTGCTAAGCAACCGCCACCACTTTATTCCATCTGACTCCGGACATCTCTTTGTTAACACAGAGAATCTCTTTAAAAAGATGGAAAATAATGGAGAGCAATGAATTTCAAAGCGGACGAGTTGGAGGTGTTGGTCGTTTCGGTGGAGAGGGTGAAGAACATTTTGTTTGGTAAACTATCACCTGCTCTGAGCGCCGCAAAGAAAAACCTTGAATGGGCAAAAATTGCGGACGCTGTCACCGCGGTTTCGGGGGTCCAGCGGAGCGTGGAAACAATAAAAAAGAAGATATCAACAATGACAAGCGATGTCAAAAAGAAAGCTGCTTTCCAGTCTAAGGAACAGCAGAAAACGGGTAGGGGCTCATCCCCTGCTACTCCCCTTACACCCGCTG
The DNA here is from genome assembly GCA_026929865.2 of Hyperoplus lanceolatus. Classification (NCBI taxonomy): domain Eukaryota; kingdom Metazoa; phylum Chordata; class Actinopteri; order Uranoscopiformes; family Ammodytidae; genus Hyperoplus; species Hyperoplus lanceolatus. The sequence goes on along the minus strand of CM049416.1, from coordinate 54,726 downwards.
AGTGCCGCATCATCGGGCTGTTGGACAAAGTCCACTATGAAGGTAAGAAAGTCTTAAGGCTGCTTGTTTATTTGTTGTTATCATAGGCATAGACTAACATATACCATATTCATACAGGTATTCCTGGTGGATGTGAGGTTGGACTGGAAGTGGTTGGCGGCGATCTCTTCCCTGATGGCCTCATTACACTCGAGCTTGTAGGCCTAGAGGAGTGCAGCCAGGGGGCAACCTGTGAGACCCCTCCGTCTGAAATAGCACCACCCCCTGGTAATTATTAAACCAATAATAATTATCAGATATGTGTAAAGTAAACTAAATTGCACTACCATTGTGACATTTTTCAAATGCCTGTCATCAATGTCTAATAAGCTATATCCACTTTGATTTTACAGCAAAAAGAAAAAACTTTTCAACAGACACCATGGCCCTGCTTGAGCTAGAGAGAGAGAGGCTGGCTGTTGAAAGAGAGAGGCTGGCGCTGGAGAGAGAAAAATTTGAGTGGGAGAAGACCAGACAGAGGCTTTGCAGAAAGTGCTGCCAAGAAATATAATAACACCAAACAATTGTTATATTTTAACAGATTTTTTTATTTAAATCATTAGTCCTATGTATATATTGTTATCATTAGTATTATAATAAGCTATAAAATATAATTTAATGTGCATTGAATATTTCACTTGTGTATTAGTCTTATAAATTAATTTCTATTACACTCTTAAATGGTATTATTCAACTATATATTTTTGTATCTTTACACTATCATTACTCATTATTATTTTCGTTTTGATTTTTGGCTAATTATCTTGGCCAGGTCTTTCAAAGAAATCATGAATCAATTGATTCCTAGTGTTGACCCCAGCAACAAGTCCCTGCGGCTCCTGTTCAACAGCATGGCCTTCTGGTTCTGCTGCGTCAATCTCAGGGTCTGGAAGATTAGCCAATCTACAGATGTTGTGAACCACTGCTGTGGCTTTTATGAACAAGACCACTTTCTCTGGGGAATATTGGAGGTAGCCTCCACTGGTGTCATGGCATCTCCATCCGATTAAAAATATTTTAGACATTAGATTCATGCACTGTTTAGAGGTATCGTCAGTTCATCAACATTGACTTATATTACTAAATGTTTCCCGAATATCTAGACCTTTAGGCTACCTGCTCTTCCAGACTCCAAACAGACGCTCCTGCCTCGATCGACATTTCTTGTGAGCTCGGTTATACCTATTGGATTAAACATACTTAGATAACCGACTAACCACGATACTTGTGTTATTTTGTTTGGAATCTAAGAAATATATATATATTTTTTTAAATCTGGCTTTTTTACCGCATGTCTGCTGGAGAGCGCTCATTCCCTACTGGAGTCATGAGGTATGGCTTTAGGGGATAGCCAGAATCACCAAGAAGCCAGCCACTCTGATCTGATTCCTCCAGATAAGTATTGATGTCACTGCAGAGATACAAAACTGCTAAAATAAGATAATTTCACATTTAATTCAGAATGTATTTGCGTGTGAAGCTGGCATATCTGAATTAGAGCATCAAATATAAAATCTAATCCTGGGCAACGTAAGCCTAACGATAAAGAATAATAATGAACATAATAATATTATTAGGCCTAATAATAGTAAGTGAGCAGAGGGTCTAACATAATCTAATCTAACTTTATTGTACTATAGACCCACTGGGTGGCGCTGCAGTATGGTAATGATGATAAAGTTACTGTCTAGTCTCATTAAAGCTGCAGTTGAGAGTTTTTTTACTGTAATATTTGGCAAAACTGTCATAATAGCCATTCAGCTATATGTAGGTGAAGTGGTCTGAAAATACTTTTTTATCACTTTGCTCCCCCCTGCCTCTGTGTGCTGCCCCCCAAAATTGCCACCGCTCATGTTAATTTTGACCAATCAGAGCGAGGTCAGATTCTCCGTTCTTATTGGCTGTGGGACCTTGGCAACGACGTTGATGCGTCAGTTGCGTGAGCGTTCACGACCCTAGCAGTCTGACACTAGCCTACTGTTTGGTACTAGGCTACTACGGCGGACAGCAAGTAGCAATGTCTTCACAAACGAACCCTCAATTTACCATTCCCAGGATACCAACAACTAACACCGCTAAGACAGCAAAAAAACGAGGAAAGACGAATGTTGAAAAGTTAACTGCTGAAAGGGAGACGGAGAGAACTCGAAAAAAAGTACACCGGCCATGTCTTCTTGCCCTATCACATCAAGACCTCTCCGACCGCGACTCCGTCCCCTTCCTCTGCCCCTAGGCTGCAGCAGGACGCCCGCTGGCCCTATATAGCCCTCATCCTGTGCTCAGTGTTGCCAACTCAAAGCGATTTTGTTGCTATATTTAGTGACTTTTCAGCCCCCCTGGCGACTTTTTTTTTCAAAACAGCGACAAGCGACAAATCTAGCTTTTTTTCTGGTGTTATTGGTGACTTTTTTCGCCAAAGCAAGTATCACCTCTTCTCAACGAGCAGCGGGAGCCTGACATGCAGCCCGCTCCTCGCGCAGCAGCCCCTCCCAGCTGCGGTCAGAGCAGGAGCATAGATAGTAGGAGATACACACACACACACCTCTCTGCGATACACACACTCCTCTCCGCTCTGTTACAATTAGTTTGCTATCTTGCCTGGCTGTTACAGCTACTTTTGTTAGGCCTACCAGCACACTTAAAATGATTTTAAGCTAACATACATGGTATGTCTGTGATTAAAATGTATGCTCAATATGTACGTATGTAGTTATCATTACTAATGTTTAATCACCTCGAAATCGGACATGGTGTTTGTCTCCTGTCAATGTAACTCAATTCACATGAACGCACATAGCTGTCGTTCGGAGGGAGGAGCTACAACAGGTAGAGCGTTGGGAAAACAGCCGTTGGGATCCCAACGGCTGAAACTCTCAACTGCAGCTTTAAGGTTTGTCTTGAAACACTTCTACTACCTTGTGTTGAAGATAAACGAATTGTGAGTCGAGCCCGGCCACCGCGCTACCAGATGACGGATAACCATCCGGTGGTCGCCTATTGCCAGTATGTTGATTGCATGATAGCCTTTACGACATACGTATGCTGCCTCTACCTGCCCATTAGGGGCTTTGATTTGAAATAGCGACCCGTCTACGAGCCCGATCACACCCGGCATCCGGCACTCCCGATAAAATGCTGATTTGATATGCATGATTTCCTCCGCCTTCGGAAAAACAATATATTGAGGGGCCAATCGGCTTATTGCTGTTGCCACCTCTGTTAAGTTCCTTGAAATTGCCGGCTGGGAAATTTTAGCCAAGTCAGCAACCTCAGTCTGGAAGTCCCCCTTGGCAAACAGCCATAGTGCATTTGTCAGCTGCAGCACAACCGGGAGAGCCCCGTGTCGCCTCGTTGGCCTCTCCAACGCTGGTCGCAGCTGCTCGGCTAGCTGGATTATCATTGCCCGAGGCAATCGATACCGGTTGATTAATATTTTGTCCTCAAACCGCAAAACATCGTCCGGGTTACCAAGCAGCCGCTCAACATACAAATTACGCTGGTTGCGGTTGATCTCTCTCTCTAAATTAACATATAAAATAATTGCAGCCATCACTGATCACTTGTAGGCTATTTTACGGTTAGAAAACGGAGAAGTTAGGATGGCCAAACAGTTATCCTAAAGTTAGGAGACTTTATTTAAGATGTTGTCAGTTAGGATGCTTCTGTAATACACTTTTCCTATCTTGACTTAATTTAGGAACATTGACTTAGGAACTGTTCATCTGTAATGGCTATTTTCCTAAATCAGGTCCTAACTCTAATTACCATGGTAACCATACAGTTAAGATAGGAATTGTGAGTTAGGAAGTTTCTGTAATACGGCCCCAGAGGAACATCAGGGTATAGAGGCATGCTACAATAAATGATCTGAACGGGTTTTTCAGCAAACATTTAAAAAGTATTAGGGACTACTTAGACCATATAAAATTGACAGCAAAGTGCATAATATGTGAGCTTTAAGAACAGTCTTGTAGATGGGAATTTGCCCGGGCCACACATCCCGCGCCTAGTGTTAACAGACTAGGTGGAGTCAGGTGTAATGGGCTTTTTCCTGAAGAGGTGGGTTTTAAGTCACTGTGTGACCAGCTGCATCACTGTGTGGTATGGGAGCTGCACTGCTGCCAACCGCAAGACCCTGCAGCGCACAGTGAAGCTGGATGGATTATCGGTGCCCCACTCCACTCTCTTCCTTCTCTAACCTCTGCTCCCACAAACATTGGACTGTGAACCCCCCTCCCATTGCCCCAAAGAACGCTGGACTAAGAACTCTGAACCAAGAACTCTTAATCTATTCAACTAGTGCAGTGCCCGTAGGAAGCAGGAATTAACTTGTGCATGCTTAAATGTAACCTGTCTATGAAAGTAGGACACAGAAACAGATGTAGCCTACACATAGGCGGTGTCACACTGTCATTGAAATGGCTGTTGCATGGCTCGTCAATGTCACTTTTGGTCTATCTTTAATATTTTTTGCACCATATAATCCTCTATTTTTTATAGGCAATTTGGTAATTGCAGTTTGACGACAGCAGCATGTAATTTATTTTTGCAACCAAAATGAAGGGCATTTTTGCATCTTACATAGTGTGTTTAGGTGTTAGTTTCTGACGGATTTAAAACGTTTTGTGGAAGCGATTGTGTTTATATTCACTGGTAGCAGAGCTATCCGAGACAGTGCTTAAATGGAAAACGCTATTGACACGCTAACTGGAATTAACTGTTGCGGGATTAACTGTATAACAGTCAAAACAGTTTAACATGCGATCTTTAACACTGAGGCGGACAGGTTTGAGGAGTTGGTGATGTCTGCCGAACGGTTTTAGAACGTTTTGTTTAGAAAGTCGGGTGCATTGAATGAGGAAGTAACAAGAGGCTTTGTTTGCTGTGTGTGTCACGTCAATGCCATGGACATATAAAGAAATGGACACCGGATTGAAACACGGCGCCCATTAATTCCTATGAAAGCTGCTCATTGGCGCAGAGACGCAACAAAGAAGTATAATCCGGAAATTCCATGCGGCCCGGAAGCCTGACGTAGCATGGACGTAGCTGCACTATGGACTTATCAAGAAAGAGGGCGGCAAGCGTAGCGGACTGGAGGCGGTTGTAGAATCATTCTCGTTCTGTAGCATCTAGCCTGGCGAAAACAAACTGAAAGCCGTTAAAAGCCGTTGGGCTAATAAAACGCTTGAGGTGGCGTTTTGAAATGAGAAAACTTCCATTTTAATAGTATATGGTCTAAAGATAAGTATGAGCCTATGATTGATATCCAGAAAATGTTTGCAGAGACACAATCTTGTTCGCCGCTTGTACTGTGTGGACAGGGAAACCTGCCTACGGGCCGCATGAAAATAAGCTCCACCCCTCACCATGCAATACCAATGGGTTGGCAACATGTCCATGCTGGCTGCTCGGAGACGGCACAGTCCTTGGGGCCTGGTCAATGCAAGCTTTGGTCGCAGCAGCCAATCAAATCAGAGGGAGGCGGGGTTTAGTCGGGGATTACTTCAGGCTCCCCCGTCACTGTGGCCTTCAGTGTGAGCATGTATTCATTACCAGCATATAAAATATGATAACTTCTACATATTTTGTCCCAAAAACTTCAAAATGAAGGACGCACACCTTCTTGCCGTATGCAAGCAATATCTGGAAGCTCATGCTGATCTGACTAAAACTCAGAGAGATATGCGAGCTACAGGAACACCGACAGACAGACAGCCATTTCTTGCTTTATAGATAGATATTCAGCCTGCACATCAAAATGCCTTAAAATGTATATCAATTTGACTGCATATTGAACATATTGTAAATATTTTTCATCACATTGCATATTTCTATTTAACTTATCTACTTTTTACTTTCTATTCTATTTTATACATACTGTTTTATATTGTACAAACAATTCCTTTGCACTACTTAGTATTTAGAATTTATCAAATGTAAATATTGTTTAGGTTATGTTTATCTTATTCTACTCTATATTTTTTTTTATTGCACCGTGGGCCAGTGATAAACGCCATATGATTCTGAAGTATGTCTTGCATATATCAGAACCGACAATAAAAATATTTGACTTGACTTGAGTTGGCTTTTGAATGAGTTTGAGTCTCAGTTGCTGTTTGGACGGAGGGAGTTATAGATGGTTGAGGGGCCCAATGGCGAGAGCTCGGCCCCCTAGGGTGCAGTGCTTGGATCTTGTGATGGGGGTCAGAAGGTTAGTGTCAGATGATCTTAGTTGGCGAGTGGGGGAATGACGTTCAAGGAGGTCTGTAAGGTTGGGGGGGGGGGGGTCAAGGGTATTGATGGCTTTGTAGTTGATGAGCTTTTATGAAGCAGCGAAGTAGCAGCGAGATCCTGCACATGTGGCCGACAACTAGGGCTAGGCAATAATTTGATAACGAATATTAATTGCGATAAAACTCCTGTCGATTACGACGATAAGCTTTTGATATGAATGCTCGATATGAAAATGGGGTGTGTAGTCACCCCAGCAAGAGTAAAGAGGGTCTTGTGTTTAGCGAGAAATGTTGGCGCAGCACTCTGTCTATTGTGTGGTGTTTTTCCTCTTCATTAAATTAATCTGTGGGCTACACTGTGTCCCGCTGCTATGATGACACCATAGTCACGTAGCTGCCGTGGCCAGCACTGTTTGCTCACTGTTCCTGTCGGCTTGCACCGAGCCGTCTCTGTGCATTTACCGGCATAATGCGCTCAAAACACGGGGGGCATAAATATAGAAGCAGCTATTTTGGTCAAGCAAAAACGAGAGACCGCTGGCTTGACCACAGTTGTTCCATGGCCCGATACTATGACCCATATTCTGGCAGCGGCTATCGCCGTCCAGCCTAAACCCTGCTTCAAATTAGCTGACATTAAATCAGTAATTCATATTCTATTATATTTTAAAGTTCAGCACTTAAATGTGCCAGGGCCTTTGTTGATCCACTTGTTTACTTTTTATGTATGGTTTTGCCTCTCTACAAGATTTAAGAGGTTTGTTGCAGCCCTGCCAAAGGAGTTTAAAGTGATAGAAGCTTTTTTTTAATTTACATTATTTTCTATAGGTTACTAGGCAAGCTATCTTATATTGTTAGGTGAAGTTAAAACATGTTTGTGAAGTTAAATGTTTATATTTAAATATGATTCAATGTTCTCTTATCAAAAATATGCTAATAAACAACATTGTATAGTTTAACTGATAAACTATTGTGATTAATTAATATTGATATTGATCAATACGGAAAAATAATCATCATAATATGCCGCCCAGCCCTACCGACAACAGAGAAAGAGACGCAGCAGTAACAGATGCAGAAGTGCTACGGAGGTAGACCAGGGGTGTGTGTCCTGGGCCTTAGCTGGACAGTATTATGGTCAAAATTTGACATGGTTTTGCAGTGTTCAAATATTATCTGTTTCCTTAATATTTATTTTAAACTTTGTTGTCACCTGTATAACCTGCTACATATTGTATTAGACGTGGTGGTAGACGTCGACAAGTATTTTTTCAGAAAACCCTCAGGCATTAAGGCCATGCATCCTAGATTGCCATAGTCATATATGGGTTAAATGAAAATAGGGACACCAGGTATTTGTTGCAATTGTTGTCTGCTATTTGAGATGCAGCTCTTGTGGATGAACCAAAAGGTAATCTGCATAAAGTAACGCTTTATTTTTGTCACCCCTCCTGCTCGAGATGTCTTGGGAGTTATGGAGTGCAATTGAATGGGGCTTTATGACAAGGTAAAAAAGAAGTGAATTCAGGGGACACCCTTAGTGAGTTCCCCGTTGGAGGTTCAATGATTGTGACCTTTCAGAGTTAGTAAGAACTGAAAAAAGAGGGCTGAAATCAATTATTTTTATCCAATTATTAAAGCATAGCCCAAAATAACATTGACTGTTATCAAATATGTCTACCATTTCTGCATCTGAAGAAAGTATAAACTATGGTACTTTATTGGAGGGACAATATATGATATTAAAAAGACGACATATTTTAAAAAAGTTTGACGATTTTTCACAAAGCCTGTTCATTCCTCAGAAATAATTACAGGAAGAATTTACTAGCCTTCCTTTTTACATTTTAACAGTGTAGGAACAAATGTGTCCCCTGATGTAGGCTCAAAGCGACCCAGACAACCAAGCTGGAGGTTTCAGGTGACGTTATATGACATACAGTGCTGTAGTCTTCCATTACACAGATCTGCTGGCCTCGGTGCTCCAGCTTTTTCTTTTATTCTGTTGCAGTAAAAGTGGAGAATGGCCGGACGAGGTCTCTCCCCCGTGGTCAGGGCAAAAGAGTGTCAACTGTTAAGCTAGTTGACAATGACAAGACTTAATTTTTCCCTGATTTGCAGTTCTTCACTGTAATTTTGGTGCAAACTATGATTTAGAAAGGGATACACAGGGAATATGCTACTTTAAGTTGTTAACTGTAGGAGTGAATGAGTTAAAATAATTGAAACGTGCAGGAGCAGCTCTGTCTTGCTTCTACTCCATGCAGCCACAAACAGGAAGTCCCCAACAAGCGTACAATATATATTGAACAATGCAGAAAAGCAGAGTGAGATTTATTATAGCTTTGTGTATTCATCGAACATAATTGTAGCAGTGTCAGCTTGACTGTGTTGCAGGCCCGTTGATGAAGAAAAATAATGTGTGTGTGTGTGTGTGTGTGAAGAAAAATAATGTGTGTGTGTGTGTGTGTGTGTGTGTGTGTGTGTGTGTGTGTGTGTGTGTGTGTGTGTGTGTGTGTGTGTGTAGGACATCTTCAACGCTGTGATCAAACAGAACCCATTTCTGGTTCACCAGCTGCCCTGCTTCTGGAATGTCCAGCTGTCCGACCACACCCGTTCTGAGAAGTGCTACAAAGATGTGTCAGACCTCAAGGTGAACCCCCAAATCAGTCACTGCACACATCCAAGATCTCACATGCATTAATCACAAATCTCAAGTGAGACCCACACTTACAGTGACACACGTTTTGTACTTACTTTAGCTAGAGGCATAGCATTATGGATTGTGTTAACTTTGAAAAAAATAATGCTTTTACGGATTTCAACACGTAGTAGGTATATCATGTTTGCATAGGGTTCCCAAGGTCACCTTGAAATATAAATAAACATAACAATTATTTTAACAGATTGTTAAAAATCTGTTAAAATAAAGGTTTGATGGCTTTTGTTTTAACCATACATGAATATTACATGGTAGAGAGCCAAATAAAAGGGTACCAATGTCCATCCATTAGTGTGTGCGATGCTTGAATAAGTTAAGGTAAACATTTTTTTTTTAAAGGCACCGGCACATGAAACACTAGTAGGTTGCCCCACATTGATCACAGCAGTATGGTAAAATAGTGTCTTTCTACGCGGAGACTGCTGAAGCCTATAAGCGCTGAATTAATAGCCTCTCGAGGAATGTTACGCGTTCCAACCTTCTGTTCTTCTCTCCTGTTCCCTCCTCCTCTCCTCTCTCAAGTGTCGGTTGCCTACTTGAGGCATGGCCTGTGTGCCGTGCAGACTCTCTACCGACGCAGTTTTGGCCCCCATTACATTCGTAGCTTATGTAATGGGGGGCTGTTGGTTAGTTTATCTGTTGTTTTGGTTTTAGTTAGGGAGTTCGGGGCATAGTTTAGGAGGAGGAAGTCCAGGACCAAGCAGTCCAACTGCGGCTGCTCCAGGCTTCCTCCACTGTTGTTTTTGTTTTACAGCCCTTCAGTAACCTTGAGTTTTGGGATTGAGTTAATAAATTAATATTATTGTTTAAGCGTTTATTCTGGGTCTTGTGTGTGTTTTTATTTGTTATTGGGCAGATTAAAGAGCCAGGTATGGTCGGCCGTAACATATTGGGGACTCGTCAAAAGTTTGTTTAGTGCACGTGCGTTTGGTGAATGCGTTTATTTACTGTTCTGCGTCGTGCCGTTGGGGATTACATAGGCGGGAGTGCTGGGGTTGCTTCTTCGTCACTTGCAGTGGTGTTTTGTGGGTACTAAACACGTTGGGATTGTGTGTGGGGCGCTGTATTAAGTGTAGCGTTTGTGTGTTGTGGTTGTTCTAAAGTGCAATGGAGTTTGATCTGGAAGATTTTGTGGGTGGCCCAACCACTGAGAAACTGGATGGGTGCACAGTAGAGCACCTGAAACTCATTGTGGAAAGATATGACGTCACTGTGAATAAGCAAGGCAAAAGGCTACTTAGGGATCAGCTGTTTTCTGTTTTGGTTGAGCGGGGAGTGTTGACAGCGCGGGACGCAGTTATAAGGCTGAGGAGGCAGGCTTTAGCGAGCAGTTAAAGGCTGTTACATACTCCGCGAGAAGAAAGAACAAAGTTCTCGGTGACAGAGCTGCGTGAAGAAAATTACGTCATTTTCTTCTCTCAGCTCTTGTTTAGCTGTTCTCGACACATCACCCGGGCCGAACTTACTTCTCGCAGCTTGTCCGAGAACTATTGTGTGATTGGTCAGTCTGAAGTCAATGAGGAAGGCGAAGCGAAATCAGCTGGCGCTACTGAGTCAATTACCTGGTAACAATGCGCCGCAGTGAGGAGTTCGGCAGTTGAGTTCTCGTGAAGTATGTAATGTCAGACCAGAAAGAACTTCTCGCAGCTCTGTCACTGAGAACTTTGTTCTTTCTTCTTGCGGAGTATGTAACAGCCTTACGAATGAAGGAGCTTGAGGTAGAATTGAGTAAGCAAGAAGTGAAAGAGAAAGAGCTCGGAGTGAAAGAGAAAGAGATCACTTGCCATTTTGAGGTAAGAAGGTTTTAGGAGGAGACAAATCATGTTGTGCTGTTGAAGGAGGTGGAAATGGCCGCGGCTTCTCTGAGAAGGAGGTGAATACGTTTTTTATTCTCTTTGAGCATGTCGCAGCTACTTTGAAGTGGCCTAGGGATGTGTGGACGTTGCTGTTGCAGTGTGTAATCACTGGTAAGGCACGAAGTGGGGTGTTTATGCGGCATTGTCACCTGAGGACATTCTGGATTTTGACAAAGTTAAGACAAAGTTTTGAAAGCATATGAGCTTGTGCCGGAGGCATATCGCCAAAAGTTCCGTAAGCATAATAAGCAGGAGTCTCAAGCTTATGTCGAATTTGCTCGGGAGAAGGAGATATTATTTGATCATTGGTGTTCATCGCAGGGGGTTAAAACTTACGAGGATATTAGAGCCTTGGTGCTGGTAGAAGAGTTTAAAAACTGCTTGCCTGAAGGGGTCGCCACTTATCTTAATGAGCAAAAGGCTGTTAAGTTGTCCAGCGCTGTGGTCTTTGCTGATGAATATGTGCTTACGCTTAAGCCCACATTTGAGAAAACGGTGACGGAAGAAAAACATGTTGAGAGCAATGATGGTGTCTCTGTCCAGTCGTGTAAAATCAGCACTTCTAGTTGGGCAGAGGAGAAGTCCACCAGAGCACGAGGGAGCGTCCAGTGTGTTTCTATTGTAATAAGCCTGGGCACATGGTCGCCAATTATAGTATGCTTTAAAGGGAGAAAAGAAACCTGTGAAGTCAGTGTTTTTGTTAAAACGTCTAAACCTGTGTCGGAGGTGGCTCCTGAGTCTAGGGAGTCGGAGCTAGACATCTATGCACCATTTTTGATGAGGGGCGCTGTGTCTTTAACTTGGTACAGGGATAAAGTACCTGTGACTATTTTGAGGGACACAGCCGTGTCTCAGTCATTCATTCAAAGTGATGTCTTGCCCATGTCTAGTGAGTCTGATATGGTGTCATTTTCTGGGGGTTTGGGAGGCAGTGCATGGGGGCGCCGTTATATACAGTGTACCTTGAGTCAGATTTGGTCTCAGGTCCGGTGGTTGACGGTGTTCGTCCCTGTTTTATGTTTGAGGGCGTGTCTCTTCTTTTGGGAAACGATTTGGCTGGCGGTAAGGTGTTGGTCATGCCTGAAGTGACAGTGGTTCCTATGGTTACAGAGGGTAACGATAGGTTGGCTCAGGAATATCCTGGGGGTTTTTAGTAGGCCTATGTGCGATGACAAGACACCAAGCCTTGAATGATGACGCTGCTGTATCTGACAGGGTTTTGAGCGTAGCTGCTACACCTTCCTCTGGCAGGTTGTCCATTGGGGAAGTTGGAGGAGTAGGTTGCTATTATTGCAAACTATTTTGGTTTATGTTCATATCTTATTTAATGGGGGGCTGTTAGTTAGTTTATCTGTTGTTCTGGTTTTAGTTAGGGGGTTCGGGGCATAGTGTAGGAGGAGGAAGTCCTGGACCAAGCAGTCCAACTGCGGCTGTTCCAGGCTTCCTCCACTTTTGGTTTTGTTTTACAGCCCTCCCGTAACCGTGAGTTTTGGGATTGAGTTAATAAATTACATCGGATAGCATACGGTATCCCACCATAAAAATAATCTCCATCTTCTGTCCTCATCTTTCCATTCATTTACCACCCGCGCAGCCAACAAGGACATTGCAATTCCCAACGCAGTGCCAAGACGCACAAGTCTTGTGTTCTCCCTCATATTTTGACTTGCAAATCACTGACAGATTATAATTCCAAAGCATTTGATTTTGATACAAACTGGCCATGTGGATAAATGCTTTGTTTTTTTTTTCCGTGTGGAACACTGGCTGTGCACTCAGAAACGACCGGGACATGCGTTTGTGCGCTGGGAGAAAGAACGCTGTGTGTCGAGAGGAAAAACAGGCACGGGAAATGGCCAAAGAGTTCATCCCTAGCAATGCATTCAAAGCCTCGACTCATTATGTTGCAAGTCGACGTGTCAGTGGCATAAATCGGCAGAGCGATCAAATTTTACTGTAGCTGTTGCTGGGGTGCTGAGGAAAGATGGCCAACTGCGCTGTCGCTTTACGCACAACCACTGCCACCGTAATTTTTAGATTTCATTATTTGCATCAAAGCCCTAATAAGCCTTAAGTAAGAAACGTTAACGCGCTGGAATCCCCGGTTATAATTTCAGCCACAGTTTTTCTGGGCGGCTGTTAGGGCTGCCCAGCCAGGACCCTCACATAACATTCAGGTGGCCTGGCAAGTGGTAGTGGCCCCTTCCCAAGTGGACCGGACGAGACGTAGGCTACAGGGGTTAATATTCAGACTGCATACTACGTTAAAGTTCAGTATAAAGCTAACGTGAATACCACTAGTGCCTATCAAACACAAACATGAAGTAAATATTAACAAAGGAAATAGATGTGCCAAGAAAAATTGAGATAAAGGAAAGGAAAAGATCGGAGGAAACAACTTTTATGGGTCTTTTCACGGACCCATAGTGTGATGGGGAACTTAAAACTGTGGCAGAGAAAAGTGCCTCGATGGGACATCAAAATTTTAAAAGTACAGAGTCATATAGAAATTCAATCATAGTCCATCTTTAAATCCCAGGACCGGGCAGTTGAATACTTGATGGAATTAAACGGGTTTACAGATTTACATTAACATGATCAAAACCATGTGCCCTGATAACCCACCTTCCTGTTTTCCTCCTTGTTGTTCTTCTGACCAGGTGATCCACTGGAATTCTCCCAAGAAATTACGTGTGAAGAACAAACATGTGGAGTTTTTTCGGAATCTCTATCTGACCTTTCTGGAGTATGATGGGAACCTGTTACGGCGAGAGCTCTTTGGCTGTCCAAGCAAGGCTGACCACAACAGTGAGAACGTAGGTGGTGCTTCTGTGGCTTATGGATATGGTGTCAATTTATTGCTGAAGAAATGAAGGATGGTGATGGAAAGATATATACAGTAGATTGATTGATTGATTGATTGCAGACATATAAATACCTTCTGTACCTGTACTTATTACAGCAAAGCTGAAGGGTTCTCCCACTTAAAACAAACATTTATGGTGACGTAATTAAGGGGAATAACTAATAGAGCCCAAAACGGGCCCGGATCTAGCCAGTCAGATTAAGGTGGGCTGATAGAAATAGAAATAATTTGCACAACACCTTCACAATGAAATCTTAGAACTTGATGAAATATCACAGTATCTCTGAATTGAAAATTCACTATTGCTGGCAGAAACACTGATATTAAGGAATTTTCCAGACACAGTTAGGCTAGTAAAATTGCAGAGCGAAAAAAATCTAATTTATGTTAAAAAAAAAAATGGAGGGGGCGCTCATGTGCAGTAATGATGTAGACGTGTTTTCCCGATGCCATCTCCTGAAGTCACAACTCTCGTGAATGGCTTAAAGACTTCCCTGGAGGGCCGCCTCGACTTAAAGCTTCCATATTGTGCAAATGCACTTTTCCGATGTTTTTGAACATAATTATGGGTCTACGGTCTGCCTACAGACTGCCAAAGTATCAAAAAAAGAAAGCTCTCTTCTTTTCTCACTCTCCCCTTTTCTGAAACCCTCCACCTCTCCACCCAATATACTCCAGTAAGAACGTCAAAAACTGGAAAGCCAGAAGCTTCCACTGTGCAGTCCACCCCTCTATTTCTTATTGGTCCACGGCCCCCGAGATCCTCTCGAAAAATATTCTATTATACTAATTTATCTTAACCACAGCAGCCTCGTTTTTAATAACACAACGGATAGGAAGCTACTTGTGCTTTTTTTCAAACAGTGAAACTGAATTAAATGTTTTATCGGTATTTTTGCTTGACTGGTGTATAGCTATTAGCTTTGGGACAAGCATTCAGCTTTTGCACATAAAAACATATTTCTATTCCCCACACCAGTCTGGAAATGCCTCGTTTTTAACAGGACAAAGGATTGGAAGTTATACTGAAGAAGTCTGACTTTGAAGATAATTTTTTCACTGATTTTAGTGGTATGGTTAGCAGCTAGCTCCCGAGCTAGCTTCGCAGTAGCCACCATCTTTTGCAGCATTTTTATTGTGAACATGCCGTTTCCATTAGCGTGTGGCTGTCAGTGCATCTGTATGAACATAGTCTTTCATGTAGACAAGGATAAGTCATGTCAAACTGTTCAAAGTGCGTTACTAGCACTAGACTTAGGTTTAGCCTACCCATGAGAAGAACCAACTGTGCTAACAGGCTATACGTCATCATTGTTTACAAACAGACAGAGGGCGAGGCGTATCTGGCTTCGCTTCCGGACAGGGGGCGGGGGGAGCTCAAAGATTGTATATTTACGAGGGGAGCTGCAGCTCTTTTTAAAAAATAGGCCATTGTGAGATTAGCTGAACATCAGCATAGTACAATAAATTATCTGAAAGTTTTTTTCAGCAAACAATTGAAGAAAAACGTATTAGGGACCACTAAGACCATATAATATGGTCTATAATAGAACCGAAAAGTGTATAATATGGGAGCTTTAATTGAAGGCTCCTTGTCCTCGCTTCAAAAGAAACACCACGGAAATGAAGCTCGCTTTGGGGATTTCGACGAGGCCCTGTCAGCTGCGGGTGGCCGCAACACAACACTGGAAGCAAAGAGCCACAGGTGGCTAATGGTCTCCTCAAAGCTAAAGTGAATGAACTGGAGGGCTGCTCTCGCCGACTCAACGTCAGAATCGTGGGCATTAAAGAAGGTGAGGAGAAGGGCAGCCCTACTGACTTTTTTTCTAAGTTGATAACGGAGCTACTCGGCCAAGACAACTTCAGCAGGCCCGTGAAAATTGACCGAGCCCACCGTAGCCTGAGGCCCAAGCCGCAGCCTAACGAGCGGCCGCAGGTCATCATCGCCAAGGTCCACAATGATCGGGACGTTTTCAACATACTACGGCTAAGTCGTCAACAAGCACCCATGGTACCACGGTGAGAGGGTCTCCATATTTCCAGACTACACGCCAGAGTTTACATCACAGCGACAGGCCTTTAACAGCGTGAGGAAACGGCTAACCGAAGCGGGCGCTAAGTGTTCTCTGCGTTTTCCAGCCAAGCTCCAGGTCGACTACAACAACACGATTAAGTCGTTTGATTTTCCAGCTGATGCTGAACGGTTTGCCAACTCTTTGGTCCAAGCAGATTCATCCTAACTTGTCACAACTTCAGCCAGTATTTAGTTTGTTTTCATATGTCTGTTTTCCTGCTCCCCATCTGTTAATTAGCCCCTCAGTATATATATATATATATATATATATATATATATATATATATATATATATATATATATATATATTAGTTCATTCCCCTCAGTTCCTGGCCAGATTGTCAGATGTCTTGTGTCTATCCTAGCTCTCCAGCGTTCCACATAATTTTGATCCTTCCTGCCTGTTCCCGTTTTGATCATTATTTTTGGACCTTGGACTCTCCCTTTTGCCTGCTCCCCTGGACTTGTTTGCCTCACCGTTTACCTGGTTTGTCATCTTCATCTCATTAAAAGCCTTTTGTGAACCTGAACTGTTTCCATGTGTCGTGCAACTGGGTTCTTCCCTGCCATTTTGTGAAAACCTGACGGTACAATCTGGCCAAAAATGAACCCAGCAGACACACACTTTGCACTGGAGTTGACGTATATTCTCACCTGCCTAAAGAACTTTACTTTACTTTAAGTATGCAGTGGACTGTGTGGAGAGAGCGGAGGTCCTTTCGTCAGCCTGCAAGGAGGTTGGGTCTAGACCAGCGGTTTTCAAAATTTCGATAGCTGAGGGCCAATTTAGGAACCCAACATTGGACCGAGGGCCGCCAAAGGAAAAAAAAATTAAAAACTGAAATAATTTCAATGGCCAGGTTGCGTCTTTACATTTTAAATGTATTGGTCTGCATCCAGTAAAGTGTAATTAACACATTGTAATTAATTAAATAATGAAGGGCTAGGTTTCATTTCAACATTGGAGGGGACACATTAAAAGCGGGGGTCTGGGGCTAGCCCCCCAGAAAAAATTGAGGTTCAAACTAGGGCTGTCAAATTAACGCGTTAATTTCGATTAATTAATCACAGAAAAATTAACGCAATTAAAAAAATTAACGCAGATTAATCGCACTTCTACATTGCCTTTTGACCCGGTGCAAAAGAGGTAAGACGATAGCACTTGTAGCTTGCGGAAACGACCCGCACGGGATCAAACGGTAAATAAAGAAGCATAGAGAGCAGGGGCGGATCTAGAAAAATATTCATGGGGTGGCAAGAGGGTGGCAGGAGATTTTAAGGGGTGGCAACCTGTGGTGAATGTATACAGTATGCCGATTTAATTAAAGCCATATAAATAAATATTTACTTGAGAAAGCCCCCACATTTAGATATGTTGACTAAATAACATAATACTTAATGTATTGTAGCACGAGTGAAGCCTTACATTTAAACATAAAAGGTGTCAGACAAAATGTTAAAGATTATTATTACTGGGGGCGCCTTTAGCTCAGTTGGTAAGGCGTCCCCCTCCTGGGCCGGGCCCAGCAGCAGACCCGGGTTCGATTCTCTCTGCCCCATTTCACCTCTGTCTCTCTGCATCAATAAACTATAAAAATGCCCAAAAAATATCTTTTAAAAGAAAAAAAATTAAATTCTGCCCCAGCATGCTAGCAACCAGCCCCAGCATGCTAGCAACCAGCCCAAGCACGCTGGCCACCTTCCCCAGCACGCTGGCAACCAGCCCCAGCATGCTAGCGACCAGTCCCAGCATGCTAGCTACCAGCACGCTAGCTACCAGCTCCAGAAGGCGCCCAACCAACTACAAGAGCCCCAGCATTCCAGCTACCAGCCTCCTCCTGCCTCGCGGACCATTAGAGTGGGGGTGTGGATTTTGGAGTGCCATCCATCTCCTCAGAACTCTCCAGCTTCTGAGCTGACTCCGGCCCCCGAACCTGTTACTGTGACAGAGAAAAAACCAGAGCCAACTCCAGAACCCGAGGTCCTTCCTGAACCAGAGCTTGAGCCGGTACCTGAAGTCCATGAGATGATTCTCGAGCCCCTGGTAGAGACCGTGGTTGAACCTGAGCTGAGCATGACGTGTAGAGTGTAGAGTCATGATGAGGGGGTCCGGTCTCCACATCCTGATGGGGGGGCCCACCCACCAGGCCTGCCAGGGGAGGCCTGCCTTCTTCGCCTTCCCGAGGGGCCTCCTCCTTCGTTCCTGTCCGAGGGGCCTCCTCCTCCGTTCCTGCCCTAGGGGTCTCCTCCTCTGTTCCTGTCCGAGGGGTCTCCTCCTCCGTTCCTGCCCGAGGTGTCTCCTCCTCTGTTCCTATCCGAGGGGTCTCCTCCTCCCGAGGAGTCTCCTCCTCTGTTCCTGTCCGAGGGGTCTCCTCCTCTGTTCCTGTCCAAGGGGTCTCCTGCTCTGTTCCTGTCCGAGGGGTCTCCTCCTCCCGAGGGGCCTCCTCCTCCGTTCCTGCTTGAGGGGTCCAGCCCCCGTGCACCGCCCCACTCCAGCTCCCAGGCCAGTCCGTCACCCCGTGCTCTGGCCCGGTCCATTTTTTTTTCTTTCCCTCCTCCTGGCTCCCCTCCACCCACCCTGTTTGGGTTTGACTTTTTGTTAGTTCCAGTTTAAGGTCGCCTGGTAGTCGACCTTTAAGGGGGGGGTTCTGTCACAACTTCAGCCAGTATTTAGTTTGTTTTCATGTCTGTTTTCCAGGTTTCCTTTCTAACTCTCATGTCATTTCAGACCCGGCCACTCCCTCCTGCTTTGCACTCCCTGTTAATTATATTCACCTGGCCTGCCCATACTCACCTGCTCCCCATCT
This sequence comes from Hyperoplus lanceolatus, assembly GCA_026929865.2. Taxonomy (NCBI): domain Eukaryota; kingdom Metazoa; phylum Chordata; class Actinopteri; order Uranoscopiformes; family Ammodytidae; genus Hyperoplus; species Hyperoplus lanceolatus. The sequence continues at coordinate 36,126 of CM049416.1, read as the reverse complement.
GTTAATCAGCCCCTCAGTATATATATATATATATATTAGTTAATTCCCCTCAGTTCCTGGCCAGATTGTCAGATGTCTTGTGTCTATCCTAGCTCTCCAGCGTTCCACATAATTTTGATCCTTCCTGCCTGTTCCCGTTTTGATCTGTATTTTTGGACCTTGGACTCTCCCTTTTGCCTGCTCCCCTTGACTTGTTTGCCTCACCGTTTACCTGGTTTGTCATCTTCATCTTATTAAAAGCCTTTTGTGAACCTGAACTATTTCCATGTGTCTTGCAACTGGGTTCTTGCCTGCCATTTTGTGAAAACCTGACATAACTTTTAAAGCACACATACTCTTTCCTATTCAAATGAATGATCATTAAGGTTGTAAGATGCATTTGTACTGGGTAATGGGAATTAAACCTTTTGTTTTATTTTAATGGTTTTTAGAAAAAAAATCACATACGGACAAAAAACAGAATAAGTAGACACATACAATACATACACAGATGCAGATACCTGAAGAATTGGGCTTTTGACAGTGAAAACTTTGATACTAGCTGATCAAATGAAGCAAAGTGACCATTTATATAAAGGTCCTCTACTATTCCCTTCCGGCTCCAATCTCTGAATGCTCAATCTGTGAACGATGGGGGGAAGGCATGATTATGCGAGATTGGGACATGTATGGTCATGCTCGGTAGTTCACAGGCCTTCCTAATTTGGTTCCAAATTCTCTGACCGTTGGACAGGATAATGTGGTCTCCTCTAAAGGAGGCAGGCGGTCTGGGAGAAGAGAAAAGGAGGGCAGTAAGAGAAGTTTTTGGGGCCAAGCTTTTTTCAATGGCCAAACGGGGGCAGATCAGTTCTAACGTCTATTTCATATGTAAATTGCCAATACACCATGACTCTAGCATTGGCAGCCCAGTAATAATGTAAAAAACATGGTAACCCCAGTCCGCCATGCTCCCTGGATTTCTGAAGGTGGGCTTTTGAGATCCTATGTTTTTTATATCCCAAATGAAAGGCATTATAATAGAATCAATTGACTTAAAGTAAGATTTAGGAATTGTTAGGTTTATCAAACTTGTGTGTAAGACAAGGAAACCCAGGTTAGTTCAACCAGACAAATGAGACACAGACACAATGATACACAGAGACAGTCAGCTCAGTTTCTGCAAACTGGGGAGAGGTCAGCTGCTCAGAATCAACTCCGCCGACCCTCTCTCCCAGAGTGCCTTTTATTCCCATAGAATGTTGGTTACAAGCGTATGTGTGTGCGTCTATGCTAATGATTAATGATTCTGGGAACTTGTTTGTTCATTCCAGCTGGGGTATGTCAGCGTGTCCTAACTGTCCTGGGCCCTGACCGCCTTGGTCAGCCAAGTCATGGCGACCCTTTGGAAAGTACATATTTCACAACAACATGTGGTTAATTACGGAGTATAAACAAGACGTGGTTAGATAAGGAGCATATGATTACACAATGAAAACATTTTAAATCTTACAGGAATATAAATTGGCACATTCTGAAATAGATACAGGAATCTCAGCAGGGACACCATCTGTACTGCGTTCACACGGCCAATAAGGGAGATCGGTAATGTTCTCCATTTCTCTATGTTCTCCTTTAGTTTGTTCAACCTTTCTGTAAAATTTAACTTAAAAACTTTGGGTTTTTAGATAATTTAATGCCCAGATACTTTATACTGACCAGATTTGTTTTAAACTGCGTATTGGCTAGGAATGTTGGGTCCAGATCTGCTGTTAAAGACAAGAGTTCACTTTTTTGCCAGTTTATGGTGTAACCCGAGACTTCGCCAAAATAATTAATTAGCTGGAGTAGGTGGGGGATGGAATTCTCGGGGTTGACTACAAAGAGGCCGATGTCATCTGCGTACAGAGAAATCTTATGGTCCATCCCACCTAGTGATATTGGCTTTATAAGTGCGTGCCCTCTTATGCTAATAGCCAGGGGCTCGATGGCCAATGCAAAGAGGAGCGGTGAGAAGGGGCAACCCTGGCACGTGCCCCTCTGAAGGGAAAAGGGTGTGGATCTTTCCTGGTTTGTTAGAATGGAGGCGGTGGGATGGGCATATACCAGGGGTGGCCAACCAGTCAGAGACAAAGAGCCACATGTTTTACTGTGTTACTGCAAAGAGCCACATCGTACACACGGGTACACACAGTGGCGATTCCAGGAAATTTTGACTGGGGTGGCCAAGGTGGGCCATAGAGTTAGAGAGGGGTGGCCATCGCACCCCTGAATGAATAGCATGTGATATGCTGTACAACCAATTCTAAGATGATTTATAATCCCAAATGCCCAAATCATGTTAGTATCCATTGTAATGTTTGTCAGAAAACAAAACCCCTGAAGGGAGGTCTGGGGGCATCTCCCCCAGAAGATTTTTTTGTGTTTTTAACATGTAATCTAAGCATTCTGGTGCATTCTCGCAAAGATAATAAAGGAAAAAGTCAATATTTATTTCAGCTCAGATGAATAGTAAAATTAGCAAGACAACATAACTTGCTAGCAGCCAGATGCCTAACAACTGGACAGAGGGACGGATGACCACTAGCTTTTGACCAAATGTCTTGCTAAAAAAATAAACCTTTATTTATGAAAGTCTGCCCTTGCTAAGAACATGTTACACTCGCTAACTACAAACTTTAATTTTTTTATTCAGATTTCAAAAATCTGCTGGGACACGTGCCTATACACATGCATGGGTGGCACGCATGTCACAAGCACACTTATGCTGTTTTCAAGACCTTTGCTGACCAGAGACCAGTTCTAGTGGCCACAGTCCTACCATTAATTTAGTAATTGAAAATTGCAAACTGATCTCATATCAGTGGATTGGAGTGCTTGTGTGATGAACTTGGCAACTACCTATCAAAAAAAGTTAAGAAAGAAAAAAAATACATATCATCTCTGAACTAGGCTACATATCAGGAAAAAAATTTAATTAAAAAAATAAAATTAAAATTAAAAATAACATTTGAACTGGGGGGGGCACTGGGGTGGCCAGTAAGATTTCAGGGAGGGGGGGGCGTTTTTATTTTCGCGGGGAGCTTGCACATGCATGCACAAGCATTATTTATTAAGAAAAAAAAAAAAAAAAAAAAAAAAAAAAAAAAAAAGGGGGCCCCACACTAGGACTTGAAACGGGCCCCCATATCGTTAAGGCCGCCCCTGTGATAATGACAGGACTGGACTAAAGACGACAGGGCAGTCATTTTCTACAATGAACATCGTGTGCACTGCCTCACACACAAACTCTCAGTTCAACCAAGTCCACAAACAAAAATATAACAATTTAAAATAGCGTTTTTCTCTTGCTATGCATGTTGCTTTGTGGGACTTACTTTTAGCATGGAGAGAGCTGAAGTGGCGCTGAAGATTTGAAGCCTTGAAATGCGCAAATGACACCTGGCATATAAGGCAGAATGGCTTGGCATAACGTTCAACAATAAATATGAACTCTCCCACTCTGTTTCGGAGCGAACTTGACACAAATAGTTTACTCACGGAAAACCTCCCTCCAAGCTGAGCGGGCAGTTTTATGTTGCGTCGCACCAAACGTTTGCGAACGTTATGTTGCGTCCTCAATTAAACATTTGCGAACAGGCATACACATAGGGCCTACACATTAATAAAATAAAAAATGAAATAATAGACAACATGTAAAACGAACGTAAGAGCCGCATGAAACGTTTGCGAACATGCACACACATAGGCCCACATAAAAAAAAAAATAAAATTATAATCACATAATTTGATATGAACTGAAGAGCCGCACGAAGCTGGGCAAAGAGCCGCATGCGGCTCGCGAGCCGCGGGTTGGCCACCCCTGGCATATACAGTGCCTTGCAAAAGTATTCATAACCCTTGGATTTTTACACATTTTGTCACATTAAAACCACGCACGTAAATTTATTTTACTGGGATTTCATGTGATAGACCAACACAAAGTGGTGCATCATTGTGAAGTGGAATGAAAATGAAATATGGTTTTAATTTTTTTTTTTAGAAATAAAAAAACTGAAAAGCGTGGCGTGCATAAGTATTCAGCCCCCCTGAGTCAATACGTTGTAGAACCACCTATCGCTGCAATAACAGCTGCAAGTCTATTGGGGTATGTCTCCGCCAGCTTTGCCCATCTAGAGACTAATATTTTTGCCCATTCTTCTTTGCAAAATAGCTCAAGCTTCAGATTCAGATTGGATGGAGAGCGTCTGTCAACAGCAATTTTCAAGTCTTTCCAGATATTCTCAATTGTATTGAGGTCTGGACTTTGACTGGGCCATTCTAACACATGACTATGCTTTGATTTGAACCATTCCATAGTAGATCTGGCTGTATGTTTAGGGTATTTAACCTTCTGGAAGGTGAACCTCCACCCAGTCTCAAGTCTTTTGTAGACTCTAACAGGTTTTTCTGCCCTGCATTTGACTCCATCCATCGTCCCATCAACTCTGACCAGCTTCCCTGTACCTGCTGAAGAAAAGAACGCCCAACGCATGATGCTGCCACCACCATGTTTCACTGTGGATAGCTAATTTTTATGAACAAAATTTAGAATTCACACATACAAAGCTTATTCCTGTATGTGTGAGGGGGGCCTTCAAGGCCCCTCATGGAGCCCCTTAGACAGAGCTACTAATGCTGTTGTTTTTAACTTGCTTTTGTATTTCTCCCCTACTAGTTGAGGGGCCCTTGATGATTTCTATCTTGTTACATTTTAATGAGTATCCTTATATTTAGGCTATTCCTTTTTGGACCCTGTTATTGACATGAGCTCTTTGACTATGCAACATGAAAAGTTACTATCAGTATCTCTGGCTAAGGGCCCCCCTGAGCCCTTAGCCAGAGATACGTGCAGTAATCCACCCCTGCACGGAGGAAGGGGGTTTAGGACTCCCTGTCTTTCGACATTACTACTGGGCCTGCAACGCTAGAGCGTGGGTTTTCTGGAATCAATCTTCGGTCGAGGGCGGTGTAGTGTGCGGCCCTGGCCCTAGGTGGCCTGAGCTTGAACTTTGTAATGCTGTATCATTTACTGGTGCCTCCCTGTCATCCATTCTGTTTTCTAAACCTAACATTAATATGAAATTGCTACGCAATAACTTTTTTCTCTGCAATGCGTTTAAAATGTGTAAGCTAATTAAGGGTGTCCTGGATCTCCCAGTACTGTCAAGTAATGCTTCTATATGTCAGAACCCCTGTTTTAAGCCAGGTCTGATGAATGCTGTTTTCAAGCGCTGGTCAGATAGCAGTAGCGTACCGTGGGGTTTCTGTCAGGGCCTTCAGTAGCGAACTCCGACCCCCCCCCCCACCCCCCCAAACACTGAGAAACACACACGTCAGGTGCCGATACAGCCAACACAGCCACATACAAAATATAGGCTAAAATCACAGTACACTAATGCATAACATGAAGAGCTTGACAGTTGATCTTCAACTGTTTATCTTCTTGCGCTGTTTATCAAATGGAGTGAGGAGAGTCGGTCAGCTGGTCTGCAGCCGCAATCCCTCCTCCCCCCATGTTATCTGTTTGTTATAGTAGCCAGGTGAAGTTAGGCTAACTTAGCTTAACATTATCTAAGTAACAATTTAGCAAGTCAGTAACAGCTGAAAGAACATAAAGGTAATACATTTACAAGTAATCTCACTCAGGAAGCTTTGTGCTAGGGCTGTGCCATATCATACTGTCCACAAATATACCGGTATTAGGGCTGGGCGATTCATTGAAAAGACGCCGTGTCTCGTGTGGTAAATGCAGCGAACCCTTTCGTCTTTGGGTCCCCTCCGCCCTCGGAGCGGAGCCCACAGACTATAAGCTAATTTTCATCTGTAGTCCCTGGGCAGGAAACAGAGTATTACATCTCTGTCAAAAAGGGAAACCTAACACTGAAGTATAAAAACAATAACACACAATTTCACAACAGTCAGAGGTGGGCAGAGTAGCCAAAACATTTACTCAAGTAAAAGTACGTTACTTTAAGATTATAATTACTCAAGTAGAAGTCAAAGTACTCATACAAATAATTACTCGAGTAAGAGTAAAAAAGTACGCAGTGAAAAGACTACTCAAGAGTACAAGTAGGCCTACTGAATTACTCCCGATTTACTTTTGAAATATACAGAGTAACACAAACGGTACAAAATAGACACAAACAAAATATAAAACAGCAATGTTCAAATAAAGATAGTTTAAATAAATTAAACAATAAATAAGGTTTCTAAAAATAAAATTAATAGCCCTTGAACTAAAACAATAATACATTAATTATTTGCCAAATTAAATAGCCTACATCACCCTTCAAATACAATTATAATAAATTAGGTTTGTCCAAAATTATATTATTTAAAACCAATACACTTATAACATTGTTTTGCACATACACATTTTTAAACTAATTCCTACAATATGTCACAGGCCCTGAGAAAATGATCAAGGTTGTGTTGTGTCAAAAATATAAAACACACAAAATTAAACTTTGTTACACATCAAAACCTGCTGGCACACTCACTTAACGTATGAAACTACAGAGAGGCTGAACAAAAGAGACCACTCTCAGACTGTCACACAGCCAGATTGGGGGCCAGTGAGTAAGCTACAGCGAGAACAGGACATGTGTCAAAGAAGAACAGTGTCTCTGTAGGCCTAATTGCGAGTGTGGGAGTCTGTGTCTATGTGATTGTGAGTGTGTGATTGTTATTTTGTGAGTTTGTGTAATTGAGAGCTTGTGAGTTTGTATGTGAGGCCAGGGGTGTGGTTATTGCTCCTTGGAATCAGCGGTTTCTTCCATTTTCTCGACTCATCCAGATAGTCTGTAAAATCTGCATGGAGCCTACATGGCATGGCCACGGACACAACATCTGTGCGGAACCGGAGCTGTTAAAAAAGTCCGCGGACATTGTTGAGCCCTATGACAACATGACAACACTTGTCATGTGACTCAAGTGGCTGCATTTGATTGGCAAGCTTTTGTATTGTGGTTTTTATTGGTTAAAATAGTCACGTGATAGAGATGTTGGCTGAAGACGTCCCCGGGCATAGACCTATAAAGAATGTCCCCGGGGAGAGAAATCATGAGAGAAATGGCTCTCGCATGTAGCCTACTAATAAAAAAATATATAAAACAATAAACTAACGACCGTCACGTAGCCAAATGGAACGGCGTAAAAGTACCGTTCTTTCTTCAAATATTTACTCAAGTAAAAGTAAAAGTATGTTGCAATAAAACTACTCGTAGAATTACAATTTATTCAAAAAGTTACTCAAGTATTTGTAACGGAGTAAATGTAGCGCGTTACTACCCACATCTGACAACAGTAAAACACAACAACACAATACGACAATAAAATCACAACATTAGGACACCACAACAACAACAACATCACAACAGTAAGACACCAAGAAAACATGACATCACAACATCAAGACAACAGTCTATGCATGATCATGGGTACATGCTTGGGTTGATTTCAGCCATGATTTAATTTTGCATTTAAAATCAGCAAAGGTGTTCCATTCTTTTATCTCAATTGGTATTGAGTTCCAAGATTTAGTGGCTCTAACTGAAAATACAGACATGCCAAACTCAGTGGATCTGTGCTGTACTATACAGTCCCCTCTGTTAGACGTTCTAGTTCTCCTTCCATTGTCTGAGCGCAGTGACACAAACTCATTTAATGGAGGAGCGGCCAAATCATTCATAATTTTATACATTAAACATACATCCGCAAGAAATACAAAACTTTCAAAGGTCATGAGATTATGTCTTTGAATTATGTTACATATGTGATATCTTAATGGCTTTTTGTCCAGTGCTGTTTGTAAAGTGTTTGCAGTGGAGCAAGTGTTGTTTTTCCAGTTTGTGAACAGCTTGTAATACAGTGTGAGATGTGCAGGGTTGCCGCGGATCTTGAAAAGTATTAAAAGTCATTACATTTAAGTTTCAATATTCAAGGCCTTAAATGTCTTAAAAAGTCTGGAATTATTGGGTCGGCGGCATTACATTTAATCCGGGGCAGAATTAATGAGCTTGCCTTATTTGTTTCTTTCTAGTTTAATTGTTAGATTTCTATGTTTTATTTTATCAGTGTTTTATATAGGCTTCAAAGATATCCGGCAAGTCCGACACCTACGCCAGAGGTAGTACGGCCGTGTGAGGCTGGGTACTGCATTTAAAACGTAGAAGAAGAATGTATGTTCCCTGCTTCCAAATTTGTAGTCGGCCGCGACAAAGCAAAAAAGGAGAGAACGATTATAAATTCAGTGAGAGGTGGAGGGAAGACGACAAATATTGTGGCTCTCTTTTTTCACCCTGCTACCGCGACCACACACTGCCGCTGCTTGTAGGTGCGCAACCACCCGTCCGCTGATGATATAGGTAGGCTACTGTCGCAAATCACACAACACGTTGATTGTGTTTAGTAAAAGTATGTTTATTTATCTATATTTATAAATAGCTGCTCATCAGACGTTCATTCAGCTCATTCAGGTCGCGTTGACTTAGCGTGAGCTCATGGAGTGAGACGCTTGTCTCTATACTGCTTGTCTCTCTTTCCGTAGCTTTCTTTCTCTCCACTCTGCACTGCCTTTCTGACAGCTAGATAAAAACTATTGCCGATCCTCCCATCAATCGCAGATAGTAGCATACGTTTCCTTCGCCAATCGGTACAACCCTAATACCCGCAGTTTATTAACCTGAACGCCTGCAACAATACTGTATGAAGAAAAAATTAGTTTGCGCAAATTACCGCAGGTCCCGTGAGCATGGATGTAAATTTACAGTTGGCTAGGCCAACATGCACATACGATTTTGAAATTGCAAAAACCTCCCTTGACCTGTGGAACCAATTTTTAAATAGCTTCTGCCGTAAGTTCTGAAAAAGAAAGTTAATGGACTAAGTTTGTTATATATTGAATAAGGAATTAAAATATTAAGAACATTCGGATTATTCTTCTCCAAAAAATATTCCATTTTTAATTTACCCTAATTAAAATATTGTATGCTGCACCTAACACATATTTTCTAAATTGATTAAACGGTAACACTTTACAATAAGGTACACAAAAAAGAGCAGTTACTCTTTTAAAAAGAGTAGCTACTGTTCCAAAAAAGAGGAGTTACTCTTCCAAAAAAGAGTAGTTACTGTTTTAAAAAGAGTAACTACTCTTTTTTGGAAGGGTAACTACTCTTTTTTGGAGCAGTAACTACTCTTTGTTGTGTACCTTATTGTAAAGTGTTACTGATTAAACTGTTCTTGTGACTCGATTAATCAGAAAATGTAAACCAATTGATACAGTTCTATAGCCTAATTGGTTGAAAAGGTGGTAATGATGGATTTTCAGGTTGCCTTTACAGTAATCTCTTATATTTATTTGATGGTAAATGCAGGGGGACATTGTCTTCATTCAGACTTCTGAAATGTTTTTATTTTCTGTAATTAGACAGCAGTTGTTAGCTATAGTGCATTGAATATTGTTTGTCATATTTAATGCAACCCTTTACGGAGTATACTGTAGTGTAGTTTGTCGATTTCGGTTACCGCGGTATTAGTATTATTTTTTAATTCTAGAGGTCTTAAAAAGGTCTTAAATGTCTTTTAAATTTGAACTTTAAAAATGTGCAGATACCATGGATGTGTGAAAAGATCATGGAGTGCATGTAAAGCTCTGCTGCATCTAGAGGGAGCTGGTTCCTGATGTACCTAAAATTCCGTAAATTGAATTTGACTCTATTACACACCTGCTTCACATGTTTCTTAAAGGAGAGCTGTGAGTCAACAGTTATGCCTAAATATTTAAAATGTGAAACAGTCTGGATCCTTTCTCCATTAACAAATATATCAGGCTGGTTTCCATTTGTTCTATTATAAAAGTACATGCATGCTGTTTTACTGATGTTGAGTGTTAGGCAGGACTTTAAGGGTGTATGCACACATGCCGTGTTTAGTTCGGTTGAAACGAACTCAGGTGCACTTCCGCCTTCGGTGCGCATCTTTCAGGCAGGTGTGAATACAGCAATCGCACTCGGGGGCGGACCAAACAAGCGCTCCGAGACCCAGCTGAAAAGGTAGTCTCGGTCCGTTTCCAAACGCACTCTGCTGCAGTTCGTTTGTGGTGTGAATTTGTCCGGACTCGATCTGACCCAAATGCAGGAAGCACTGTGCCTTTTCTTTTTTAATAAATTGCCGTCAGCTTCACATTATGAGAAAGTGTTGTTGTCGCAATTGTTAGGACGATAAGTTGTGGTTTGACCGGGAGCCCAGAACAATATATTACATTTGATCGAGAAAACGCGTAAAAATGCTGAATGTGTTCAGCGATCAGATGAAGGAGAGGGGAGCATCTCCGCACAGTGTGTGTTTTTATTTAGCTTCCCATGTACAGGACCGTCAATACTATCCCCGTGTCAGTTTGGAGCTGCACTGCGCCGAACTGACACCCAGATGATACACAGCTTAATCAGCTGAGTGTCGGCATGAGCCTATTCTTCTCGCGAGCCGCATGTCCATCAGCAAAAATACAGTAAAAATGATGCTTCACATCGTAGACTACAAGCCACATATACGTGGCATTGTCATAGGGCTTCATATTATAACCATATGAAACAACAATAATTAGATTTTTTCTTCTTTATTTGTAGGCTGGATGTAGGCCTTTTTATTAGTTTTAACCCCATAGTATATCAATGATATATTTTGCAGTTTTTACTTCGTTCTCTCTGCTTCTCTCCACCCCAGAATGTCTGTCCAATGAATGAATGACCTCAGATCACGTGTGGTTTTGCATCGTAATGCTGGTTCACTTACAAAAGGGGCAATGTGAAAGTTTACCACACCAAACAAAAAAAATCTAAACTCTATTTGGTCTGGACCAAAGCACGTGAACTAGCGGACTTTCCCTGTGTGAATACACCCTAAGAGCCAATCAGAAATTTTGGCCATTGCTTCTGTTAATTTGGCTGCCACCTCACATCTGTTCTTTCCATGTGCGAGGATGACCGTGTCATCTGCGTACAATTGGGTGTCAACTTCTGGACATACAAGTGGCAGATCATTCACATATAAACTAAATAACAGAGGTCCTAAAATCGAGCCCTGCGGGACACCAACAGAGCAGCCAATGAAAGATGAAGTACTATCCCCAACTCTGGTGCATTGTTTTCTTCCAGTGAGGTAGGACTCCATCCATTTCATTGTTTCCACAGACAAATTAAAATTGGACACTTTTGAGAGCAGAACGCTATGATGAACAGTATCAAATGCTTTGCTCAGGTCCAAAAATACCGCACCTACAGCACTCCCACTGTCAATATTTGTTTTGATTTTTTCAATGAGATAGCAGGTGCCATTTCAGTTGAATGATTTCTCCTGAACCCGAATTGCATGGGATGAAGTGAGTCTTGTCCTGAGTTTAAAAAGGCAGTTAGTTGTTCAGCTACCACTTTTTCAGCGATCTTTAATACAACAGGCAAGATACTGATGGGTCTATAATTTTTCACTTCAATTGGTTCACCTGTTTTAAAAATTGGAATAACAACTGCAGACTTCCATGCATTTGGGAAGGTTGACTGTTTAATTGACATATTTACCAAACATGCAATTGGAGTGCTGAAGGAGTGATTATTGCTTTTAATAAAAGTTGAGTCCCACTCAAACACATCTTTTGCGTTAGAGGACTTTAAAGTGCTAAGGATTTTGAAAATCTTTCCTTGAGGAACTTCAGTTATGTTATGTTTGGTATGATTCGGTGCTGAGATTTGTTTAAATCTTGCACCAAAGGTGTGTGACAGATTCTGTACTGAGTCAATAAAATATTTATTAAATGTGGGGGCAATTTCATTAAAATCATTTGTAATAATTCCCTGTACTTTCAGTTCACGTCTGTGTCCTTGATTTTGCTTACTGTCAGTCTTTGTTAATTTATTAATATTCGTCCATATTAATTTGCTATTTCCTTTCCCTTCTTTAATAATAGTCATGAAGAAATTGGCTTTTGCCTTTCTTAATTCATTAACCACTTTGTTGCGGAGATTTTTAAAAACTCGTCCATCATTAATTGATTTGGACTTAACGATCTCCTATTATACTACTTTTCTGGTCTTAATTTCTTGTGAAAAACTGCTATAGAGCAACCTGACACGATTCACATCACAAAAAACTATGTACATTTTCGGGAAACTCTTCCTCTCATCTGAGCGCGCACAGCAGTCTCTGTCCACACTCGGCTTTGTGCTTCTCCGCCCCCCCCCCCTGCAAACCCCCCTCCGTTGTGATTGGTTACCTTCCTTCCGGAACACTTTCAGCAGCGCGGGCAGATTTGAGAGCAGGAAGGTGGGGGAATGGCCGGAGCTTGCCTGAGCGGCACGTGGCAGCATTACCATACATGGAAACATCCGCATTTCGTGACGACAAGAAATGCAGGAAATTCTGAACTGATTTGAACACGTGATTTCTCGACCGGCTGCCCTAGTGTTTTGTGCTCTGCACAGCCACCCCAGACCGTCAGCAGGGAATATGTCTAAATGCATGTACATGATTATTTGATATGCTAGTATGGTTAAACATGACTATAAATCATTATAACAACGTTTATAGGTCTTAAAAGTCAAAAAGTATAATAGGTCCTCTCTAAGTGCTATTTTTAAAGCAAAATCACGCTTTTTCATTAAATCCCACAGTTTCTCATTAAACCAAGGTAGGTTACTCTTAGCACGTCTGTTTTTAAATGGTTTGTTGTATTTTTGCTTAATTTTATTTACTGTGCCTACAAGAGGCCTCTAGATCATCTGTTTGTAGAACATCAGTCCACTCAATTTGACATAGTTCTTCCTTAAATGTATTCATGTCTTGTTTCCTTATTCCATGGGAGTGTTTATTTGTGTCTTGGCGATAAGTACATTGTTTGTTTGTTAATTTCCTTGAAATAAGAGTCATATTGTGATGTGATAAACCAGTAAGGAGATTAAAAGATTTGGTGATTCTCTCAGGCTTATTACTAAAAATTAGATCAATTTGTGTTTTTGAGCAATTTGTGATTCTAGTCGGTCCATCTATTAATTGAGTCATTTCAAATTGATTTGTAAGTGCTTTAAGTTTCTTTCTTGTGTTTTTTTCTGCCCAGTTTAAATTAAAATCACCTAGAATTATACATTCTTTCTTAGTATCTAATTCTTTAAGCAGGTTTTTGAAATGCTCATAAAACGTAATGTCAGATGAGGGAGGTCTATATACACCAATCACATTAAATGACATTTGCTGAGACAAGGTGATAGTTACGGCAATACATTCCATGTCATTTGCGCATGCCAGGTCAATCTGTTTACATTTAATGTCATCTTTCATGTACATGAGCAGTCCACCGCCCCTTCCTTTATTTCTGTCTTTTCTAAAAACATTGTAGCCAGGCATTGTGAAGGACGCTACCGGCGATGATGTCAGCCATGTTTCAGATAAACACAGGAAGTCCAGATTTGAGTCGGTGAAAAGTGTTTCAAGTTGTTCGGTTTTTGCTTTAACGCTACGAATGTTCAAATGTCCTCCAAGAAGACCTCTCGGTTTTGCATGTGGATCCCAAATGATTTTGGAATGTTGGACAGTTTGGAAGAGATCAATGTTAAAGTGTTTTGTGACTGCCGGGTTTCGGGATGAATGTCCTGGTTGATTGGAATTACCTTGGGCCGACAGTATCACGGCTGGAGGCTGCAGGTCGTGCATGATGACGGGCCCCGGATTCAGCTGCACATCGCTGGCCAGGAGAAGCGTTGTCAACAGGTAGGCAAGTAGCTTTCTGTATGTTTGTGAAGCGTTATCTTGCGCTGTTTTCTTTCGTTCCGATGGTGCAGTTGCTCGACCATCTCGTAAGATAGTAGAGTAGACGGTGAATTGGCTCCGTTCATGTAGTGTAGCAGGTTGTATCGGTATGGCGGTTTCTTGTGAGCTAATCAGCTGATTGATCCCGCAGCAGCGGACCGAGAAGAACAATAGCAGTAGCCTACAGAGTAGATTAAAAGTACAGATCTCTCTGTAAAGTTCTCAGATATCTGCCTCTGAATGGCCTTGGTGGCTAGGATGAGACCATGGCTTCTCTTTGCTGGTTTGTAAAGTGCAGATGAAAGCAAGACTGAGGATTTGGTTGGCGCGGCTGCGGCTCCTGCCAAGCCACCAGTCAACTCCGACATCTTCCAGCTTGACTCTGAATAGGGAACGATTTCGAACACAGCTTTGAACTGACAGTGCGACTAGAGAAATTGTCCGAGTGATCCGAATCCCCCCGTTAGTTTCTGTCTACAGCCGAAAAAGTTATAATCACAACCTAAGCATGGATATAGTTTAAATAAAGCCTTTAATTGTTATATCATCTTCGGAGTGTATGCAGTGAAGAAAGATAAATGAATGGGGGGGGAACGGGTGAGAGCTTTTTTAATATTTTTGCTTTGAAACTAAGGAGTTATCTGTGACTTTATTAGCCTGCTTTTTTCTGACATTGCAGAAGCCCGCATCGCGCAACCTTCTGCTGGCTACTCATCTGAACGGAATCTATCTGTTTAAAATCAGGGCTTTAAAAGCACCAAATGACTTGCTTTAATGTATTTCGTTAGAATATAAAATAAAGAATTTTAGAATATCAGGGATTCTTGAGAAGCGGGACAAAAGACCGTCTTCTAATATTGACTGCTGTTATGTTTAAAAGTAAAAATATTTAAATTTGTATATGTTATTAGGGATTAAGAATATAATGCCTGGAGCACAATTATCCCCTTAAATTTAATTTTATCGTCATTATGTCAAATAGATGACACTTGTTATCTTATCACAATGTCCAAAACAGTGTGTCCACAGAGAAGGCAACACTAAATAATATCTCATATCAATACAAACAGTTTTTCTACAACACTTTCATGTTTTATAAGATTTCTTAGTGATGGGACACTTTCTGTCACCACCGTCAGACAATCCATTAAGATGTAATAAAATCAGGCAAAATAAGGGGCAGCTGTCACTATGAAGGAAAAAAGCGGAGAGCACCTTGCATGCTCACCTGGAGTCTACTCATTACTAACTGAGAGTAACAGGTGTCAACTCCCCATTTTATAAACGTAACTTTATCATCTGCTTTGAAATAATTGGACAGTTATATTCCTGAACATGTTCTGGAGAAAGGAGAGACCGTGTTCAGTTCCGCGGTGCCGTGGAGAACACAGGCTGCGCTGCGGTGGCACGGAGGTGGCAGTTCTTTGCAGTTGCTGTTTGACACAACGCTCAGTTTACTGCACTTGCATCAAAATATTTAATTTTGTTAAATTTTATTTTATCCGTTTTGTGCCGTTTTGTACACGTATATAACATTTTAAAATAGGGGTGTCCCGCCGGCCTAAAAGCTGCAGACACTCAAAAAAAAATAAAAACAATTCCTCATCCACCAATCGAGTTCATTTGAAACGAGGAGTAGGCCTACTCAAGTACTAACGCCCATCCCTAGTAGCTACAGAACATATACTGTGCTGTGTAATAACAGGGTCGAAAAATGGGGAAAAAGTCGCGGCTTACAGTCCGAAAATTACGGTACATCTGGGTTTTTGTCACCACCATCAGATATTTCAATTCCGTCAGATATACATGTCAACTCCGTCAGATTTATATTATTTTGATTATATTGCATAATGATATTTCATAGTTGTTGAGGGATGGCTGGTCATATGTGAAAATCTAACCAGTCACCTAACATGAGGATGTGTTTTGAAATTTGAATCTTGATTGCTGTTCATTTTAAAGTAAAAATTCTATTACACAGTTCAACTGAAGAACTTAGAGGAAAATCGATATTTTTGAAAAAAAAATGTGGCCTCTGTCAGGCTTGGTGAATATTGTGATCACTATACATCTCATGGGTCTAGCATAAATTGAGGGACAATTAATTTGTGTTTTTGTTGTCTGAAGGTGTTGACACAAAATAAGGAATGGCAAGGTAAAAAGCCCATTTTGATAAAAAGAAAAAAAAGCTGGGATGTTGTGTCAAAGCTTACATCAGTAGCTTAGATTGGATATTATTATTATTATTATTATTATTATTATTATTATTATTATTATTATTATTATTATTATTATATACTTTTAAACTTTTATTTTAGTGGTTTTACAGTTTTTTACATACGGACAAAAAAAACAGAATAAGTAAACACATACAATACATACACAACCCCCACCCCCTCTCCCCTCCCTCACATAAAGAGACAAGAAATACAAAAAAAAATTGAAATAAATAACTAAGACAAAATGATTAAGAAAATAAGCTATAAATACACAAGAAACAAAACAAAGCTAAAACAAATACAAAACTGGGGCAAACCTCACACATTTTGGTTCCCTATGTGCTGCAGCACTGGGCCCCATACAGCGGGGAATTTATGGGAGTGGCCGGACAGCTCATATCTTAGCCTTTCCACATGTAGAATGCCCACCAGTTCCCTCAGCCAGGTATCGAACTGAGGGGCCAAGTCTGACTTCCGAACAGAGCGGTTTCCGGATCAGGAGTTAAAGAAACATTTAAAACATTAGAATATCATTGAAATACAAGACACCAAAAGTTGTAAAGATTTGGACATTCCCAAAAGTGGTGAGCAAGTGTACCCTCGGCAATCTTACACCTGTTACATAAAGGCGAAAGATCTGGGAAAATGTTATGCAGTTTAACCTTAGAATAGTGCAATCTTAGTGTGACCTTAAATTGAATTAACTGAAGCCTCGAGTTTATAGAGCAGGATTTTATGCTTTTTAGCGCTCCTTCCAAGCCTGGAAATCCAGACCCTGATATCTTGAACGATAGAGGGTCTGGCCACGATCAATAGTATTTTCCAACTCAAGGGGCGGCTCCTACTCGTGCATTTCAAATGCCACTGAATGCAGTTGGATAGCACTACAACCAATCAGAGCGATGCACAAGGTGACGTATTAAGCCCTGTTCGTTTAGCGAACAGCTGTTCAACTGTTAAATTAAACTTTTGCCGTGGTCGGTCGGCAAAACAGAGCATTCCACTTACTATTGAAAGATTTGAGTGCCGTCTTCCAAATCGTAAAGGGTTAAGGCCAAAGCAGTCTTAAACTCAAACTACATATCCGCACCCATTTTTGATGTTTACTATAACGGCTTTGACGGCGCATGCACGTCACTGTCGTCATCCGGTTACGTCCGCCCCAGAGCACCATACAAAGGGCTCTGGCCCGCCCATATTAGATAGAACCAATTGAAACGTGAGTCAGGATTTCTGGACTTTATGAAAAAGCTTCAATGGAGAGTGTCCAGACCAACAGGCGCAGCAAATTTAAAGGGGACATATTATGCAAAATCTCGGTTTTAAAGGTGTATTTCCAAGGTCTACTAGAAAAGGTTTTCATGGTTTATTGTTCAAAAAACCCAATAGTTCGCTACCATTTCCCATTTCTTCATCGCCTTTTCCAGCCTTCTCTGCCCTCTATCTCAAAAGGTAGGTTTTGACAGCTTACCCCCCTTCGCAAAATACTAGTCTGCTCTGACTGGTCAGATCTACATGGGCGTGCATGCACCGCCCTGCTCATTTACTCTATACCTACCGACATGGGCATGGCACACGCCCAGCTGTCAGTTTTGTTTACTTTTGGCCAATGCAGCATGGAGACCAATGTAAACATGTTTAGCTTCATTTCTACCACAAATATCGGCACACTAACCAGTTCTAAACTAAAAGATGTACAACTGAACCTGTTCAGACAGGAGTCTGAGCTGAAAACTGTGAAAATGGCATCAATATTTCTGATTTCCCTGACATTATCCTCAGGTAAATACTGTTTAATTATGTCAGTCAATAACATAATTTGAGCTAAGTATTTATGCATAAACTCTCTAAACTGGTAACATACACCCTGTTTTACGTTTACGTCTTTACAGGTCTGTGGAATGATCTACAGCCCAGTGGAGTGAAAAAGCTTTGGTTGTGAACCGATACTGAGTTGACATGTAAAAATGTACAATAACCATAATGGAAAAGAATGTATCCTGAATCATGTCAAGATTCACTGGAAAGGCATTATCTTTTGTAAAATGTATGGTTGAAATAATTATGCTTTAGGTTTGTCAGAGCTGCAAATTATCTGACAACATTTCAATATCTAGTAGATAATGTATCATTTGTATTGTGATCACTCATTCATAATAAAGTTACCGTTAAAAAATGTATTGTGTTGCTTACTGTCACTGTTTGCTACCTGTAGTAAAGGATTACTTGAAACTCACACTTTCATCTCGCTGAAGATTTTCTCTGATAAAACAGTATCATTACATTTTAAAAAGACCAAAAACATCCTTAAAAATAAAGCAGTTTATTCATAGCCAGTGGAATGAAAATATGAAGTGTACATATCAAACAGAAGCAAAGCCATAACTTTTATGTAACTGTCCAGTTGTTGTTGGGCCCTGAAGAAGACCATCTGTCCCACCCAGTGAACACATCCTCCTCTGAAGGAACGGATAGTGTGACGGTCTTGGTGGCTCCGTCCGGCTCCATCAGGTCACTCAGACACCTGTAAAACATGGCACATCAATATTACATCATGTGACCTAGCTGACATGTATAGGCCTACATCATACATCTGTTATGGCAAAGCTACAACAAATTCAGTATAGCCCTGGCTCGATTAGCAACAAGTTCTGAGTGATACTGTGTGCTTTTTGAAATATAATGGACAGGAAACAAACACCAGCAGAGACAACTTACAGTATTCCTGTCGATGTGTACATTACACTGGAGATCATGTAATAGGCCTACTGCTGCTTGTACTACAGGTTTATTTTGCTTAAAAAAAACGGCACTTTGTCCCGCATTCTCCCGCACAAACGTAGTCTTTGTCCCACATCTGGTGAATTGGGATCTGGTCACCCTAACTACACACTGTCCGCAGACTTATTGCGGTGTGTACTTGAGCTATACAATCAGGCAGGTAGCAAGATGAAGCTATTAAAAAAAATACTCTTCAGTTTCCAACACACCCTACAGTTTCACCGTCTGTTTTTCACTCAGGGGCTGTCACGGCAGGACTAACGTGAGCTCACAAAAGAGCCAAATAACAGTCACTGCAAAAGACTCACAGCTCTAACCGTTAGCATAAAGCTAACAGTAAAGCTAGCGGGCGCTAATGCTAACGACTAAACCCCGCATTCTCTCATTTCAGTCGGTGTTGGTTATTATAGGAGGGATAAAATAAAGCACATTACAGACATTGAACTAACAAACGGACATAATTATTTTTAAAATAGGACTACTCTTCCGGGTTACAGAGCATGGGGTAGGCACGATCGCTCTATAGCTCCCACAAAATATTTCAGACCTAACTGATTAAACCCTATTCTCGTCGATTTTTTTTGTGCTTGTGTTGCCGGTAACACTGATACTGTTTTGGAGAAATGCCTAGAAGCAAGAAAAACGCAAAAAGAGATTCGGCAGAGTCAGATATGTCCTCGGACAGCGTGGTTAGCATGGACGTTGGTGCTAGCTCAGTGGCTTCCATTCCGGGTCTGCTTGAACAGCACAGAGCAGCGATAGCTGCCGAGTTTAAATCAGCTTTCGCCAGCATGGACGCTAAACTGGACAGCATCCAGGCCGTGGTCTCAAGCCAGGGGAAACGTATAACCGATCTCGAGGATAATGCAGAAACTGTTTGCGGACGCCTGGAGCAACTTGAGGCTACGTGCTCCTCACTGCAGGAAGTTAATACGCTGTTGAAAGCTAAACTGTCGGATTTGGAAGGGAGGAGCAGGAGACAGAACGTTCGTATCGTGGGTTTACCAGAATCACTGGAGGGTGCGCGCCCCACTGCCTTTTTCTCTGAGCTCCTCGTTGAGGTGTTTGGTGGTCAAGTACTCCCTTCTCCCCCGGAGCTGGACAGGGCTCACCGCACTCTGGCACCCAAACCGGGCCCGCATGAGAGGCCGAGATCCGTCGTTATCCGCTTTCACCGATACCAGACTAAAGACCTGATCATGACGGAGGCACGTAAACAGGGCGAGCTGGAGTACCACGGCCACAGGCTCCGGTTCTACGAGGACTACAGCGCGGAGGTCGTGAAGCAGCGGGCTGAATACAAACGGGTCATGGCTGAGCTTTATCAGCGCGGTCTCTGCCCCTCTCTCCTCTTCCCTGCGAGGCTTCGCATTACTCTCCAGAGCGGCGAGAGAAAGTGGCTGCGGTCTGTCTCTGAAGCGTCTAACTACTTATCTACACTGGGTGTGAGTCCGTAGTAAATACGATTGCCTGCTGTGAGTATACAATGTGGACAAATGCTCTTTTCATATCCCCAGCCAAACTCTCAGACTGATTTTTTTTTTTTTTTTTTTTTTTTTTTTAACCTTTATTTATACAGGTAAATCCCATTGAGTCCGAAGACTCTTTTGCAAGGGAGACCTGTTCCCATTTACACGTTACCATTCACACACAAATTCATACACCGATAGCAGGCTAACTATCGACATTCACACGAGGCAAGGTGGGTGAAGTGTCTTGCCCAAGGACACAACAACCTTGACACAGGTGGCAGGGCGGGGATCGAACCTCCAACCCTTTGATCATCGGCCGACCCGCTCTACCAACTGAGCCACAGTCGCAGATGGTACTATACGCAATTGTATTTTTATTTTTAATGAGTAAAGTAGCTGGGTGAACGTGACATTTTTGTTGCTTGTCATTTTGACGTATTGTCTAGCTCACTCGCTTTTTTTATTGTTTATTTTGTATCTCTATTTCAAAACGGCTAGATAAGCGTGTCTGTTCTTTATTTTTTATTTATTTTTTTGCCATTTGGACAGATTGTCTAACTCACGCCTTGTTCTTTTTTTTGTATTTCGAATTTGTTGGTTGAGCACGGTATGCTTGTTTAGTGTGTTGTCATTTTGACAGTTTGCTAGATTGTTCATAGTGTTACTAGCAGTTATGGGGTGAATTGTACAAGACTTATGTGGGAAGCTAGCATAGGCTAGAAAGTTAAGGCTTGGAATGTTTGTTGTGAGACTAGTAAGGGTCTTTCGGGGTTTGCTGTTGAGAGCAATATATGGGGTGGGTTTTGGGTGGGATGGGGTGGTGTCAACTGGGGTTTAGCTGATGGGTTATCACCTGCTGTGTTTTCAGTTATCTGTGTTTTCCTTTTTTTGTGTTTTTTTTCCTCTGTATTTTGCTACTCTTTTTGTTATCGGAGCAACTCTTTTTACTCTCACTATAACTGAGCTAGATGAAGGGCAATCTTAATTTAATTAGTTGGAATGTCAAGGGGCTTAATCACCAAGTGAAAAGGGGTAAGGTCTTAACCCACCTAAAACGGCTCAGGGCTGGAATAGTTTTCCTTCAAGAAACCCACTTACACGACTCTGACCATGGGCGACTAAGTAAATGCTGGCGTGGACAATTTTTTCATTCTAATTTCAGGGCTAAGGCCAGGGGCACAGCTATCCTTATTGATAGTAATATTCCTTTTGAGTCCTCAAACATTATATCAGACAAAAATGGACGTTTTATTATTGTTTCAGGCAAACTTCACAATAAGTCAGTCATCTTGGCCAACGTCTACGCGCCTAACGTCGATGATGTAGAATTCTTTAAGAGATTTTTTTCTCAACTCCCCGATCTCAATTCCCATTCTCTTATTCTTGGTGGGGATTTTAATTGTTATCTAGATCCAGTCTTAGATCGCTCGTCCCCCAAACCTGCCACTCTTAACAGATCTGCAGGTTATATCAAATCATTTCTTGCTGATTATAGCCTTTCTGATCCATACAGGTTTTTATACCCCACAGGAAGAGAATATTCATTCTTTTCACATGTCCACCACACTTACACCCGAATTGATTATTTTTTTGTTGATAATTCATTGATGTCAGACCTAAAGTCATGTAGTTATGAAAGTATTGTGATCTCAGATCACGCTCCTCTGCTCCTTCAACTGGCTTTCTCTGACGTTGAGTATACTAGAAGGCAGTGGAGACTGGATCCATTGTTGCTCACAGATGCGAGTTTTCTTTCACACATCTCTACACATATTAAAACTTTTTTGAGTATAAATAGAACACCAGATGTGTCTAATGCAACAATTTGGGAAGCCCTGAAAGCCTATTTGAGAGGTGAAATTATATCATTTGCAGCATACAAAAATAAGTGTACAAAACAGAAACAAACTGAAATAGCTGATCAGATTCTGAACATAGACAGACTATATGCTACCTCACCTTCATCTGAACTTTACAAAGAACGTTTAAAACTTCAGACAGAATTCAACCTTCTTTCCTCTCGTCAGGTTGCTGACCAGTTGCTTAGGAGCAGAAGTACTTTTTACGAGCATGGTGACAAAATTGGCAAACTCCTGGCCAATCAACTGCGCGGATTTAGAGCAAAGCAACTCATCCCTGGAATACGGACAGACAGTGGGTGTACAACATCAGATCAGAAATTGATAAACGAAAAGTTCAAAACATTCTATTCAAATTTGTATAGTTCTGATTGTACAGTAGACGCAGCGGTGATGGAAACCTTTTTCAGTAACCTAAACATGCCTTCCCTTTCTCAAGATCTGAGACATAGCCTTGAGGCACCTATTACTCAGAGGGAAATTATTGCAGCAATAACATCTATGCAATCAGGCAAATCTCCTGGTCCAGACGGACTTCCATCTGACTTTTTTAAGAAATTTTCAGCCGAATTATCGCCTTTTTTATGTTCAGTATTCTCAGACTCATTTGACTCAGGTAAACTCCCGCCTTCGTTCTACCAGGCCTGTATTTCCCTGTTGTTAAAAAAGGATAAAGATCCTCTAGATTGTGCATCATACCGACCAATTTCACTATTAAATACGGATGTGAAGATACTTGCTAAAATTCTCGCCCACAGATTGGAGGATGTTCTCCCCTCTATTATATCCCCCGACCAAACTGGGTTTATAAAGGGACGCCAATCATTTTACAACATCCGCCGGCTAATGAACATTTTATATTCCCCCAGAAATATTGAATCAGAATGCCTTGCTTCTATGGATGCTGAAAAAGCATTTGATAGAGTAGAATGGAATTATTTGTTTTTCACCCTTGAGCAATTCGGTCTGGGTCCCGTTTTCACTTCTTGGGTTAAATTGTTATATGCATGCCCTTCTGCCTCAGTATTAACAAACAGCCGTTACTCAAGTAGTTTTGATCTGCATCGTGGGACCCGGCAGGGTTGTCCTTTGAGCCCACTCCTTTTTGCTATTGCAATCGAACCACTTGCGATTGCCATTCGCGGTAACAAACAGATTCAGGGGATATGGAGAGGAGGAATTGAACATAAGGTATCATTATACGCCGATGACTTACTTTTGTTTGTCGCCAAGCCAGCCACCTCTTTACCGGAGGCACTTTCTGTGTTGGAGGTCTTTAGTCAGTTTTCTGGCTATAAACTTAACCTGAGTAAGAGCGAACTCTTTCCGATTAATAAAGAAGCTCTTAAACTTGATTATACAGCTCTCCCACTCAAAGTGGTGACAGATCAGCTGAGTTACCTTGGGGTATGTTTTACCAGAAATTTTAAAAACCTATTTAAATCGAACTTCCTCAAATTATTGGATCAGGCGAAGCAAATATTATCGAAGTGGTCTCCTCTGGCTTTCTCTCTCATAGGTAGAATAAATTCAATTAAAATGACATTACTCCCAAAGTTCCTATATCTATTCCAATGTCTCCCCATCTTTCTCCCCAAATCATTTTTTCAGGCCCTTGACTCATTAATGATAAATTATATTTGGAATGGTAAACACCCTCGGTTAAGGAAAGCATTTCTTCAAAGACCAAAACAAACAGGCGGAATGGCCCTCCCTAATTTCCAATACTATTACTGGGCTGCTAATATCCGTTCTTTAGTGTATTGGGTGCATTTTCACCTTGACGACTCAGCCCCAGTATGGGTAACAATGGAGTCCAGCGCTGTTAGCCCATTGTCTCTATCTGCCCTCTTAAGCGCCGCACTTCCACTCTCTTCGGCTATTCCCAACAGTAATCCCGTGATTAAGCACTCCCTTCGAATTTGGACCCAATTTAGGAAGAATTTTGGAATGCAGAATTTTTCACTTTTCAGCCCAATTGCAGCTAATCATTTGTTTACTCCCTCGACGGTGGATGGTGCATTCAAGATCTGGCATAAAAAAGGCTTAAAATGCATTGGTGATTTATTTATTAATGATCTATTTGCTAGTTTTTCCCAATTGACAAAACATTTTGGTATCGAAAAGACAAATTTTTTCCGATTTCTGCAAATCAGGCATTTTACACAGAAGTTAATTCCCCAATTCCCTTATAAACCGCCAGCCAATCATGTCGATTTGTTTCTTTCTGTAAACCCCACATTAAAAGGCTCAATTTCTGTGTTTTTCAACCTTATTTCAAAGTTGCATAGCCCCTCATTAGCAGCTATAAAAACCCTGTGGGAGCAGGACCTAGGTTCTGCCTTCACAGATCACATGTGGGATTCAGTCCTGGATCGAATACACTCTACCTCCATGTGCGCCCGACATGCTCTTGTGCAATTTAAGATAGTACATCGTATCCACATATCTAAAACTAAATTAGCTCGTATGTTCCCCGATGTAGACCCGACCTGTGATAGCTGTAAGAGCGCACCGGCATCACTCTTTCACATGTACTGGTTGTGTCCCACTTTGACTGGGTTCTGGACATCAGTTTTTAAAACAATTTCTGAAGTACTTCAGCATCAAATTGAGCCGAACCCTTTCACTGCAATTTTTGGCATCGCCCCCCAATTCAGGCTTGCCTAAAGTGAAGCTAAAGGTACTGGCCTTCACCTCTTTACTTGCTCGTAGGGCTATTTTACTTAAATGGAAAGATCCTGCTCCTCCTTCCCACTCACATTGGATTAGAGACATTATGTCATGTATGAATCTGGAAAAAATTCGTTGCACTACCCAGGGATCTGAGACTAAATTTCATAAAATATGGCGCCCCTTCCTAGACTATTTTAACAAACCGACCACATTAATTGAAGAGTAGCTACCCCCTCCCCTTTTTTATTTGATTCAATTTTATTTCTGTTTTTTTTTTTTTTTTTTTTTTTTCATATTGATTGTTTGTTTTTGTTTCTTGTGGTGTGTGTTTTGTGTTGTTGGGTATGAGGGTGGGATGTGGGTGGGGTGTGTTCGGGAGAAAAAGGGGAAAAAAATGTTGTACTTGATGTGCTACAATTTTGTTGTTATTAACATTTAATAAAAAAAACCTTTGAAAAAAAAAAAAAAAAAAAAAAAAAAAAAATAGGACTACTTACATTTCGGACGGATGGTGTCTCTCAGTCTTCCTGGCACAGTCTCCTCCACACTCCAGTAAAAAGGCTTTGATCACACTAACAGATTGCAAACCTTTGCTGGAGATAGCCTAACAAAAAATGAAGTAAATCCATTCAGCCCTAGTGTGCTTCGAGCCTGGGGTGTGATGGTAGCTTGAGGTTGAGCTCACACTGCAGCTCGCTTCTCCTCTGTTGTTGCATGAGCGAGTGGAGGCTCAGCCAGGTGTGTGTGGTTACCAACGGGGCGTCTTGATTTGCCAATCAACTGCCGAGTTCCTGGTGAGCTTTCCCGTGGGAGTATTTATGATAATGAAAACCGACCGATTTCGTCATCAGTCGGTGTTTTTTGGAAGAAACCTTCAAATCCCCCCTTTTTCGAAATAAGTGTCCCAGAAGAAACTGACATATTTGTCTTTTTGAAGCTTGTGTGTGCTGGTAGGGACGCCAATAACCTAAACAGTATGCCCAAACACCGGCAATGTTTGGTTTTTCATAATATGTCCCCTTTAATTTGCCAGCGCCAAGTGGCAGGTCTGGGAATGCCAGGTTAGCTTCCTCCCAAACATCGTCAGCTATTCCAATGTTTAAGTCTTTTTCCCAGGCTTGCTTTATTTTTGAAGTAGATTTGTCCTGCCGGTCTAAAAATATTCCCACAAAAGATGAAATCAGTTTTTTAGCTTCTGGTGAGCCCAGTAAAATTTTGGACAATGAATCATCTGCGGGCAGGGATTCTGTCTGACATAATTCCTTAACTGTAGATAACTGAATAATTGAGCTTTCGACAGTGAAAACTTTGATACTAGCTGATCAAATGAAGCAAAGTGACCATTTATATAAAGGTCCTCAACTGTTACTATTCCCTTCTGACTCCAATCTCTGAATGCTGAATCTGTGAATGATGGGGGAAGGCATGATTATGCCAGATTGGGGCATGTATGGTTGTGCTCGATAGTTCACAGGCCTTCCTAATTTGGTTCCAAATTCTCTGACCGTTGGACAAAGTAAAGTGGTCTCCTCTAAAGGAGGCAGGCGGTCTGGGAGATGATAAAAGGAGGGCAGTAAGAGAAGTTTTTGGGGCCAAGCTTTTTTTTAATTGCCAACCAGGGGGGCAGATCAGGTTTAATGTGTTTTTCATATGTAAATTGCCAATACACCATCACTCCAGCATTGGCAGCCCAGTAATAATGTAAAAAACATGGTAACCCCAGTCCGCCATGCTCCCTGGGTTTCTGAAGATGGGCTTTTGAGATCCTATGTGCTTTATATCCCCAAATGAAAGGCATTATATAGAATCAATTGACTTAAAGTAAGATTTAGGAATATAAATTGGCACATTCTGAAATATATACAGAAATCTCGGCAGGGAGACCATCTTTACTGCTTTCACACGGCCAATAAGGGAGATCGGTAATGTTGTCCATTTCTCTATGTTCTCCTTTAGTTTGTTCAATCTTTACGTCAAATTTAACTTAAAAAGTGTCTTTGGGTTTTTAGATAATTTAAAGGGGACATATTAAGCAAAAACTCAGGTTTAAATGTATACTTCCGATGTCTACTAGAAAAGGTTTTAATGGTTTATTGTTAAAAAACCCATTAGTTTTCTACCATTTCCCATTTCTTCATCGCCTTTTCCAGCCTCTTCTGCTCTCTATCTCAAAAGGTTGATTTTTACATCTACCCCCCTTCGCAAAAATCCTGGCCTGCTCTGACTGGTCAGATCTACATGGATGCATGCACCGCCCTGCTCATTTACTCTATACCAACCTATATGGACATGGCACACGCCCAGCTGTCAGTTTTGTTTACTTTTGGCCAATGCAGCATGGAGATCGATGTTACCATGTTTAGCTTCATTTCTACAGCAAATGTCAGCACACTTACCACTTCTAAACCAAAAGCTTTACAACTG
The DNA here is from genome assembly GCA_026929865.2 of Hyperoplus lanceolatus. NCBI lineage: Eukaryota > Metazoa > Chordata > Actinopteri > Uranoscopiformes > Ammodytidae > Hyperoplus > Hyperoplus lanceolatus. Next base: position 8,877 of record CM049416.1, on the reverse strand, counting down.
AATCTGGTCAGGCAGGAGTCTGAGCTGAAAACTGTGAAAATTGCATCAAGATTTCTGGTTTCCCTGACATTATCCTAAGGTAAATATAGTTCAAATATGTCACAGTCAATAACAGAATATGAGCTAAGTATCTATGCAAAAAACTCCCAACTTGTAACATACAACGTTTTATGTATGTCTCTACAGGTTAAACTGGGGAATGATCTACAACCCAGTGGAGTGAAAAAGCTTTGGTTGTGAAGCTATGCTGAGGTAACATGTAAACATGTACAGTAATGAGGCAGGAAAGGGATGTATCATGTCAAGATTAATTGGAAAGGTATTATCTTTTGTAAAGAAAAAAAGTATAGAAATAATTAGTCAGAGTTGCAAATTATCTGTCACCCTTTCAATAGCTAATAGATAATGTATCATTTGTATTGTGATCACTCATTTATAATAAAGATTTACTGTTAAAAATGTATTGTGTTGCTAACTGTCACTGTTTGCTTCGTGTAGTAAAGGATTACTTGAAACTCATATTTTCATAGTCAGGATGTTAGACTAGTTTTCTGACCGATCTACATGCATTGACTTATTAGTTTTTTAATTCTATGCAAACCAATTGTTTCAGCAGCTGTCTCAGTGGCTGGTCTCAGACGATCTTGGAGGTGAACCTGCTCGATGTGGAGGTTCTGGGCTGGTGTGGTTACACGTGGTCTGCGGTTGTGAGGCCGGTTGGATGTACTGCCATATTCTCTGAAACGCCTTTGGAGACGGCTTATGGTGGAGAAATTAACATTCAATGCACGAGCAACAGATCTGGTTGACATTCCTGCTGTCAGCATGCCAATTGCACACTCCCTCAATGCTTGTGGCATTTTGCTGTGAGACAAAACTGCACATTTCAGGGTGGCCTTTTATTGTGGACAGTCTAAGGCACACATGTGCACTAATCATGATGTCAGATCAGCATCTTGATGTGGCACACCTGTGAGGTGGGATGGATTATCTCAGCAAAGCAGAAGTGCTCACTATCATACATTTAGACAGATTTGTGAACAATGTTTGAGAGAAATGGTAATATTGTGTATCTGGAATGAATTTTAGATCTTTAAGTCCATCTCATGAAAAATGGGAGCAAAAACAAAAGTGTTGCGTTTATATTTTTGTTGAGTGTACATATCACATCACTATATGGCACACATGAAATCACCATTTCAAAATTACACTGAGATGAAACTATCATTAAAACAAGGACTTTAAAGACTAAACTAATGAGTGCAAGTTTGGTTATTGACAATCCATTTCTTAAATTGGCCTGAAAACAAGTGAAAGTCTGCCAACACTTTCAGCTCATTTGGAATGATGTTCCATTCTTTTATTGCTCTGTAGGAGAAAGAGGACTGACCAAATGTTGATTTTTTTTTAGGGACTCTACACTTCCCACTAGTGGTGGACCTTGTAGTTCTACAGGTAGTTTCATAGCAGAGCTGGACAAACATTTTCAAGGGAGTGGGAGCACTATTGTTTAATATTTTTTGGATCATACGGATATCCAAGTACCTGACAACATTTTCAAAGTTTAGTTTGTTGTAATGGGAGAGTATTTGACAGTGTCACCACTGTCAAATACTCTTATTGTTGGGTTTTTCTGTCAAATATTTTAAGAGCTTGTTTGTGGCGACTTTCAGTTGATTTTAATGTTGATTTGTTTTCCTGAGACCAGCAGGTTATACAGTAGCTGATACGAGACATAATCATAGCATTAAGAAATATCATAGATGCCTCCGTTGAAAGTGACCTTCTGATGTGCCTGAAATTGTTAAATTTCAAGGTTTGGTTCAGTTTTTTAGCATGCTTCTTGAAACTCAGTGTGCGATCCAATATGATTCCCAGGAATTTAACCTCTTTGACATTTTTGATGATTTGACCATTAACATACATGTTGGGCATTTCACCATTGTATCTTTTGTTTGAGAAAAACATTGTGACTGTGTTATCCACATTTAATGTTAGGTATGAATCATGTAGCCATGCTGAAAGTTTTTCCAATGCAAGACAGTTTTGCAGCAACATCAGCTGCATCCTTGCCATATGTATGGAGGACCGTGTCATCTGCATACATCAATGCCTCCACTCCATCACATGGAGATCATTTATATAAATGCTGAATAACAGCGGTCCTAAGATGGAGCCTTGAGGCAGGCCCATTGTGCAGGCTTTTGATGATGAGGTTATATTATTTAAACAGACATGCTGGGTGCGATTGGAGAGATATGATTCAATCCAGTTTAAAGTATTTGAGGACAGCTTGTAGTTGGACAGTTTGGATATGAGTACCTGGTGGTTAACAGTGTCAAAGGCCTTGCGGAGATCTAGAAAAAGGCTCCTACCACTCCTCCTTTGTCCAGGTTTGCCTTTATTGACTCTTTAAAATAGCAACATGCTGTTTCAGTAGTGTTTTGACCTGAAACCAAACTGCATGGGATGTAGCAGGTATTCTGGATCAAGATGGGCTACCAGCTGTTCTGTAGCCACTTTTTCAAAGGCCATTGATATGACAGGCAGTATGCTAATAGGTCTATAGTTGCAAACCTCCTAATTATCTCCAGACTTATACACAAGTGTCACAATGGCATGTTTCAAGGCACTTGGGAATATATTGTTCTGAAATGACTGGTTGATGATTAGAGTAATTGAAGAGGTGAGGCTATTTCTGTGATTTTTTTTTTTTAAACATTGTATCAAGTCCATAGAAGTCTTTGGCTTTTGAGCTTGAAGTGTTTGCAATATTGAGGCTATCCGTGATTTGTGTTCCATTTGAATGTATCTGTATGGTCCGGTATTCTGTATGCTCTTTTCCAGACAATTTGTCTATGGCTTTCCACAATGTTTTGTTATCCCCTTTTGCATCTTTAATTATTATAAGAAATAAATTTGCTTTGGCCTTCCTGAGCTGTGATGTAGCTTGATTTCTTAGGCCTTTATAGATCAAGCGATCAGTCATCAATCCAGACTTTAAGGATTGTTTTAAAGCAGTATCTCTTTTTTTCATTATGATCCATAATGAGGCAGCAAACCAGGCGAGACTCAGATTTACAGATTATATCTTGAAATGTTGACATAAGGTTACAGGCTTGCTCACATGTCAATTCATTTGCTAGGGTTATTTAATAGGGTTTGTATTTTTTCAACATTGCACCCTGTTTTGTCCCACTTCTCAAGAATCACCGATATAATTTCCATGAAGCTGTTCAGTCAGGAAGTGACCGATCATAAGTAATAAATAAAGCATCAGTGAACTATTAAAAGGTAGCTGTTGCTTGAAAGACGATACACTTCTATTAAATAGTAGGCCTATACATACGTTATTTGTAGGGGTGTATTGGTACACAAAAGCCAAGGTACGTACCTCGGTTTTGAAGTCACGGTACGGTTCATATTTAAGGGGACATTTTCATTTTAAATGCTTTTTTGTCAGAACAAACATAAGTTCATTAAATTAATTAAACACAACAGTTAAACAGTTTTAGCTGTCAGTATGAAACATACAAATAAAATGTAGAACAAATATTTTAAAAATACTGCTGCAATTCTCCGATAAATAAAATAATTAATGAAAGTGTAAGTGCAGCATCAACTAAAATTGCAATTTGAAAAAAAATCCAGTGCTCAGCCCAGGCTCTGTAAGCTGGTACAAAAACAAAGGGTATGTAAACTTTAGGGGTCTTTTTCATTATTGTAGCGGGTACAGGTGGTTCAGATTAATTCAGCTATTAGAAATTAATCTGATGATTAATAATACTTTAATAGTTTATTAAAGTTCAAAAGGGGCACCACCATTCATTCAAGAATGGAAAAGTAATTGCAAATTGTCTCGTTTAATCAAAAGGACTTATCTGGAAACGTTGATTAGCTTAACGCTCAGTTAAACAAATCAACATTAGCAAATCCTAATCTCAAAGATCATTTCCATAAAATAATGTAATCAAGTAATTACTATTATAAATTTGGTAATAGGATCTTAACACTGAAGGCTACAGAGTCTTTCACTTGTTGATTGTTGACACTCCAATAATATCCACACAAATAAATCACAAACACTTCTGGTTACAATATAAGAACATTTATTTTAACCACGATGAAACTTAAGGTAACATCCGTTTTATACACGCATGAAGCAAATACACTTAATCAAAGAAAAACGTCTAGAACATTGTTGTTTATACAGCTATGTACCAATGTGTGTGTGTGTGTGTGTGTGTGTGTGTGTGTGTGTGTGTGTGTGTGTGTGTGTGTGTGTGTGTGTGTGTGTGTGTGTGTGTGTGTGTGTGTGTGTGTGTGTGTGTGTGTGTGTGTGTGAGTGAGTGTGGAGCAAGAAAAAGACAGACACAAAATGGCGACCCAAAATAGGCTAGGTTAGTAATGCCACAAAATGGCGTCCCTGGATGGCTAGGCTATTCTATTCTACTTCCACCCGATGGGGGAAGTACTCAAAAGGGCGTCTCTCTTTAGAACAAAGGACCTGACGATGGGATTTGAGGCGGGGAATTTTGAAAAGCTACTAGCTATTTAAAAGGGATTCTACCAAAGATCTTAGCACCAATTCTATCTAGGTCAGGTTATTAATGACACAAAATGGCGTCCCTGGATGGCTAGGCTATTCTATTCTACTTCCATCCGAAGGGGAAGTACTCAAAAGGGCGTCTATCTTTAGAACAAAGGACCTGACGATGTTAGCACCAATTCTATCTGATCAAGGCTACCATCTAACGTGTGTGTACGTGCGTGCAGGAGAGGAGAGAGGAGGAAAGGCCACGCTTGGACGCGGAGAGAGGGAAAAAGAAAGGTGTTAGGTTTTTAAAACATACAGCAGACTTGAAACCACACTGCAGCGTGAATGAAAAGATCGAACTTTCCGTTCTGGCTCTCCGTGGGGGGGAAGACAAACGGAGATTGATCACACAGCTTGTTTCAAAATAGCAAACACAAATTCGAAAATAAACAGTATTGTTCACACCTTAAAAAGTAAATAATAACTAAACATCTGCCCAGGTAATTATAAAGCCAAAATCTCACTTGGGGGGGAAACTTAGATTTCCACTGCTTCGTCGTCGTTGAGGCGGGTAGGCCACTCCTGTCCAGGACGGGCGAAAGGGGGCCCGCGAGACGGCGATCCAAGCTCCAGGCTCCGAGCCGTTGGCGGTCGGTGAGCTGGTGAGGTGATCTCTGCGTTCGTCAGATCGCAGGAAAAAGGCAAGGCGCAACTGATTTGGTGCGGGATGGCGGTCGAAGATCACTCGATCGGCTATCCAGTCCGCGGTCCGAGAGGCTGAGTTTCTGGGTAAACCGCCTGTTTCCAGTGTTCTTCTGGTCGTTCCAACGGAACAGCTTCAACACTTCGTTGTAGTAGAGATCGCCGCGGCCGCAAGGCGTAAGCTTTAGTAAAACACGTGGGGGTTGGGTCAGAGGTGAAGAGACCCCTGTAGATCTGTACAGACTTCCGTTGTTTCTATATGGGACAGCCAACAGCCGCCCCCAGAAAGACAGAATAAGCCGCGGGGCATCCTTTTAAAGGTCCCGGCTTTCCACCGGGGTGGAGTTTCCGGCTAGCGTTTGGGTACGCCCACCTGAAGAGGTAAAGGTGTACTGCAGTGTTTTGGCCGCACGGTGGCGGCACAGAGCTGTCCATAGGTTTGACCCCTACATTATAAAAAAGAAAATATTTCTGCTGCTGGCTTTGATGACTATGGCAATCTAGGATGCATGTCCATAATGCCTGAGGGTTTTCTGAAAAAATACTACGAATTGTCAACGTCTACCAAAACCTTAATATCTAAGCCTGTGTAGCACATAGAAACATGTATATAAATAAAATACATTTGAAAGGTAAGGTGCACAGGTTTTATTTACCCATGCTCTCTTAGCGCTACAAACCAACACATTTTTCTAAAAATCGTCAAAATTAGATGGGGGAGAAGAAAAAGAATAAATAATATAAAATATTTAAAAATAATGTGCTAAATGAGGTTATAAATCCTGCTTCCTTTTAGCATGGATAGTAGTGACTGAGTGTGCAGTGGAGGGATAAAGATAGACAGATATAGGAAGGAGGATATAGCTTTATTTTATTATTTAGTTCAATTATCACTGGCACCATAAATCCGACTTCCCAGTACAACTGGAATGCAGAATGAGTCCCGCTGTCAGGAGCCTATCAGCTGGTCCAAAAGGCTGTATACCACGGAGAGGAAAACGAAACTGAAACTTAACTATCGCCTGGCTGGGCTGAATTTGAGTTGGAGCAGCAAAATACAGCCTAAATTCTTAAATATTGTTATTAAATAGATGCAATGTGTGATTTTCGTCAGTAGTCTATAGTAGACCTTGATTCTGCGCTCCGAACGCCACTAACTGTTCTATAATACACTATCGCGGACACAGCCGGCTTATTTTCTTTTATTATTATTTTTTATTTTTTTATTTTTTTGATTGACGTGATTTTCGGCAAACCACACAACATTTGGGTGATCACGTGGTCTTTAAAAATCTACAAAACCCACCTCATGTGTATTTGAACCAATGACGGTGCATTCTATACTAGCGCCGCCCCCCGCCAGATCTGCCTTTTCAGTCGAGAGATTCGACTATTTGGCAATTGTAGCCAAATTATTCTTGTCTGGTTTTAATTAGAACACAGCGCTGTGTCGCCAGACTGACTGCGTGCCTATAGAGAAAATGTAGCCATAATGTGACGGGAGACTGCCGCTTCCCTCTGTGAGATTCTGTCTAGCAAACAAAGTTACAATTAATCAATCACCACCGTCACATGGACAGTGTTTAAATAAAGCTTCTCTTTATTATTATTAATTGAGCTATATGCTAAGCAAATGGTGAATATTAAGCCTACGGTGGCATCTGTAAGCGCAGTTTGCAATTTATTTTCAGCACCAACTGCAGCTGCAGAAGAAGAATAAAAATCACAATAAATGTGTCAATTCATGCATCTGACACGTCAACACTAATAGGTTGGGTCTTTTACTTAGATCAAATAAAAATTCTTTGAAAATAGGGCTACACAAAGTAACGGTCCCATACCTTCTCTCTCTCTCTCTCTCTCTCTCTCTCTCTCTCTCTCTCTCTTTCTCTCTCTCTTTCTCTGAGTTAATGTATTTGTTCTTCTTGAGGGCCTTCTTGGTCAGCGCAGAGTACAGAACTGCTTGCTGCTCAAGGTGATCATGGATCAGGGTGTGTTTTGGTATACTAAGCATCTCCTGTTTTGTCTCCAGTATGTGTGCAGCTGTTGTGCTATGATGAAAAAAGACATAACCTTTCTGACTCCCCCTAGCACTCTGGACACCTGGCTGAGTCCTGTTGCTTTCTGTGCTGCTAAGTAATTGTATGTGCAAAACATCCAATGTGGGGACCCAGTCCTGCTTCACTGACTGCATTTACAATATTTTTAGCATTGTCTGTTGTGACAGGAAATGTAGTTCCTGGACCCACTCCAAAAACATGGCTCACCATGTCCCATTCAGAGGTGATGTGATGGGCAGTCACTATTAAGTAGCTCTTTGTAGCTCTGGATGTTCACCCATCAGTGAGTGTTACAGTAGATGCATTGGACAGGTGGTGGACCAAAGCAGATTTATTTCCTTCATGCAGAGCTGGTTTGACTTTCTGGCTGAAGTGTGGAGGAGAAGGAACTACATACCGTGGCTCAATCACCTTAGAAAATAATAAAATACGCTTTATTTTCATTGCATTTAGATACAACGAAACTTAATTTGGCATTCATTTAACAGCATAAATATAGGCCTACTCAAACACTAGTATGCTAAATATAAACAGTCATACAAGGTATTCATAATGAATAAATATTATATTCAGTTAATTCAGTCAGTCAATAATATTCAGGTATCAAGTATTGTGAAGTATATTACATAATTGGATTTAAGATTAGAGTCAGCTTACCTTCATCATATGTTTAAAACCTGTGTTCTCAACAACGGAGCATGGCCATAGATCAGCAGCAATGAAACCACCAATAGACTTACTTATGGCATTTGCCTGTTCGGAATTCCCAGGCAGGGGTTGTTGAAATAGTGTCGGGAGCTGGGTTTGCACAGCTCGTTTTTTTCTCACAGAAACGGTGATGTTAACCTTTTGCTCCATAAATGATCTTAATGGTCTCTTTATGTCTTAATCTCTGCCTGCAGCTCCAAAAAACTCTATCTGAGCTGGACGGAAGATGATCCTTGCTATGAGTTTCGTCGAGAGCGATTCACAGTCCACCGAACACACCTGTACTTCCTGCACTATGAGTATGAACCCAGCTCTGACAACACTGACGTCACTCTTGTTGCCCAGCTATCAATGGACAGGTACTGCTCTGCATCCACATTAACAGAACAGTCTGCTAAAATATATATATGAAGTCCCGACTGAAAGAACTTTGAGAGGCCACGCCCCGCATACCGTAACTCCGATTGACTTGAAATTTATCACACAGGTGTATGTTAGGGTGCTCTACAAAAAGCCTCTGGGACCATAACAATTCTTCTAGGAATATTTCCCGCTAATTAGCATAAACTGAAAAACAGCGTGTTATCCACAACTTTCTGAAATTTGACTGTATCAACACCAAATTTCTCATGAACCCCTGGGGAACTACAATAAACATATCCGTAAAAGATTAGTAGGACAACTTGAAAAACATGGCCGCCATTGACCAAAACGTTTACGCAGGGGCGGGGCTTAATAAACACGTTGGCCATAACTCCTTAACCATAGGTCCTATCATCATCAAACTTGCTGGGTATGTGCAGAAGTCATGTGGTAGCATGTCCCTTCAAAGCTTATCACGATTAACCCATACGGGGCGCCACAGGGGCG